>OX451736.1:1659661989-1660324967 GCA_948472305.1 Vicia faba
CAACATAAAATTGAAAGAATAATCTAATATCATAGGTTAAATATGTACCTTTCAGATAGTTATGAATAAATAAATATGAATGTTTATCTTTCACCATCATAGAGAATTGATAACAAAATTTTAAGTAGCGGCCTTTAATATTATAAATTTATAGAGTAAATGGTTTTGTTTCATAATGTTACGATCTTTAATAAAACACATTTTTTAAGTTACGATTTTTTATTAAGTGTTACAACTTTTTGTCTATTACAATATTTCTCAAGTGTTACCTATTTTAATTGCTTACTACAACAATTCACAAATCATTGTCTATTTTTGAATTCAAAAAACAAACTCTATACTACAATACTTTATAAAGTGTTGTCTTTTTCTAAATTCAGTAACCAAATGTCTATTACATCACTTCATAAGGTTATCTATTTTTCTAAATTCAGTAACCAAATGTCTATTACATCACTTCATAAGGTTATCTATTTCTAAATTCAAAAAATAAATCTCACTTCATATTTTTATGTCATTTTAAAATACACCTATATTTGTATGACTTTTGTCTTGCATCGATTTGAGTTTTGTACAATCCTCCTCTCAAACAGATCTGTAAAAATCAATTTAGATCTGTATGCCTTTTTGCCGTGCATTGACTATATGTAAAATAATGTATAATTTTAAACTCAACTTAAAATATATTTTCAACACAATAAACTCAAAACAAATCTATTTGGCTGTATGTTACATGTATTAATATGTTTTACACAGTTATTTAATTAATTTTAGTATTTTTTTTTGTTGCTATAAACCCACAAATAAACACTTATAAAAATAATAAATTATAGTGATTCAAATTCGAAAAAGAAATATCAATAGTTGATTGGTTTAATAGTGATAGACATTAGACTTAATAAAAAACATTGATCTTTTGCATCATATCTACTAATGTAGAAACGTGGATGGTGTTTTTCCCATGTACATGAACAATATATCTAACATTTGCTTGCTATAGAACGACCTGTCAACATTTTGTTTAACATGTATTGCTAAGGTAGGCAAGGATAGTTGACACGACCTATACCACTAATTTAGTGATGAGGCACATTCCACGAATACAAAAAATTGTACCAACTCGACAATTTTCCATGCTATGTCCTATCAATTTATCAATAAGTGGGAGTTACATACTTAGTCCTACACGGTAATTAAACCTATTTGAGTTATTCATGTTTTTGCCCTATATGTATAACGAATTCTAAAGTGAAATATGTAGCTCATATCAAATCATATGATTAATAACTCCTAGACACAAGTCAAATAGTTTTTTTTATTGTCTAGGAGAAATAGATAATTTGGAGTTCATATGTAAGATTGAAATTTGATCTACCTAATCTTCTAACTTGGAAATAAATGCGACACATAAAATTTTGAATTTTATGCACAATAATATTGTGGATAATTTGGAGTTCATATGTAAGATTGAATTTTGATCTACCTAATCTTCTAACTTGGAAATAAATGCGACACATAAAATTTTGAATTTTATGCACAATAATATTGTGGAAGTGTGTCTCAAAATTTAAATTGATGAAGAGAGATAAATAAATTTCATTACTATTAAAAACCAGGCCCCTAAAAAGAAGCAATAAAGTGGACAAATATCGTCAAAGACGCAAAGCGTCAATCGGCGACAGCATAAGAGCTACAAGACATGTGTTCCATTGAGGCGAATGGAAGTCGACAACAAAGTTGCATTCTTGACGGCGACAGTTCGATAGTGGAGTTGTGATAGGTTGACGGTCTGGAGACGGTAATAAATGGTGGAGACGGGAGTTTGTCGCTTGCAACAACAAAAAGTCAGCAATAAGGCACCGGTGGTTCGGTCAATCGAGTGATGGCCGATTATGGTGTCTTTGGGGATCAGATTTCAACGACAATTCAGAAGAATTTTAAGTTTCAGACTCGGTTGATTCAGAGTGTCATTCGGTGATGAGTTGTGTTTTGGCATTGCTTTGAATCTATATGATCTCAGATGTCCCTGGTTCTCTCGGCGTTTCATCTTAGATTTTTCCAACCTGTGGTGAATCATTTAAACATGCATAATTGCATCTACCAAAAAGACGCGTAGCATTTCCATGAAAATGGAACATTACCCTAAAAAATAAATCAAACATGCATTAAATTATAAGTCAATTTTGTCCCTTACCTGATGTAGCCAGTTTGATATATCCAGAGATTACTAATCCTCACAACTTATTACCATGGTTATTCTATCTCATTCCCCAATGAAGTTTGTTGTGATTTTTATCCCCAGCCAGGTCGTGGTATTCCCTTTTTCCTAGTGAGTTGTGGGTTTCCCTTGCCCACACAGGTCCTCAATTACTTTACTTGAACTTGCAACCTCTTAGAAGTCTAATTCGTTTAGCAATCCCTTGTTAGAGTCTCCTTCGGCCGGTCTCTTTCTCGTGTGTGTCTAACTCTGGCCAAACATGTATACCTTATCCTCAGTAAGTTTGTTTTCGACCAACGTTCTTTCTTCAGAAGTCTATCTTCGGGTAGCATCCTTTGTTAGAACCTTTTTTGGTCAGTTTCTTCCTTGTTTGTATATGTCAAATTTTACCTAGAATATACCCGATATCTTTTCTTTTATATATCCCTTCCTCCGGACATACATTTGTGATCCCTTTGTTTAAACCTTTCTTCTAGTTTCTCCGTGCATGTATATTTGATCTCTTTGGGTAGAGTCGGTTCTTACGGCCTCTTTCCTATTATGTGTCATTTCCTTCGGACATGTGTTTGCAAAATATTTCCTGTTATATTGTTTACCGTTGTTTTTGGTAAACAACCGCTGATCTCCAAAAAGGAAAGTTCTTTTTGGTTTACTTACGGGATCGATCGGATTAATCCCAGAACATATGCTAATTTTTATGTAAGACAAATAAGCAGGAAGAACGCACGTTCGACCCAGAGAAAAGATGTTTGAGATTTTGGAAAAGTAGACAAAAATGTAGAAATGCAGGTAAAGAAGTAAGAAAGATAACTTTACAAGATAATATTAAAGTAATGTAAAAGACTTTCATTAATAAAAAGAGGTGTTTCCAACGTACATTTCTCAGTTTTATCCTTTCTCACGCAGCGGTTACTTGGATAATTTTTGAGTGACTAGTACAATAGGTTGAACACACTAGAAAACTACACAAGTTTCCTAAGTTATACTAAAAACTAAGTAACCGTCGATGGATCATTCTGCGCTAAGATAAAGACAAGTGTCTTCTGCATGTCCCTCGATCTATGGCTTTCAGCCACGTTGCTTCTTCTTAGCCGCTGGCGAAACTGCCTTTCCCTCTAATAATTCAAAATTCAAATATCCCTCGTATCATGCGTCAAAGCGAGGATATTTTCTCTCAGTCAAAGGACATAAGTCCTCTTTAGTTGAAAAGACCTGAAAGTGAGTCCTGGTCGAAGGCTCAAATATAACTTAGATCTTTTCCCTAAGTTATTCCATACGTTGAAGCATTCTTCTTAACTTGGTTCATTCCAGTTTTTTGGTCTTAAAAGACCAAATATAGTAAGTGTCGAATTTGGGAGCCAACAAATTGCCCTCTAAGAATGTCTATTTCGACGCTTAAAGAAATAGCCATTCTTTGATCTTTCCATTCGACACCTGTCTTTCTAGTTGTCCACAAGATTTTGACGTGTGCTTTTCGTCTTCCAACAGTTGCTGCTCTTGAGAAAACCATCATTACTCTTTCTCCAAGATGTCTCTTCTAACTCCCGTTACCACGCTTGCCATGATGACCATATTCCTAGAACCTAGGCAAGCATGTCACAATGTTTCCCAACGTCTGCACGGTAACCGTTTCACACTTCGCCACGTGCCCCACTATCTGCAAAACATTAAATGGCCTTGACGAGATATCTCCCTCTCTGAAGGCTATAAATACTTCTGAGCCTTTCTATTTGGAACTTTTACCATTTCCAGCATTTCTAAATCTCTTGCTTTCAAACACTTTGTACTGTCAACTTCGTTTTCTCCCAAATCATCAACAATGACTTTCCTCTCCAATGCACCAAACAATCCTCAACCTAAAAACGTTGATGATGTCCAAAACCCACCAGAGGTCTTTTCTACTAACCCTTCGCCTTCCTCGATTGATCGGTACGTTGTTAAACCCATGACGAGGGAGTGGAGAGAAGCATGTGATTCTCAGCTCCTCATTCCCATTAGGTACAGTGGAGACACGTATGCTATGTCTGGTCCTTTGTCTCCGTGCGTCGAAAATCCCTTGAAGAATCGCGCCTTTTTCCCTACTCACCCAAGGCTCAGACCTATAGTTTGCGCGAAGAAGCCTAGGGATGACCCTGAAGATGCTACTTCGGCCAATCAACAGCACACTCAGACTATAGAGGATATCAACATCCAATTCATGAACAAAGGGAACATAATCTTTCAATAAAGCCCTAACCTCTCCTCAGAGTATTCAGACTGGTTGAATAAGATGGAGAAGGCGCAAGCTTCCGTCTGGAAGGAAATGGGCATTTATGACTTGGTGATGCTGTCGAAGATAGGATTGCCTTACTGTCCCGTTATGTTGGTATCTTCACTGTATTTCTGAGATAGCGCACATTTTACCTTTCATCTTCCCTGTGGGATGATGACCCCCACTCTATTCGACATAGCTGTAATCACCGGTCTTCGACCGACTGGCGACTATTTCGACCCTGAAGACTTGTCTGAGGATGTTATTGGGTTTGCTGCTACAAAACCCACCTACACCACCTTTATCAACCATTTCCACGATAAAGCCTCTAGCATTGTGTCGGAGGTGGAGTATATAGCCTTCTTGGCTATGTGGTTGTCTCGTTTCGATTTTTGCACTAAGTCACTTCAGGTGACGAAGAAGATGCTCACACTTGCGATGCAGCTTCACCATGGTGATCCCCTTTGCTTGGCCGAATTAATTTTGGCCAATCTATATGAGTCCATCAGTAATGGTGTGACTCAACTCAAGGTTATAGGGGACATGGGGAGCTTGCTGCTATCTGGCCCTTTTTGGCTTCTCCAGCTTTTGTTCAATGCCACCTTTGAATCTTTCCTTCCTCAGAAGAATAAGATTAACGAGGAGGCCCCAGAAATCCTGAACAGGAGGGTCGAAGGCACCAGGCTTGCACTGCTGAATCCTACTGATGAAGGCCAACAGTTTCAGAAGGCTTTCACAAGCTTCGTGATGATGTTTGCGGAGCGAAAACGCTTTGTTTCGACCATGGCTCCCTTTGCCAGTCGAAAAGTTGGTCCAGAATGGTTCACCAGACCATTTCCTTCGAATGAGGAGGAAGACGTGACTGATGAATACGTGAGCATGTGGGAATCGTTTCTTCGCCCCAGGATCATGCCATTGAGATTCAAGAGCTCAAAAAATCAATTGAGCTTGATCGCTTATCAACCAAACCTTGTCTCCCGACAATTTGGTATTGTTAAGTCACTTCCCTCACCCATTTATCCTCGAGAGAAGCTACTATTATTTTATAATGCAGACTACTCAGAAGATGCTGCTACCAAGCATATTGGTAGGTACACCGGTCGAACTATACTGACCCTCTTTGACTTTAACCTCAATTTTTTGAGTTCTGTTAATTTTGAGGGGTGGTGGAAACAGTATTATGATGAAGAGTTCTTCGATGAGAAGGACTTCGCCCACCACCTTCGTGAGGCGTTTAAGCTGGTTCTCGACAGGATCAAGAAAGGTATTACTTCTTTTCTTTCTCTTCGCTTCAGATTTGTCATTCGACGCTCGATTAACTTTAGTTTTCTTGTCTTTTGTTTAGCTGTCAAGAGAACCACTTCGAAGAAGGTTGCTGAGAGCACAAAAGGGGGAGATTTTACTGTCAACCCCTCTCCCAAGGTATTCACTTTATTCCATACCTTTATTTTCTATGATTGTCTGACATGGGTACTGATTCCTTTGACTTGTCTTTTTGGGTATTCAGAAAACTACCCCCCAAAAAAGGAAGGTCCAGGAGATCCAAATCTCTAGCGACGAAGAAAAGGAGTCTCCTCATGTTCCTTTGCAGAGACGAAGGTTAAAAAAACCCGTTCATGCCGTTGAAACTCGTCCCAAAATTAGGATTAAGACTACAGCTGGGAGGCCTCCACCTGTAGTTATCAAAGAGCCTACTGAACAAGAAGTAATTTCCAGGCTAAACAATCCTAGCGAGAGTGATAACTCTAGTCCCGGTGCTGAAATCCCAGTCCAGGTATTTGCTTCGATAGACCATCATTTATTTCTTGACTCCCCCTTTTTCTTTATGAGGATTCTGAAATAAACGAACTTCTTTTATTTTCCAGGACACTGCTGGCACTTCCAAACGAGTTCCTACTCCTGTCGAAGGCTCTGTCACCCTCTTGAATAGTGAAGGAGAGCCTAGTTATAGGCCTTCTTCAGTGAAAGGCTCTTTCATGAGTTCAGCTGATGAAGTAAATCAAGCTTCCGAACCTCAGCATGAAACTATAGAGGAAGTCAATAAAGAAGAAGTTGTAGGAAACCACGACGAGATTAGGGCTCTGTTGGTTGATGTGCAAGAGAATGAAGAGGAAAGGATCCCTGTTGTTGAGACTGTGACAACAAGGGAGGATGAAGGGATCCCAGGAGCTGATGGCGAAGAGGGTTCTGCTGAAGGAAACCAGAATCCTGCAGGTTTTGAGGCAATTCTAGAGCAGGAGGCCAACGTGGTTGTTGCTGCCAACGAAAGTGTCCCTTCGACGGGATCTAGAACCAAGGAGGATTTGGCCTTGCTGAAACAGCAAAATCCTTTAGGCTATCTGACTGCAATTCTAGAAGGTCAAGAAAGTTCCTCTGATCATAGTGCCTCAACTGCATCTGGAAGATCTACTTCGACCTCTCCTCTCGACGAGGCTCTTTAGAAAGTTAAATCATAAATCTTCAAAAGAGATTTGATGCTAACCTTGGAGGGGGAACCAGCGACTCCTTCTTTTCTGAAGACTACCCAGAAGGCTGTCGATCTCCTCGTTGCTTCTCCGGACGTGGCCAGCGTAATCCTGGACTTAATCTTCATTATTGACCAAGTATCAACTGATTATAACCGTCAAAGGACTCTTAATCGTGAGATTTAAGAAGCCAATGGTCAAGTGGCTGCTGCCTGGAATGCCACTACCGAATCAGCTTCTAAGGTAAAGGATTTGTCGAAGGCCCAAGAGGCTAGATAAAAGGAGGTCGAAGAGATAGATCAAGACACTGCTCAACTGAGGGTGCATATTGCAGAGTTGGAAGCTAAGATTGCTGCCAACGACAAAAAGAAGGAGGAACTTCTCGCTGTTAACACTGAATCAGAGAGCCAAGAGGAATTGGCTGAAGGGTTAAGGCACGCTGATCGATCCCAATCTCTTGATGCTAAGCTCGAGACCCTACATCAATCGAAGGCTCTATGTGATTGACACCTAGAATTGCAAAGAATCAAGTATCTTCAGATTAAGGCCAATCTCCCCTTTTGAATCTTGTTTCTTTCATGTATGTAATCACTTGTTTGTAACAATTTCAGAGCCATTTTGGCACTTTTAATGAAAATTTAAGTTTCCATTTTGGCATTCTCTATTCAACAGTGACTATATATTACTTATTTTTACCTCTTGAAGCATAGGTCTATACGCTTTCAGGTATTTAGCATTCACCTTCAAAAGTCTTTGATCTTCGCTTAACTCCTCAATCTCATAGGCTCCACCAGAGAAAGCCTGGATAATCCTGAAAGGTCCTTCCCACTTAGGAGACCATTTTCCAAATTTTCTATCTTTTCGATCCATCGAAAGAATTACTTTCCAAACTAGATCCTCAGGCTGAAATGTCTTAGATTTCACTCTACGATTATAGGATTTCTCCACTCGCTTCTTCTGCAGTCTCAAAAGATCTAGAGCTTTCAACCTTTCTTCGTCTACATCAACTAGTTCATCTAACATCATATTCCAATAGACCTCAGAAGGGATATCACGATGTATCTGAATTCTTGTCGCCTGCAGGTGGATTTCCACTGGCAACACTGCATCATGACCATAGGTTAGGCGAAATGGTGTTGTTCCCGTGGCTTCTTTCGGACAAGTTCGACATGCCCATAGAACTTGGTCTAGCGTCTTGTGCTAGTTTCTGGGTTTCTTTACCACGTGTTTCTTTATTAAACTGATCACTACTTTATTCGCTGCTTCGACCTGGCCATTAGCTTGCGCATAATAAGGTGTAGACGTTAACAGTTTAAACCCCATTTCCGCAGCAAAGTCTTAAATATTTCGATCAGTAAAGACTGACCCTTGGTCTGTAGTTATTGTTTCAGGAATTCCAAATCTATATATGATGTACTTTTGAATGAATTTAATGACATTCTCTTGGTGTACATTGACTACAGGGATTGCTTCAATCCACTTAGTAAAATAATCAATGCCCACCAATATATACTTCTGGCTTTTAGAAGATGCTGGTCGAATTTCTCCAATAAGATCTAAAGCCCATCCTCTAAAAGGCCAAGGCTTCACAATCGAGTGAAGTTCGCTTGCTGGCACATGTTGAATACCTGTATGTTTTTGACATTCTTGGCATCCTTTTGCAAACTCAAAACAATCCTTTAACATAGTGGGCCAATATAATCTTTGTCGAAACAATAACCATTTCATCTTTTGGCCTACTTGGTGTGCTCCACATGCCCCAGCGTGTGTGTGGAAAAAGCTATATATGCTTCTGTTTCACTTAGGCATTTCAGAAGTACACCTTCAGGTGTTTTCTTGAATAGCTCATTTCCCATCAACAGATAACTCAGTGCTCTATACTTTATCTTTCGTTCTGTCGAAGCCGTTGGATTTTATAAATAATCCACTACAGGCTTTCTCCAATCTTGTTCTGTTAGATTGTCTATGAATGAAATTTCAAAATTTTCATGATAAGTGCATCCCAACGTTGTGGTCCTTAAATCCAATGGAGATAACTTAGTGGAAGTTACTCTCCCTCTAACTTTGATTTCTTGTTGTAGCCTGTCTTTCGAAACTTTATACCCGGAGGCAATCTGTGCTAAGTCGTTAGCTACTTGATTTTCCAATCTGGGTATGTGTCGAATGTTAACTACCTCGAAGTTCTTCAACAACCATCTGGATATTACGAAATAAATGATAAGATTTTCTTTTATGAATTTGTATTCTTTCGTAATTTATTTTAGGACTAACTCTGAGTCTCCCATTATTTCGACCTGAGTTGCCCCCAATTCCAACAGGATTTCAAGGCCTGCCATTAAAGCTTCATATTCAGCCTCATTATTAGAGTAATCCCCATCAATTTTGTACTTAAATGTTGTTGGAATTTTGTTTGGAGAAATAATAAGGACTCCGACTCCAGTTCCATTGTTATAACTAGAACCATCAAAGTACAGTTTCCAAGGTTCAATCTCCAAATAATTCAGTGATCCTTCTTGTATTGAATGGTCGACTATAAAGTCTGCTACCACTTGACCTTTCATAGCCTTGAGAGGCATAAAGGTTAATGAGTACTCAGTTAATGCAAGTGCCCATTTTCCAATTCTACTGTGCAAAATGGGTTTCGACAACATATATTTGAAAACATCAAAATGAGACGAAACATAAACATTAACTGGCTTTATATATTGCTTAAGTTTTCTACATGAAAAATATAGACATAAACATAGTTTTTCAACCTCGTTATATCTAGTTTCTGCATCGTTTAAAACTCTACTGAGGTAGTATATGGGCCTTTCGACACCATGCTCATCCTCTTGAGCCAGCATGCTCCCTAAAGTTTTATCAGACGCAACTATGTACAGTCTCATACTTATACTTCGACAAGGAGGCACCAAAATAGGTGGTTTAGTGAGGTACTCTTTGATTTTGTTGAAGGCTTCTTGATGTTCTTTCCTCCATTCAAATCCTCCTTTGTTGAGTCGAAGTAGTGGCGAAAAGGCTTGCGTTTTCCCACTGAGGTTGGATATAAATCTCCTTAGGAAATTTATCTTCCCAAGTAAGGATTGCAATTCCTTTTTGTTAGTTGGCGCTTTGGCTTGCAAGATAGCTTTGGTCTTGTTTTAGTTTATCTCAATGCCCTTTTTATGGACCACAAAACCTAAGAAATTTCCCGCTTTGACACCAAAAGCACATTTTAGAGGATTCATCTTCAGGCCGTAGCGTCTCATCCTCTCAAAGGATTGTCGAAGATGATCCATGCGAGTCTTCCCTGAAACAGATTTGACAACAATATCATCAATATAAATCTGCGTGAAAGTGTCAATAAAATCATGGAAGATCGAATTCATGGCTCTCTGATACGTTGCCCCTGGATTCTTTAGGCCAAAGGGCATCACTACCCATTCATAAGTTCCTAAAGCCCCAGGGAAACGAAATGTCGTTTTCGACACATCTTCTTCAGCAATAAAGATTTGATTATATCCAGAGTAGCCGTCAAGCATACTCATGTACTCGAAACCAGCGGCAGAATCCACAAGCATTTCCGCCACCGGCATTGGATATTCATCTTTGGGTGTTGCAGCATTCAGATCTCTGAAATCGATGCACACCCTCAAGGTACCGTTTTTCTTTATAACAGGTACAATATTTGCAATCCATTCGATGTACCTGGTCATTCAGATGAACTTGCATCTCAGCAGCCTTTCGACATCCGTTTTGATTTTTGATAAAATCTCTGGTGCAAACCGTCTTGGAGTCTGCTTAACAGGCTTCTTTCCAGGCTTTATTGGCAACTGCAGTTCTACCAAACTTCTATCGAGACCAGGCATCTCTTCATAATCCCATGCAAAGCAATCCTTAAACTCTTTTAGTAATTGGATCATTTCGACCCTGAGTCCTGGATCCATTTTTGTGCTTATGTACGTTGGCTTTTTTACAGGACCTTCGCCTGGATTTACCTCTTCTAGAGGATCTTGTGCTAACATTTTAACATTGTTCGCCAGCGGGTCCTCTTCGAAACCTAGAGGTTCATCGTCATAGATGGCGTCTAACCTCTGATCTCGAAGGTCTTTTGTTCCTAAGTCGGGAGGCTCTGGGTCGAAATCTTTCCCAGGTCCTGTCTTCGAAAGGACTTGTTCATCGGCTTCGAAAGCCATATACTTAACTTCAGCCTCCAAGGCCTCTATCATTCTACTTTCGGCCACATACGCCAAATTTTTTTGCAGAGTTTGTGACTCAGTCATCATCACCAAACTCGCTTCCCCAGCCCGTTGGACGTATATCATCAACTCCTTCAAAGTCGATGTTGGATAAGTCTTCTCTATCCCACTGAAAGCCGTAGTCAGAGTGTAGATATAGGGAGCATAAGGCATTAGGAGTTGGGGTTAAATCAAACTCAGGTGGATTGCATGGCCTTATATGAGCTAAATTTCTGTCGAAACTATTTTTTCTGACACTGTTGATTTCACCTAAGTAATAACTCTGATCTGCTTCAATGTTTTCCACAATGCCGTCGGGGCGCCATATTGTGACCCTTTGGTGCATCGAAGATGGCACTGCTCCAATGCCATGTATCCACTCTCGACCTAAGAGCAGATTGTAGTTGGGTTTTGTTGAAATCACCATGAACATGGTGGGTCAGAGGATTGATCCTACTTTGAGGTCTAGCTGTATGACACCTATTGTGGTGCCAATGACCCCTTCATAGTTGGACAAGACCATGTTATGTGGCTTTATTTCAGCATCTCCCTTGCCTAACTTTTCCAGCATGAATTGTGGTATGATATTGATGGTCGCCCCACAATCAACCAGAATTTTATTTATAGTCATCTCCCCTATCTTTGCTCTAATGAACAGGGGTTTCAGATGGATCTTCATTGCCTCTGTTGGTGGCTCAAAAAATGCATTATATTCTTCTACGCAGCCATTGTTCATTACATAGTAACATACTGGCTTGTGTCTAGCCATTTCTTGTTCAACCATTAGGTCGGTTTCTTCAACTTCTACCTCACAGTTGTATTCTTTAGGTAACACGGATATGACATTCACCTTGATGTCTAAACTGTCACCGGAATCAGAGTCGTCTTCATCATTCGACCCACATTCCTCCGTCCAAGGCATAGGATTTCTCTCTAGAGGCTTCCTTTGTTTCCTTTGCACATTAGTGCTAATCTCTGGATGAGGTCCAGCTGCCTCTTTTTCGACCTTTCGCCGTCTTTGGAATCTTCTCCATTGCGAACAAGACATAGGATTTTTTCCTTTGTAATTACTGGACACATGGGTCATTTTATTCGACGCAGAAGCATGGTACTCCTTTCTGTAATCTAAAGAAGAACCTCTTGGCATGTCGAACGTCTTCCATCTCTCTTTATTTGGCCTTTTTCTTCCCATGGTGTTTAGCCAAGTATCTGTAGGTACATTAGTTGGAGGCCTAAAAGTTGGTGGCCTCCTTACCTAACTCGTGGGTCCTTGTTGATGCCCCCTTCTGGGGTCAAATCTGATTTCTGAACCCATTCTTTGTTGGGCATTGGTGCCCTGTTTTGCTTTCACAATCCGCATAGCTTGTATGTGTTCTACGGCTTTCTTGTCGAAAATAGAGCTACATCTAGGGCATAACATTACTTCCGATTTCTTTTTCTGGCACCTATGTAGAAAATCTGCAAGATCTTCATTCTCCTTTGGAAATGCCGTTTTGTTTACTTATTCTTGTTGAATGGCTTCCTCTGAGGCTTTGGTGCCAGAGACTTCAACCATGTTAACCTGCATGTTGCTTTTGGCAACAAGGTTCATCTTCTGCATTTTGGCCTCTAGATTCTCTGTTGAACCTTTTACAGTAGCCAAATAAGAACCTGTGGTGGTTCTTTTGCAGGAGCTCTCAACAACTCCTTTGTTTTTGTTTGGGTCTTCAGTAACCCGTTTAATCAGTTTCAGGCTTTCAACAGCCTTCTTGTTTGACCCTTGGCAACTTTCTTTTTCAAATGTAGGCCTTCAGTGGCCTTTCTCACCCCTTCAATAGTTTTTATGGAGATGTTTCCAGTGAAACTTCTAAATATGGGTTTTGTGATGAAATTTTCAGAAACTTCCACCATGTGAATGCCAACTGGTTCGGCATAATGTGCCTCCATCTGCAGTGGGTTTGTGTCGATTTTCATTGCTGGCTTATCAGCAAATTTCAGCCTTCCTTCCTTTAGCACTTATTGAATGAGATCCCTGAAAAGGAAACATTGTGAGGTCTTATGTCCCAAAAAATTATGGTATTTACAAAAACCTCTTTTCTTTCTCTGTTCTAAAGGAGGCAATTTTTCCCATGGGGGCATATCATCTGGCCATCTTTAACTAATAGATCAAATATTTCGTCACATTTGGATATGTCGAAACTATAAGTTTTCTTAGGAAATTTGTCGCTGTTTTTCTCAGGCTCTACAGGATTTTTCCCATTTGATGGCACTAGCAATTTACAAGAATATGGTGGTCCTTGTTATAATTCTGCTAAATCTATTTTGCCTTCTTCGACATCTATAGGATCACTAGATCTCTCTGGATCGTTATCATCCATTTCGACATAAGCTACCCTTTCTCGTCGATGAGTTTTGGCAACTTTAGCTTTCTCAGCTTTAAGGCGTTCTACTTGTCGAACTCTATCATCTAGTTGGGCCATATCTCTTAGGTATTGTGTATCTAACTTTTTCCTAATCGAATAATCCAGGACCCCCACTACAATTTCGACTAATTTATGCTCAGGCACTTGGGTAAAGCATCTGGCTTTGAGTAATCGAAACCTATTTAAATACTCATCAATTGGCTCTGTGAACCTTCTCTTCACACTAGCCAATTCTTTTAGACTTATCTTGGTTTGGCCCATGTAGAATTGTTCATGGAACAATCTTTCCAATTGGTTCCAGTTGTGGATCGAATTGGCTGGGAGGGTGGTGAACCAAGTGAAAGCATTCTTTGTTAGGGAACTTGGGAAATATTTGATTCTAAGGCTTTCGTTGTTTGCTATTTCCCCGGCCTTGATCAAATACCTAGCCACATGTTCGACAGTAGACTCTGTCGTATCCCCTGAAAATTTAGTAAACTTTGGGACCTTTCCCCTAGGTAGTAAGTCTGTTTGCAGAATATATTCTGACAATGGGGATGTAAAGTTTGGTCTGTGAAAACCAACATTCATCACGTTTTGAATCATAATCCTTTAAATCATGGCAGTTAGATTATTTTCCGTCCCATAGTTTTGGTGTCGGACATGCTGTATTAATTCGTCAGCATTTTGGTTTCTATTAGCCACAATAACTCCTTGATCGATTTCTCTAGGGTGTCGTGGTATTTCGACCCTTGGTTGTTCTATTTCTGCTCTAGGGATCTGGGTGTTTGGATTAACAGTCACATCCTCTTCCATGATTACCCCTTGATTTACTCTTATTGGTATCCTCTGGGGTTGTCGAACAACTTGGGGTACCCCAAAGAATTCAGCCATGCGTGTCATTTGCGCTGTCATCTGTTGATTCGACTGCGTAGCAGTTTGAATAAGGGGATTTAAGACTGTACTTAGAGTTTGTGCTAACATTTGTACCATTTCATGATTACTTTCGTCCATCTGTTGCCTCAAAATTACTGTCGAAACATTTGTGAGGCTTGGTATTACATGAGATGGTCCTCCCAAAAATTGGTTTCTACTGGCTCCAGACCCCTATAATGGCGATGTTGCATTCACCAAAGGTTCTAAAAAAGTGGAAGCAGCATTCATAAGGCTAGCCATTTCAGTAGTTGGCATGCCATATGGCTGCTCTCGACCCATCCAAGATGTCGAAAATCCTGGGGGCACAACTGATTGAGATCCTAGATTTACCCTTGGTGGAGGCGTTCCTAATGGACCTCTTGGACCTACATACGAAAGTAAGGGTCCAGTTTGATTCGTGGTTAGCGTTGGCATTGATCCAACAAAAGTTGGGATATTCCCTTCGACAGCAGTAGTAACCACTGTTTGTGTGACTGGTGGAGGTATTTCTCCATGGTTTGGCTCGTTAGCCACACTACTCTCACTATTTTCCTTCCTAACAGTGTACTCGTTGGTTACTCTACCACTTCTTAATAACATGCAACGTTATAACTGTACAGGAAAAACACAATAACATAAACAAGACTTTTAATAAAAATTAGCAACATCCCACCAGGTGTGCCAATTTGTTTACCGTTGTTTTTGGTAAACAATCGCTGATCTCCAAAAAGGAAAGTTCTTTTTGGTTTACTTACGGGATCGATCAGATTAATCCCAGAACATATGCTAATTTTTATGTAAGACAGATAAGTAGGAAGAACGCACGTTCGACCCAGAGAAAAGATGTTTGAGATTTTGGAAAAGTAGACAAAAATGTAGAAATGCAGGTAAAAAAGTAAGAAAGATAACTTTGCAAGATAATATTAAAGAAATGTAAAAGACTTTCATTAATAAAAAGAGGTGTTTCCAACGTACATTTCTCAGTTTTATCCTTTCTCACGCAGCGGTTACTTGGATAATTTTGGAGTGACTAGTACAATAGGTTGAACACACTAGAAAACTACACAAGTTTCCTAATTTATACTAAAAACTAAGTAACCATCGAGGGATCATTCTGCGCTAAGATGAAGACAAGTGTCTTCTGCATGTCCCTCGACCTATGGCTTTCAGCCACGTTGCTTCTTCTTAGCCGCTGGAGAAACTGCATTTCCCTCCAATAATTAAAAATTCAAATATCCCTCGTATCATGTGTCAAAGAGAGGATATTTTCTCTCAGTCGAAGGACATAAGTCCTCTTTAGTCGAAAAGACCTGAAAGTGAGCCCTGGTCGAAGGCTCAAATATAACTTAGATATTTTCCCTAAGTTATTCCATACGTCGAAGCATTCTTCTTAACTTGGTTCGTTCCAGTTTTTTGGTCTTAAAAGACCAAATATAGTAAGTGTCGAATTTGGGAGCCAACATATATGTCCTTTCCTCCTGGCGTATATCTCTTGATATTTGGTTTAGACCTTTCTTCCGGTCTATTCCTCGTATGCGCCATTTCCTCCAGACACGTACATTTGATATCTTTGGTTAGACCTTTCTTTCGGTCTATTCCTTATATGTGTCCTTTCCTCCAGACATGTATATTCAATTTCTTTGATAAGAGTCATTTACTCCGGTATCTTTCTTATATTCGCTACCAACTCTGAGCATATCTTCGTTAGAGCTCTTTCCTGCGGTCTCTTTTGTACATGTCCTTTCCTCTGGATATGTATTGTTGATATCTTTGTTAGAGCCATTTCATCTGGTATCTTTCTTACATTCACTACTGACTCCAAACATATATTTGATATCTCTGATATAGTTCTTTCTTCCGGTCTCTTTTGTATATGTCTAACTCCACACATGTACATGTGATATCTTTGGTTAGACCTTTCTTTTAGTCTATTCCTTGTTATGTGTCCTTTCCTTCGGACACGTATTTTTATTAATTTTGGTTAGAGTCCTTTCCTCAAACCTCTTCCTGGTTATGTGTCCTTTCTTCTAGACATGTATTATCTGATATCACTGATAAGAGTCCTGTCATCCGGTCCCTTTCCTTCTCAGTGTTCGCTACCGACTCCAAACATGTCTTCTTAATAGTTTTGGCTAGACCATTCTTCCGGTCTATTCCTTGTGTGTCCTTTCCTCCAGACGTGTATTTTTAACATTTCCCTAGTTAGACCTTTCTTCTGATCTATTCCTTATATATGTCCTTTCCTCCGGACATGTATTCTTGATACATGTGTTAGAGTCCTTTCCTCTGGTCTCTTTGTGGTGTGTTTGCTACCAACTCCAAACATATGTTTTTTGAATTTCCAATCTCTATTTTGTGTGTCTAACTCTGACCTAACATACATTTACCCCCTGGTAACCACAAAAAAAGAAAAAAAAGGGTGGATAGTACTCGACTGTCTTCAAAGTGCCAATTTTACAGTTCTATTAATTATTCAATCCTCTTCCACCTTGATTGTTCGAAAGGCTAACACCAATCTCACCCTCGGGTTTAAGATGATCGAATAGGGGCAATTGTTGCACCCCAAAATCCATCCTTTTCATTTTAAATATTAATTGGCTTATACTGCATATTCATATGCATACATACATATCATTTACTCTATGCTCATGGAATCAGGGCATTTCTCTATGAAAAGAA
The DNA here is from genome assembly GCA_948472305.1 of Vicia faba. Classification (NCBI taxonomy): domain Eukaryota; kingdom Viridiplantae; phylum Streptophyta; class Magnoliopsida; order Fabales; family Fabaceae; genus Vicia; species Vicia faba. Next base: position 1,659,679,116 of record OX451736.1, read on the forward strand.
TGGTGAAATAAGATTGTTGTGTTAAACGGTACCGTAAAGCAGAAACTCTGGGTTCTGCATATTTTTATGCATTTCTCATAGTTTCCAAGCTCATCAATCATTGATCGATCAAGTCATCATCATATTAAGCTTCAACGTGTCTTGGCACACCTTGAATTGCACAAAACGTCGAGCGTTTCATTTAATTTGAGACAGTACAGACAAAAAATCGGTACTTTGTGATCCGGATAACAAATTTGTAACTTGAGGTTGGAATATGGTTTGGGTTTGACTCTTAATCACTGGAATCGGCTTGAAGTCTTTTTCCTTTCATATGTTCAAGTCGAAGGCTACTTTTGTGAGGAAGATTTTCAAAAGCGCAAATATTTGAAGTTACGGTATACAGTGGATTTGTTGGTTCTCCAGTTTTTGGATGCTTAAAAATTCATAACTTCGGTTTGGTTCATCGTCTCGGATTAGATCTTTAGCCATAAAATCCGTCTTGATGTCTAATCCAATTCATATGTTTGGATCGAGAGCTAATTCTTCGAGGAAGGCCTCCGAACATGCGAGTTTCTTGAAGATGTACAGTAGAAAATATAGTGAAAAAGTGTGTTGAACCATTATTTTTCGGACTTTCAAAAATTTATAACTTTCATTCGGTTCAATGTTCTTGATCTGTTCTTTGGGCGTAAATTTCATCTTGATTTTATATGCAATTTATATATTCGGTCCGAGAGCTGATTCTTTGCAGAAGATCTCCGAAGGTGCGAATTACCAGAGTATTTTTACAACAAAATGAAATGTTGGTTCATTGTCTTCTCGATATTGTAAAAATCGTAACTATCTCGATTTTTATCGTATCACGCCATTTCTTGAAGAATTGGTTTAAAAATTTTGTTAGCTTCAACTTTGATTCAGATCTCGAGTTCAAAAGGTACTCTGAAGGCTTCCGTTTATGGTCCGTTTCGCGAGTGGAACTGTGAAATAAATGGCTGAACCGAAAAAGACAGCATCAGAGCCAATTCAAAAATTCATAACTCGCTTGATTTTTATCGTATCACGTCCGTTCTTTCGGCATCGCGTACAATTTTTTGTCATCTTCATTTTTTCTTCAGGACGCGAGTCAAGATTTTGCACTGATGATGACTTTGTATTTTCTTCTCGCATTGTGCATTAAATTTGCTGACACTATCAAAACAAGGCCCAATTCAAATCCAAATCCAAGGCCCAATTTGTGGAACTATATATTGATTTTCTCTTTACAATTCAAGAAGACACAAATAATTTGCTAAATTTCACATAAATCTCTCTCTTATCTCTCAAGAATCAAATTCAACTTTCTTAAAAAATTCTCTAGAACATTCAACAATCTTTAAGCTTCTCAACATCCAAATATCACAAAGTTGAAAATCTTCTTCCCTCTCCACCGATCAACAACCATGGATCCTCCCTCTGGCCTCCAACTTCCGCCCTCTGCCTCACATCACCTTTAGAAATCTGGCGAACCTCCACCCTCGCTACCCCTCCGTCACGCTTGAAGCGCGCTTAGCGCCGCAAGACGCGTTTCTCTCTCTCCTCTGCTACCGTGAGTCTGCAAATGACATCTCCTTCCTCCTCCAATCTTTCTTATGACATCCTCTTCAAACTCCTCTTCGACTTCAATTTGGTAATTCAATTACTTTTGATCTTCAATTATCTTGATTAAATTATATGATTGGAGATTTGAATTGAAGCATTAATTGGATTTAATAATTGTGAATTGATTTAGTTCTTGAATTTTGATTATAAATTATGTTAAGATGTGGAATTGGTTGAATCACAACCTTAACAGTGTTATGAACTATTGGATTCAATTTCTTGTTTGATAGTTATGTGAAATTTGTGCGTTGATGTCGAGTTTTGTTCCTAATTTTGGGCATTAACATGTCGAAGTTTCATTCCTAATCTTGCCTTGTGCATATTTTATTGATTTTGGCACTTTCGAAATCAAACTTTGAAATGTTATTTTGGCATCAACGCGTAAGGTGTTCTTGATTTCAAGGCTTGGAATTAAATTTGATTCCACATGTTGAGTTTTGATGAGAATTAAGTTGTAAATTTATGAGTTAATGCAATATTTCAATTCGGTTTATTGATGAATTCAATTTTTCGACATTAATACTTCAAATCTGATAAGTTGCATTAACACTTGAATTTTGTTTTTTTACTTGAATTGTGCGGATTTTGTTCATTTGTAAAGTGCTTATAGTTTCAAAGCGATGATAGGTGAACTGGTACACACTTTTTCCTCCATTTATGAGTTTTTAAACTCATTTTTATTGGATACTGATACATGTACATGTGGCTTCCCAGAAACTACAAGTGCCTTGCAAATGGCCTTTCAAAAGTTGTTCAATGCATATTCATGCTTGTTTGTGCGTTTGTGGACTATTACGGTTGAATTTTACCGTTTCAAGTATGTTTTTTCGTGCAATTCATGTGTTAACGATGTTGCTTCCTAGGAATGGTAAGTTTCACTTGCAGTGTGATTTAATTCACGGTGAATACTTCTATGAATTTCTTAGTAAGTTTGGTGATTACCGGTAACGTTTTGGAGCGGTTTTAGACCAACTTCTTGTGCATTCACATTTGTGATGCAATGCTACCCGGAGTTTACATTTATGCTTCCAATGTGCATTTAATTTCTACTTCTTAATTGTTTAATCATATATTAAATTGTGTTAAGAATGCATAACTCTGATTACGGTTTCTTGTTATCACTAATGCATTTTGTGATTTGTGCAAGGTACTTTAAGAGAGCTTTCAATCATGTAACTAAAGTGTTGGTTATTTAATTGAAAAATATTTGATTTGAGGTCTCTTCCGATGTGCTTCATTACTGATTCTCATCTTTATGAGAAAATATACACTGCTTGCATTTTTGTCTGGATGTGATTTTTATGCAGGTGTATTGATTATGATACAGATGTGTCTGATGCACGTTTCATATGTGATTTATTTTCACATTGCCGATACTTTGGAGCATATACCGAGTTCTTGATAACTGATTATCTTGCTTGTTGATGTCATTTTGCATGAAGTTATTCGAGTTTCTCTGTTGTGCTTGCTTGCTATGAACTCTTGTTCATTTGTTATTGGAGGTGTGAAAAACACAAGAAAGGGGGTTTAAAAACAAAAAAATTTCTTCAAAGTATTCCCCTTTAAGTTAAAATCCTTTTTCCTTCACTCATGATAATAACAATAAGTAAGAACACGAAGTAAAGAACAATCTATTTTTATACTAGTTCACTTGAAAATTATAAAGCTAGTCTAGTCCACCCACCAAGGTGATTTTGCCTCACTCAATTGAGGACTTAATTCACTATAACCAAACTGATTACAATTTGCACAAGCTACCCGCAAGTGACTAATAACCTCTAAGACTCGCAAGTCAAAGACTTATTAAGGATACAAACCTACCCGATCTCTTAAGGAATATCAAACAATAATCAACTTGATTATTACAATGCACAAGCTACCCACAAGTGACTAACAACCTCTAAAACTTGCAAGTCTTAGACTTCTTAAGAACACCGACCTACCTGGTCCCTTAAGGAAAATCAAACAACCGTTTGAATACAAGTTTGCGCGTGTAGGTCTTTAGAACCCTTATCTTTAGAACCTTGGGTATTTTAGAAACTTGAGTCTTTAGCATCTATACTTGAGTAGAAACTTCATCCTTCAAATCTTCTGACTGGTTTCTTTATAACTTGTTGTCTTCAGAAACATGAGTCTTCAGCATCTCAATTTAAGTAGCCACTTCTGTCTTTAGATCTTCTGACTGGTTTCTTTAGACAAATATCAGAGCTTACACTTTAGAGCCTTCTGGAGTGTCTTGCTATTGTTCAACAGAACTTGTGTAGCGTAGAAGCAGAACTAATTCTCTTCTAATGTCTTGGCCATGCCATCCATCAGAAGCAGAACCTGTTGGTTAAGTGCTCAACAATAACAAACATTAGAGTATCAAAATTGTTCATACAAACATACTCATTTGTTATCATCAAAACTCGTAGATAATATTGCAGAACCAAATCTTGTTTTTACAATCTCCCCCTTTTTAATGATGACAAAACTATGTATTTTGATGACACAATTTTTTTCACATAATCAGAAAAAGTGAAAATAGAAAGGTAAGGAATACTTATCCTTTCAAGAAAGATCAATCAACAGAAAATTATCGTCAAAATTTTCAACAAGTCAATTACACATCAATTCCCAAGAAAGAACTGATCAACCATTTACATAACAGATATTTCTTTCAGACCCCTTCCGGTTCAGTTTAAATCTCTCCACTGTTTATTCTGATTCTTTCCCATAGACGTCTTCTCTGGTTCAGATAAATCTCTCAGTGATTTGTTCTGATTCTTCTCCAGATCCCTGTCGGTTCAGTTTAAATCTCTCAATGGTTTATTCTGATTCTTTCCCACATATGTCTTTTCTGGTTCAGATAAATCTCTCAATGATTTGTTCTGATTCTTCTCCAGATCCCTGCCGGTTCAGTTTAAATCCCTCAATGGTTTATTCTAATTCTTTCTTGCAGACGCTTTCTCTGGTTCAGATAAATCTCATAATGATTTGTTCTGATTCTTCTCCAAATCCCTGCCGATTCAGTTTAAATCTCTCAACGATTTAGTATGACTCTTTCCCCCAAACACTTTCTCTGGTTCAGATAAATCACTCAAAGATCTACTCTTATTCTCTCCAGTTAAAGAACATTCAAGACCTCTTTTGGTTCAGTTTCAAATCTCTCAATGGTTTATCCTGATACTTTCCAAATGAACATTTCTGGTTCAGATAAATCTCTCCAAGATTTATTCTGATTCTTCAAGCAACATACAAGACTTCTCCTGGTTCAGATAAACTGCTCCAAGATTTATTCTGATTCTTTTCTAGTTGAAATCAAGTTCAGACTTAGTCCATTTTCTGTCAACAGTTACCTTTGGATGGCATCTACAAGCCCATCTCCGGAAAATCTCCATTATTCCTCCAAATGGCATCTATAAGCCCATTACAACTTCATCTTCGAGTGCAAATTTTTGGGCACTCTAGTGTCCAATCATCTTTCACCTTCAAGTCACGAAAGGCGGATCCTCCAATCTAACTCTTCAAGTTTAATAAGATTGAACATGGGAATCTGTTGTACCCCAAAATTTCCCCTGTTATTTATCAAGTATTTTCTCACAAAATCTCCTTTGGTTCAAGACTGCACAAGGTTTTGATCAGCTCAAGACACCTCCTTAAGCATTGATGACTGAAATTAGGGTTTGAGATTGCACAAGGGTAATTGAACTTTTAATTACTCATATGACTTTCATATATCATTATGGACCCCCAAGATTGCTCATGTCAAGTTTCAAGTCTTGGATCACATTTTTGCTCAGTCAATTGATCAGTTGACCTAAAAATCAACTGTATTGGGGAAAAAGTCAATTGTGGTCAATTTATAGTCAAACTTCATAATTTTTTATCCATATCAACATTGTGAACTACTATATGTAATTTTATCAAGTTTGAACCACAATTCGTCAAGAAATTTGATTACATCATCAAAAGGGAAAAATAGTCAAAATTAGGATTTTGACGGAGAAAGGGCAATTTCTAATTTTTGACCTAGCAAATGGTTAATTGGTTTGAGACATGATCTCAAGGTTTAAAATGCATCATTTTGACCTAATTTTATGACCCAAAACTTCCCTCAAGATCAATTGATTGATAGTTGATTTTTAGTCAACTAATCAAAAGTCAACTAATACAGTGAAAAGTCAAACTTTGACTTTTTGGTCAAAATCAAGTGTCAAAGATTACAATTCATCAAAACATATCAAAATATGAAACTTGTTCATCAAGAAATCAAAAATTCAAGATTTCATTTTGAAAAGTCAAAGTTTCCAAACTTAGAAATTTTTCTAATTGTTGAAAACCTCATATTTTTCATAACTTTGAGCCAATTTTTCACCATGATGCAAGATGATTCAAAGGAAACTTTCAACATGAAAGTTGTAGATATAAATGAGATATAAAATATTGATTTACACAACTTCTCCTAGAAATGCATGGATTTCAAGTTATGATTTTGTGAATACATGTTCATGAAACTAAACACTTAGTGAAAATTTTGCCCTAGTTTAGGCAGGATTTTGACCTAACTTCATGGTAATTTTTCACATAGTTCCAAGGGGAATTTTCAAAATTAATTCAAATAGGGGTTGTATAGAACATTGCAAAATTTCTAAAATGTCTAAGAACTCCTTGAGATCATGTTTGAGCAAGGAGAATCGAAGACATGAAGTTGGCATTTCATTCTTGAATTATAGGTCATTTTCATGATGAACAAGAATGCAATTTCAATGTTAGGATGCATAATCTTGCTTTGCAGGCCTTCTAACTTGTGTATCTATCCATCATTAATGGATTACACAAACTTTTGAGCTATAATCCAAGTGGTTTAAGCTTTATCCAATTCACATTGCCATTTTGGGAAGAAAGTGAATAATACCATTCTTAAAAAGAAAGCTTTATGCACAAAGTCAATTCTTAAGCCTCTAACTTGTTCCTTATGATCACACTCCTTCTACAAAGTCAGAAGCAAGTGTGTTTAAAGCATATCCACTCTATCTTAGCAAGTACACAAGACTTTGAAACTTGGATTTCTAAAAAAATCAGATGTTATGCTTAAACTTGTGATTTTGAATTCCGATCAACAACAAGCTTCCAAACTTGTTGCTTATAAATATAAGAACTATTTATAAGCTAGGACACGAGCTTAAGCACCCTGAAACACACCAAAACTCCCTCAAGCCAGAATTTGCACAAGAAACTCCATTGATGCACAGTTCTGACCTTAAACTTATATCTCTAATTTCCCTCGTGTGTTTTCCTTCCTAATCAATCACAAAGCTCATACCCATCAAATATAACCTATCCATGACCCTGTTTCATAACTGTAACTCCATCTTCATCAACCTCCATAACCAAAAACAGAGCTCTGCAAGTTGACTTCTCCAGACCATTTTAGCCATCCATTGCTCAAGCTAATCATTGCATTAGCTTCCTGGGAACTTGAGGAATCTAACATGATTATAGCAGCACCTTGAATCAAGCTCATTTACATTTCACGATTTCCAGTTTTGAGGTATTTTTCTTGAACTTCTATCTCATTACTTAGGCATTGTTAGGCTTGCATTTGTGAAGATAAAATGTAGACATCATTGCCCTGAAACTGTACATATCCATAGATTTCATTTATATTGATTGAGCTTAGAGAATTTTAGGTTTGAATCTCTGAAAATATTTAGGTCAGAATTTGGTACTTTTAGAAATTCTCATTCTTCTTTGATTTATAGCTCATGATATTTATATGGTTGATTTTGTATGGAAAAATGGAGCAACTTTCATCTTGGCATATTTTATTTTTGTTGAGAAATGAGCAAGCTACAAGAACTATGGCTAGAGGTTGAAGATGAAGTTCATTTCTGGAATTTGTTTTGTGTTATGTATATATTATTTCAGTTATATCAACAGATGTATAGCCACCCCAGTGGTAAGGCAGTTCGCAGATAACCAAGAGGGCGTGGGTTCAACACCCAGCACGCTGCCTTTTGTCATTTTTCATACTTTTTTCCATTTTTTTGTTTCTTTACAGCGCCTGGGCCAGCATAACATTGGGCTTTTGTTTCTTTTTTCTAACTTTCTAACCCCTTTAACCATTTCCAAACCCCCCCTGACTTTTATATTTTATTATATTTTGTTTTTGTTTTTATTTTCTTTATTATTATTATTAATATTATTTTTATTATTATCCAAAAATATTTTATTTATTATCTTTACACTTATTTAGTTTTTTTTTTTATAAAATCAAAAGAATAAAAAACATTTTCTTTAATAAATAAATTTCCTTTTTTTTAAAATACTTAGATAATTAGTCTTAATTACTATATATTATTTTCTTGTAAATTAAAATCAATTTAGAACTTAGGACTTTTATTTAATTAATTTTATTTACTAATTTAATCAAATTCACAAAAAAAAACCCTAAAAATTTTGTTCTCTTTAAATTAATTAATTTTACTAACTTAATTTTAATTTTCTTATTTTTTAGTTAATTATTTTATTTTAGTTAACTAGGTCAAAAAACCTTTTCATGAAAACCAAACAAAAAAATCACATTTCTTTTTACATTTACATTCTTGCATTTTTATTTATTCATTTTTTGTATAATATTCAATATGGTTGTAATAATTATTTAGATTTAATTTTCTTGCAATTTCCCCATTTGTAAATTTATACACCCCCTCCCCTAATGATGTAATAGCTTAGTATTTTTATTTTCCGCAATTTAATACTTTATATACAAATGCTAGTAATTAGGGTTTGTATGGAAACATTAAAACCAACAAATAGTAAACCCTAATCAAGACAAATCAAGCATGAAAAAGACACACTTTCATCCTTACACCCTTAGGATAAATCCACTTTGTTGCCTTATAAAATAGCCATATTATGCATGTGAGGTATCTTAGCAAAAATAAACAAAATACAAGATCATAGTCCCCCGATGACGCTATCAAAGTTTCCTTTCAAAATTGATCTTAGTCCCTTAAAGGAAATGCTAAGATATCTTAGAACATTGCTAATCATGGCTATACGATGGCCCTTGTCCGTCCCTTTTACATCCAAAGATAGGGTTTCCTGCCAAATCAATGGTAAGATAACAATGTCAAAGGAAAGAGGAAATAAACATGAAGGACTTTTGAGTAGGTAGAATGTTCCTAGTTGCTTGCTTATTTTCAAACCAAAACATCCTTTCTATTTTCAAAACAAACACCAACACTTTCAAAAACATCTTTCAAACTTAAAAACATTTTCAAAGGATCAACACTTTGTATACATTCTTACGAACGAGAATCATTACAAAGTTTGCCTAAACGATGACGCCTTTTCAAAATACTTTCAAAAATCACACAAAGCACATTTTCAAACTAAAGCAAGTGATCTAGCAAGAAACTAATATCCCGTAGATAACTACGGATGAAAAGGGTGCTAATACCTTCCCGTTTCATAATCTACCCCCCGAACTCAAGAAAACATCTCAAAGGTCTTTCCTGTTCTTTTCATCCTTACCTTTTGGATAAAAGAAAAGTCGGTGGCGACTCTTGCTAACCGCAAAATTTGCGATTAAACGTAAATCGATCAAGTCAGTTCTCCCAGTGTGTTACAAGGAGGTAAATTAGAATAGTTGAAACTGGACATATCATATCCTTATGCTTCCATCATTTTTACGTGGATAGCAATGCTAGACATGTTATCTCCATTAGTAAATAAAGGGTAGTTATTCACAGGAATTCTTGTGATTTTGATGCTTTCAGAGGTAACAAGTAGAGGCTTAGAAATGACTTCACCTATTAGCCTCATATTCTTTAGAGTTTGTCCATTGAAGGAATCTCCAAGACTAGATGTCAGATCCTCTGTAAATTTAGCTTCTTCTACCAGAGTTTTCACCAAGCAACTTTCTACCAAGATGCCAGTGATGAGATGTCCAAAAGAAATATAGTTGGAAACCTTCTTTTTGGGATCATCAGTGGCTTTGGTTTTTAAAATAGAGTCTCTCAAATAATAAAACAGAAGAGCTGGAAGACATATTTTCTGATGGGTCATCAAATAGTACAACATGTACTTTTGATTGGCGTTGAAATAATCAGAAGAATTGGATGGAGGTCTGGGGTTGATACAATTTAGAATGATTGTGTGCCAGATTCTAAGTTCATCATGAAGATTTTTACTTTTATACTCAGTTTTCTTAGGAGAGTAGTTCTTGAAGATGGCTTTGTTAATCGTCTCCTTCACAAATGTAGATTTGCTATTCATCTTATAAATTCATTTTCCTTCAAGATGTTGCATGCCTAGAAGATCAGCAATAGACTTTTCAGTAATGACATTTTTCAGACCCAGCACATGAGCAACTACATGAACATTGTCCCAATCCACTTGAATCCCGAAATCCTTAACCTATGAATCATAAATAGGACCATGAAGACGCATGAAAGGTGCTCCTATCCTTGAGCATTCAAGTCAGCAATTAGGTGTGCACCATTTGCAGAAAGGTTATTGAAGCTCACCATATATTCACGAAGAACATTTAACTCATGTGGTTTTAGATTAGAGTGAACTTGAAAAAAAATTTGTGTTATGTGGTGTTCATCAATAACTGGTAGAGAAGATGAACCAGTTACCATAGGAGAAGAAGAGCTGGTTGGAATAGTTGAAGAAGACGGCCCAAAAGTATTTAGGGCTTGTTCCATTTCTTTGGCAAACTGAACAACTTCGCGTTGTTGAGCATTCATCATGTTTAAGATGATGAAGGTTGTTGACGAGGGTGATGATTTTTGATGAAGAGCGTTAAAGATGATAAACACAGAGAACTTGTTGAACGATTTGAGATAAAAAGAGGGTTTAGGGTTTCTAAAGTGTGGAAGTGAAGTGAACGTGTGTGATTTATAGTGTTTGAGAAGTGAGAAAAAAATGAATCCAATTAAACATAATAATTAGGAGCATTAAATGAAATTAATAATTATGATATCAATCAAATTCTAAGAAATACGCACACTGCTTATTGCATAACTTAGATAGAGTGTGATGGTTAAGCATGACCACAGGTTACACGCGTTAGTTAATACATCTATCTAAGTGACACGTTTGATATCCTCAAAGTCTGGAGAAACAAAAGGTTTTCATCTAATCAAAGACATTTATGACTGAAACATCTTCTGATTACTGAGGTTCTCAAAAAAATAGAAGTAATAAGGTTTTAAGAGAATATAAACATTACTCTTAGAAGTCTAATAGTCTATCAGATGATTCTTCAAACAATTTTCAGAATCCAGACTTTATTCATAAGATGAGCTGGCACAAGTGAGATCATTAAGGCTTAGAAGCATTTCTACAGAAGATTTAAAGTTTGGTCTTGTTCTGACAACAACATCTTGGATTACAAGAATTTTAGAGATAATAATCTTTCTTTTCTGGTTGCTTCTGACACTATCCACCCATTCAGACTTAAGTTCCAAATCTTGGAGCATATGCCTTTCGCTCATCATGTGTTGCAAGCATCCATTGTCCAGATTCCATAATTAGTGTTTCTGTTGCGCCATCAAGAACATCTTCAACATAGATTATCTGATCTTTGGGTACCAATTTTTTGGGTCTTCTCTTGTTAGAAGTTACAAAGGTTCTGACACCTTTGAACTTTTTTGCAATAGGATAATCATGTGAAATTTGTGCATGATACTTTGCTTTAGAAGTTTCCTTCTGTGTCTGTGTTTGTGCCACATTGGTATCAGAACCTTGTTGTTCTGGACATTTCAAATATGTGCCAGCAAGCACGAAATGTTCAGAAAGAGGTTTTGGTTTGACATTCAGAGTCTCATCAATTTTCTTTGATGGTCTTGAATATTCCAATCCTCTGCTTCCATTTCTACTAACACCATATATCATTGAAGCCATTTGACTTCTATCTATGCTTTTAGCAAGGAAGTGTTGAAAAGCTCTATCATAACTGATTACTTCGTCAATAACAGATGTGTTAGAGAAAATATCTTCTTCTGATCTAGACACTTTACTTTTCAGAGCGATGTTTGATTTTTCTAAAACAAATAGTTTTTCAATTAAGTCAGAAATATTTTTCTCATTTATAGTAGTGTTTTTAGAAGTAGCTATAAAACTCCTTTTCAAGATTTTGTGTTTTCTTAGAAGAGATTGATAACTTTTCATTAATTTAGATAAATCAATTTCATGTTCAGAACGAGATAAGGAAGAAAGTACCTCTTTATCGTTATTAGAGTCTGACTCATAGTTAAGTGTCGGTTTGTCTTCTGATGATGCTTCTCCCTTGCTGGTCCTGGCCATGAATGCCATGTTTGCATGCTCTTCATCAGAATCTCCATCTTCTGATTCTGAAACATCCCATGTTTCCATGAGACCTTTCTTAGCTTTGTAAGCCTTTTTAGGATTCTTGTCTTTCTTGAGCTTTGGACAATCATTTTTGTAATATCCAGGCTCGTTGCATTCAAAGAAAGTAACTTATTTTCTAGAATCATTTCTCTAACCGGAAGTGGATTCACCTCTTCCATATGTGACCTCTGAACTTGCTTTGTTTGTGCTTCCAAATTTGACTTATTCTTTTGGATATCACAGAGAGTTCATCATCATCTGAATCTTCTTCAGAATTTTCTGATTCTTCCTTAGCTTGACAAGCCTTGGTTTTCTTAGAAGTAGACTTCAAAGAAACTAATTTTACCCTCTTCTAAGGTTCATCTTGTTCCAGCTCTATTTCATGACTTCTTAAAGAGCTAATCTGCTCCTCAAGAGATGTGTTGTTCAGATCCTTTTTCAATTTTAAAGCAGTTACCATTAGTCTCCATTTGAAAGGTAGACTTCTGATAATATTTTTAACATGATCTGCGGTGGAGTAACCTTTATTCAGAATCTTAAGTCCTGCCACAAGATTCTGAAATCTTGAAAACATCGTTTCCACAGATTCTCCGTCTTCCCTTTTGAAGGCTTCATATTTTTGAATTAAGGCCAAAGCCTTTGTTTCTTTTACTTGTGTGTTTCCTTCATGTGTCATCTGAAGAGAATCAAAGATAGACTTTGCATTCTCTCTATCTATGATTTTCACATATTCATTATATGAAACAACACTTAGAAGAATGGTTCTTTCCTTGTAGTGATTTCTATATACTTTCTTTTGTGCTTCTGTCATTGCACGTCTTGCAATCTTATAACCTTTATCGTCTATTGGGTGAGTGTAACCATCAACTACCAAGTCCCATAGATCCAAGTCATATGCCAGAAAATAAATTTCTATTCTATTCTTTTAATAGTCAAATTTCTCCCCAACAAACATAGGTGGTTTTAAACTATATTGATCTCTATCACTATCCCTATTATCAACAGTGGATGTAGGTGTAGCCATTGGTTTTTCACACACAATGGATCGGTACTGGACACTGTTAAGTGTTGATAAAAATTCAAACTTTTTATCTCCTCAGGACCGGAGCTCTTATGCCAATTAAAGATGTGAAAAACACAAGAAATTGGGGTTTGAATTGGGTTTTTAAAACAAAAAATTTTCTTTAAAAGTATTCCCCTTTAAGTTAAAATCTTTTTTCCTCCGCTCTTGATAATAACAATAAGTAAGAACATGAAGTAAAGAACAATGTATGTTTATACTAGTTCACTTGAAAATTATCAAGCAAGTCTAGTCCACCCGCCAAGGTGATTTCACTTCACTCAATCGAGGACTTAATTCACTATAACCAAATTGATTACAATTTGCATAAGCTACCCGCAAGTGACTAACAACCTCTAAGACTCGCAAGTCAAATACTTCTTAAATATACAGACCTACTCGATCCCTTAAGGAATATCAAACAATAATCAACCTAATTATTACAATGCACAAGCTACCTGCAAGTTACTAACAACCTTTAAAACTCGCAAGTCTTAGACTTCTTAAGAATACAGACTTACCTGGTCCCTTAAGGAAAATCAAACAACCGTTTGAATACAAGTTTTTTTACAAGAATATTGCTTCTACACAAGATGAATATGTAAACTATTTTAAGAACAGTGATTTAAGAATATGAAAGCTATGAACAACGTTTGCGCGTGATTATTTTGTTGATTGGAAGCTTTCTCTCTTAGTCTTCAAGCCTTTATATAGCCAATAAAATAATATATCCGTTGATGGGTACTCTTGGGATTTCCAGAAACATTGGAAGCTTGGACATTAACGTGAGGGACAAGATCGTGCGACGCGTCCGTCCTTTCATGGTAGTAGAATGAAACGTTGATTGTACCATGTACTATTTGTACCATGTTAACATTATCTTCTTTCCTTCTGCACTTCAGAGGCTTCTACGAGCATGAATTTAGAAGAAACATTATAACACAAGGTCATCAGAACTTTAAGTCTTCAGAGTGTTCAGAACTGCGTCTTCAGAGTCTTCATCAATTGGTTGTGAGAACCTTTTCTTCGAACCTCGGGTCTTTATAACTTCAAGTATTTAGAATCTTTAGAACTTCTGTCTTTAGAGTCTTCAACACTTGGTCTTTAGAACCCTTATCTTTAGAACATTGGGTCTTTTAGAAACTTGAGTCTTTAGCATCTAGATTTGAGTAGAAACTTTTGTCTTCAAATCTTCTGACTGGTTTCTTTAGAACCTGTTTTCTTCAGAAACATGAGTCTTCAGCATCTGGACTTAAGTAGCAACTTCTGTCTTCAAATCTTCTGACTGGTTTCTTTAGACAAATATTAGAGCTTACACTTCTGAGCCTTCTGAAGTGTCTTGCTACTGTTCAACAAAGCTTGTGTAGCGTAGAAGCGGAACTAATTCTCTTCTAATGTCTCGGCCACGCCATTCATTAGAAGCATAACTTATTTGTTAAGTGCTTAACAATAACAAACATTAGAGTATCAAAATTGTTCATATAAACATACTCATTTGTTAGCCTAAATACTCATAGACAATATTGCATAACCAAATCTTGTTCTTAAAGGTATTACTCCACTGCTTGGTTTAATTACCGCATTGTATTTTTTTCTGATGCCACGAGTAGCAGGAATAGAGATGTATGATTTATAGCTTTCCTTTCCATGAGTAGTAGGACTAGAGATTCATGTTCTGGGAGTCCCTTTGAGGCATTTCTGATTTATTTAAAGACCTTGTTTAAGGAAATTATGCTTGTTCTTGAAAAGTCCTCAAAAGGAAGCAATGTTTGTGGTTGTTTAAAGTCCTCAATGTAGGCAATTCCTCATATTTACATTTTTGATAAAGACCTCAAAAGGAGGCGACCCCTTCCCGATTCCCTATTGATAAGTCCTTAAAGAAGGAATGCAGAGTGAGGGTTAGTAATCAACCCCCGTAATTTCAGTCATATGTCATCCTTAACTCGCATTGTACGCTGATACTTTGGAGTCTGCTGCTCTCATTATCGAGTCAGTCAAGTGGAAAATGGTTCTATAACCAACCCCCCACACTTTGTCTTGAGCTCACGTCGGGCGACGTTGATGCTCCGTTCTTGTTAATATTGTCTTCTATCTCTTACCTTGACTCTTGATATTTTGGTTAGGTGATTAGTCGCTTTAGACATTCACTCTCCCCTCTCTCTTACTTCTTTCCATCTGTAGCGGTAGAAATGTTGAGACTAAGCCATTAGATTAACTTAACTCGTACAAATCAAATAAAAATTGCCACCACGCTTTATTGTTTCTAAAGGAAATGGGAAAAGAGAAAATAAACCAAAAAAAAAAAGAGGGGGAGAGAATCTGGGTACAGGGGTTGATTATGCAAAGGGAAGGTATTAGCACCCTAAATGTCAACAGTACTCCGCAGGAACCTCTTTGAAAATCTATGTATTTTGGCTATAAAAAGTGTATACAAAAAATAGATGGTGGAGATGAGAAAAGAAGTATTTTTTTTATACAATTTTTCCGCCTGCCGCGATAGTGAACCTTTAGTGCCTACGTACCACCTTCCATGTAATAAGGGATCAGGGTACTCGTAGTTCACCTTAAAAATTTTAAAACACATGTGTGTTAGTCAATTTTAAGAGAAGATACATAATTGTCATATCTGAGTGGAAAACATACTTACTACCCACAATTATGAGAAATGAGCATTTATATCATCTCAAAGTGGAGGGCATAGTCTTGGATTTAAAATCCATCACTCAACACCCAAGTGAAAAATGGCTCACTTCACTACATATCGTAGAAGTATAGTAGCCTGCATCACTACAAGAATCAACAAGAGTTTAATCTTTTGAGAAAAGTTTTAAAAAGAAAAAGCCAAAGTGGAAAAATGGTTTAAATGAGGTTAATAACTTTTAGTCTTATAAAATATGTCAAAGTATGATTAAGTTGGTTAAAAGTTTAATTAAGAAAAATATTTTTTGAAAATGCATGGACCAAAGTCCAAGTTTATTATAAAAATGGTTCAAGTTAGAAAACTAGAAGAGTTTTGAAAAGGAGGGAGAAGATGTTGAAATTAAAGAAGATATGAGGAGATGAAGGGACTAACCTAAAGCATAAGGTAAAAGTTAAGAAAAAGAACAATCTAACCAACAAGAAGCCAACACTTGATATAAGATATCAAGGTAGAAATCCCATCCTTTGAATTGAAACCCACCAAGCAATAATAAAACCTCATATGAGAATAAACTAGTGCCTCAGATGCAAAGTGAAAAACCAAGTGATGTCCTTTCTGAGAAAAATTGGACAAAGTAATAACTATATATAGAGGAATTCTCAATCACAGACAAAGCATGGAAATCCGAACAACTTACACACAGAAAAAATTATCGAACCAATGCCTTGAAGTAAACCCCAAGCACTTCAGAATAACCACACATAAAAACATCATCCAAAGATCATAATCTCTCAAGATAATCATCCTTATATTACTAAGGTCCCAAGAATTCACAATTCCTCAGATCTAGGGATAGTAACCAGATAGTTCAAGTAACCTTCAAGCTTTTAATGTTCAAGTTGATTATTAAGTGTATTAAAAAAAAAAAAAAGCTCAAGTGAGCAAAGATAAAATAACATAAAATAAATGATTAAAAAAACACAAATAAAAGACAAGTAAAAAGGTATGAAGAATGCTTAAAAGCAAAGGTACAAGAAACATAAAAAATAAGAGTCAATAATTAGCATGTTAGTATATTACATGTCAAGTATAATAAAAGGTCGAATGAATGACCATCTTGAAACTTGCTTTTGAAAACTCATTAGAGGATTGATAAAATCAAATCCTCCTAACAATAAGTCTCATTTTCTTTTTGTCAAGTATATCATCCATTTCAAATACTCAAGGCAACCACACATGATCAACAATGTTTAAGCGATTCATTTAGAACAAAATTCATGAAGTTTATTAGAGGATTGATAGAATCAAAGCCTCTTAACAATAAAATTCAAAGTTATTGGATCCAAGACTTCAAATTAAACATATTTGGGCTTGCTAACGTAGGTTTCGGCCATGAATGATCATTTTCTGAATCAAGACAAATTTAACGCTATGTTAAGCAATCGTAACTGGACATACGTAGAAGTCAAACCTATTTTGAGGCCGGTCAATAGCAATGTATGTACTATAAAAGTTAGACATGTCATAGAAACCAGACTCATGAAGCTTGTAGCACAAGAAAAGTCAAAAAGAAATAAGATGAAGAAGAATTGAATTTAAAATAAATAAATCAAAATAAATCAAGACCAAAATGAATCAAGGAATCATCTTCAAATGATCAAGAAGATTGACAGAAGTCAGAGGCTAGTACATTTAAAAAAAATTAAAATATTAGAACTAAAATAAAGAAATATAAAAATTATTTTTAAAATGGCATTTAAATGGAAAATAAGGAAGAAAAATCAAACTATGTTAAAAAATTCAAATAAATTGCACCTAAGTACACAAAAAAATCAGCAATACCTCAAAAATATATCTACAAACTTTTTTATGATTTTTAAAAACCAGAAACTACTTTTAAAATATAAAGAAATAAGAAAAATAAACTAAAATTTTTTAAAAATAGTAAAATCAAAAATAAAAATCAAATCAGGTCACCAATATTTGTCAAGAGGCTATTGGATCCTTCCATAAATTTTTTTGAATTTAAAATGACCTGAAAGTATTTTTAAACAATTAAACAAATCAAAAGTAAGAGAAAAATCATGAAAAATATCAAATCATAAAATAAAATTATGAAAAAATAAGAATCAGAAAGAGAATATTCAAAAATATTTTTTGTGAATTTTTTTAAAATTTTTTAGTCAGAAATGAATTTTTTAATGAATTTTTGAAGTTTAAAACAATTAAATATGAAAATATGAAAATAAAAATAAAATTGACATAATATAGACCACTAGATCATTGTCAACATGTTTTAGTAAGTAGATCCAATGGATCTAACACGTTGTGCATGATATGGTCACTTTTGAATATCACATCGAATCCATATTTTAAATCAGATTTTATAAAATAAAGCAAAAAAAAATGTTAGCCATTAGATCAATGTCAAAATGAGTTAGTAAACAAATACAACGGATCTGGCGCGCTGTGTTTGATATGGAATTTAACAAAAAATCACAAAGAATCAATAAAAGAAAGACCAATGAAATTAAAACAATTGTCACACAGTCATTGGTTGAAGAACGACACATATGTCGTCTTCAACCTCCAGACACATGCGCGTTGGGTTTTTATGAGATTATTCAAACAAAATCATTTGAATCTCAAACCGGTATCATTTGATTCATCTCTTCTAGACGATCCTAACCTCACCCTTGCGAAAAATTTCTTTAAACCACAACTCAATTGATTAGAGAAAAACTTTTGAAAATTTGCAAAATTGAATTTACAAAATAATGCTCACTTCTGAACGAAAATAAAAGCTAATAGAAGTATGAGAATAAAAAGAAGGAGAACAACCGATTAGTAACTTGTTTGGATCAATTTGGTTAAGAATTATACTTGAACGAAGCTCAATTTTTTTGCTCTGAAACTGAATTTCTGTAGCTCAAATTAGGGCTCGATTTTCTTGGTTTAAGTAATGATGAGTTTGTATGATAATGGAGAATGATGAATCTCAAAAGAGTTTGGAGAAATAAGTCTTGAAATAATGAAATTTATTTTCAAAATTTAAAGTCTCGAATGAAATTTGGGCAGAGTGATTATGGTTGTTCAAACTTAAGGAAATGAGTGGAATGTGTCCCTTATTTATAGCTGAGCATAATGGAAACAAAAAGTGAGAGAAATGATCAGGTATTAGGGGAATTCGCGCGCACTTACATTATGAACAAAATGTGACTTGCAAGTTATCAAAACTAAACCATTCCTTGCATTTTAATGTGCTAAACCTTTCAGGCAACTTAGTTAATCATGTTTAGACATCAAACATACGACAAATTTGTGTTTAGAGGCCATACTAATCAAAATCAAATCTGACCTTGGTGAGAAACTTCAGGTCCAAGGTACCATCTTTGAATTCATGGTGCCCACAATTAAAAAGGCTTTATGGGATGATTCTTGAAGCTTTTGAAAGATCACATTACCATCTTCACAATGTGCCAAGAAATATCTCATTTGATGATCTTAGTTGAAAATCATGATCAATTAAAATCAAGAAAAACATACAAATCTTTGTACTTATAAATACTTCTAAGGGTTGATCTTCAAAATGACCTATAATGTCTTGAAAACTTACAATCTCTTCCACTAAAAATTGTCCTTTGATCCTTGAAGAGAAAATGTTAAGGGCTCTTTGAAGAGAATCATTTCTTTGGAATCACTTAAAAATCACAAAACTTGAGCAAGATATGGTCTTTATAAGTCAACCCATCATTGTTTAGAAGGCACAACATGACTTGGTATCCCCTTCAACCTTTGATGATCTTGTTCACATAAATGTGTTTTGACATGTAAAAATAAGTTGTTATAGATAATGATAAGAATCCATAGCAAAAATAACCAACTCAAAATGTTAAAAATTGAGAGAATTGAGCACTTGTGATCACTGAATCAAGTGCTTGTTCAATTAGGTCAAACTTGTTTAATCAATCCTTGAATAATTTTCATTTTTTTGCAAAAAACATGATGGATCACATTAGACCTTGAAATGATGTTATCTTGAAGCACACCCAAAGATGGAGCTTAAGTCTCAATGAATTCTTTTGAAGAAGGCATGGAAATAAACACATGAAGCTATGAATCTTCTTGATGAATACCACCACCAACCTTGAGGAAAACTTGACCTAAATAAGGTGAGAGAGCTCTTTGAACCAAAAACTTTTGATATCATAGATATAGCTTTGAATCTTAAACTCTAGAAATCCATTGAAGAACCATTCGACTGAGGTCTATCCCTCAAAACCCTAGGTTAGATGGTCAGATGGATGTAGTTGTGTCATCACCTACAATATGAACATCCAAAGAAACATATATAAATATTTTGATGTTAGTTAAAAGTTAATCCTCCTAAAAAAACACATGTACAAGATAGAAAATTCAAGGTGCTTGGTGATCTCTCAAGAGAAAACTTAAAGATAGGATGAAGTAGAAGAGAGGACCAACCCTAACGTGTGATCTTGATGTATTGATAATATGAGATAATGAGAGATCTTAGGGGAAAAATGGGGTATAATAGCTACCCCTTATTTAAGTGTCTTATATCCGGAGATACGAAGGTTAAAATCTTCGTCTCGACGCGAATGAAGATACTTAATATAAAATAAACCCTATTTTTGGACCTAAAATGCCATGCAATGCTTATGATTATGAATGCAAACGGCCAACTCCATAAGTAACACAGAACACTACTGGGGAGGCAAAAAAAAACAGACAGCCTAATGAAGAGAGTTCAATCACGCAAATAAATTATTGGGGAACAAAACGATTTTAGGGATGACTATAAATAGGAAGAACCGAGAATCACGATTAAAGAATCCAAATGCTTAGTAAGATTCCAACGGCGTAAATTCTTAACAATTCAAGCAACAAGCTAACAAGGAGGTAACCATTAAAAAGGGTTACCGACTAGACTGGGGAAAGAAACTTAATTCCATTGGAGAAAAAAAAAACAACTCCGTTGGGGAAAAGAAGACTCAACACTACTGGGGTAAAGCCCAAAGAGGAGACAAAGTATCATCAACTTAATAAATGAGGAAAAAGCTATGGATAACAACGACCGATAGATAACTGTGAAATTCACACTCACAGAGGAGGTAGCAAAAAGAGAGTAACATTGTGTTGGCTCTTAAATTCGACACCCTTGTTTCATTAATGTCAGCCATTAAAGCTGAAGGTTGTTTTCGACCAGCTGGGTCCATCGAAACGCCCATCGAAAGATGGCAATGTACTTAGAAGATTTCTTCCAAAGGAGAAGTTGGTTGCCTTCGACGTCGAAGGTGTTTCTCGTCGAAGATGCTTCTCGACGAAGGTGTTCGATGGTTCAGAGTGGAACGGTTTGAAATTCAAGCATTTGGAGGGAAAACGGTTTCCAGCGGTTACCAAGTGCAACGTGCAAAGATCTGGAGCGTCGAACGTTGAGAACGTGCTAAGTGGAGTCATCTCGAAGCAGTGTAACTGCCCGACGGTTACTTGGGATGTTTTAGTATAAATAGTAGTAGTTCACGCAGATTCTCGCGTGTGTTCACAATTATATACAAAGTCACTCATATAGATTCGAGTACCCAGCGTGTGAGAAAGAATTGTTGAGAAATGTATGTGTGAAACACCAACTTTATTAATCAAAGTCATTTACTTTTCCAGAAACTTTACTTGCTTTCTTCTTTACTTTCCTGTCGAAGTCCTTTACTTTAAGCCTTCATTTATTTTACCAAGCCTACTTCTTCATGCAATTTACTTAAAGCCTCTTTATTTTATTGTCATTTAACCATTATCCAATTTAATCAAAACTTCAAAATCAACCTATGTCCTAGGATCAATCTGATCGATCCTGCGAGTAACCAAATAAGTAACCATTTGGAGGATCAGCGGTTGTTTACCAATAACCACGGTAAACAAATTGGCACACCCGGTGGGACTGTGTGTTGATTCTTGAAAATAATCTCATCTTTTCGAGGAGTGTTGCATGTTATTGAGAAGTGGTAGAATATACACTAACGATACCAATACTACCAGAAGAAGGGAAGAGATGGCGAATCTGCCAAACAATAACGAAATCCCACAAACGAATGTGGGAGCAACGGTTATCCCGACCGTAAGTGAAGCGATAACCGCTGGTTCGACACCAGCAGTAACGGTCACAGCAACGGGGCCATTACCT
This sequence comes from Vicia faba, assembly GCA_948472305.1. Lineage (NCBI taxonomy): Eukaryota > Viridiplantae > Streptophyta > Magnoliopsida > Fabales > Fabaceae > Vicia > Vicia faba. The sequence goes on from OX451736.1 coordinate 1,659,700,980, forward strand.
CCGTTCACAGGCCCCAGAGTGCCTTTGGGAACTCCCCCACCAAGGGGAAATTTAGGCACAAGGCCTTTTGTTCCCCCAGGATTTATGACAGGCGGTCATAATCGAGAACCACTCTATGGCATGCCAACTTCTGACTTGGCTAGCCTGACGAATGCTGCGTCCACTTTTTCAGACCCTTTAGTGAGTGCCTCTTCGCCACTCCAAGGTTCTGGAGTAGGTATGGCGAATAGAAATAGGACCCAACTCTTAGGAGGAACGTCCCAAGTAGCCCATGGCCTTACAAATGCCTCGACAGCAGTCTTGAGGCAACAAATGGACGAAAGCAACCATGATATGGTGCAAATGTTGGCACAAACTTTAAGTACAGTGCTGAACCCTCTAATACAAAACACTACTCAATCGAATCAGCAGATGACAGCGCAAATGACGCGTTTGGCTGATTTCTTTGGAGTACCCCAACCTATTCGACAGCCCCAAAGGGCACAAATAAGGGGAAACCAGGGTATATTTTTAGAGGAAGAAACCACCATCAACCAAGTCCAACAGCCTGTCGAAGAAAACCTTAGGGCACGATTGGAGCAACCTGTCGAGGAACCTAGGGTAATAACCCCAGAGGTAAGGTTAGTTAACAGAAACCAAAATGCTGACGAAGTAGTTCAGCATATCCAATACCAAAACACGGGTTTGGAAAATAATCTGGCAACCATGATCGAAAGGATCATGACTCAAAATGGGATGAACATGGGCTTTCGAAGGCCCAACTTTACATCCCCATTGTCAGAATATGTGTTACAAACAGACTTACCTCCTAGATGTAAAGTCCCCAAATTCACTAAGTTCTCTGGGGACACGACAGAGTCTACTGTCGAACATGTGGCGAGATACTTGATCGAAGCAGGAGATATTTCGAATAACGAAAACCTGAGGATTAAGTACTTCCCAAGCTCTTTAACAAAGAACGCTTTTACTTGGTTTACAACTCTCCCCCCCAATTTGATCCATCACTGGACCCAGTTGGAAAGATTGTTCCATGAACAATTCTACATGGGGCAAACCAAGATAAGCCTGAAAGAATTGGCCAGTGTAAAGAGACGTTTCACTGAACCTATAGACGAATATCTAAATAGGTTTAGGTTGCTCAAGGCGAGATGTTTTACACAAGTTCCGGAACATGAGTTGGTCGAAATAGCCGCAGGCGGTTTAGATTATTCCATTAGGAAGAAGTTAGACACTCAATACCTGAGAGACATGGCCCAACTGGCCGATAGAGTTCGACAGGTAGAACGCCTCAAAGCTGAAAAAGCAAAGGCAACGAAAGCTCATAAGAGAGAGAGGATAGCGTATGTTGAGATGGATGACGAAGATCCAGAATCCTTCGACGATACTATAACTGTCGAAGAAGGAGAAGTCGATTTAGTGGAACTAAAACAAGGGCCACCATACTCTTGCAAACTGTTAGTCCCCTCAAGCGGGAAAAATCCCATTGGTCCAGAGAGGACCAACGATAGGTTCCCCAAAAAGACTTATAGTTTTGACATCACAAAATGTGATGAAATATTTGACTTGCTTGTAAAAGATGGCCAAATGATAGTACCCCCAGGGGTAAAAGTGCCTCCTCTTGATCAAAGAAAGAAGAGAGGCTTTTGCAAATATCATAATTTTTTGGGCCATAAAACTTCTCAATGTTTTCTTTTCAGGAATCTTGTGCAAGACGCTATCGAAGAAGGGAGGTTGAAGTTTGCTGACAAAACCCCCATGGCTGTCGACTCAAATCCATTGCAGGCTGAAGCCCATTATGCTGAGCCTTCTGAGGTGAACGTGATCGAGGCAACCAGGAGCCAGTCGAAGAGGCCAGGAATCACAATGGTCGAAGTCTCAAAGGACCATATCAACATGCCAATCTTTGGCAGTTTTTCTGGGAATTTATCCAGAAAGACAATTGAAGCAGTTCAGAAAGCGGTCGAAAGCCCGAAGCTGGAGACCGTTGAAGCACAAAAAACTGGACCAAAACCCAGTTCTCACTTGGCCACAGTTCAAGGCCAGACGGAGAATTTGGAGACACAAATGAAGCAGTTAACTCTTGCCAACAAAGATACAATGAATATCAACATGGTCGAACTCTCTGACCCAAAAGCATCAGAAGAGGCCATGAGGCAAGAACAAGCTAACAAGACTGCTTTCCCTCGGGAAAATGAAAATCTGGCAGATTTTCTCCAAAGATGCCAGAAAAAGAAGTCAGAGGTGATGCTGTGTCCAAGATGCAGTTCGATCTTTGACAAAAAAGCTGCTGGGCACATTCAAGGCGTAAGAGCAGCAAATAAGAGAAGGGAAAATGTTGATCTTCGACATGACCCCAGAAGAGCCTCCCAAAGAGGTTCGAACCAAGAAAAGAGGCCATTGACTTTCAGGCCTCCAACAAATGTGCCGGTAGATACCTGGTACAAAACCTCTGGTCGAAAAAGGCCAAGTGAGGAGAGATGGAACTCTTTCGATGTGCCAAGGGGTTCATCTTTAACGCAAAAGAAAGAGCCTCAAGTTGCTGCACCTAAAGTTGCACAAGTGTCAAGCAACTACAAAGGGAAAAATCCCATGTCTCGATCTCAATGGAGGAGATACCAAAGGAGACGAAAAGCTGAGAGGGAGGCTGCCAACGAACCAAAGGCAGAAACCAGTTCAAATGTTCCTCTAAGGAAGCAAAGGAAACCTCTAGAAAGAGAGCTAGTAACCAACAGGCTAGTTTGGCCTAACCAAGGTGAAGTCGAAGACGAAGGCGGTTCTGAGTCTGATGATACTTTGGACATAATGGTGAATATAGTCTCAGTGCTGCCCAGAGAATTCAACCGACAGGTGGAGGTCGAAGCAAGTGACTGGGAAGTGGAGCAAGAAATGGCCAAACATAGGCCAGTGTGCTATTTCGTCATGGACAATGGCACTACTGAGGAACAAAATGGGTTTTTCGAGCCACCTACAGAGGCGATGAAAAATCACCTCAAGCCTTTATTTATAAGGGCTAAACTCGAAGAAACTACAGTGAATAAAATCTTGGTGGATTGTGGGGCAACCATCAACATTATTCCTCACTCTATGCTAAGGAAAATTGGCAAAAGGGATGAGGACATTAAGCCTCACAATATGGTCCTGTCGAACTATGAGGGCGGCATAGGGACCACTATGGGAGTGATCCAACTAGATATTAAGGTAGGATCTATCCTTCGACCAACAATGTTTATGGTCATATTGGCCAAACCTAACTACAATCTTTTGTTGGGCCGTGAATGGATTCATGGTGTTGGAGTTGTGCCATCATCAATGCACCAGAGGCTGCTGCTATGGCGTCCAGATGGGATGGTCGAAAACATAGAGGCAGATCAAAGCTATTACCTGGGCGAAGTGAATCACCTAGGGTTGGCAGATTTCGACAAGAACTTGGCTCACATAGGGCCATGTCCAACACCTGACTTCGATTTGGCGCCAGCGCCAAACACTTTTTGTTCCCTATACCTGCATCCTGAGCATGGTTTCCAATGGGACAGAGAAGACTTGTCCCACATAGACTTCAGTGGGTTAACTGATATCCAACCAACAGGTTGGGGAAGTGAATTCAGTGATAATGACTGAGTCACAATCTTTGAAGCGAATTTCGGCTTACGTAGCCGAAACAAAGATGATAACGGCTCTCGAAGCCGAAGTGAAGTACATGGCCACACAGGCCAATGATCCACAGTTATCTGCTGCAGGTCCAGGAAAGGATTTCGATCCAGAACCCCCTGATATCATGCCAGAAGAAATGCAGGAACAGAGGCTCGACGCCATCTATGACGATGAGCCTTTGGGCTTCGAAAAGGACCCCTTGGCGAACAACATTAAAATGTTAGCGCAAGATCCTTTAGAAGAAATCAACTTAGGCGAAGGGTCAGAGAGAAGGCCAACTTACATCAGCGCCAAAATTGACCCAGAACTTAGGTTGGAAGTAATCCAATTGTTGAAAGAGTTCAAAGACTGTTTCGCATGGGATTACGACAAAATGTCTGGTCTCGACAGAGGATTGGTAGAACTTCAGTTGCCAATCAAACCTGGGAAGAAGCCAATCAAGCAAAGTCCAAGACGCTTCGCTCCAGAAATACTGTCGAAGATCAAAACGGAAGTCGAAAGACTGCTGAAATGCAAATTCATACGCGTTACAAGGTATGTCGAATGGATTGCAAACATTGTGCCAGTAATTAAGAAAAATGGTACATTAAGGGTGTGCATAGATTTCAGAGATTTGAATGCTGCTACGCCCAAAGATGAATATCCTATGCCTGTGGCGGAGATGCTAGTCGATTCTGCCGCTGGCTATGAATACTTGAGTATGCTCGATGGTTATTCAGGATATAATCAAATATTCATTGCTGAAGAGGATGTGTCGAAAACAGCTTTTCGATGCCCCGGGGCCCTAGGCACTTACGAATGGGTAGTGATGCCTTTTGGCCTAAAGAACGCTGGGGCAACATACCAGCGAGCAATGAATTCTATCTTCCATGATTTTATTAACACTTTTATGCAAGTATATATTGATGACATTGTTATAAAATCTGTTTCCAGGAAGAATCATATTGACCACCTTCGACAATCATTCAAAAGAATGAGAGAACATGGTCTGAAGATGAACCCTTTGAAGTGTGCATTCTGTGTGAAAGCTGGAGATTTCTTGGGCTTCGTTGTCCACAAGAAAGGAATCGAAATCAACCAGAACAAGACGAAGGCAATTCTGGAAGCGAAAGCGCCATCGAATAAGAAGGAACTGCAATCTCTGTTAGGCAAGATAAATTTCTTAAGGAGATTTATATCTAACCTAAGTGGGAAAGCTCAGGCCTTTTCACCCTTACTTCGACTGAATAAAGAGGGGTTCGAATGGGGGAAAGAGCAACAAGAAGCCTTCGACAAAATCAAAGGGTACCTCATTAAGCCACCTATTTTGGTGCCTCCTTGTAGCAATAGGAGTATGAGATTGTACATAGCTGCATCCGACAAAACTTTGGGAAGCATGTTAGCCCAAGAAGATGAGAATGGAGTCGAAAGACCCATTTACTATCTTAGTAGAGTTTTGAACGATGCAGAAACTAGATATAGTGAAGTTGAAAAATTGTGTCTATGCCTGTATTTCTCTTGTACAAAACTCAAGCAATATATAAAACCAGTTGATGTGTATGTTTCGTCTCATTTTGATGTTTTCAAGTATATGTTGTCGAAACCTATCTTGCACAGTCGAATTGGCAAGTGGGCATTAGCATTAACTGAATACTCCTTAACCTTTATGCCTCTTAAGGCAGTGAAAGGACAAGTGGTTGCAGACTTTATAGTCGACCACTCAATTCAAGTTGAGGATATTAATTATGTGGAGATAGAACCTTGGAAATTCTACTTCGATGGTTCCAGCCATAAAGATGGAACGGGAGTAGGGGTCTTGATCATTTCTCCAGAAAAAATTCCAACAACATTCAAGTACAAGATATCAGGTTCTTGTTCGAACAATGAGGCTGAGTATGAAGCTCTAATTACTGGCCTTGAAATATTGTTGGAATTGGGGGCAACTCGAGTCGAAATAATGGGAGACTCAGAGTTAGTCATTAAGCAAGTCACAAAGGAATATAAATGCATAAGAGAAAATCTCATTATGTACTTTGTGATAGCAAATCGTTTATTGAAAAAATTTGAAATGGTCAATATTCGACACATACCTAGAGTGGAAAACCAAATAGCCAACGACTTGGCACAAATTGCATCTGGGTACAAGATTTCAAAAACGAGGTTACAAAGAGCAATCGAAGTTCGAGGAAAGATAAAAGCAACTTGTCTATCACCAACAGACTTGGAATCGACAAGAATAGGATATGCTGATCAAAGTAACTTCGAAATTTCGTTCATAGATAATTTGTCAGAACAAGATTGGAGGAAGCCCATTGTGGATTATCTTCAAAATCCAGGAGCTTCGACAGAACGAAAAACAAAGTACAGGGCGTTGAGTTATGTACTCATGGGTAATGAGTTATACAAGAAGACGCCTGAAGGGGTATTGCTAAAATGCTTAAGTGAAACTGAGGCATACATAGCCCTTTCGACTACGCACGCTGGAACATGTGGGGCTCACCAAGTAGGGCATAAGATGAAATGGTTGTTGTTTCGACAAGGACTATACTAGCCCACTATGCTGAAAGATTGTGTCGAGTTCGCTAAAGGTTGCCAAGAATGTCAAGTCCATACAGGCATCCAACATGTACCAGCAAGCGAACTTCACTCGATAGTGAAACCTTGGCCCTTTAGAGGATGGGCGTTGGACCTCATTGGAGAGATTCGACCAGCATCATCAAAGAGTTAGAAGTATATACTGGTAGGCATTGATTATTTTACTAAGTGGATCGAAGCTATCCCTTTAGTCAATGTAGACCAAGAAAATGTCATTGAATTTATTCAAAAGAACATTATCTTTAGGTATGGAATCCCTGAGACTATAACAACTGATCAAGGATCAGTTTTCACTGGTCGAAAGATGCAGGAATTCGCTCAGGAAACAGGTTTCAAACTCCTAACATCAACGCCTTACTATGCACAGGCAAATGGTCAAGTCGAAGCAGCGAACAAAGTAGTGATTGGCTTGATAAAAAAGCATGTTGGGAAGAAGCCAAAAAATTGGCATAAGACGTTAGACCAGATTTTGTGGGCTTGTCGAACATCCCCAAAAGAAGCCATAGGTACGACACCATATAGGCTAACTTTTGGCCATGATGCAGTGTTGCCAGCAGAAATTTGTCTTCAATCTGCAAGGGTTCAGAGACATTATGATATTCCTTCTGAAATTTATTGGGATATGATGTTAGACGAACTAGTGGATTTAGACGAGGAAAGATTGCGCGCTCTTGACCTACTCAGGCTTCATAAGAAAAGAGTAGAAGACTCTTATAATAAAAAGGTGAAACCTAAAGTATTTTCGCCTGAAGAACTAGTTTGGAAGGTGATTCTTCCCATGGATCGAAGGGATCGAAGCATGGGAAAATGGTCACCCAAATGGGAAGGACCATTCAGAGTTATCCAGACTTTTTCTGGTGGAGCCTATGAAGTCGAAGAGCTAGGTGAAGATAAAAGGCTCTTGAGAGTAAATGGTAAATATTTGAAAAAATACAAACCTACACTCCAAGAGATAAAGATAAAATAACAAGTAACGACTAAATTAACCATAAAAAAAGCCAAAATGGAAATTTTTTATAATTTAGCCAAGATGGCAATGTTGTCGAATACATATTACAAAATATGGTTAAAAAGCTGAATCAATCAGAAGGGAATGGAGTCCTTGAGTCGAAGGTATTTGATTTTCTGCAGCTCCAATCTTTTGTTACACCAGGCATTCGCCTGCACAAGCTTGGCGATCTGATCGTCGAAGCCTTGAGCTTTCTCAGCAAATTCTAGGCCGTGTGTGATTTCAGTTTGACTTTCGGTGTCTGGAACAGTCGAGAGAAGTTCCTCCTTGCGCTTAGTATTGGCATTTATCTTAGCCTCTATTTCTTCGATTTGCGCCTGGAGGGAAGCATTCTCTCGATCGATGGCATCCACTTCTTCTTGTCTAGATGCTTTTTGCTTCGACAACTCCGCAATTCGAGAAGTTGTCTCTGCTACAGCAGTCCATGCAGAAGAGCTTTTGCCATATAACACTTCAAGCTGGCTATTAAAGCCCCTTTGTCGCCGATAATCTGCTGAGACTTGATCAATAATGGAGTGTAACTCCATGATAAAGCCTGAGACTTCTGGAGGCACAACTAACAAGTCTACGGCATTCAAAACAACCCCCAAATATGATGGAGCAGTAGGGTCCCCCTCCAAAGCTTTCATCAAGTCCTTCTTGAAAAACTGAGCCTTAACCTTCGTCAAAGCCTCATCGAGAGGAGAAGTTTCAGTGGACTTCCCCGACAGAGTAGGAACCTCCTGGCTAGCGTCAGACGAACTTTTGCTCTCGATGATGGCGTTCAGATAGCTAACAGGGTCAGTTTGCTTCAAGAGTTCTAAGTCCTCTTTCGACTTGTGCTTTGTTGAGGTAACAGCCTTTGCAACAGCATTGTCTTGGGTTTGAGGCTGTTGAGTAGCATTTGCCTCGACTTGACTTTCTTCGACTCGGGCTGCGGCAGTACCAGCGTCATCATGGTTCCCTTCGCCGGCGTCATCTTGGTTCCCTTCGCCAGCGGCACCTTGATCCTCTTCGCCAGAGTTGCCGTGGTTCCCTTCGTCACGATTCTCTTCCGACATATCCACCACCTAAATCTCTTTTGGATGTTGCTCTTCTGTTTGTGGATCTTCTGTTGGTTTTTCTGCCGTCTCAGCATTGGCCTCATTTATTTCAGTATGGGCTTCATCATTCGCCAAGTCTTTTTCTTGTGGCCTGCTGAGTTCAGTAGACTCCAATGTTTCAGAAGTCCTTGGCGCTGAGCTTTCAATGGTGTCCTGAAAAAGAAGGAGAGTCTTCTAAATTCGAAAGAGACATAGTCGAATCGACACCTGGGTTACAAAGGGATCAAAGAGATTACCTGTAAAGTAGTTTCAGCCCCGGGGCTGGAATTGTCGCTTTCGACAGGCTTATTAAGAAGAACGTTTAATTCCTCCTCCGTTGGCTCCTCAATGATTACTGGAGGTGGCCTGGGCTTTCTCCCAGCAACCTTTATTCTAATTGTTCGACCCTCAAGAGCAGGAACGTCCTTCTTCAGCTTTCGCCTTTTTAGAGGAGCAGGGGGAGAATCATCTTCTTCATCGCTCCCGGATTCGACCGTCAGTGTTGGCCGTTTCTTGGGCGAGGGTGCCTAAAAAACCAATTGGAGTTCGACTTAGCAGTTGCATCGAAAGTCAAAAAATTAAAGCCAGAAGAAGATAATGAAAGTCTGGTTACCGGTGCAGAAGCCTTTTTCGAAGGGCCTTCCCCCTGTTGGTTTGTTGTGGTCTTCGCCGGCGCTATAGTCTTCGCCGGCGGTGGAGGTTTTGTTAAGGGGCCTCCTCCCTGTTGGCCTTCTGCAGCCTTCTTGGCTGCAGGCTTTCGAACAACTGAAAGTAGACAAAATAATTAAACAGGCTAGCAGTCGAAAGAGAAAGACAAAGTAATTTGAAAGGATGAACTTACATTTCTTTATTTTGTCCAAGACAAGGACAAAAGATTTCTGAAGCTCATCCACGAAGTCCTTCTCGTCGAAAAACTCCTCAGCGTAGTAACTTTTCCACCACTCCTCGAAGGATGGTGAGCAAAGAAAGTTAAGCTGGTAGTCAAACAACGAAAGAACTGTTCGACCAGCATATCTGCCGATATGCTTAGTGGCAGCTTCTTCAGTGTAGTCGTTGCAGAAGTATAACATAGACTTCTCCCTTGGAAAAATTGGAGAAGGTAGTGTTTGAATAATACCAAACTGGCGAGACACCAGGTTTGGTTGATATGCAATCAGACTCAAGTGAGTCTTAGAGCTCCTGAATCGAAGAGGCATGATTCTTGGTGTGAGGAACGCCTCCCACATTGTTGTATGTTCGTCAACCTGAGGACCACTCGACGTCCTAGGATGTGGCCTTGTGAACCACTCTGGGCCAACCTTCCGTCGAGCAAACGGAGCCATGGTCGAAACAAATTCTTTCCTTTTAGCAAACATCAGGACGAAGTTTGTAAAGGTTTGTTGAAGCTCCAGCCCATCTTCCATTGGAGTCAACAGGGCCAATCTGGTTCCTTCGACGCGTCTGTTCGCTATCTCTGGAGCCTGCTCATTTATCTGAATCTTCTTAGGCAAGAAAGACTCGAAGGTGGCATTGAGCCACAGTTGAAGCAGCCAAAAAGGTCCAGCAAGCAGCAGACTGGCCCTGTTCTCGATAATCTTCAGAAGAGTTGCTCCGTTGCTAATCGACTCATACAGGCTAGCCAAAATCAATTCTGCCAAACATATATTTTGGCCATGATGGAGTTGAGTGGCGAGAGTGACCATCTTCTTGGTCACCTGTAAGGACTTGGAACAAAATACAAAGCGTGTCAGCCATAAGGCTAGAAACGCAATATGTTCGACATCTGACACAGCATCTGTCGACCTATCGTGGTAGTGATTGATGAAGGTGGTGTAGGTTGGTTTTGTGGCAGAGAATCCAATCTGATCCTCCGACATTTCTTCCGGGTCGAAGTAGTCCCCGGTGGGTCGAAGGCCAGTGATGGCGGCCACATCGAAGAGTGTGGGAGTCAGCATTCCACAGGGAAGATGGAAGGTGAAATGGGTGTAGTCCCAGAAGAGTAAAGAGGCTATTAACATCTCTGGGGAATAGTTAAGACCTGTTTTCGACAGCATAACCAGGTCAAAAATCCCCATGTCTTTCCAGATCGAAGCTTGGCGTTTCTCCATTTTTTCCAGCCAAGCACTATAATCAGGAGTAAGGCTAGGGCCAGACCTGAAAGCCCTAACACCTTTGTTGAAGAAACGGAGGTCGATTTTCTCTTTAGCAGGATCTTCATTATCCTCTGCGTCTTTCTTGGAGCATCCAACTGGTTTGAGTCTCTCAAGTACCAGAAAGTAACTTTTGATCTTCATGGCCTCAGCAATGCTTGGGTACAATGGGCCAGACATAGCAAAGATCTGGTTGGAATATCCAACCGGAATCATAAGGTGGCGTGAATATGCATCACGAACAGCAATGTCCAAAGGTTCAGGGACCCTTCGTTGACCCGTGGGGGTCACTACGGGAGCGGTCGAGAAAACCCTAGGTTTAACGTTTCCAGATGGTGCGTTGGCGCTAGGAGCGTTGGAAGAACCAGATGCCATTGTTGGTAGCGAGGTTGAAGACGAAGTGAAGAAGAAAGGTTTGCAAAGTTGACAAGAGTTTGTATGCAAATGGAGAATTCTGAAAGCAAGGTAGCGTAAAAAGTCCCACAATGGGTACTTACTGCTATTTATAGTAGTGGGGAAATCCCCAAATTCGAGGACATTAAATGCCATTTAATGTTGCAGAAGGTAGTGGGACACGTGGCGTCTCCCTGTTGTTTTAGCCGTTCTGCAGAAATGGAAGGGTGCAGCGTGCGCCCTCGTTTTTGGGAATTGTCATGATGACAATTTTTGAAATGACGTTTGGCACATTGCACGCCGTACTGAGGTGACGTCTTAGGTACGGATAAATGATAGTTTTTCTTGGGATTGTCAGTGGTTGGTAGAAGACAACAAAAAGTGCACAATTTAATTTGTGACTAAAAATGAAAAGACAGGTGTCGAATGGTATTTCAAAGAATGCCTTTTTCTTTCAGAGTCGAAATAAGACATTCTTGGGGGACAATTTGTTGGCTCTTAAATTCGACACCCTTGTTTCATTAATGTCAGCCATTAAAGCTGAAGGTTTTTTTCGACCAGCTGGGTCCGTCGAAACGCCCATCGAAAGATGGCAATGTAATTAGAAGATTTCTTCCAAAGGAGAAGTTGGTTGCCTTCGACGTCGAAGGTGTTTCTCGTCGAAGATGCTTCTCGACGAAGGTGTTCGATGGTTCAGAGTGGAACGGTTTGAAATTCAAGCATTTGGAGGGAAAACGGTTTCCAGCGGTTACCAAGTGCAACGTGCAAAGATCTGGAGCGTCGAACGTTGAGAACGTGCCAAGTGGAGTCATCTCGAAGCAGTGTAACTGCCCGACGGTTACTTGGGATGTTTTAGTATAAATAGTAGTAGTTCACGCAGATTCTCGCGTGTGTTCACAATTATATACAAAGTCACTCATATAGATTCGAGTACCCAGCGTGTGAGAAAGAATTGTTGAGAAATGTATGTGTGAAACACCAACTTTATTAATCAAAGTCATTTACTTTTCCAGAAACTTTACTTGCTTTCTTCTTTACTTTCCTGTCGAAGTCCTTTACTTTAAGCCTTCATTTATTTTACCAAGCCTACTTCTTCATGCAATTTACTTAAAGCCTCTTTATTTTATTGTCATTTAACCATTATCCAATTTAATCAAAACTTCAAAATCAACCTATGTCCTAGGATCAATCTGATTGATCCTGCGAGTAACCAAATAAGTAACCATTTGGAGGATCAGCGGTTGTTTACCAATAACCACGGTAAACACATTGACTCACAGGGGATCATAAACTACCAACTCAGGGTTGAAGGTAGAACAAACAACATAATACTGACTCATAGATGATAGTGAACGCCAGCCTCGAGACTAGTAAACAAATGATTATCGTCAGTACTTATGACTGGGAACAAATACTTAACATCAACACTTATGACTGGTAACAAAGGGTTGACATTAATGTTTATTTCTGGGAACAAATAATTGCCATCAGTACTTATGACTGGGAACAAATGATTGACATCAGTACTTATGACTGGTAACAAAGGGTTGACATCAGTGCTTATGACTGGGAAAAAATGATTGACATTAGTACTTATGACTGGGAAAAAATTGTTTGACATCAGTACTTATGATTGAGAACCAATGGTTGACATCAGTGCTTATGACCAGATACAAATGGTTGACATCAGTGCTTATGACTGGGAACAAATGATTGACATCAATGCTTATGACTGGGAACAAATGATTAACATTAGTACTTATGACTGGGAATAAATGATTTGACATCAATACTTATAACTGGAAACAAATGGTTGACATTAATTCTTATAACTAGGAACAAATGATTGACATTAGTACTTATGACTGGGAACAACTCAACTCTATTGGGGTAAAGTCCAATAAGGAGAAAGAGATAAATGCCGACTAGCGAAAGAAGGTGAACTACCAACTTAGGGTTAAAGGTAGAACAAACATAGAACAATAACAAGTTTCCCAAAATTATGGTATTCCACCTATAATGGGTCTCAACTTCTTCTTTAACCAAAGGATTCCCCCTGGAAAGGGTAAATTTTTTTAACAACTTCTGGATTTCGCCGAGAATGATAATAATTTCTTCTTTAGTCAAGATATCACTTGAAAAGGGTAATAAATGTTGTAAGGACCTTTCAACAAACTGCCTTTATCATCGAAGTACAACCAATCTCAACAACAAACTATCTCACATAACATAAAGACTACCATTAATCTAAGTAAAAACATCTTCTTTGGCATTAATAGACTTACTGGGGAATTATAGGTTGCTCAAATAAAGAGAGTTCCACTTGTTGTTATGAAAAGGATTGCGATAACACGGCTTGGAAATGAATTTTGATTTCATGGGGAAATAACAACATATTCCCGCTAAAGGAATAAAGTCTTCACGTGCAACATAAATGCACATTCTCAATCCAGGGCTCACAGCCTATAAAGATCAAAATAATATTGCTGTCGAGGACCAAAATTTAAACGAGGAACAAACCAGAGTGAATAGTCAACGAAGACACCATCCAATAAGAAATAAACTCCAATGGGGATCAAATTCCATCCAGATGATGAGCTGGGTATGAAGGATAAAGCAAAATTCTTCCACGAGGGATAACGCAGTGGGGAAATTGAAAGGATATACACTTTCTACTTAAGGTTGACACTATATTGGAGAGAGAATAACATAACTCTGCAAAGATGATAATATGCCACCAAAAACATAAATGAGTGCAAATGATCAGTGAGTTATAATTTAGCTATGCATGATGTATGTATGAGTGTGTGAACGTTATCATGTATATGCTGGCAAAACAGACATACTGCATTGGGGATAACCAGACAAAACCAACATGGGTAAAGACAACACTTGGCCAAATCACATCCAGGATGAAGATTCCATAAGAGAGTATGCACCAACTGAGGAGCCAAAGTCCTACTTCAAAGCTTAACTTCACTAGGAAGAAATATGGCTTGAAAATTATCAAAGTAAAATCTGATAGAAATAAACCCATATAGTTGCAGGGATATAATAAACTCCTCAAGGCTTCACCGGGGAATATCATATAGACTTTGCTAGGGAACATAATGCCATATCATCTAGACTTCAACTAAGGATTCCGTACTGACTTCACTAGGTAAGATGAAAACATGCACACCGATGGGAGCCCAAATACATTCTTCAACATCGGGAGTAGTGGTTGCACAAACTTCTCTGGGGAAGTCAGAAAAACTTTATGGGGATATTGAAACTTAAAGAGAAACATCATCCTTGATTCATTTGGGGAGACTTAAGAAGTTAACACCATAATAAGAAGTTAAAACTGTGGGGATTCTAAATCAAACGCAACACATGGTGAGAGAAAACCCAACAAGTCAACAACTGTCTCATCACTTCTTAGAACAAGTACTGCTTTTGTCTGGCTACTTGGGGAGCATACAATAACAACAATGTCATAACTAGAGAGAAAAATGGTCTGTAAGAGATTTTTCATCACTTCTCAACACAAAAGGAGAAGGACTCCAACAAATGAGCAAAGGCTTCATAACTTTACAATCTCTTCTTGAGCACCACCCAGTTAGGGAAAGAATCACACTTAGCTAGAGAAATGTGCATTAAGACCTAATTGGGGGAATATGGGATAGAGGTATCAAACCACCCAAACCAACACCTCATATCAACTGGTATGAAATCCAACTATCCAAGGAACAATCACAGGTGGACTATGCGCATATCAGCAAGAGTAACCCGAGAATACTTCTTGGATAATCTTTTCAAAACTTTGGAGTTCGTCCATCCTTGGAACCACTACTTTTATCCTGCTTGAATCACAGAATTGAAGTAAAAAGTAATTTGCAATTTCTTTTGAAAAACATGTTTTTATTATTAAGTCTTTTTGTTTTGAAAATTAGTATCATTAACAAATGAAATTTTTGTAGATAAAATTATATAAGAACTACAAAGAATTGGATAAAGGCTGAAACTTTATTAATAGAATGGTAGCCCGCAAATGGCGTGACTCCATGGATGATTACAAAGTTTTGGAAAATGGTAAATACATTGAAAAGGTACATTGAAACACAATGACCACTATTCTCTTTAACAACTTTGAACTCGTGAGCATAGGCTCCAGTTGAAGTGTGATGAGAATCCGAGAATATTGTTCCATCAATGATCAAGTCTTGTCTGACACAATTACTTGCCATGAAATCCCTAACTTTTAACTAGGTTTCCCTTGCGAGTTTTCGACATACCGAGAATATTTATTCTGTTTATGTCTCTAACTTTTTCCTAGACTGCCCTTTCGGGTTTTCTGCCTACCGAGACACTCTTTTTGCCTAAGCCGCCCTTTTGGGTTTTCAACTTAGCAAGTTATTCTTTTATTCCTTTAGGCAAAGTATTTCTTGACTGCGTCATCATTCATGGGACGTGGGAACTCCTCACCATCCATAGTTTCAAGAATTAATGCACCACCAAAGAAGGCTTACTTGATAACATATAGGCCTTCATAATTGGGATTCCACTTGCCCTTAGAATCAACGTTAAAAGACATGATCATTCTGAGAACGAGGTCGCCTTCTTTGAACTCACAAGGCTTGACCATCTTTTCAAAATCTTTCTTCATTCTTATCTGATATAGATGACCATGAAACAAGGCCATCATTCTCTTCTCTTCAATCAAATTCAACTGGTTAAACCTGTTCTGGACCCATTCAGCCTCTGTCAACTTGGTTTCCATTATTATACGCAAAGGGGGAATCTCAACCTCAACAGGGAGCACTGCTTCCATACCATACACAAGAGAGAATGGGGTTTCCCTGTTAAAGTGAGGATATATGTATGATACCCATGAAAAGAAAAAGGGAGCATCTCTTGCAAATCCTTATAGGTAACAACCATCTTATGGATAATCTTCTTAATGTTTTTATTAGCATCCTCAACAACCCCATTCATCTTAGGCCTGTAAGGAGATGAATTGTGATGGACAATCTTGAATTCTTCACATAGTTACTTCATCATTTTATTATTCAAGTTTGAGTCATTATTAGTGATAATCCTACTTGGCACACCATACCGACATATAAGATTGTTGTTGATAAAGTGTACTACCACCTGCTTGGTGACATTAGCATAAGAAGCTTCTTTCACCCACTTGGTGAAGTAGTCAATTGCCCCTAAGATGAAGTGATGTCCATTCGACGCCTTGGGTTCAATCATTCCAATCATATCAATACCCCACAAAGAAAATGTCCATGGGGAAGAAATAACATTGAGAAGCGTTAGAGGCACATGAATCTTGTCAGCATAAATCTGAAACTTATGGCACTTCTTTGCAAATTTGTAACAGTCCGATTCCATTGTCAGCCAATAATAACCTTCCCTAAGAATCTTCTTTACCATCAAATATCCATTGGCATGGGTACTAAAGGAACCTTCATGAATCTTGTGAATCAACATGCCTGCTTCATGTCTATCTATGCATCTGAGCAAGACAATGTCGTAATTTCTCTTGTATAACACATCTTCATTGAGGAAGAAGCTACCTCCTAACCTTCTCAATTTCTTCCTATATTTGTTGGACGCACCAAGCAGGTATTCTTGAGTTTGAAGGAAGTGCTTGAAATCATAATACCAAGGTTTTTCATCTGACGTTCCCTCTGTAGAAAACACATGAGTTGGTCTATCAAGATGTTGAATAGTAATCTGAGGTACATCGTTCCAAGCATTTACTTGGTACATGAAAGCCAAAGTGGCTAAAGAATCTACCATCTAATTCTCATCTCTGGGCATATGATGGAATTCAAATTTATTGGAGAAAGGTAACAATCTTATTGCATAATCTTTGTAGGGAATATGGTCAACGTGACGAGTCTCCCATTCTCCTTTGATCGGATTTGTTACCAAAGCTGAATCACCATATACATCAAGAATTTTGATTATGAGATCTATAGCCTCTTCAAGATCCATGATACAAGCTTCATACTCTGCCATGTTATTTGTACAATAAAATGTCAACCTTGTAGTAAAAGGGATATGTGACTCATGGGGAATGATAATCACGACACCAATTCCTTTTCCATAAGCATTTATAGCTCCATCAAACACCATACCCCAACAGGATTCAGGATCAGGACCTTCCTCAAGCAAAGGCTCATCACAATCTATAACTTTCAAATACAACACATCTTCATCAGGTAAATCATACATAATAGGCTAATAATTATCAACTGGTTGATGAACGAGGTACTCCGCCAACACACTGTCTTTAATAGCCTTTTGAGTATGGTATTCAATATCATATATAGACAACAACATCTTCCCAACGAGAAATTCTTCCAGTAAGATCAGGCTTTTCAAAAATATACTTAATTGGATCCATTTTGGAAATTAACCAAGTAGTGTGATTCAACATATATTGCCGTAATCGCTTCGCCGCCCAAGCCAAAGCCCAACAAGTTTTTTTCTAGCATAGAATATCGTTACTCGTAGTCAATGAACTTCTTTTTTGAATAATAAATGGTATATTATTTTATTCATGTTTCATCTTGTTGTCCCAAAATACAGCCCATGGAGTTTTCCAACACAATCAGATACATAATCAATGGTCTTCCTTCAACAAGAGGGAGTAAGATAGGAGGCTCAAGTAGATACTCTTTAATGCTTTCAAATTCACTTTGGAAATCATCGGTCCATACACAACCTTGATCTTTCTTTAACATCTTGAACATTGGTTCATATGTTGCAGTCATATGGGAAATAAATATGGAAATGTAATTTAAACGTCTAAGGAAACCTCTAACTTGCTTCTCAGTTCTTGGTGCAGGCATTTCTTAAATTTCCTTAACTTTATCAGGATCAACTTCAATTCATTTTTGGATGAAAATGAAACCTAGCAACTTTCATGAACAAACACCAAAAGTACACTTATTTGGATTCAAGCGGAGACGATACTTCCACAAACGCTGAAACAATTTCAACGAGTCTTACATATTCCCTTCCTCAGTCTGAGATTTGGCGATCATATCATCGACATATAATTTGGTTTCCTTATGCATCAAATCATGGAATAGGGTTGTCATAGCCCTCTAGTACGTTGCACTAGTGTTCTTCAAGCCGAAGGACATCACTATTTAACATAATGCTCCCCAGGGTGTGATAAACGTTGTTTTTTCCATATCCTCAGGAGCAATCCTAATTTGATTGTAGTCGGAAAATCCGTCCATGAACGAGAACACTTTGAATTTTTTTGTGATATCAACCCATATATCAATATGTGGCAATGAGAAATCATCTTTTGGACTCGCTTTATTTAGATCTCTATAATCAATGCACGTGTGGACTTTCCGTCTTTCTTTCGTACTGGAACAATATTGGAAATCCATTGAGGGTACACTGATGTCACAAGAAAACCATCATCAATTTGCTTCAAAACTTCTTCTTTAATCTTCACTGCCATGTCAGGATGAGTTCTTCGCAACTTCTGCTTAATTGATGGACATTATAGATTTAATGGTAAATGATGTTCCACAATATCAGTATCTAAACCAGGCATGTCTTGGTAAGACCAAGAAAAGATATCCACATAATCTCTCAGCAAGTTAATCAACCTGCTCATCACAGTGGAATGAAGTAGTACCCCAATCTTGACTTCTTTCAAATCTTCCTCTGAACCCAAGTTAATCATCTCCAACGGCTCTTTATACGGATGAATGGTATTTTCCTCGCGCTCAAGCAACCGTGAAAACTCTTCTGGAATTTCATCATATTCTTATTCTTCAACCACATACATAGGATATTCAAAGTTAGGAGAGGGTGTAGGGTCATTGTACTCAACGCGTTTTTTAATTAATTTTAGAAACTGACACATGTAACAAGTGATTATGGAGATTTATTTACAATTATTATTTATTTCAAAAGGTTTTTTATGATTACTATTTTCGAAGAATAATCCGAAAATAAAGACACAATTTAGAAATCAAAAACAACTTTTATTAATGATCTTAATATTCAAAACAAAAGACACGCCCATACAACATCACTTTCACCTTGGGCAGAGTGAAAGACTTTTGAAAAGATAAAGAAAAAATAAATTACTTTGAAATGTGAATGCAAGAAGGAACATCAATAGTGATCCAATTCTTGATTATGACTCCATGTGTCACAAAGTTTGGCATCTCTTGTTCTGGCTCATCTTCGAGAATAACGTTGATATTTGGAGTAGTCGGATGGAGATATCCTGAACTGTGAAATATGTTTTGATATTTACTTAAAGCGGACTTTAGCTTTACAACTTCATTCTTCATGGAGAAACCCAAACTGGTCCCATACTTTTTCACAAGTGGATTAATAACTTGCCCCTACACCTTACTAGGGCCCTTCTGCACTACATGTTGCACATCCTTAAATGACGTGATATAATATTCATTCTTCGTTATATTATCAATAGACAAAGCTTGGAACTGAGTCCCAACAGCGTCTTCATCAACTTCTACAATGCTAAAGGAATACAAATGAGATATCAACAAAGCTTTCTCACCATTCATAATAACTACCTTTCCTTCACGGACAAATTTCAATTTCTGATGTAAGGTTGAAGTAACAACTCCTGCTTCATGGATCCAGGGTCGTCCCAATAAACAACTATAGGTTGGGACAATATCCATAACTAAAAAGGTGATTTTGAATAAGTGTGGACCTATGTGAATGGGTAAATCCACCTCTCTAATGATAGATTTTCTCGAACCATCAAAAGCTTTTACTATAACGCCACTAGGGCGCATAAGAGTTCCCTGGTATTTGAGCTTCATGAGAGTGCTTCTTGGTATGACATTTGTGATATGGTGGCAGAACCGACTGTTAATACTGGTTTGTGTTGTGTTTTTTGTTCGCAAAATGTCGCGGTAAGCAAGAGTCTCCACCGACTTTTATTTCATCCAACAAAGGAAAAGGAAAAAGAACGGAAAAAACCTTTCTCGAGAATATTTCTGAGTACGGGGGGTAGATTATAGAAATGTAAGGTGTTAGCACCCTTTCTATCCATGGTTTTCCATGGGCTCTTAGGTACTTGCTCATTTTTAAATTGCTTGTGTGTGCTTGTTTTGAAAAAAGTTTACTTCGTGATAACCCTTATATCATTCCTCAAGGATGTGACGAAGTTGTTTTGAAAATTGTTTGAAAAGTGTTGGTGTGAAATTTGTTTGTTTGATCAAGTACCTAGGAACTATCTACCTACTCAAAAAAGACTATTCGTTTTCCTTTAGACAGTGTTATCCCATTATTAAGGAATAGGTAGCACCGTCGTTGGAGTTTTAAGGGACATTCGAAGGGACAGATACGGTCCCAAAAGAAATGTTAGGAGGTGTTAGTAATCATCCTAAAGCCTTAAAGATATTTTTCCGAGGCAACATCTGAATGGGTCATTTGAGATCTTTCGGGGCTAGAGGACGACCACTAACAAACCCTATACTTCATGATCGTTTAACCGAAGGCAACCGAAGTGGAGTAAACCCTAGAAGTGAGCATGTGCGAGTGAGTTTTTTCAGTTAATTTGTCTTTGCACATTTAGGTTATCTACCATTTTAATTTTCAAATGTTCTTGCCATACAATCCTATTAGCATACATCTAGCAGTTTATAATGGCATAAATTAAAGTGCGGAAACAGAAATCCTAACTATTACATGGCTTTTGCAGATACAGAATTATTTTGATTGAAAATAAAAATGCGGAAATTTAAAACCTAATTAGTCTATTACATCCTCGGAGCAATTACATAAATAATAATCAAGAAGGTAATTAAAACGCGCACGACGAATTAAATGCGAGGATGATTAGAAAACCTAGAAAAATCTAATTTGAGAAAAAAATGTTTAAGTTATTTTTGAAGCAAAATTAATTATTTACAAAACCCTAATTTCTAATTGATTTTAATTATGAAAAGGAGTTAAATTAACCTAATTAGAATTAAATTAATTAATTAAAGAAAATAAACATTTTATGTAGAAAAAGATTTTTGGTGTCTTTGTGATTTTTTGGTTTTTTTGTAGTTAATTAAAAAAAGAATTAATTTGTGAAAACAAATAATTAAACAAACAAAAAGAAATAAAAGAAATAAAGAAAATTAAATTGGGCATGCGTAAGCAATTGGAGGGGGTGTACTGTGAAATTCGCTCAGGCCCATCATGTTGAAGCCCAGTCCCACGTCTGAGATCCAGTGTTGCTCCTTGCTATTGGTGTACAATGGTCTTTCATTGATGGGCATTGGATCTGGCTAGCAATGAATCCAATGGCTGGATTATGGATGGTGCATGGTGAGCATTGGAGATGGTGATGTACAGGATCCTATAAAGAAGAATTAAAACAAGGAAAATTGTTGGAACCTGGGATCAAACCCAGGTCCTCCCACTCAAATCATGCGCGCCTTGGCCAACTGAGCTGCGTGACTTATTTTTTAATTAAATAACAATAATACATTTTATATGTTAAAATGTGAATAAACTGGAAAAAAAATAAAAACACGCGTATAATTCAAACGAGCCAGTGGTTATCAGCCACCTCATCACCTTCTTCCTCAGTCCGTCGTTTTAGGTATAATATTTTTACCTACGGACATCTTCCATAGCTACAAACTTGCAACCTTCCAAAATCAATATCAAGCATGATAAATTAATTCTAAGCACATGGATCAACTCATTTTGATCTCATGAGTATGATAGTACTCTTTTCTTGGCCCAATTTCACCTGTACAAAGAAACCCTAAAACGGAACCTCAAACCCTAGAAATGGTAATCGTCAATATATGCACTGAAACCTCAATTAAACCATTCAAATATGTTACAAATATGTCAACAAACACAAATATATCATTAAAACATGTTTATGATGCAAGAATCATTGTAATCGGATTTTGAAAAAGAAGCAAACTGTGAGAGTATTATGCGATGATTTTGGGCGTGAAAGGACCTGCAATCGATTGGGTTAGCTTCTGGGAAGGTCCAAGAATCTGTTGGCAACGCTAGAATGGCTTGAATTGGCCTCCAAGCTTGAAACTGAGTCACGACCGCAACCTCCTTTTTTGTGTCTGCTCTTGCTCTCTATATATCCTTGAACTAATTAGGGTTATAAAAACCACTAGTATCTTTGCAATTTTTGAAGATTTGATTTGGTTTTCATGTGGTATGATATCCTTCAAAATTTGTCCTAATAATGCCATTCTTGTGCCAATTAGCTTTGATTCGATTTGATTCTAATATGCCAGCATAATGAGCTTGTGATTCTCTCCAAAAATCCAATCAAAACAAATCTTTGCTATTATTTACCATTTATTTGATTTAATTTAATTTTTAATTAATAAAAAATCAAAATAAAATAAATAATGAAGAAAATAACATGTGATTGAATATTTGGGTCGTGGACCATGTTATGAGTGAGGTGCAAGCATCAAAAGTTAGGCCCATTTGGAAAAAAATGCATTTTTGAGCACATTTGACTTTTGGCAATTTTGCAAAAAAGGTTAACTTTGACAAAGCATATCTCTTCCAATTTTAACCCTAGAGAGGTGTTCTTGGACTTTTTATAAAACTTAGGATGTCCCCTAAACAACCCTTTTGGTTTCATCTCAATTGGATCTTCCATGTTCATGTAAGAAGCTTTGACCCAAAAAGTGTTTTTGTTGACTTTTCAAAAGGACCTATAATGTGGAAATTCATATCTTTTTGTGAGTGCATATTTTGAACTTGAGAGCTGAAGATGAATTGTATGGAATTGTATCCACTTAAAAATTATCCTTGGATGGAAAATTTCTGATAAAGTATGAAGAAGTTATGCTTGGTCAAAGTTTGGTTGACTTTTCCTGAGAAACCCTAATTTAGCAACTTTTGGGTTTTGATGAATTTTGGGCATTCCTTGAGGAATCATGATAAACCCTTGATCAAATGATGGATATAACTTCAAAATGTTGATGTTGACCAAAAATATTGAAGTTTGACCGTATGTGGGCCACAATTGACTTTTGACCAAATATAGTCGATTCTCAAGCATCTGAGCAGTTGACTGAGAAAACTTCTTGTGCAAGGCTTGAAATTTGAAATGGGGGGTCTTGAGAACATATTAGGACCATGAAGAGAATTTTAGGTCTTTGTAGTTCACCCATCTTAATGAAAATGGAAACCCTAGTTTGAGATACATTGCCTTAGGAGAGAGTTTGTCTGGTCAACTCTTGGGCAACCTTGAGCAAATTGAGGATCTCTAGGAGTATGTTTTGAGTAAAATGAGAGAGAAAATTTTGGGGTACAACAACATTCAAAGCATATCCATTGTCTATCAACACATTGGACAAAGGCTCATTCTTACAATTCATAGATATATACATAGCCATGTTATGGTTTCTCCCTTCATCAGGTAATTCCTCATCATAAAAACTCATTTTGTTACAAGATGTAATATTCCCCACAACACCATTTAAGTGATGCAGAGACAAATCCCTTTCAACAAAATCTTGATTCAACACCCTCATCAGAGATTCCCGATGAGAAGAAGAGTTCATCAACAAGGCTAAAATGGAAATCTTAGATGGAGTTTGCAACAACTGATCCACAATCTTATAATCACTCATCTTGATGATTTTCAACAGATCATAAACATCCTTTTCCAAGGAGTAGCCACTAGATTTTCCTATCACTTTTTTAGGTTCAACATTCTCAACAACCTTCTTACTAGAATTAACATCTCCTCGAAAGGTAGGGACGAAGACACGACCACTACGAGTTATCCGACTAGCTTCAGCAATACTCACAACATGGGACAAGGGTTGGATAGGAATTTCCACATTGTCTTCCAGGATAGTTTCATTGTAATTATAAGGCAAACCTTTACCTGATTCATATGGGATAGTACCAGACAGACAAATAACTACGGGAGCAACAACATGCTTGTTGTGGTACGCAATCTCTACATGAGTGAGAATATCAAAATGTGGCACAGTGACATTCACCCCTGCTTCTTCAGAATACTCTGGAATCACATAATTGTCATAAAACATACTTTCATCAGAGGAAAATAATTCATCGGTAGAAACATACTCATCATCAGACATGGCCCCAACAGAGTAATCTTTAATAATATTAACTTCATTATAATCATCTTTGTTTCCTGTGACGATGACAATACCTTTGTCTAAAAGTAACCGAATACCTCTTCTTACAATGGAACAGCCACGGGAATCTCTATAACAAATCTGATAGGAACCATAATGATGTACCTCCTGACCATCCATATAACAAATATTAGCAGGAAACTGCACCAGATCATTATCCATATAATTCACGTCAAAAATCTGGAACTCTCCGGGACATCCTGCAACCATGTTCACTTCCTCTTGATATTCATCCCTTGGTCTGATGAAATGGATAAGGCCTTGATCCAACATCTCTTGTAAATCACCTTCTACAACATAACAACCACGAGTGCTTTCTCTACATACCAAAAAGGCTTTATGGTCATGCTCATAGTGACTGATTGACATAACAAAGCATGCATCTTCACCAAATTCCCTGTTACCATGTTTATGTCAAAGATTCTGAATTCTCCTAGACAACCAGAAACCATATTCAGAGTACCTCCACCTACGTGATTGGGTAGTGGATTAGCCTTCACATTGGGAACAATATCTTTAAAAGACAGGAGACCAGATATTACCATCTTCTGCACCTCAGACTTCAATGGATAATAGTTTTCAATGTTGTACCCAGGGGCTCCTTGATGAAAAGCACAAGTCTGATCAGCTTTATAATACCAATGAAAAGTTGGAGGTATAGTAGGGGGAGGCTTAGTCTGCACTAGGTTCTTCTGAATCAAAGTCGAAAATAATTTTGTATCTTATCGGAATAGGATCAAAAGCTTCCCTCTTTTGACCTTTCCCTTGATTACCTTGTTGAGGTGCTCTCTAATAGGAAACAACAGTCGGAGCTGCATTAATGACCAGAGTTACTAAAGAAACTTGTTGTTGATGCTAATGTCGTCTTCTTGGAGGTCTAACCTTTCTTTCTTGAACTACAACATTCGTTTCTCCTTCTTTATTTTTAGAAAACCCATATGATGATTTCTTTGTTCCACTAAAACCTTTACCTTTTATCAATCGTCCTTCCCTGATGACTTCCTCTAGACGAACACTCATACTTACCATCTCAGTGAAATCACTTGGTGCACTTCAAACCAATCTTTTATAGTAAAATGAACCAAGGGATTTTAGGGAGACCTTAGTCATTTCTTGCTCTCCCATTGAGGGTACCACTTGGGCAGAAACCTCACACCAATGTTACACATACTCTTTAAATTATTCCTTACCATTCTGAGCCATCACTCTTAATTAGTCACAGTCAGGTGCCATAAACATGTTGTACTTATACTGCTTTACGAAAGCTTCACCCAAGTCATTGAATGTATGGATGTTTCTACTGTCCAATCCCATATACCATTTCAAGGCAGCACCAGTTAAACTATCCTGGAAGAAATGAATAAGTAAGTGTTGGTCATCAGTATGAGTGGACATACTTCTGATATACATCACCAGGTGGTCACGAGGACAAGAGTTTCCCTTGTACTTCTCAAATTCTGGTATTTCGAACTTTGATAGCACTTTCATATTAGGAACCAAGCAGAGGTCACTGATATTTTGTGTAAATAACTCTTTCCTCAGAAGGCCTTCACTTCTTTCTGCATTTCATTGAATTGATCCTGAAAGCCATCCATTCGGTCATAAATTCTCAAACTTTCACTTGTTGGAGGAGGCACATGATAAACTTCATCATTAATAACATGTATATCATTCAATGCATGAGGTGCAACATGATGAATCTCATTATTAATAACAGGGACAACATGCACCACAAGAGGTGCAGAAGCAACAATATTTTGAATAGATAGAGCAACTTGAGCAGCATGATTGTAACCTTATGGCATGAAATTCTCTAGCATTCCTCACGGGTAACCGCAAGGCATGTGGTATTGAGTAGCAGTAACTGGAGTAACAAATATGGGAACTGACAGAACCTCTGAAATAACGGTTGTCTGTTGTGGTTGAGGAGACGAAGAGGAGGGGGTGGTTGATTCTTAGAAGCCACTAACGACTCTACCAACGTAGTTAGGTTGGCCATGTCAACCCTTAAAGCAATCACTTCTTTGCGCAGCTCACGATTATCTTGTTCAAGGTTTTCCATCTTCTTTCTAGAATTGGCCCGAGTATTGAGGGATGAGATAACTTGCCGACTGAACGAGGAAGAGAAATAAGTAACACACCTAGGAAAGATAGGAATGCAAAAATATGTGCAAATGATACATGATATGCAATGCATATGATTTATTTTGTTTATTCAAGGAACTCAAAGAATTATAAACAATTGCAAATATTGAAGTACTAACACATTTGAAAATACTGAAAAATCTCATTTTAATAATAACTTTGGAATGGATTACAACTTTTAGTACAAGTTTCAATAATCCTAAGTACAAGAGAATAAAGATAGAATTTAAAAATCCTAAGGAGCCAATGCTGATGAAGATGTCTCCATAAATCGACGTTTTCCCTTAAGTCTTGTAAACTGACCCTTCAACAGCTTGTTCACTTCTGCATACTTGTCGGCGACTTCTTTCCATCCACCAGAATTAGAAAATGGGCGACTGGAACCTGGATAAACTCTAGAGGAAAATAAATCCTCTTGCTTCTCCATCATCTCCACACCATGACTCTCACGAATCTCAATCAAGTCATCCCTCTCTTTCAATTCTATTGAGTAGGGCACTTCCAAAGTCTGGTACTTGTTATTCCATGTTTCTTTCTCTTGCTACATCCTAACTAAGGAAAGTTGAAGTTCTTACACTTTATCTAAGAGAGGAGGAGTAGTCTTCATAAACATGCCAGCTAAAGGTTCTTCATGAGAATAAGGCATCTTCAACTGAATTGCCCTTGCTTGTACCCAACGATGATGAGGCTCTAAGTAAACAACTCCTTTTAGCCCCAAATCTTTTCCACCCTTCCTATGAATATGGCGCCAAACTTTTTCAATATCTTCCTTAGCTGCCTTGTGATCTTCTCCTTCTTTGAGAAAGAAACCACTCAGATGAATATTGCTTGGCTTGTCTCTCATTGGATATCCAAGTTGGTAGCGTGAAGAACAAAATTGTAGATAATTCATCCCTTTGTAACAAGAAGAGGCACATTAGGAAAAATACCACAACTATCAATAATCTTCACATCATAATAAGCTTGATGATAACAATCAATGTCAGAATGAGTGAGATCCATAATCTTCGGTGCCCAACGTGGTTCCATCTTGATATCCCAAAAAGAAGCTTACCGAGGTAAGTGAGAAATAAACCACAGATATAAAAACGGTGTGCAACAAATGATCATCCCTCCCTGATAAAAACTCTAGAGATGGATGGAATAATAAGTATCTCCTAGAAGTGCGGGGACTGGGTTCCCAATCATAAAGATCCTAATGGGATTAACATCCACAAATTTGTCGATGTTAGGAAACAAGAATAAACCATTGGTAAGCAAAGAAAAGATAACCTCAAAAGCAGATGTACTCTTCATCTTGGCGAAGTAACGAGCTTTCTCCAATAGAAACTGAGCATGTAAACCTCTGATTCCTCCTTTGGTAGTTGTGTTAGCCTCAATCTCATACTTCCTCAAGTGAGTTACGATGGAAATCTCATGACACTTAGGCTCTCCTTCTAAGCTGGTGAAAGGAACACAATCCGTGATAAGTAAACCAAGTAAGTAAGAATACTCCTCCAATGTGGACATCAATTGATAATAAGGAAAAGTAAAACACTAGTATAACGGATCATAGAACTAGACCAATGTAGAAAGAATACCCTTCTTCATCTTGAGCTTCATAAGAGGAACACTGGCTTCATACTTCTTCCAGAAATCTGTAGGACTCTCAATCTCAAGAATCAAACTCCTCAACTCCTCTATCTTAGGATCCTTGAAACTGTACTTCTGAGTCTTTCTCCTTCCAAAATCCATGGTCAAAAGAGTACCTGAGATATTTACAAAAGTCAACCTTAAGTTCCTTGAAAACTGTTTAAAGAATGTTGATGGATGCATGAATGCATGATGATGCAACAACCATACACAAGATCACAAACATGGGGGTTCATAAGTTCGAGTCATGAGCATGAAGTTAAATCTACTAATCACAAGGTAAGGTATTATGGTTTATCACCTACTGAACAAGGTTATAAGGAAATCCCAGAGTCTACATTCTTCCTTCAGATATTACCAATGTCCCGATTAGCTCTATAATTAGCAATATTCTTAAGAAAAAATCGTCTGAGTGCAACATCGTGTAACAACTACTTCTAGATTGCTCCGTTATAGTCTTTGAACTACATCTAAAGGGGCTTCCAATGAGCGGGGGATATCATGTCTCCTTTTTAGGAACTACTCCCTCAAAGTTAACATGACTATACCGCCCATCCTATCTTAATTTTTCCCAAGTTCGGGTATATCACTTATAAGAGATCACCAAGCACCCTGAAAACCAGAAAAATCCAGACAAACATATATGCAACAAATAATATACAACAAATAATAGCACATACACGGATAAAGAAAGATAGGCTCAACCCACTTAGAGATGTTTCCCCAATGGAGTCGCCACTTTTCTGTAGCAGTAGAAATGTTGAGACTAAGCCATTGGATTGACTTAACTCGTACATATTAAATAAAAATCACCACCGCGCTTTATTCTTTCCAAAGGAAATAGGAAAAGAGCGAATAAACCCAAAAAAGAGGGGGAGAGAATCTAGGTACGGGGGTTGGTTATGGAAAGGGAAGGTATTAACACCTTAGACATCTACGTACTCCGCATAAACCTCTTTGAAAATCTATATATTTTAGCTATAAAAAGTGTATACACAAAATAGATGGTGAAGATGAGAAAAGAAGTATTTTTTTACAATTTTTGCACCCGCCGCAGTTGCCAACTTTTAATGCCTACGTACCACCTTTCTTGCATTAGGGGATTATGGTACTCGTAGTTCACCTAAATTTTTTTAAAACACATGTGTGTTGGTTAATTTTAAGAGAAGAGACATCATTGTCATATCCGAGTGGAAAACATACTTACTACTCACAATCATGAGAAATGAGCATTTGCATCCTCTCAAAGTGGAGGACATAGTCTTGGATTTAAAATCCATCACTCAAAACCCAAGTGGAAAATGACTCACTTCACTATATATCATAATGGAGGACATAGTCTTAGAAAACTAGAAGAGTTTTGAAAAGGAGGGAGAAGATATGGAAATTAAAGAAGATAGGAGGAGATGAAGGGACTATCCTAAAGCATAAGGTAAAAGTTAAGAAAAAGAACAATCTAACCAACAAGAAGCCAACACTTGATATAAGAGATCAAGGTAGAATTCCCATCCTTTAGATTGAAAACCAAGCAAGAAATAATTAAACCTCAGATGAGAATAAACTAGTGCCTCAGATGCAAAATGAAAAACCAAGTGAAGTCATTTCTGAGAAAAATTGGCTAGAGTAACAACTGTATATAGAGGAATTCCTTATCACTGACAAAGCATGGAAATCAGAACAACCTGCACACAGGAGGAAAAAAAACCAAACCAATGCCTTGAAGTAAACCCCGAGGACTTCAGAATAACCATACAGAAAAACATCATCCAGAGATCATAATCTCTTAAGATAATCTGACTCCTACTCCTAAGGTCCCAAGAATCCACACCTCCTCAGTGCTAGGGATAGTAACCAGATAGTCCAACTAACCTTCAAGATTTTAATGTTCAAGTTGATTATTAAGTGTATTAAAAATGAAAAAAAGAAATCTCAAGTGAGTGAAGATAAAATAAAATAAAATAAATGCTTAAACAAGCACAAATAAAATACAAGTAAAAAGGCATGAAGAATACTTAAAAGCAAAGGTACAAGAAACATAAAAAATAAGAGTTAATAATTAGCATTTTAGTATGTTACAAGTCAAGTATAATAAAAGGTTATTTGAATGACCATCTTGAAACTTGATTTTGAAAACTCATTAGAGAATTGAGAAAATCAAAGTCTCCTAACAATAAGTCTCATTTGCTTTTTGTCAAGTATATCATCCATTTCAAGTACTCAAGGCAACCACATTTGATCAACGATGTTTTAATAATTCATTTAAACCAAAATTCATGAAGTTCATTAGACGATTGATAGAATCAAATCCTCTTAACAATAAACTTCAAAGTTATTGGATCCGAGACTTCAAATTAAACATACTTGGGCTAGAAAACACAGGTTTAGGCCATGAATGATCATTTTTTGAATCGGGACAAATTTATCGCTATGTTAAGCAATCGTAAGTGGAGTTATGTAGAAGTCACACCTATTTTGAGGTCGGTCAATAGCAATATATGTACTATACAAGTTAGAGATGTGATAGAAACCACACTCATGAAGCTTGTAGCACAAGAAAAGTAAAAAAGAAATAAGATGAAGAAAAATTGAATTTAAAATAAATAAATCAAAATAAATCAAGACCAAAATGAATCAAAGAATAGTCTTCAAATGATCAAGAAGGTTGACAAAAGTCAGAGGCTAATACATTCAAAAAACTTAAAATATTAAAATTAAAATAAAGAAATATAAAAATTATTTTTAAAATGACTTTTAAATGGAAAGTACGGAAGAAAAATCAAACTATGTTCAAAAATTCAAATAAATTTCAAAATAAGGAATACCTCAAAAAATCAGGAATACCTCAAAATATATCTACAATTTTTTTAATGATTTTTAAAAATAAAAAACTACCTTTAAAATATAAAGAAATAAGCAAAATAAACCAAAATTTGTAAAATATAGTAAAATCAAAATCAAAATCAAATCAAGTCACAAATATTTGTCAACAGGCTATTGGATCCTTCCATAAATTTTTTGGAATTTAAAATGACTAGAAAGCATTTTGAAGCAATTAAACAAATCAAAAGAAAGAGAAAAATCATGAAAATATCAAATCATAAAATAAAATTATGAAAAAATAAGAATAAGAAAGAGAATATTCAAAAATATTTTTGTGAATTTTTTCATGATTTTTGAGTCAGAAATGAATTTTTATGAATTTTTGAAGTTTAAAATAATTAAATATGAAAATCTGAAAATAAAAAAATTGAAATAATATAGACCGCTAGATCATTGTCAACACGTGTTAGTAAGCAAATCCAATGGATCTAACACACTGTGCATGATAAGGTCAACTTTGAATAAAACACTGAATCCATAATTTAAATCAGATTTTATAAAATAAAGCAAAAAAAAAATGCTGGCCATTTGATCAAAGTCAAAACGCGTTAGTAAACAAATCCAATGGATCTGACGCGCTGCGCTTGATATGGACTTCAGTAAAAAACTCAGAAAATCAATAATAGACAGACTAATGAAATTAATACAACTGTCACACGGTCATTGGTTGAAGAACGAAATGTAGGTCGTCTCAACCTCCAAACACCCGCGCGTTGGGTTTTTATGAGATTCTTCAAACGAAATCGTTTGAAGCTCAAACCATTATTATTGGATTCGTCTCTTCCTGACGATCGTAACCTCAACATCGTGTCTTACCCAAAATTTCCCCTATTGATTTCTAATCAATTTATTTCGTATTATTTTTAATTTCCACTCTTATCATATTATTGTCAAATTCATATATGCAGTTTGGGGTTTAAGTTTATGGAGGGGGTGTATTGTTTCAAAAATAGACCATCAAAATCTAATCACCCATTAAATTTTCCTTACAATTAGAAAAGGGGTGTTGTTGAGATTCAAGCCCATTGAGGTCTCTTTAAAAAAAAGAGGGGTGTATGTTTTTTGTTTAAATTTCTGGCCCACTAAGAGGGTTTAGAGCCAATCTTAATTTTTGACTAAGTTAATAGTCTTTTTAGTAATGTTATTACTTTTTGTTATTATATTTTTTATTTATCAATTAATATTATTAGTAAATATTTATTAATAATGTTTTTATTTTTAATATTTCTTATTTTTATTCAGGTTATTATTGACCAAGTCAACCAAAAGGTTTTGAAACCCTAAATCTGCAGTGGTGCCCAAGGCCATTTCCTTCGCCAATTAACCCTAAGAGCCCAGGTCCAGATTTTGTTTTGAATCAAATTGAAACTAAAATAGATGTCAGATCTTTTATTAATTTTGGAATCTGTATACAAGCTATTGTCCAAATACATTACAAAATCAAATCTTTCATAAAACAGAATCTCAATCAGATCTCTAATGTACAACAAATCAAATCCTTGATTTCTAATTATAACCTTAATTTACAATCAATCTAAAAAGTAACAGCAATCAAACATAATTTCCTAATCAGTCTAATTCTAAAAACTATAAATAAAAACCCTAAAACTATTTGAAGAGGGCGACAAATCTTAGGAGGAGAAATTGTAAGTAGAGAAGCAAACTCCGTGAGTCAGCCGTCTTCCTGAGATTTGGGTTTCAATATCTGAAACCTTAGTCTGTGTTGCTTCAAGCCATCGCCACCATCACTCTGTCATCATTCTTCACACTTGCAATAAGAAAAGAAGAAGAGGATTAAACAGAGGGAGAGAAAGTTAGAAGAAAACAATACAAGCAGAATCACTGCATGGGAGGTAATACTAAATACTTAGCTTAGGGTTTTAAAATTGTTGTTGTAATGCTTGTGTAATTTGGTTTTCATTATTGTGCGTTTTTGGAATTTTGTGGGGTTTCTAGGGTTAGGGTTATAACTTAGGGTTAGGGTTCCTAGATACTAAGGGTTAGTTTTCATCATGTTTAGGTTTCTGGGTTTTTGTTGGGGTTAGGGTTCACTCAGAACCCTAGGGTTAGGTTAGGATTCTTTGATCTTCATAGGTTAGGATGAAGATTCATATGAATATGGTTTTCGGGATGAATCTGGATGGTGGTTATGCTTGAAGATGGTGGCGCCTTGGTACAACCGCCACAGAAGCGATTTCTGGCCAGTGGCACCCTAGGCGGAGGCGATTTTTGGTGACTAAAATCTAGAGAGAAGTTGGAGCTTCTCTCGCTAGCCTCCAACGATAATGTCTTGTTTTGGTTGTAAAGAGAGGGAAAGAAAAGAAAAAATAGGCCTTCAGCCCATGAATTTATTTATATAACACTCTCTATTCCCACGCGTTGCTCATATCGTGCACCCTCACTCCCAAGCCATTTGATCATCATTAGACGTTTCATAATCGCACACCCATCATAGCTCTATATATGCGTCCACACCAAACCCAAATGCACCCTGAATTTCGTATTGGGCCTTTGAAAGGACACAAGGCCAAGACCTATACTAACAACACCCCTTAACACTTTTTGTTTTACTACCACGTACACACCTTACTCCCCACGCGTTCTGGGCCAAGTCCAACATCTGACTTTGGCCCTTCACTTCCTGCACATCCAATATTTACTACCCAGTTCAAATTCACGCCCCTCTGTATTTTTGGCCCAAATTCAATATCTGAATTTAGGACCTTACTTTTAATACCCCCAAAATTGCTAGCCAAACTAAAATTATACCCCCTGCGTAAATTAATTAAAATTATACTTTTTACATTTTATTTTATTTATCAATTTATTTATTCATATTTTCATAATTAAAATATATTTATGATAAATTATAAAATTATTTATTTATTAATTCAAATCTTTATTTTACTAACCCACTCAAATATTTCTTTAATTACATAAAACTCAATTTTTCTCATGCATTAAAAATATTTTCCTCATATACTAATATTTAAAAAAAATCTAACCAATCAAATTACTAACAATTTTCACTAACTTAATTCAAACCTCATATTATTTTCAAAAAGGACTATGGAGATATTTCTCATTAACTGCGAACTTCGTCTAACAACTCCGTAATTTACAAACGCAGACTTGGTTCAAGGAGAATACAAGATATTTCTATAATCCATAAAAAACACCAACCAACAACTATGAACTACGAATTGGGATTTTGATTCATTATAAGAGGATACGTAGGTAGACGATTTAATCATGGCGAGTTCCTCTAATAAAAATTACAACCCTATTTCCTAAAAATTGCAATTCTAAACCCCAGTATCCTTGTAAATAAGGTAGATAAGGGGTGCTTAACACATTCCCTTCGTCTAAAAACGAGTCAACAACTTAGAATCTCTGACCAAATTAGGGTTATCCGTTATATTCTCTTCTCTAGAATAAAAATTAATGGTGGAAACTCTCATTTTAAAACCGGTTACAACAACTAGTGACTCAGCTGGCGACTCAACCCTAGGGTTTAGAAACCTTTTATTTTGGTTTAGGGTTTTTTAGGGTTTTTTGTATTCTTCTATTTTTGCTTTATATGTTTATTTATTTATTGTTGTTTATTATTATATTTTTATCTTTTATCATTTGTTGGTGGGATATGATTTAAAAAAATATTTTTTCAAAAAACCTTAGAAAGAAGGTTCGTCTATTGGCCAAGGGGATACATCATCCCCATGAGTTATGTGACGACTTCGCCTAGAGTCGGTGGAATTCCAAAAAATAATTATGTCTCAAGAGATATTCTCTAGGGGGTAGGACTTTGGAATGAAACCTATGACTTTTTGTATAAATCCTAAACTAAAAACTCATGGTGAGACCTTTCACGACCTATAGACAAAAGTTTCGGTCTACAAAGAGGCTCCACTTAAGGGAGGCCCTTGTACATTTCCCTATAGTGTTATCTATGATACCCTTAAGGAAACCTCCTTTTCGGGGAGGGTAGAATATACATAGGCCAAAACTAGGAGCCTACCAACTAAGGATACCTTTCATGAAATCCCGTCACTATTATCATGCATTCATACATTTTACATCTCACATATTCATCATTATACATTCTTTTCATCTGTCTTATTCATAGGATTAAAAAAATAATCAAAGGTTTTTGGTGGTGTCTTGAAAATAAATGTCAGAGGGAAACAAATTGTCAGTGTTAATACCGTCAAACCAGATATGCTGAAGATCAAGACCATCAAAGGGAAACCATCTGAAAGAGCTTTAAATATGTTTACTCGCCGTTATGGGGATACCCTTGAGTTGACAAAAATGGATGTACAGTTAGATGCTATTTCTACCTTGGTTCAGTTCTACGATCCTACATTAAGGTGCTTTACCTTCCAAGACTTTCATCTAGCGCCAACTTTGGAAGAATTTGATAGACTTGAATTTCTCTAAGGGAAAAGCTTATGTGGGAATCGGGTAGACTATTGATATTAAGGACTTAGCAAATGGTTTAGGGATCCCTTATCATTAATTTTCACTTAATTACAAAAAAGAAGGTGGTGTACAAGGGATTAAAAGATACTATTTGGAAGCCAAAGCCCTTTAATTTTCCGATAAGAAAGAATGGGAGTCTTGTGTTGGTTGTTTAGGGCTACTTGTATTTGGTGTAATCTTGTTTCCACGGACTTTGGACTATATTGACCCTACGACTATTAGTGTATTTTGGGGCACAAAAGCTTTGAATGCATACCCAACTCATACTTTGCTTGCTGATATTTACTATGCTCTTCATACTCGTTATGAAAAGGGGAGGGGTACGTTCAATTATTGTATCCCGCTTCTATATTCTTGGTTTATGTTTCATCTCTACAAAGAAGATTATATGATTAAAACTCTGACACGATTCGAGTGGCCTAAAAATTAAGGTCTCTTACTGCTGATTCTATGTTGTGGTATGCAAGAAAGCTAGACATTGGAGACATCATTTATAGTTGTGGAGATTA
This sequence comes from Vicia faba, assembly GCA_948472305.1. Classification (NCBI taxonomy): domain Eukaryota; kingdom Viridiplantae; phylum Streptophyta; class Magnoliopsida; order Fabales; family Fabaceae; genus Vicia; species Vicia faba. The sequence continues at coordinate 1,659,736,620 of OX451736.1, forward strand.
TTTGAATGTCTCGTTGATTGGATCACGTGGTTGCATCAACTACAACCCTACTTTGGATTTGCGACAACTTGGGTACCCTTTGGAGGATAAACCATCTGATGAACAACTTCAATAAATAATCATTCACAACATGAGAAAAAATGACAGAGAGTTGCTCAACAAGATCATCTGAGCTCTGAATAAGGTTAACAAAAGAAAAGTTGAAAGGAAGAATGTTGTGGAGAAAGAACCCTACACTCAATGGATTTTGGATAGGGTGTGAGTTGTTAAGTTACCATTTGACATTGATTATGAGTACAAGCCAAATGTCCCAGATCCTCTTCCTATGTCCTTAGAAGAAATAGACAACTTGAAGAAAGCTTTGAATAAAGTTGTAAAGAAGAAAGAAGAATTGGAGCTTAGCCTTCATACTTTGGCTAAGGAGAAAAGACAAATATAACGCGAGCTGGAGTCTCAAGACCCACAAATTCAGAAAGATCATGAATCATTTGAAAATGAGAGTCTTAAGCGGAAACGTTCGACTGGAGGGTTGTTGAGTGATACTTTCAACTTGGATTCCCACAACCAATGTTTGGAAGAAGCTGCTAATGAAATCGGGAAACTAAGTAGGTGGTATGAAAAGGCGTTATAGGGTAAAAATAGATGGAAGGATATTTGAGAGCTCAAATCCAAAGTTTGGCGCAAGCTTCTTTAGATCAAGAAGAGAAAATGAAGCATCTTACCACGAGACTCCAAGATAGCATCGGAGGTAGGGGAACACCTCAAAAGGATGATGGCAGAAAGATTTCTCGCCCAAAATACTAATAATACGAGCAGGTATGTCTTGAGTTATAAGACCTCCAAAAGAATTTCCTAATACAACGAAAACTCTATACGGAGATGAGGGCTGAAAAATTATATTGGGAAGAGCAGTATGCGAAGATCGCCAAGGAAGGAAAGGATAATCATAAAATAATTCTAGACCTCCACCAAGAGTATCGATTCTACAAAGACAAGCATGCAAAAATCTCCTTTTTAGCCAACAACCTCATTGAGGACTTCCCTAAAAGTTTGAGAGATGCGGAAAGTGTGATGGTCCATTTTCCAAACGATGTCGAAGACTTCCTCAAGCTTTGTAGGATTATGGTTGATGGTTTCAGGGCAGATATCCGTAGGCGAACTTCGAAGATTTTTGTTACCCTTTGTTATTTCTTTCAGCAAGATAATTTTAATGTATTTTGGTTTGAATATTCTTCAAAATATGAATTGTATTCTATTTTTAAAGACAATTATTTCAATAAAAGTTTTGTTTCCATATCTCATTTGTGTATTTATTTTTAAGACGCTCGCCAATAAAAAAGAAAACTTTAAAGAATAGATATATAAAAAATATATATGAGATCCAAGTCAATAAGACATTCAAAAACGAAAAAACTCTCATCATATTCATACGCATTCATGCATTCGCAAACATCACATTTCATAAATCATACAAAAAAACTTATCATTTAAAAAAAAAACTTCTCTAGTTAAATCATTGGTAAGAAAGCACCACCTTCTCGACCACCATATCAAACAAGGGCCCATCAAAAGAAAGTGATGGAACAAATCGAGGAGAACCGAGCCGTATTCAAGAAAGATTTAGAGCAGGTGAAAGGCAGCATCGACTCGAAGATGTGAGATATGAGTCAAGTTATTCTAGCCTTGAAGAATATCATCGAGAGGTAGGAACAAATTCCTAGGGTAGACTTTGAAGAAGTAGTCTAGACTATTGGTGCATTGAGCGGTCACCAACCAAGAAGAGAACCAGTGTCAGGACCCTAAGAGTCAACTATGGCTCAACAAGAGGTCAGACAAGCTGATACTGAAGGGTTTGTCCCACCTCCACCAAAGGTAGGGGCATCTCATACCTTGCAAATTCCAGTCAACAACACAGGAAACTACATAGACCTACAATATGGAGACCATAACATAGAGGATGTCAATTAAGCACCTCAAAGGACAACCCACACCCAAGTCACTGAAAATCCCTTGGCACCCAACCAGTACAAAGCTCTTGAAGAAAAGTTAAAGGCTATGGAGGGTTATGATGCTTTCGATGTTGACACTCTCGAAATGGGTCTAGTTCCTGACGTGGTGATCCCTCCAAAATTCAAAGTACCTGACTTTAGAAAATATAAGGGGCTCACATGTTCGAGGAACCATCTATGCATGTATTATAGAAAGATACATGCATATGCTCAAGACCAAAAGCTGATGATCCATTGCTTCCAAGACAGTTTGAGTAGGGCATCTTTAGATTGGTACATGCAATTAGAGCGGGTTCATATCCATACATGGGAAGACCTTGCCAATGTCTTCTTGAGACAGTACAAGTATAACTTGGACATGGCGCCTACCCGCATGCAAATCTAAAACTTGTCTCACAAGAAGGAGGAATCTTTCAAGGAGTATGCTCAAAGATGGAGGGAAATGGCAGCCCATGTGCAACTACCACTCTTGGACAAAGAACTAGTCTATATGTTAATAGGAACTTTACAAGGGTTGTACTATGATAAGATGGTAGGAAGCGTCTCATCCAGATTTTCTGATTTAATGACTATTGGTGAAAGGACTGAAGCTGGTATAAAGAGAGGTAAGATACAAGGGGCATCATCTAGTACTTCTTATAATCAGAAAAGACATGTTCCTAACTTTTCGAAAAAGAAGGAGGGAGAAATCAATGTTGTAGCATCGCATCCAAGGGCACAATAACCATTGATAATTCCACGAGAACAACAACAAAATAGGTTTGAAAGGCCTCTGAGAAGATTTGATCCTCTCCCTGTGCCGCATAGTCAATTATTACAACATTTAATCAAAGTATATTTGATAGAGCTGAAGCCTTTAGCTCCTCCAATTGGGGCACTCCCCCCAAAGTACGATGAAAATGCCAGGTGCAAGTATCATGCCAATTCTCTGGAGCATACCATAGAAAAATTTTGGGCCTTCAGACATAATGTTCAAGATTTATTGGATTCCTAAGATATCACTTTTGATAAACCAAACATCAAGACAAACCCCATGCCTTGACATGGCAGGCCAGCTGTAAATGCAATTGAATTTGTCATTAACTTTGGGGCAACTAGACAGGTGAAGGCCCCGATAAACCTTTTGAAAGAATATTTTTTGGAGTGTGGGTTCCTCTTGGAACATAATGAAGCTTTTAAGAAGACGTTACAAGAATTGGTGGATCAGGGGATAATCCAATTCGGGCGATACCCTAAAGAAGAATGCATAGATGCAATCGATAGAAGTGTAAAGAAGCCATTGGTAATTCCTTGCCAAGGGCCGAACCTTAATAAGAAGACTCTTGTGATTCCATGGGAATAGTCAACAGAAGCACCTGTGATGATGCCACGCCAAACTCTAAGGATTCCAGTAGTTCCAAAGACTACAATGGTGATCAGGGGACCATCTCCTACCCTTTTCGAAAGCAAAAAAGCGGTACCTTGGAGTTATAATTCTACTGTATACATCAATGGCTTAAAACAAGAATGTGAACCGTCAACAAGTCAAGGACCTACGATCACAAATATAGCGAGAACAGGGGCATGACTCGTAGTGGCCGAATCTATGGTCCCAAACCTTAAAAGAAGAATGATGTTGCGGGTAAGGATAAGGGGAAAGCAGTGATAGAGGAAAGCAAATAACAAGAGCCTCCGAGCAAGAATTTTTCTGACCAAGAGGCAAAAAAATTCCTGAAAATAATCTAGAGGAGTGATTATAGGGTGGTGGATCAATTACACCAAAACCCGACCAAAATTTCAATACTCTCGTTACTCCTCAACTCAGAAGCGCATCGAGACTCTCTATTGAAGATTCTAAGTTATGCTCATGTCGTAGAAGAGATTAGAGTAAATCAGTTTAACAATGTTGTAGCAAATATGACATTTGGATCATATCTAGGTTTTAATGACAGTGAGTTGCCTCCACAAGGCAGAGCTCACAATAAGGAATTGCATATTTCTATTTAGATATTCACCACAAGCCTGTCCAGGGTACTCACCGATATTAGTTCTGCTCTCAATCTATTACTAAAAACTAGCTTGACGAAGCTAACATTGGATGGTGTTGTAATAAGGCTAAGTTCTACGATAGTCAAAGCTTTCGATGTTTCTCAAAGTACACTATTTGGAGAAATGGGTTTTCCTATCAAGATCAGCCCTCATATGTTTTATATCACTTTTCAAGTGATGGATTTAGATCCAACATATACATATTTACTCGGACGACCTTGGATTCATGCAGCAAGGGTTGTTACTTCAACTCTACACCCAAAATTGAAGTTCTTCATTGAAGGAAGACTATTTATAATAAACAGTGAAAAGGACATCTTTGTAAGTCACAAAGAATCTTATAGATATATAAATGCTGATGAAGACTGTATAGCAACACCATTTCAAGTCTTAGAGGTTGCTTCGATGATAACCTTACCGAAGGAGAGAACCAAGAAACCTATTGTGACTTCGTGGAGAAACTTACAAACAACTGTAGAATATGGTACCTCAAAAAGTTGGGGTAAACTTGTGGAGATACCTGAGAAAAAGAATCGCTTTGGTTTGGGCTATGAATCATCAAAGGCTACCCTGAAAGGCAAAGCGCAATTTCCTCCTATCCAGGAAACCTTCATCAATAAAGGAACGGAGCATGGCGGGCAAGTGGAGATGATATTAAACAAGAAGATTGAATAGGGGCAGCTGTTGTACCCAAAAATTTTCCCTCCCACTTTTTCCAGACATTCTCATGAGGTCCTTATTTGCTCAAGGTTGCTTAAGAATTGATCAGACGAATTCTCCTCCTATGTAATGGGTCCACAAGATTTGTGATTCAGTTATTTTAATCTTTGATGAGGGTTAGATATCGTTTTCTTTTTGTCTTTTAATACATGACCTAATTACTAAAAATAATAAAGTTGTAAATATGAGGAAAGTAAAAGATTGGGTGTTGTACCCCAAAATTTCCCCTCCCATTTTTACTCAAGACATGCTCATTGAGGTCCTCAATTTCTCAAGGTTGACCAAAGAATTAATCAGACAAATTCTCTTCCTAAGCAATGGATTTCCAACTAGGGTTTCATTTCTCACAAATATTTTTGGTTTGCAAAAGCTTCAAATGATTTCCATGGCACCCTATACGCCTCAGCATAATGGCATAGCTGAAAGAAAGAAAAGAAGTGTACGAAACATGACGAGGTGTATGTCAAAAGATAAGAATATGTCTAAGAGATTTTGGGCTGAAGCAACTTTGACAATAATATTCATTCTAATTAGATGCCCAACGAAGCAGTGTTAGCTGGAAATTTCAATTACACAAGTTTTGAATAATTGACACTATGATCGAAGAAAGAATAGTTCGAAAGAAAGTGTGAGGAGGCTTTTATGAAGTCTTCGATTGATGAAGAGCTAGTAAAGAGCTTCACTATGTTGAATCGATATCGAAGGGTGCCAGGAGTGATTCCCAGGCCTTAAGCAATTCAAACGCATGCAGAAATGCACTCATTCGATCCTTCCATTTGGTAAAAAAATTTGGATCTCAAACTCGTTTAATCTTTAATTTAAATCTCTTTTGATTGCGTATTCATGTTATTATCATTGTTTATGAATGTTTTGACGTAATTCATGTGAGTTTCAGTGCCCAAAACACAAAATGCCATTGCTAGGGCATTTGAAATTGGTTACTTCAAATCTCAGGATTCATGGCGTTTCAGGACAAAATAGCTTCAGATTTGGACTCAGGGGATTTGAATTAGGGGGTTAGGTTAATTTTTAAGTTTCGTGGTTCGTTATTTTGCAGGTTTGATTTTGGAGCCCACCGGAGAAGACAACCAGAGAGTTGACTCCGGTGGACTGACTTCGGTCATCCATTTGTCTCTCTCCTATTGGGCCAAATAATCCAGCGTGCGTGTTTTGAATTTCAAATATATTCCTGTTTGATTTTCATTTAAATATTTATTATTGTGTTATAATTAACGATTAATAAAATGGCTCAATGGTAAAGGGAACGTGTGCAAGGGAGAAGGACCTGGGTTCTATACCTAGGTCTGCATTTTACTTTTCTAATGTTTCATTTGCAGATCCAATACTGGTGTGTCCCACGCATGCACCATACATCCTCTGATCCTCACCATGAGATCCCAACGCATCTAGATCCAATGCACCCAGACGTGCAACTCATCATGCACTCTCCAAGGGTCCCTTTACTGGATCCAACGCAACCTCTGGGCTCCCTTTGACTTGGGCCTATGTTTTTTTCTCTTCAAATTCATACCCCTGTTTGCTAATTCACACCAGGCCCATCTCATTTTTTTTGTTTTCTTTTTAGCTTATTTATTTATTTACTTTATATTTATTAATTTTTCAAAACCCTTTTTTGATTAATCATAAAAATCAGAAAAAATATAAAACTTAAATTTAGGTTTTTATTATTTAATTTAATTTTCACAATTTAATTAATTACTCTGACATATTTCTTTAATTTAAAAAATTAATAGACTTATGATTTAATCATTTTATTTCATTTCATAAATAAAAAAATGTCAAAAAAAATATTAATTTTGTTTAGAATTAATTTTTAACTAATATTTTTCTTTCCTCTTTTTATTTTAGTTAGACTTAATTTAATTTAGCATTTTCCATATAACACAAAACAAAATAACAAAAAGATTTTATTTAAACTTAGAAATATTTTAGGGTTTAGACATCCTTTCTAATTCGCGCGCGTTATTACTTTTCGCATTTTTATTTCGATATTTTTTGTAACTGCCTACTGGGATGTAATAGAATTAATTAGGACTCCTTATTTCTCTGTTTCCTTTCCCCCAAGTTTTGAACTTGTAATAATCCCCCTCCCCAAAGCCTTGTAATAGTTTAGGATTTATCTTTCCGCACTTTTAATTACTGCAAATTATTGACCGTTTAGATGTATGCTAATTAGGATTATATGGCAAGAATAACAAACAAAATGCTTGCAAACCTAATGCAAAGACAAAAATAACTGAATACAATACCATTGCACATGTATACCTCTAGGGTATCCCACTTTTGTTACCTTCGGAAAAAACAATCACATCTCTCGAAACGTGAGAGATTTTAGTGGCTATCCTCCTGTTTAAATATCATAAGTCCCTCGATGACCCTCTCGACGTTGTCTCGGTATGATCTTAAACCCTAGGGTAGTTACTAAAGTTTCTTTCCTATTTGCCTTTGTGACTGTATAAAACGTTCCTTCGAATATCCATTAATCATCTGACGACTAGGGCTACCTACTCAATAATAGTAGGATAACACTGTCTAAAAGAAAAGAGGAAAAGAACAACCCTTTCGAGTAAAAGTAGATAGTTCCTAAATACTATGCTCAAACAATTTTGACACTTACACAAATCCTCTTTCAAAGTCATTTTCAAACACTTTGTACACGTTCTGTACTATTCCGAGAAACATTACAAAGTTAGACGTACTAAGGCGCTTTCAAAAATGCTTTTCAAAACACACAAAGCACAAGGTATTTCAAAATGAGCTAAGCATCTAAGAGCCCGTAGATAACTACAGATGGAAAGGGTTCTAACACCTTCCCTTTCCATAATCTACCCCCTTACTCATAAATAATCTCTAAAGGTCTTTTTCTATTCTTTTCACCCTTTCCTTTTTTAGATAAAAGAAAAGTCGGTGGCGACTCTTGCTTACGGCAACATTTTGCAAACACAAACGCAAAACCAGTAAAGTCAGTTCTCCCACCGTATTACAATGAGAAGTAAACCTAAGACTATTATAATGCTTTGGGAGAGGTACATAATAGAAATGCGGAAGAGTAAATCTTAATTACTATTACAAACCATAGGAAGTTACAATAATAATGAAAATTCTAAGCCAATTCGCGGAAATAAAAGTAAGAAAGAAGGGAAAATGTTTTTTTGAGGTTTTTTATGAAAAGGATTTTTTGACGATTATCCCTAAAAACTGTAATTAATTTTAATTAAAAAAACAAAGTTGATTAATTGAAAAAAATATAAAAAACCTAATTTGATTAAGTAAATTAAAAAACCTAAAAAAATTTAATTTGATTAAGGTTTGTAAAAAGGTTTTTTTGAAGAAAAAAAACTAGGGTTTAATTTAAGGGAAAAAGAGTGAAAGAGTAAGAAGAATAGAAAAATAGAGAGGAAAAAACCAACATTGCCATGGGTGGGTGTTGAACCCACACCCTTAGCACTTTCATCCAACATGCCCACACCAGGCCAAGTGCGTTCTGGTGTTAGAAAAAGGAAGCTAACACATTTAGTATGTTATCCTGCAAAACATGGAAAAAATATGAAAAACATCAAAATGACAAAAGCATGGATCGAACTTGTGCCCTTGCATAGTAAAGCCTTAGCGCGCGCGTTTTAACCATTGGGGTGGTGACACATCCATTGTTTAAAACACAAACAATTGGTTAAATAATAAAAACAATCTTATATTTAAACTAAAAGACAAATCTGCGTCGGTGGGACCCTTCTCATTTGAGCAGAAGAATGGGACAAGGCCACGCAGCCCAGGGAGAGTCAAATCACCATGCACGGTGTTTGACCACCATCTTCTCAGATTGCTCATAAAAATAAACCCTATAAAATAATGAGATTTGAAATACAAGATTAAGCCTACCCCCTCTAAACCGGGGTCTTCGAATTCAACAGTAGCACTCGTTTAGCTTGAAAACGCCAATAACGGGAGATACAACAAAGTCGGGGATCTATGCCCTAAAAACGACATATCTCTATTCATGCGTTAAAACTTGTGAACGATGAGTCTAAACCAACTTGAACATCATTATAAACAAGAACATATGTATGAAATCAATTAATAATGCATGAAATATGAGTTTAGATTCAAGGAAGTTCCATCAACTGGTGATGCTTGGTTGTGATAATCTGTAGTGCTACGACCTTCAAGGATGGTTGGGAATGACTCCTGGAAGTCTCAAAGAGTTGATGGAGTGCTTGAAATCGACCGAATATTGCTTGACAAAAGGGTTTGACCGTGCCATAATTTTGGAAAATTTGTGAATTTTTAGGGTTTCTCCAGGAGGCTTGCATGCGTGTGTTTTTTATCTGATATTGTTGAATACATATAGAGGGATGTATTAGGTCAACGATTGTGAATAAAATCTTTGTGCATTATGGTGAAAAGATTTTCTTTCAATCTTAAATGAAAAGTTTTCATTTTAGGCCAATCATGTCTTCATGATCTCACACGAGTTTGCTAGTTGTTTATGTGCTCTTTGGGCTCTTGATTTGATCCAAAATAAGACTTAAACGCATAAATCCATATATCTTGTATTTATTTAATTTATTTTGAATTTATTTGAATAAAAATAAAAATAAATAGGAATAAAAATCATGGTAAATTATGAATGGACTTAGAGGTCCTCTAAGGTGTCATGAACATGTTTAGACCTTAAAATATAGGTCCATTAGTTCAAAAATTCAAGTTTACTCAATTTGGACTTCATGCATTTTCTCAAAATTGTTCAACTTGAACCAATCATAACTCTCTCAATTTTTATCATATAAAGGTGATCTTGGAATTTTTGGAAACCTCAAGATGTCCTATATAATCTATATGTTTATAATTTTTGAATATGAAGACTTTATCTTCATGTAAGTTTCCTTGACAAAAAGTGTCTTTTTGTTGACTTTTGAAATGACCTATAATGTCCTGGCCCGTATCTCTCAAATGAAGCATTTTTGGACTTGATCTTACAGAGACAAAGTTGTAGAGAATTAAATTTCCTTCAAAATGAGCTTTGGTTGAGGTAAATTTGATGAAGCGTGTGAAAGTTATGCTTGTTCAAAGTTCAATTGACTTCTTCTTAAGAGAACCCTAATTTGGCAACTTTTGACTTTTAATGATTTGAGAGTTTTTCTTGATGAGTCATGATCAACCCTTGATAAAATGATGCATATGAATTCAAAACCATGATGTTGGCAAAAAAATATTGAAGTTTGACTGTATGTTAACCAGAATTGACTTTTTGTCCAATATAGTTGATTTTCAATCTTCTGAGCCATTAACTGAACAAAATTGTGATGCATATAAGAAACCATGGAATCCACTTGAGGCCTTCGAAACCCAAACTTCCTTGTGAAAAGTGAAACCCTAGTTGTAAGTCCATTTCTTAGGAGGAGAATTTGTCTGATCAATTCTTGAGCAACCTTGAGCATTTGAGAACCCTAAGAGAATGTCTTGAAGAAAAGGGAGGGAAAATTTTGGGGTACAACATTAGTGTACTAGCTAACCATCTAGCTCATCATCCATTTCCAGAATAACAACCAATGAAGTTTAACTTTTCGCTGAAGATGTCATGGTTATAGGCGACTACGAAATACCAGGATCCGGTGAAGGACCTGAACCAGGGGCATGTTGGACACTCATGTTTGACGGAGCTTCAAATGTAGTAGGGCACAATATTGGGGCAATTTTGACTTCTCCAAAGAATTTTCACAAACCTTATACTGCAAGGTTATATTTTGACTGCATCAACAATATTGCTGAACGTGAAGCTTGTATCTTGTGTCTAGAAGCTGCTATTGATCTAAGAATTAAACATATCAAAGTGTATGGAGATTCAACATTAGTCATATACCAAGTCAACGGTGAATGGGACACTAAAAATCCCAAATTGATTCCATATCGAGATCATGTTTTGAAACTAGCTACGAAATTTACTGAGATTACATTCAGTCATATTCCACGAGAAGAAAATCAGATGGCAGACGCCTTGGTAACTTTATCAGCCATGTTCAAAGTAACTTGGATAAATCACGAACCAGGCATTACAATTAGACATTTTGAAGAACCTGCACATTGCCTTGCTATTGAAGAAGGACAAGATAAGAAGTCTTGGTTCTATGACATCAAAAGGTATCTCGAGAAGCAAGAATATCCAGAAAATGTCTCTGTAATTGACAAATAAGCTCTGTGGAAGATAGCTTCAAAGTTCTTTCTGAATGGCGATGTACTGTACAATAGATACTACGATATGGTATTGCTCAGGTGCGTGGAGAAACATGAAGCGGATACACTTATGAGAGAAATCCATGAGGGCACTTTCGGAACTCATATAAATGGACATGCCATGGCTAGAAAAATATTACGAGCAGGTTATTATTGGTTGACAATGGAAGCTGATTGCTACCATTATACAAATACATGTTTTAGCGGTAGAAATGTTGAGACTAAGCCATTGGATTGACTTGACTCGCACAGATCAAAATTAAAATCGCCACCGCGCTTTATTGTTTCTAGATGAATGGGAAAAGCGCGAATAACCCAAAAAAGGGGGAGAGAATCTAAGTTCGAGGGTTGGTTATGCAAAGGGAAGTATTAGCACCATAAACATCTACGGTACTCTGCAGGAACCTATTTGAAAATATGTATATTTTGGATATAAAAGTTGTATACGAAAAATAGATTGTGGGGATGAGAAAAGAAGTATTTTTTTTACAATTTTTGCACCCGCCGCAGTTGCGAACCTTTAGTGCCTATGTACCACCTTCTAGGTAATAAGGGATCAGGGTACTCGTAGTTCACCTTTAAAAAATTTAAATCACATGTGTGTTGGTTAATTTTAAGAGACGAGACATCATCGTCTTATCCGAGTGGAAAACATACTTACTACCCACAATTATGAGAAAGGAGAATTTGTGTAATCTCAAAGTGGAGGATATAGCTTTGATCTTAAGATCAACAAAGCCTCCCTTAACACCCAAGTGGAAAATATCTCCCTTCACTACATATCGTAGAAGCATAGTAGCTCGCATCACTACAAAGATTGGAAAGAGTCTAATCTTTTGAGAAAGTTTTAAGGATAAAAGCCAAAATGGAAAAATGGTTTGAATGAGATTGATTGACTTTTAGTCTTCTCACAAAAAAATGCTGAAGTATGATTAAGTTGGTTAAAGTTTGATTAAGAAAATATTTTTTGAAAATGCATAGACCTAAGTCCAAGTTTATTGTGAAAGCGGTTCAAGTTAGAAAACAAGAAGAGCTTTGAAAAGGAGGGAGAAGATTTTTGAAATAAAAGTAGGTGGGAGGAGATGAAGGGACTATCCTAAAGAATAAGGTAAAAGCTAGAGAAAAGAATTGTCTAACCAACAAGAAGCCAACACTTGACACAATGAGTCAATATAGAATTCCCATCCTTTGGATTTGAAACCAAACAAGAAAAGATAATAAAACCTCTTAAGAAACCAAGATTCAAATGCATTAAGTCTTCATGAAAATTGGGCAGAGTAACCTGCACACAAAGAAAAAAATAACCCAATGTCTCGGAGTAAACCCCAAGAACTCCAGACAAAATAATAGTAGAAGTCACAAGGTCTCAAGGTAGGTCAAGCTCTCTAATTCTAAGTCCAAGAAGTCCATAACTCCAAAATGCCAAGGATAGTAACCAAATAGTCCAAGTAACATTAAAGTTTTTTATGGTTCAAGTTGATTATTAGGTATCTTCAAAAAGAAGAGAAAAGCTCAAGTGAGCAAAAAATAAAAATGACATAAAGATAAATTCTCAAGTGAGAAAAGATGAAAATAACATGAAATAAAAATGCTAAAATAAATGTGCTTAAAGTAAAAAGAATAATGTAAAAAAATAAGTTATTAGAAGATTGATAAAATTAAAGCCTCTCAAAAACAAGTTTCATATGCTTTTTTTCAAGTAGATCATTCATTTCAAAATCCCAATGCAACAATAAATGATCAACGATGTTTAAATGATTCACTTAGTTCCAAAATTTATGAAAATTCATTGGAGGATTGATAAGACCAAAGCCTCCTAACAATGAACCTCAAGATTATTGGATCAAAGGTTTCAAATTAAACATGATTGGGCTTGCAAACATAGGTTTGGGCCACAGATGATCATTTCTCGAATCGGGACAAAATCTAGCGTTATGTTAAGAAATCGTAAGTGGACTTATATAGAAGTCGCACATATCTTGAGGCCGATCAATAGTAATTTATGCGCCATATGTTCGGAGTGATGATATGTAGATCATCCTCTAACAACATATAGCACAATGAGAAGAGGATGAGATGAAGAGGGGGGGATACATTTGAATCAAAAACCTTGATCGAAACTATCATTAAAATCATCCATCCATTTTGGTGGAGTTGAACTCAACACCCAAGATCCAATGATATTAATGAAGTTTTTGATCAACAATCACATAGTCAGAATATATTAAAAAATAAATTGCATTTAATGAATAAAATAAAAAAAGAAAATAGACTTTTAAATTGTTTTTAAAACGAAAATAAGAGGTAAAATAGCAAACTATTTTCAAAGTATCAAAGAACTTTTTTAAAAAGACCATAGAAAAATCAGAAATGACCTCAAATATTTATATTAATTTTTTTATAATTTTTTAAAAATAGAAACATATTTTTAAAGTAATTAAAATCATTCAAATAAGTGAAGAAAAATATCAAAAATAGTAGAAGTCAAAATAAAATTCTAGAAAAAATTTAGAAAATCAGAAATGAGTTAAATGTATTTTTTTAAATTTTTCAAAATTTAAAAATATCAAAAAGTGTTTTTAAATAATTAAGAACAAGTCTAAATAAAGGAAAAATTATAAAAAATATTAAATATGAAAATAAAATAATGAAAAAATAAAAATCAAAAATAGAATATTTGAAAATATTTTTGTGAATTTTTTCATTATTTTTGAGTCATAAATGAATTTTCTATGATTTTTTTAAGTTTGGTGTAAAAAACAGAAAATAAAATAAAGTTTAAAAAAATGTGGACCATTGGATGAGAGTTAAAACGCGCTAGTCATCAGATCCAAATGATCAGGCACGCTGTGCATATCATGGTCAGCTTTAGAAATTGCACCGGATCACCTTTTAATATTTGAAAACAACTAAAACTCTGGCACATTGGATGAAGTCTGACTAATAGAAGTAATCAGATCCAATGGCTCTCAAAGCGCACACATGATAAAGAAAACACACTGGATTAAATTTAAAAATATTACATGTCACAACTTTATTAGTTGAAGCACGACATGTAGGTCGTCTTCAACCTCCAGACGCCCTAGATTGGGGTTCCTCAAACTGTAAAATTAGAGGACCAAACTGGTACCATTAGATTCGTCTCTTCAAGTCGATTCTAATGGTACTATCACGCAAAATTTATATAAACTGAGCAAGGCGTAAATTGAGAAAATACAGAAATAATAGTGAGCGCGAAATTCTTGAATATCTCACTCAAATCTCAATAAAATTGAAAATTATAAAAAGCACGAGAATCAGAAGGATGCAGAGATTAGATTAGCCTTTTATTTGGATCGATTTGACCAAGAAATCTACCTGAAAGAAGTAGTAAAAGGTGGCTCTGAAACTGGACTTCTGTAGATTAATATAGGTCATAATTCTTGAAGGTAAGAGTATGGTTAGCTTCAGAGAAGTTCAATGAAGCTAACTTAATGGAGGTTTTGGTGTTTGGGAGTGAGAATGCAAGAAATCAAAAATTCAAATTTAGAGTTTGTATGGGATCTGAATAAGGGTCAATTGGCTATCAAAAGCTTTAGGAAATGAATTCAATGTGTCCCTCTATTTATAGGGAAGCAAATGGGATGCTCAAGCGTGTGGAATGATTAAGTTTGGAGGGAAATCGTGTGAAGTTGCAAGCATGAAAAGCGTGACTCGTATTTTGCTCAAAACTTAACCAAAACTTGTGTTTCAACGTGCTAATCACTTCTAGAAGGTTATTAAACATGATTAGAAGTAAAAACATGCAGAAATTTTGTGATTAGAAGCTGAATTGTGCATTTCAAATTCTGGCTTGGGGGAAAAAACAGTTTCAAGGTACTAACTTTGAATCAATGGCATTCACAACTCAAGGAGTCTTAGGGCATGATTCTTGAAGCAATTGAAAGATAAGGTCACAAATTTTACAATGTGAAAATAATGGGATCAAATGTATACTTTACCTAGGAGTTGTGATGAGTCAAAGTTGAGAAAAAGATGCTGACTTTTTGTACTTAGAAAAATTCTATGTTTTTCTTCAAAATTAACCTATAATGTTTTGCATCCAAACATGGCCTTCCACCCAAAATTTGCTTTTGACCAAAAAATATGGAATGAAGTAGATCCCTTAAATGACTTTAGATTTGAACCACTGAAAAAATCCAAGAATTGAGAAAGTTATGACTTTGTGAAGTTGGTGAAAATCCATGAAATGACCTATAACCTTTTGCATTCCTAGGGCATCTTCCATCCATTTTCAAGCTTTGCTCATAAAAAAAAGTTTAAATTCACATGTTTGAGATCATTATGGAAAAATAATGGTCTTAATGAGATAAAAATTGATCAAGTTATGACTTTTTGAAGTTACATAAGAGAATTTGTTGGCCTATCTAGGGGACTTGTAATATTTCTTCATCATTAGGCATCTTCCATGTAAAATTTTCTGGAAACTTTTGAAGTGATTGGTTGATAACTTTTTAAAGATAAGCATGTATTTGGAACCACTCAAAAATACCAAAAGACGAGCAAGATATAGCCCTTAGAAGTTTAAAACCCTAACTCCTAGAGTACCAAAATAACTTGGAAACCTCTTTCAATTTTGCCAAGTTTCTTGCACAATAACTCTTGCCATGTGAATAGAAGTTATTATGGATGATAATAAGAATGTATAGCAATAAAATCCACCTTCAAATATTAATAAATGAGAGATTTATGCACTTGTGACCAAGAAATCAAGAACTTATCCAATTAGGTCAAACTTCTTCAATCAACTCTTGCATCTTTTGATTTTCTTTGTAAAATTGAGGCATGATAGTTCATAGTAGATCTTTTCATGATATTACTTCAAAGTATCTCCAATGATGAAGCTTGACTTTCAATGAAGCTCTGTTGAAGAAGGCATGGAAATAAACTCATGAACCTATAAATCAAATTGATGAAATGTGTTGTGCCCTTACCTATAATATCATCAATTAGAGCAAACATTCATTGTATTTATTAGTTAAAAGTTAATCAATACAAAATATATATGAGTCAAGATAGTTGGTGATTCCTCATGAGAAAACCTAGAGATAGCGGGGAAGAACCAAACCCAATTGTGATCTTGATAAGATTGAGTTGATATGAGATGATAGAGGAATCTTAGGGGCAATATTTGGGGTACAACACATGCCACAAATGCCAAATCTACACCGGAAAAATGCATGTGCTACTGAGTCCTTTGAATGTCCTAAGTTCTCCTTTTCCATTTTCAATATGGGGAATTCATATGATAGTAATGATCGAGCCAAAAGCCTCTAACAGACACCGGTTCATATAATTGCCATTGATTACTTCACCAAATGGGTGAAGGTTGCTTCCTACGCAAATGTGACATGACAAGTGGTTACTTGGTTCATCAAGCAGAATATTATATGCATATATGGCGTTCCTAGCGGAATTATTATAGATAACTCGGTGGATCTGGAACAGACTGTTTAACGCTGGTTCGCGAAATGTCGCGGAAGCAAGAGTCGCCACCGTCTTTTATTTTCTCCAAATGGAAAGGACAAAAGCACAGAAAAATTCCTTAAAGAGATTGCTCTCGGTTCGGGAGGTAGATTATAGAAAGGGAAGGTGTTAGCACCCTTTCTATCCATGGTTATCCATGGGCTCTTAGATACTTGCTCATTTGTGTTTTCAAAAATGGTTTGTTTGCTTTTCAACTGTGGGTTTAAAAAAGGTTTCTTTGAAAATTCCAGTTCGACTCTTGTATCGATCCTCAAGAGTGTTTGAAAAATTGCTTTCGAAAGCTTTTTGAAAAGGTGTCGGTGTGAAAAGTATTTTTTTGATTTGTTTGAAATTTAGAGCAAGTATCTAGAGTCGTCTACCTACCCTAAGGAATTCGTCTGTGTAAATGTCCTTTAAAGTAGTGCCATCCCACCATTGAGAGGTAGGTAGCACCACCGTTGGAGGTGTTCGGGTCAATTCGAGGTTCGGGACATGGTGATCACCAGAGCAAAGGGAAGACACCTTAGAAGCTACCCTCATGCCAGGTTCCCGGATCATGAGGACTTACTAAGACATCCTCTACTCGACGATCACCTTTCGAGGCAAGGAAACAGTGAGGCGTACCCTAGGGGTGGTGTGTGCGATTCGTGTGTCGTTTTCATTTACATTTATCTTGTCATGTTATTGGTGTTCTACGCTTGATTTTATTTTGTCCATACATTCTTTCATGTCATTTGATTAACAGTTAAAAGTTGCAAGGAAAGTAAATTCTAAGCTATTACAAACGGCGCGGGTCCACATCGCCAAAATTAACCAGGACCCGATTTGACAGAAAATAAAGAAATTAAAAGTGCGGGAAGTAATTTACATGGCTTCGGGAGAGGTACATAATTATTTAAATGACATAAAATAAATATGCGAATAAATAAGAAATTAAGAACGAGGGCGTTAGACCCTTTTGCAAAATTAAATTAATAACAGAGTTAATTAATTAAAAGAGAAAGAACTTGTTTTTGGTGTTTTTTAGTATTTTAAGATTTAATAGAAAAAATTAATTGCAATTAAACGCTAACCCTAATTTTATTTTAATTTATTAAGAAAACATTAGAATTTAAACTAAATTAACCCTAAGTTATTTTCATGCAAATTTAATTATAAAAATAAATAAAATAAATAATATTATTATAAAAAAGAAAAATTAAAAAGGAACAAAAACATTAATTAAACCTATTTCTATATTTTTTAGATTTTTGTTATGAAAGGAATTAAATTAAAACCCTAATTTAAACTAATTAATTTACATGCATTTATTTACAAGAAATATTAAAATAAAATATTTATTATATTTTTTATCTTTTCTGATTTTTATGCATTTTTTATATTTATGAAAATAAGTAATTAATTTAAACAAATAATAATTAAAAGTAATAGATTTAAATAAATAAAGAAAATAAAGAAGAGTGAAAAATATGCAAACCTAGGGGGGTGGTAGTCCCCAAAGTGGAGGTATGGCCCAAGAAATCTGAGCCCAATAACCTTCAAGTTCGTTGACTTTTCCAAACACTATGTGGCACCTTTGACCAGGGCCTACCCTATGCCCTTGAATCTGAGCCTTTAGATTGATGTATCCAACGCGTGGACGACTGGATCTTGGAAGTGTATGGTGTTCCTCTAGGCTGAAATTGCATGAGAATATCAAATGGAAAATAATATGAAGGGAAGTGAGGACCTGGGGCTCGAACCCAGGTCCTGAACGTTACCAATAGTAAGCCTTGCCAGTTGATCCACGCGTGTTTCTTGTATATCCTATAATAAACAAACATTATAATATAAAACAATTCCTTAATGCCTTCAGCGCGCGAATTTTCAAACCTGCCAATCGTTGGCAGCCACGACATCATCGTCTTCATGTTCCTGAAAATATAAAAACAATGGCCACGGTTTTGCAAATGTTCTCTTAGGCCAGTTTTGGGAAAATAACGATTAGGCCTAGGACACTCATAAATTAGGCGCGAGGGTATGTTTGAGATCGTCCAGATGCACTGATTTGAATGGTATGGGTCTGGAAGGCCAATTTTTCTTAATTTCAAAAGCCCTAATTCCAAGCTTCCTGAACCCTAAATATCATCAATGGCGAAATCGTATATAGCACATAAAAATACAATTAAATATATTGGTTAGCTTCAGAATTTCATCAGGAATATGAATCAATGAATAAAATGTTATGAAGATGCATAAATTTTAAAACACGATTATGAATTTTTCACGAGATATTCCAGGTTCTGTATACCAATTCCCGAGGTTTTGATGGATGTTCTTGATTGGGAAACGTTCAATGATGCTTTAGCAAGCTATTGAAACAAAAATTCTGCCTTAAATCGCCCTGCAAATCAGTTTTCATTATTGACTTTCTTTGCAAAATTTTCAAGTTTTGTAATGGCTTTTTCGGCGCAGCTTAGTGTGTATTCTCATTAGGGTTTCCTTTAGGCTTATGTAGTGAGTCCATTAGGTCAAGAAAAGTAGAACAAATCCAATGCAATGATGGTTTTTGAAAATTTGATTTTCTAAGATTTTCTCAATCTTTTTCCATGTGCTTTTGATACAAATCAGCTCCAATTGCTCCAATTCTTTCCATATTGGTACAAGCACGAAATCTTGAGAGTAAAACATGCACAAAAAGATTTAAAACTTTAGGTTAGCATTTTTCATACATTTATTTTGATTTAAATGAATTATTATAAATAAAAATTCAAATAAATAAATAAAAAATGAATAAAGACTTCCCTTTGGGCCAAGTAGTCGTGCATATGTCATGGATGATGAATTATGGAAGAAAAATGGGCCCATTAGCAATTTTAGGTCATTTGAATCAATGTTGACTTTTCAAAATATCCAAAAATTTCCCAACTTCTACAAGGTATAACTTGCTCAATTTTTAAGCTTTTCTCATGTTCTTGGACATTTTGGAAAGGTCTTTGAGTCCTCTAACCAATGTCTTTGGTCCCATGTCATCTTGATTTACCAATCTCAAGTTATGGTCTTTGACTTAAAGTCCCTTTTTGTTGACCTTTGAAAATGACCTATAATGTTGAAATTGATAACTTTTTGTGAGAGCATTTCTTGGACTTGGAATATGAAGATGAGTTGTAGGAAATGTCTTTCTCTTAAAAATGAGCTTTGGATGGAATTTTTCTGATAATCCATGTGAAAGTTATGCCCTGGTCAATTTACAGTTGACTTTTCCAGCTGTCCAAATAAGGAAACTTTTGCATCTTGATGATTTTTGAGCCAAATTTTGAGAATCATGATCAAGCATTGATCAAATGATGTTTGTGGCTTCAAAATGATATGTTGACCAAAAATTTGAACTTTTGACTGTCAAATGACCATTTTGCCCCTACAGTTGACTGTAGTGCAATTAGGGTTTTGACTGTGCAATTTTGAGCTGAATGTCTTGAAACTTGATATGAGGATGCTTGACCATATTTGTAGGCATGTGAGACTTGATTGGAACTTTGGAAGCTTCATTTTCTTGATCAGAACAAAAACCCTAATCTTGACTGTATAGGAGATCTTTGACTGTGCAACCCTTGGGGAACTTTGAAGCTTGACTTGGCAATTTCTTAGAGAATATGGGAGGGCAAATTTTGGGGTACAACAGTTGCCCCTGTTCAATATTCTTAGACCTGAGGATGCAGATTGGCTGACGTGCCTTTCGTAATCCGAGGGTAGAAGATGATTGAACACTAGAGTGCCCAGAAATTTGCGCTCACATAGTAGCAGTGATGGTGGAATGGGCTTATAGATGCCATTTAGAGATTGATGAGTAGGATGATGGGCTTATAGATGCCATCTGGATGTTGATCGCGTAAGAGATTCCTTAGCGAGAACCTGCATACCTGCAAAAGAAAATTAGTACCTGACATGTTGCAGGAGCTGGTCTTCAGATGTTTGGTATAGATGTGTCCTGACTGGTTACAGGAGCTGAGTCTGGAGCTTCAAACGATGATGAATGAATCAGGGATGGTTACTACCTTAGCATGAATGGTAAGAGAACCTTGGGTGACTTTAACTTCAACAACGCTCGTTGAGAAAATCTTGGTGGGAATTACCATCTTCGCAGAATCGGGAAGAGAACCATAGGCAATTATAACCTGAAAGGAATTATCACCTCACTCACCGTCGGAGAGGGAGCCATAGGAAATTATAATCTGAAAAGGAATTATCACCTCACTCACCGTCGGAGAGGGAACCATCTGAAAAGGAATTATCACCTCACTCACCGCCGGAGAGGGAACCATCTGAAAAAGAATTATCACCTCACTCACTGTCGGAGAGGGAACCATCTGAAAAGAAATTATCACCTCACTCACCGTCGGAGAGGGAACCATCTGAAAAGGAATTATCACCTCACTCACCGTCGGAGAGGGAACCATCTGAAAAGGAATTATCACCTCACTCACCGTCGGAGAGGGAACCATCTGAAAAGGAATTATCACCTCACTCACCGTCGGAGAGGGAACCATCTGAAAAGGAATTATCACCTCACTCACTGTCGGAGAGGGAACCATTAGGAAAGGAATTATCACCTCACTCACCGTCGGAGAGGGAACCATTAGGAAAGGAATTACCACCTCACTCACCGTCGGAGAGGGAACCGTCTGAAAAGGAATGATCACCTCACTCACCGTCGGAGAGGGAACCATTAGGAAAGGAATTACCACCTCACTCACCGTCGGAGAGGGAACCATCTGAAAAGGAATTATCACCTCACTCACCGTCGGAGAGGGAACCATCTGAAAAGGAATTATCACCTCACTCACCGTCGGAGAGGGAACCATATGAAAAGGAATTATCACCTCACTCACCGTCGGAGAGGGAACCATTAGGAAAGGAATTATCACCTCACTCACCGTCGGAGAGGGAACCATTAGGAAAGGAATTACCACCTCACTCACCGTCGGAGAGGGAACCGTCTGAAAAGGAATTATCACCTCACTCACCGTCGGAGAGGGAACCGTCTGAAAAGGAATGATCACCTCACTCACCGTCGGAGAGGGAACCATTAGGAAAGGAATTACCACCTCACTCACCGTCGGAGAGGGAACCATCTGAAAAGGAATTATCACCTCACTCACCGTCGGAGAGGGAACCATTAGGAAAGGAATTACCACCTCACTCACCGTCGGAGAGGGAACCATCTGGGATAACTTCTACTGAGTCTTTATCAGAAAAATCTGTTGGGAGTCGATTTAGCTGGACTAGAGAAGGCCTTGAAATATGTTTGAGAATTTAACTGAATTTTTCCTGAAAGGTAGAGGTCAGTCATATGCAATGCATGATATGGATCAAGCAATGATGTTCTCAACATAAATGAGATTTGTATGTTATAATGCGTCTATGCATGCTATAATGATGTATGTGATATTTTATGAATGTATGTTTTCGTCTAGGAAAGTAAACCCTTGACGGATGCCGGGAAGTCATATCCTGGGCTGATGTTGAAGAATAGATTTTGCTTCCGCTGGGGATGATAACTGTAAGAATACCGGTAGGAGAAGATGACTCCGTTGCGGAATAAGATTCTGCGGGGAGAAGAGATACTCTAGCGACCATGCTGGGAAGCAATACTCTGTGGGAAGAGGAATGCTTTTGCTGAATGTTGATAATAATTTGCTGGAGATACCCTTGTTGTTGGAAGTGTTGATGGACTTCGCTGGGGTAAGAAGACTTCGTCGAGGACGCTCTTTCCGTGGATTTTGGCTGAGGATAACCCAGTTATATCCTGTTAAGGAAATAACTCTTTAAATAAAGCCGGACGACGCGTT
Organism: Vicia faba; assembly: GCA_948472305.1. Taxonomy (NCBI): domain Eukaryota; kingdom Viridiplantae; phylum Streptophyta; class Magnoliopsida; order Fabales; family Fabaceae; genus Vicia; species Vicia faba. The sequence continues at coordinate 1,659,758,962 of OX451736.1, forward strand.
CGTGCTCTGCGAGGATAAGCTTCCAGAATCTACTGGGGATAAGCTTACTGCTTGGGGAGATAAATTTCAACTTTTCTTGGGGAACTAGATTGGACTTTCCTGGGGAGTTTTTGTTATGCGGGGGAAGTGATCCCTTTGAATGTTGATATGCCGTCGGGGGACAATCTTTGGATCAAGACTGACTGTCGGGGATGCTTGTATGTTGCTGCTGGGGAAGTATTGAGATCTACTGGAGGATACTCAACTTCCTTTAAGATTTGATAGTAGCTTTGCTTGAGGAGAGTGTATTGACTGCTGACTTACTCTCTGGGGAATTAAGGTGTACTGGTCATATTCTTTAGCTAAAGCTACCTTGGTACCTTGGAGGATAAAACAATTGGATTGTTTAGACAACTCTTTTATTGCCCCTGTTTCTAGTGTCACCTGCAATTAATTCCTTTGTTTCGTATGCAAATATTTATGAGTTAGCAAATTATTGTCAATGCATATATCACAAATTGAACCTTGGACGTTCTTCGCAAAACAAAACAGAAAAAGAAAAACACTTGGCATGTTCAACTGAAAATATATTTGTATTGATTTTGAATGGCCTGTGAATAGGCGTTTTGTGTACAAGAGGCTGACGTCCTAGTAAGAGGAACGCCGCCGAACAAGAGAGTTTATACAAATTTTGTACAAAAGAAAATAAAACAGTTGTGTGAAATGAATGATCTCACTGGGTTTCAACTCTGCTATTGCCTTTATAACTCCGAGCGTCTCATCACTTGATGACCTTGGTTGAAGGTGAAGCTGACTGATCGATGCCGTCTGAACTTGATGTAGATACCGGATTCTGGATGCAAAGTGATCAATGAGACATAGTATTACGCTTTATCCCTAATTTTTGCCTGGACCGCCCTTTCGGGTTTTCGATCCACCGGGATACCCATTTTTGCCCAAGCCGCCTTTTCAGGTTTTCGACTTGCCAGGTGTACAGATTTTTTCATTTTCATCCCTTCATTTTGCCCGAACCCTTTTGGTTCGACGGGAAGCCCTGATTTTTGCCTATGTCTGCATTGGCGGGGTGAGGAAGGTCGTCACCATCCATGTTGGTTAATATCATTGCTCCTCCTGAGAACACGTGTTTAACCACAAATGGCCCTTCGTACGTAGGGGTCCATTTTCCCATTGGATCACTCTGAGGAAGGATGATTCGTTTGATTACCAGATCCCCAACTCGATATTCCTGTGGTCTGACCTTTTTGTTAAATGCCCTGATCATCCGTTTCTGATACGTCTGACCATGACAGATAGCAGCAAGTCTCTTTTCATCAATGAGGTTGAGTTGATCAAGTCGTGTCTGGATCCAATCATCCTCATTCAGGTTTGCATCCTTCATTATCCGGAGAGAGGGTATCTGCACTTCGATTGGCAAGACTGCTTCCATACCATAAACCAGAGAGAAAGGAGTTGCCCCGGTTGACGTCCTAGCTGAGGTACGGTACCCATGTAAAGCGAACGGTAACATCTCGTGCCAATCTTTATAAGTCACTGTCATCTTCTGCACGATTTTATTGATGTTCTTATTTGCTGCTTCTACAGCCCCATTCATCTTCGGTCTGTAAGGAGAAGAATTGTGGTGCTGTATCTTGAACTGTTCGCAGAGCTCAGCGATCATCTTGTTGTTCAGATTGGTACCGTTGTCTGTAATTATTCTCTCAGGGACGCCGTACCGACAGATCAGGTTATGCCGAATGAACCGTGCCACCACAGTCTTGGTTACCGTAGCATAGGATGCTGCTTCAACCCACTTCGTAAAATAATCAATCGCCACTAGGATGAAGCGATGCCCATTAGATGCCGTAGGTTTAATCTCGCCGATCATGTCTATGCCCCACATTGCAAACGGCCAAGGCGCAGTCAGAACATTCAGGGGAACCGGAGGAACATGCACCTTGTCTGCATAGATCTGGCACTTGTGGCATGTCCTGGAATGTTGGTAGCAGACAGCTTCCATTGTGGACCAATAATATCCTGCCCGTAGGATTTTCTTAGCCATAGTATGCCCACTGGAATGTGTACCAAAGGTCCCTTCATGTAGCTCTTCCATGATCCTTTCTGCTTCAGTCTTATCCACGCAACGCAGTAAGGTTGAATCATGGTTTCGCTTGTACAAGATGTCGTTGCTTAGGAAGAATTTTGCCGCGAACCTTCTCAGGAACTTCTTATCATTTACAGAGGCACCTTCAGGGTATTCCTGAGCTTCCAAGTATCTCTTCACCTCATGGTACCAAGGCTTCTCAGTTACTAATTCAGTTTCGAGATCACAACAGTATGCCGGTTCGTCCAGTTTCCAGATGATGATCCGGGGAGCCTCATTGTCCCATTTAACTTTGAACATAGAAGACATTGTAGCTAACGCGTCCGCCAGCTGATTCTCTTCTCTTGGAAAGTGCTCAAAGGTTATTTCTGTGAAGTGGGGGATCAGGGTCAACACACATTCTCTGTAAGGAATCAGGTTTGGATGTTTCGTATCCCACTCTCCTTTGATCTGATTGATCACAAGAGCGGAATCTCCGAAGACACTCAGAAATTTGATCCTTAGGTCGATCGCAGCTTGAAGACCCATGACGCACGCCTCATACTCTGCCATGTTGTTGGTACAGTTGAAACATAGCCGGGCAGTGAGTGGAGTATGAGTACCTTGAGGTGATATGATTATCGCGCCGATACCGTTACCCAAAGCATTGGAGGCTCCGTCAAAGTGCATAGACCATCGGGATCCTGGTTCAGGTCCTTCATCCGGTCCAGGTACTTCACAATCTGTCACTATCATGATGCTTTCATCCGGAAACTCGAAGTTCATCGATTGATAATCATCTACGGCCTGATGTGCCAAGTGGTCTGCCAATACACTTCCCTTGATGGCTTTCTGGGTTGTGTACTGAATGTCGTATTCCGTCAAGATCATTTGCCATCTTGCAATTCTCCCAGACAGAGCAGGCTTTTCGAATATGTACTTTATAGGATCCATCTTTGAGATTAATAAGGTGGTATGAGTCAGCATATACTGTCTCAGCCGGCGAGCAGCCCATACCAAAGCGCAGCAAGTTTTCTCAAGCAGTGAGTATCGGGTCTCACAGTCGGTAAACTTTTTGCTAAGGTAATAAATGGCATGCTCTTTTCAGCCAGACTCGTCATGCTGTCCCAGCACACACCCCATTGAATTGTCAAGCACTGTTAGATATAGTATCAGAGGTCTCCCTTCAACCGGTGGCATAAGGATGGGTGGTTCTTGGAGATACTCTTTGATTCTGTCGAAAGCAACCTGACATTCGTCGTTCCAACGTACTACCTGATCTTTCTTCAGCAGCTTGAAGATTGGCTCACAGGTAGCAGTCAGATGTGAGATGAAGCGAGCAATGTAATTCAGGCGTCCTAAAAAGCCTCTGACTTCCTTCTCTGTCTTAGGAACTGGCATCTCTTGAATAGCTTTGACCTTAGCAGGGTCCACTTGAATACCTTTATCACTCACCACGAAGCCTAGCAACTTCCCAGATCTTACCCCGAAGGTGCACTTGTTCGGGTTCAACCTCAGCTTGTACAGTTTCAACCGGTCAAACAACTTCTGCAGATGATCTAGGTGCTCTTCCTCGGTCTGGGACCTAGCGATCATGTCGTCCACATACACTTCTATCTCATGATGGATCATGTCATGAAATAAGGCAACCATGGCCCGTTGGTAGGTTGCCCCAGCGTTCTTTAATCCAAATGGCATGACCTTGTAACAGAAGGTGCCCCACTGAGTAACAAATGTAGTCTTCTCCATGTCTTCAGGTGCCATCTTAATCTGATTGTAACCTGAAAAGCCATCCATGAAAGAGAACACCTTGTGTTGAGCGGTATTATCAACAAGGACATCAATGTGAGGTAGGGGGGAGTCATCTTTGGGGCTGGCCCTGTTCAGATCCCTGTAGTCGACACACATTCTGACCTTCCCGTCTTTCTTTGGTACCGGCACCACATTAGCAACCCACTGAGGGTAAGAAGTCACTGCAAGGAACCCATCGTCAAACTGTTTCATAACCTCAGCTTTAATCTTCTCAGACATCTCTGGACGCATCCGACAGACCTTTTGCTTAACTGGAGGGCAGTCTTCCTTAATTGGCAAGTGATGGACCACAATATCGGTATCTAACCCAGGCATGTCTTCGTAGGACCAGGCAAAGATCTCCATATAGTCATGCAGCATTTGAGTCAACCGTTGCTTCACGCTGAGCTCTAGGTTGGCACCAATCTTCACCTTTTTCCTGTCTGTCTCGGTACCCAAGTTTATTGTTTCCACTGGTTCTTCATGGGGTTGAATTGCCCTCTCTTCCTGAAGCAACAGTCTTGCAAGCTCACCAGGTACTTCGCAATCATCTTCACCTTCGTCTTCGGCTAAGTTGATCGGATTTTTGAAGTCATAACTGGCAGTAGCAGAGTTGTTATCAGTGAGATCCAGAGTGGATTGAAACCTGTATGAGTGAGTGTGTGTGTAAATACAGCTGTTTTGAAATATATGCAAAGGAAGAAAAGACAGAAAAGGAGCATAAAATTTGCAATGCGAGAAAACGTCCAAGATTTTCATTCATGATATATGAAATGACAATTTATATGCCCTCACAAATGAAACCACGGTGCCTCGGGTAAGACACCGGGCCAAAGAGTTTATTATTGTTTATTACAAATACCAAAAACATAGGAATTCATTACTTAGTAACAAGAGAAACAGATAAGTTGTCCTTTGCACTCCAATTGTTAAGTCCACTGTCGGTTGCCGGGTAGATCCAGCTATCAAACTCAGCTTCATCCACTTCATCCTCGTCCTTAATAGCGTTCACTCCATGAGCAGGCAGGGGAGCTGTCACTACATTAAGCTTCTCAGATGCCTCAAACTGTACCTCCTTGGCATCAATAAGGTCCTGCAGCTTGTTCCTTAATGCCCAACAGTCATCAGTGGCATGCCCCGGGCTATCTGAATGGTAAGCACAACGAGCATTCGGGTTGTACTTAGGAGATGCAGTATTGGGGAACTTCGGAGCCTCCCTGACAGTCACCAAATTGGTGGATAGCAACTGTGGCAGGATCTGCGATAGGGTCATGCTTAACCGGGTAAACTCCCTCCGGGGTCTTTCAGCCCTTTGAGGATTGGTCGGCCGAGGAGCAGCAGCAGGCTTAGCAATCATTACCGCACTGACAGATTGGCGGCGCTCAGGTCTCTCTGATCTCTTGGAACCATACACGGCACTAGCCTCCTTCTTGAAGGCTTTCTTTTCAGAACTAGATGATGCACCCTTCGGAATCTTCCCAGACTTCAACCCAGCTTCAATTCTCTCTCCAGTCAGAATCAAATCAGTGAACCCTGCAGACGAATTCCCGATGAGATGGTTGAAGAATGGCCCAGATAGGGTCCCCAAGAACATGTCTACCAACTCCCGATCAGTCAATGGTGGCTGCACCCTGCCAGCCAGGTCTCTCCACTTCTGAGCGTACTCTTTAAAACCTTCACTTGCACCTAACGACATACCCTGGAGTTGGGTACGTGTAGGGGCAAGGTCAGCATTATATTGATACTGCTTATAGAAAGCAGTAGCCAACTCCTCCCAGTTACGAACCTTGGTCCCATCCAGCTGATAGAACCATTCGAGATGAGCCCCTGAAAGACTCTCCTGGAAGAAGTGGATCCACAAATTCTTATCCGCGGAGTACGGTTGAATTTTCCGAACATAGGACCTTAGATGCAGCTTGGGACAAGACGCCCCGTCATACTTAGAGAAGGATGGTGCTTTGAACTTGTGAGGGATGATCACACCAGTTAACAAACCCAGATCTCCGAAATCCAGCCCAGGTACCTGTTGAACCTCCATAGCTTTCAACCTATCTTCCAGTTGCTTGTATCTGTCTTCTGCAGGAGGGTACTGCTCTTCATCAAAATCAGTCTTGTTGTCGGAGACTACCGGACTAGGAACCCTTGCTTCTGCCTGAGGACTACTCTTGCCAACAGAAGAACCAGCCTCTTCCTGCTGCAGAGCATTACCAAACCTTCGGCCCGAGTTGAACAGAACAGTTCTTCTCTTCTTCTTCTTCTCCTTCTTCAGGAGCATAGCCTTTAACTCTTCTTGGCCTTGAGCCAGACCCTTGATCAATTCCTGAAACTGCGCATTCTGCGCCTGAAGAGCCTTGATGGAGGTCTCAGTTGATGAAGATTCGGGGTTCATGATGTTGAAATAAACAGCGAAGAACTGTAAGCAACCTGAAAAGAGGAAAAACCTGCTATGCACATGATGTATGAAATGCGTATGAGTTATGTTTTCAAAGACAATCGGGAATCAACTTTGTAAACGAAAAGAACACACTTCATTAGATTCAACTTTGAAACTGAAATTATTCAACAGGTTGCCCTTAGGCGTTACATGAAAGGAAATACTGAAAAGGAAATAAAACTGTAAAAGCACATCTGGAGCTCATTATTGATCCCATGGTCTCCTCTTTTCAGTACGGATGTAGGCATTCAGGGCTCTCTCATTCTCCAACTGCTTGGTCAGCTTCTGGATCTTTGATTCCTGCTCGTTGAACTTTTCCCGGTAAGAATCCCGCTCTTCTCGCAGTTGCGACCAAGATCTCTTCAATGTCTCATAATCAGTAGGTACCTGAGGAGGGAGGACAGTTGGAGTAACACCATCTTTGTCAGGACACTCAAGAATGACGGGTCTGACAGCTTCATACGGCATACCTAACTTCTGAGCACGGATGCGAACCCATTTGTAGTAGGCTTCCATGGGTAAAGAGGTCTTCGGCCCTAACTCCTGTGGGTCAGCTTTATGAACTTTGTCCCAAGCCTTGATGAACCTACGACGCAGCTCGTCACTATCCACCTGAAACTCGAAACTGATGTGAGGCACCAACATCTCATGGGGGCCTGCTCTTCTTGCTCTTCCAAACTGACGGAGTGCTAGACATGGATTGTAAGAGATCCCTCCTTGGGTACCAATCAGAGGAACATTAGGATACTCCCCGCATCGATCAATAATAGCTATCTCATCCAAACCTCTGCAAGTCCAAATGATGTCTTTATCAGTGAGAGACATTAACCTGTGAGCCCAACCTCTTCCTTCTTGATTCTTCAGTACGAACTTAGGGAGGTGTGAAATAAACCACCTCACTAACAAAGGGATACAACACCATAGGGTTCCTCGTCTTCGGGTAGTACGGGCATGAAATTGTTGCAAGATGTCACCCAAGAGAGTGGGCACGGGATTCTGAGACATAAAGATCCTTATGGCAGTGACATTGATGAAGTTGTCAGGATTAGGAAACAGGACCAACCCATAGATTAGGAGAGCCAAGATGTCTTCATATGCCCTAAAGTCCAGGTCATTCCAGAAACTGTTAGCTTTACCAATCAGAAACTTGGCCAAGAAACCCTTAACTCCGCTTCTAGTTACCCAGTTGTCTGTTACCTCTTGATGGGTCAAAGGAAGGGCTGAAGCAACATCCTCAAGCCTGAGGGTCTTTTCCCAACCAGTAAAGGGAGTCTGATCCAAGATAGGGATACCAAGCAAATCAGAGAACTCTTCCAGGGTAGGGACCAGCTGGAAGTCTTGAAAGGTGAAGCACTGGTACAGAGGGTCATAGAACTGGGTCAGAACACTCATCAACTGTTGATCCCGCTTTGCAATGACTAAAATGAGAAGGGAACCATGCCTCTGAATGAAGGAAGTGGTATTTGGAATTCTGCTAACCAACTCATCAAGCAACTCAGGTGAACGAACAAAGTTGAACCAGATAGTATTCCTTCGCACAGGCATCATAATGTCCTACAAAACAGAGCAAAGGTGAAACCCTCTTGTCTTTGAAATGGTCAGTCCTTATGCAGGATGCATGCAATGCTCATGATGCTATGATGTTATGATAAAGCACACCACAAATAGATACAAAGGCAAACATGGTAAGGCACACAAGTCACACAAGGCAAGCCCCTAAAGTTTAGGCCAGCATGAGGTCTATGTACTACCCTCTTTCAGTTTGTTGGTTCATACATGTCCTAATCAAAAGTAACCGGGTTCTTAGAGGATCCCAATATCATTGACTACCCTTAATCGGTCATAACTCCAGCATCGCAATCTTTTCTTGCGGCCAGAACCATCACGAGAGTTTAGCCTCAATGGGCGTAGCATACTGCTACAATTCTAAAGGCCAAGTTGTGTCAATTAAGGTTCTAAGGTTGTTGGTGCTTAATGACTCCTTAGAAGACCCATATTCTCCTCGTTGCGACACAAGGGATATCGGTACAGACCAAGGTGCCACACCAACGTAGCCACTGTTTCACCTGTGTCGGTCTACGCCGGGCAGGTCCCTCACAGCTTATGCTACCTAAACAGGGTATCCCCAGATCCGGGTTAGGATCTATGTAACTCCGATGCAACCCACAATAGTAAAGCAAGCAAATCAATACAATTGAAAACACAGTTATGAACTAGCCCTAAGGTACACCTCACTTTAAAAATAGTCCCCAGCAGAGTCGCCAGTTCTGTGATCGGTGGATCTGGAACTGACTGTTTAACGCTGGTTTGCGTAATGTCGCGGAAGCAAGAGTCGCCACCGTCTTTTATTTTCTCCAAATGGAAAGGACAAAAGCACAGAAAAATTCCTTTAAGAGATTGCTCTCGGTTCGGGAGGTAGATTATAGAAAGGGAAGGTGTTAGCACCCTTTCTATCCATGGTTATCCATGGGCTCTTAGATACTTGCTCATTTGTGTTTTCAAAAATGGTTTGTTTGCTTTTCAACTGTGGGTTTAAAAAAGGTTTCTTTGAAAATTCCAGTTCGACTCTTGTATCGGTCCTCAAGAGTGTTTGAAAAATTGCTTTCGAAAGCTTTTTGAAAAGGTGTCGGTGTGAAAAGTATTTTTTTGATTTGTTTGAAATTTAGAGAAAGTATCTAGAGTCGTCTACCTACCCTAAGGAATTCGTCTGTGTAAATGTCCTTTAAAGTAGTGTCATCCCACCATTGAGAGGTAGCTAGCACCACCGTTGGAGGTGTTCGGGTCAATTCGAGGTTCGGGACATGGTGATCACCAGAGCAATGGGAAGACACCTTAGAAGCTACCCTCATGCCAGGTTCCCGGATCATGAGGACTTACTAAGACATCCTCTACTCGACGATCACCTTTCGAGGCAAGGCAACAGTGAGGCGTACCCTAGGGGTGGTGTGTGCGATTCGTGTGTCGTTTTCATTTGCATTTATCTTGTCATGTTATTGGTGTTCTACGCTTGATTTTATTTTGTCCATACATTCTTTCATGTCATTTGATTAACAGTTAAAAGTTGCAAGGAAAGTAAATTCTAAGCTATTACAAACGGCGCGGGTCCACATCGCCAAAATTAACCAGGACCCAATTTGACAGAAAATAAAGAAATTAAAAGTGCGGGAAGTAATTTACATGGCTTCGGGAGAGGTACATAATTATTTAAATGACATAAAATAAATATGCGAATAAATAAGAAATTAAGAACGAGGGCGTTGGACCCTTTTGCAAAATTAAATTAATAACGGAGTTAATTAATTAAAAGAGAAAGAACTTGTTTTTGGTGTTTTTTAGTATTTTAAGATTTAATAGAAAAAATTAATTGCAATTAAACGCTAACCCTAATTTTATTTTAATTTATTAAGAAAACATTAGAATTTAAACTAAATTAACCCTAAGTTATTTTCATGCAAATTTAATTATAAAAATAAATAAAATAAATAATATTATTATAAAAAAGAAAAATTAAAAAGGAACAAAAACATTAATTAAACCTATTTCTATATTTTTTAGATTTTTGTTATGAAAGGAATTAAAATTAAAACCCTAATTTAAACTAATTAATTTACATGCATTTATTTACAAGAAATATTAAAATAAAATATTTATTATATTTTTTATCTTTTCTGATTTTTATGCATTTTTTATATTTATGAAAATAAGTAATTAATTTAAACAAATAATAATTAAAAGTAATAGATTTAAATAAATAAAGAAAATAAAGAAGAGTGAAAAATATGCAAACCTAGGGGGGGGTAGTTCCCAAAGTGGAGGTATGGCCCAAGAAATCTGAGCCCAATAACCTTCAAGTTCATTGACTTTTCCAGACACTATGTGGCACCTTTGACCAGGGCCTACCCTATGCCTTGAATCTGAGCCTTTAGATTGATGTATCCAACGCGTGGACGACTGGATCTTGGAAGTGTATGGTGTTCCTCTAGGCTGAAATTGCATGAGAATATCAAATGGAAAATAATATGAAGGGAAGTGAGGACCTGGGGCTCGAACCCAGGTCCTGAACGTTACCAATAGTAAGCCTTGCCAGTTGATCCACGCGTGTTTCTTGTATATCCTATAATAAACAAACATTATAATATAAAATAATTCCTTAATGCCTTCAGCGCGCGAATTTTCAAACCTGCCAATCGTTGACAGCCACGACATCATCGTCTTCATGTTCCTGAAAATATAAAAACAATGGCCACGGTTTTGCAAATGTTCTCTTAGGCCAGTTTTGGGAAAATAACGATTAGGCCTAGGACACTCATAAATTAGGCGCGAGGGTATGTTTGAGATCGTCCAGATGCACTGATTTGAATGGTATGGGTCTGGAAGGCCAATTTTTCTTAATTTCAAAAGCCCTAATTCCAAGCTTCCTGAACCCTAAATATCATCAATGGCGAAATCGTATATAGCACATAAAAATACAATTAAATATATTGGTTAGCTTCAGAATTTCATCAGGAATATGAATCAATGAATAAAATGTTATGAAGATGCATAAATTTTAAAACACGATTATGAATTTTTCACGAGATATTCCAGGTTCTGTATACCAATTCCTGAGGTATTGATGGATGTTCTTGATTGGGAAACGTTCAATGATGCTTTAGCAAGCTATTGAAACAAAAATTCTGCCTTAAATCGCCCTGCAAGTCAGTTTTCAGTATTGACTTTCTTTGCAAAATTTTCAAGTTTTGTAATGGCTTTTTGGGCGCAGCTTAGTGTGTATTCTCATTAGGGTTTCCTTTAGGCTTATGTAGTGAGTCCATTAGGTCAAGAAAAGTAGAACAAATCCAATGCAATGATGGTTTTTGAAAATTTGATTTTCTAAGATTTTCTCAATCTTTTTCCATGTGCTTTTGATACAAATCAGCTCCAATAGCTCCAATTCTTTCCATATTGGTACAAGCACGAAATCTTGAGAGTAAAACATGCACAAAAAGATTTAAAACTTTAGGTTAGCATTTTTCATACATTTATTTTGATTTAAATGAATTATTATAAATAAAAATTCAAATAAATAAATAAATAATGAATAAAGACTTCCCTTTGGGCCAAGTAGTCGTGCATATGTCATGGATGATGAATTATGGAAGAAAAATGGGCCCATTAGCAATTTTAGGTCATTTGAATCAATGTTGACTTTTCAAAATATCCAAAAATTTCCCAACTTCTACAAGGCATAACTTGCTCAATTTTTAAGCTTTTCTTATGTTCTTGGACATTTTGGAAAGGTCTTTGAGTCCTCTAACCAATGTATTTGGTCCCATGTCATCTTGATTTACCAATCTCAAGTTATGGTCTTTGACTTAAAGTCCCTTTTTGTTGACCTTTGAAAATGACCTATAATGTTGAAATTGATAACCTTTTGTGAGAGCATTTCTTGGACTTGGAATATGAAGATGAGTTGTAGGAAATGTCTTTCTCTTCAAAATGAGCTTTGGATGGAATTTTTCTGATAATCCATGTGAAAGTTATGCCCTGGTCAATTTACAGTTGACTTTTCCAACTGTCCAAATAAGGAAACTTTTGCATCTTGATGATTTTTGAGCCAAATTTTGAGAATCATGATCAAGCATTGATCAAATGATGTTTGTGGCTTCAAAATGATATGTTGACCAAAAATTTGAACTTTTGACTGTCAAATGACCATTTTGCCCCTATAGTTGACTGTAGTGCAATTAGGGTTTTGACTGTGCAATTTTGAGCTGAATGTCTTGAAACTTGATATGAGGATGCTTGACCATATTTGTAGGCATGTGAGACTTGATTGGACCTTTGGAAACTTCATTTTCTTGATCAGAACAAAAACCCTAATCTTGACTGTATAGGAGATCTTTGACTGTGCAACCCTTGGGGAATTTTGAAGCTTGACTTGGCAATTTCTTGGAGAATATGGGAGGGAAAATTTTGGGGTACAACAATAGGTAGGCGAATTCTCAGCGTTTTAGTATCCATCCTCTAGGTTATGATGGATACATGAACCCATCCCTGTGTCATTTATCCCCTAGGTTATGATAAATGCACAAGTTCATCCTCGTATTATTTGCTCTCTAGGTTGTAGTAAACATAATGAAATCTCCTATATGATTCATTGTGTCAGCCTTTGTGCGTCAATGTGTTATCAAGCTCTGTTTTATTCATCCCCTAGGTTGTGATGAATAGACAAAATCTATGTCTTAAGCTTACTGTATTAGTCTCGAAGCATTGGTAAGTCAATCTCCAAACTTGTACTATTTACCTCCTAGGCTATGGTAAATGTGCGAAAAATCTACTTTCACTTTTTATGTTGACGAGTTATCTGCGTCGTCGAATCTAAGTCAGATCAAAACTTTTGTTTAAACTCTGGTAAAATGATACATCGTCATCTATGCCTATTTTTTTCATACTCTCAGGAAAACTGTACAATGTATCCTTATAATCTTTCGGAAAAATTTCAGGGTCCTCCAATATTTAATGAACCTCTGATTCGAATATGAGAAACCTGCGTATTCTCACACTATTCAATCAAAGAGTAATTAAATAGGGGTAGTTGTCATACCCAAAATTTTCCCTATTAATTTCAAATCAGTTTATTTTGTATTGTTTTTAATTTCCAGTCTTATCATATTATTGTCAAATTCATGTATGCAGTTTGGGGTTTAAGTTTATGAAGGGGGTGTATTATTTCAAAAATGGACCATCAAAATCTGATGGCCCATTAAATTTTCCTTACAATTAGAAAATGGGTGTTGGTGAGATTCAATCTCATTGAGGTCTGTTTAAATAAAAGAGTGGTGTATGTTTTTGTTTAAATTTCTGGCCCATTAAGAGGTTTTAAAGCCCATCTTAATTTTTGACTAAGTTAACAGTCTTTTTAGTAATGTTATTACTTTTATTATTATATTTGTTATTTATTAATTAATATTATTAGTAAATATTTATTATTAATATTATAATTTTTAATATTTCTTATTTTTATTCTGATTATTGTTGACCAAGTCAACCAAAGGGTTTTGAAACCCTAAATCTGCAGTGGCGCCCAAGGCCATTACCTTCGCCAATTAACCCTAAGAGCCCAGGTCTGATTTTTATTCTAAATCAAATTGAAACTAAAATAGATGGCAGATCAGATCTTTTATTGATTATGGAATCTGTATACAAGCTACTGTCCAAATACATTACAGAATCGAATCTTTCATAAAATAAAATCTCAATCAGATCTCTAATGTATAACAAATCAAATCCTTGATTTCTATTTACAATCAATCTAAAAAGTAACATCAATCAAACGTAATTTCCTAATCAGTCTAATTCTAAAAACTATAAATAAAAACCCTAAAAATATTTGAAGAGGACGACAAATCTTAGGAGAAGAAATTAGAGGAGAAGAAATTGTAAGCAGAGAAGCAGACTTCGTGATTCAGGCGTCTTCCTGAGATCTGGTTTTCAATTTCTAAAACCATAGATCTGTGTTGCTTTAAGCCATCGCCACCATCACATCATCATCGTTCTTCACACCTGTAATCAGAGAAGAAGAGGAGGATTAAACAGAGGGAGAGAAAGTCACAATAAAAGAATACAAAAAAATCACCACAGGGGAGGTAATACTAAATACTTAGCTTTGGGTTTTAAAATTGTTGTTGTAATGCTTAGGTAATTTGGTGTTTGTTGTTGTGTATTTCTATAATTTTGTGGGGTTTCTAGGCTTAGGTTTCTATCTTAGGGTTAGGGTTCCTAGATACTAAGGGTTAGGGTTCATCACGTTTAGGTTTCTGGGGTTTGTTGGGGTTAGGGTCCATCCAGAATCCTAGGGTTAGGTTAGGGTTCTTTGATCTTCATAGGGTTAGGATGAAGATTCGTATGAATATGGGTTTGAGGAGGAATTTGGATGGTGGTTATTCTTAAAGATGGTGGCTCCTTGGCGTAGCCACCGGCGAAAGCGATTTGCGGCCGGTGGCGCCCAAGGCAAAGGCGATTCCGACAATAGAAATCTAGAGAGACGTTGGAGCTTCTCTCTCTAGCCTCCAACGATCGTGTTTTATTTTGGGTGTAGAGAGAGGGAAAGAAAAGAAAAATGGGCCTTCGTCCCAGGAATTTGTTTATATAACACTCGTTGTTCACATGCGTTGCTCATATCGTGCACCCTCACTCCCAAGCCCTTTGATCATCATCAGACGTTTCATAACGGCACGCCCATCATAGCTCTATATGCTTACCCATGCCAAACCCAAACACACCCAAAATTTCGTATTAGGCCTTTAAACCGACACAAGGCTAAGGCATGTACTACCAGCACCCCCCAACATGTTTTGTTTTACTACCACGTACAAACCATACCCCCCACGCATTCTGGGCCAAGCCCAACATCTAGACTCGGGCCCTTCAATTCCTGCACCTCCAATCTTTACTACCTAGTTCAAATTCACACCTCCCCTGTGTATTGGGCCAAAATTCAATATCTGAATTTAGGGTCTTACTATTCATACCCCCCAGAATTGCTAGCCAAACTAAAAATACACACCCTTTTGTAAATTAATTAAAATTATATTTTTTTACATTTTATTTTATTTATCAATTTGTTTATTCATATTTTCATAATTAAAATATATTTAAAATAATTTCTAAAATTATTTATTTATTAATTCAAATCTTTATTTTTCCTAACCTATTCAAATATTTCTTTAATTACATAAAAATCATTTTTTCTCATGCATTAAAAAGATTTTCCTCATATACTAATATTTAAAAAATGTCTAATTGTAGCGGTAGAAATGTTTAAAACTATGCCATTGGATTGACTTGACTTATACAGATCAAAATAAAAAATCACCACCACGCTTTATTGTTTCCAAAGGAATGAGAAAAGAGCGAATAACCCAAAAGAGGGGGAAAGATTCAAGGTAAGGGGGTTGGTTATGCAAAGGGAATGTATTAGCACCCTAAACATATACGGTACTCCGCAGGAACCTCTTTGTAAAATCTGTATATTTTGGCTATAAAATGTTGTATAAAACTGGATGGTGGAGGTGAGAAAAGAAATATATATTTTTATAGTTTTTGCACCCGCCGCGGTTGCGAACCTTTAGTGGCTACGTACCACCTTTCGTGCAATAGGGGATCAGGGTACACGTAGTTCCTCTTTTAAAAAAATTAAAACAAAAGTGTGTTGGTGAATTTTATGAGATAAGACATCATTGTCATTGTCCATGTGGAAAACATACTTACTACCCACAATCATGAGAAAGGAGAATTTGCATCATCTCAAATTGGAGGATATGGCTTGGATTTTAAAATCAACAATGCCTCACTCAACACCCAAGTGGAAAATATCTCTCTTCACTACATATTGTAGAAGTATAGTTGTTTGCATCACTACAAGGATTGACAAGAGTCCAATCTTTTTTGAGAAAAGTTTAAAGATAAAAGCCAAAGTGGCAAAATGGTTTGAAATGAGATTGATTGACTTTTAGTCTTCTCACAAAAAAAATGTCAAAGTATTATTAAGTTTATTGAAGTTTATTTATGAAGATTTTTTGAAAAGAACAAGAAGAGTTTTCAAAAATTAGGGAGAATATTTTTGAAATTAAATAAGATGAGACGAGAAGAAGAGACTATCCTAAAGCATAAAGTAAAAAACTAGGGATAAGAACCATCTAACCAACAAGAAGCCAATACTTGACACTATGAGACAAGATATAATTCCAATTCCTTATATTGAAACCAAGCAAGCAAAGATACTAGAACTCTTTGAAAGAATCAATCTTCAAGTGTATTAAGTTTTTACAAAAATTGGACAGAGTAACGGCTGTATACGGGTGAATTCCAGATTATGAACAAATAGTGTAATCACAATAACCTGCACACAAAACAAACAAACAACTCAATGTCTTGAGATAAACCTCAAGAGCTCTAGACAAAATAATCAGATAAGGTCACAAGATCTCCAACCATAGGACAAAGTTTCTAATCCTATGTCCAAGCAGTCCAATGCTCCATAATGCCAAGGATAGTAACCAAATAGTCCAAGTATCATTTAAGATTTTATGGTTCATGTTGATTATTAGGTGTTTTGAAAAAGAAAAGAAAAGTAAAGCTCAAGTGAGCAAAAATAAAAAATGACAAGAAAGTAAATACTCAAATGAGCAAAGATGAAAAAGACATGAAATGTAAATGCAAAAAGTAAATAGTGCATAAAAATAAAAGGGGCGTATAATAAAAATAAAGGATAAAGTCAATTATTAGTGATTAGTGGTTAGTTGGATGATCATCTTGAAACTTGCATTTGGAACTCATTAGAGGATTGGTAGAACCAAAGCCTCAATACAACAAGTTGCATTTGCTTTTTGTCAAGTATATGATCCATTTGGAATCCTCATGAGTACCATTTAATGATCAACGATGTTTAAGTGATCCGCGTTGACCAAATATATTGTAGATCCATTAGAGGATTGGTAGAACTAAAGCCTCCACACAATGAATCTCAAGGTTATTGGATCAAAGAGATCAAATTAACATACTTTGTCTTGCAAACATAAGTTTGGGCCATGAATGATCATTTATTCGAATCGGGACAAAATTTAGCGCTATGTTAAGCAATCATAAGTAGACTTATATAAAAATCACACCTATTTTGAGGGCGGTCAATAGCAATCTATGTTCCATTTGTTTTGAGACATGATATAGAGATCATGCTCCAATAACACTTAGTGCAATAAGAAAAGGGATGAGATGAAGAGGGGTGGGAGAAAATACACAAACCACTTTTGAATTAAATTTAATCAAACTATTATTAAAATCATTCATCCATCTTTGTGGAGTTAGAATCAACACCATGGATCCAATGATGTTAATAAAGTTCATGATCAAAAATTTAACACAAGATCAGCCAGAAAATAGTCACAAAATAATATTACATTTAATATATACAAAAAAGATTTTAAAAAATGTTTTAAAATAGAAATAAAAGAGAAAAATATCAACAATGTTCAAATTGATCAAGAAATAAAAAGCAAGTCCATAGAAAAATCAGAAAAGGACTCAAATGATCTTATAAATTTTTCGGTAATTTTTTAAAGTCAGAAACTATTTTTAAAATTAAAAGAAATGAGTAAAATAAACTAAAAATGATTAAAAATACCAAAGTCATAAATAAATAATAAGTTATGTCACCAATATTTGTCACAATGTCATTGGATCATTCCATAAATTTTTCAGAATTTAAAAATGCATAAAAGTATTTTTAATCATTTAAAACAATTCAAATAAAGTGAAAATTTATAAAAACAAATACCAAAACACAAAATTAAATTGTGAAAAAATAAAAACCAGAAAGAGAATAATCAAAAATGTTTTTCAGAATTTTTTCAGAATTTTTGGACTAAAAATGGATTTTCTATGATTTTTTGAAGTTTAAAACAATTAAATATAAAAATCAGAAAAGAAAATAAAAGTAAAAAATATGTGTACCATTGGATGAGAGTAAAAACGCATTAGTAATCAAATCCAATGGATCTGGCACGCTGTGCATATCATGGTCATTAGTGAATAATACATAGGATCAATAATTTAATTAGATTTCAAAAAATACAAGTGGCGTGCCATCATTGGTTGGAAGATGACATGTTGGTCATCTTCAACCTCCAGCCAACGTGAATTGTAGGTCTCTCAAACTGTAAAATCAGAAGCTCAGACCTATGTCATTCGCTTCGTCTCTTCAAGATGAAGACAACCACACCTTCGCGACAAATTTATATAAATTGTAGCTCAAGCAATTTGGAAGGAAAGTTTTGAAAAGAGATTTGTAATTTCATGGTCAAAATGTGTTTCTAGTAAAAAACAATGTTGCGACTAGAACCAGGGCAATGAGAGCATCACAATGATATCAAAGTTTTGAAGAATTGATGAAGGAATCTACCTATTGAAGTTGAGTTGCAGAGCTCTGAAACTGGACTTCTATGGAGCAATATAGGGCACGATTCTTTAATTTAATTATATGGTTAGCTTCAGGGAAGATTAAGGAAGGCGAATTGATGGAAAAATTGGATTGAAAAAGGCTTGAGAATGGATTTCGAAGTTTCTGGATTTTGAGTTATGGAACAAGTTTGACAGGGTTATTCAGGCTATGCAAGCTTTAAGAAATGAATGGGGGATGACCCTCTATTTATAGGGAATCAAATGGAATGTCCAAGCGTATGAAATGATAAAGTTTGGAGGGAAATCGTGTGAAGTTGCAAACAAGAAAAGTGTGACTTCTAATTTGATCAAAACTCATCCAAAACGTGCATTTTACTATGCTAATCACTTCTGGAACTTCATTAAACATGTTTAGAAGCATAAACGCGCGGAAACAAAGTGTTTAGAAGCCAAATCAAGGATTTTAAACTTCTAACTTGGTGAAAAATTCAGTTTCAAATTGCCAACTTCTGACCAATGGCATTCTCAGCTCAAGGGGTTTTAGGGCATGATTCTTGATGCTTTAGAAAGATGAGGTTACAAGCTTTGCAATGGAAAAATAATGGGATCAAATGGATGCTTTAGATGAAAGTTTCATTGAGTCAAAGTTGGAGAAAAAAGGGTTGACTTTCCATACTTAGAAATATTTCAAAATTTTCTTCAAAAGTGACCTATAATGTTTTGCATCCAAACATGGCCTTCTTTTTGGAATTTGCTCTTGAACAAAAAAGATGGCATGGAATATACCTCTTGAATTAAATTTTTAAACTTGAACCATTCAAAATCTCCAAAAATTGAGAGAGTTATGAATTGTTGAAGTTGGCCAAAAATCATGAATTGACCTATAATCTTTTGTATCCTTAAGGCAACTTCCATCCATTTTCTCACTTTGCACATAAAAGAAGGCATAAATTTAACATCCTTAAGATCATTGTGTAAAAAATAATGGGCTCAAGGTGATTTGACTAAGTTATGATCATTTGAAGTCACACATGAAAAATTGGGGATTCATCTGGAGGACTTGTAATCTTTCTTCTTCATCAAGTTTCTTCCACATGAAAACTCCTTGGAACTTTTGAAGTGATTTGTTGATAACCCTTTGAAGAGAAGGATGTATTTGGAATCACTCAAAAATACCAAAATATGAGCAAGATATACTCCTTTGAAGTTCAAAACCCTAACTCCTAGATCAAGAAATATGCCTGGAGGAACTTTGACAATTTTGAACAAACTTCTTGTACCAACACAAATGCTTTGTAAATATAAGTTGTTGAGGATGATAATGAGAACTCATAGCAACAACAAAACCCTTCCATATCTTGAGAATTGATAGAAATATGCATTTGTGACCAATGGGAACAAAGCCTTGTACAAGCATGCCAACTTTTCCAATCAATCCGTTGTGCTTTTGAACCAAATTTCATAACCTTGAAATGTGGTGAACCAAAATAACTTTGCCATGCCATTCCTTCCCAAAAATAATCCAATGGTGAGGTTTGAACTACTCAAGATTTATTGACAAGGGAATGGAAATAAACTCATGAACCCATGGAGCAACTTGTTAAATCTCATTGCCTTTACCTATATTAGTAACAAGAAAGACAAACCAACATTGCATTTTATTAATTAAGAGGAGAATTCAAGACAATAATATTCATGATCACAAAAGAACACAAGTCAAGGTACTTGGTGATTCCTCAAAGAGCAAAGCTAAATATAGGGAGGGGACCAATAATCCTAATGTGATCTTGTTGTGATGGAATCAACATGGTATGATGAAGGGATCTTAGGGGCAAATATTGGGGTACAACAGCTGCCCTTATTTATGTTTCTTTTATTCGGAGATACGAAGGTTAAAAATCTTCGTGGGGCCGCGATCGAAGATACTTAAATATAAAACTGTCATACCCCAATTTTTGACCTAAGATCCCTGCTCCATCTGCATTATTTTATATATACATCAAGGTCACAAAATATGGTAGGTTTTGAACGTTTCTCCTTCGAGCTTTGACTGTGTAGAGATTATCGAGTGTTGCGAGCATTTTATCTTACGAATGACTAACCACTAATCAAGAACGAAGTGTACGTTTTGTTGTTTTGTTTTCATGTGCAGGAAATAGGTCCGAAAGAAGAGCATCGGACATCGTACATCGATTAGGGTTTCGAGTCTCGGGAAAGAAATGTGGTCAGTCGTCAATTTCCAAAAGCTGATTCATCAAAAGAACTTCAGAGAATTGTGCGTTTATTTCCACACTCTGTCCAACAGATGGTCTCCAGTTTCTCTGAATATTTTTTCAGAAAGAACGGTCGAAATTCTTTTTTCTTTGGTTCGTATGTGTTTCACATTATTCTAAGATACAAGAAATCCAAGTTGTGCCATCATTTTCGATTTCTTTGACCAAAAGTCATCTGCAAATTTTCTCATGACGCAGGGTGAATTTTGTCAGAATGGGATAATTAAATTCCAAATCGTTCTAGAGGAATTTATTTTGAATATTCTTTATTTGAATTCAAGTGATAATTAAAGAGGAGTTATCAAGAGATCTCATCCAAGAATAATCATTTATCGCATGAAATATTTATTCAAGATTATTTTTGTGATTATTTTGGTGGACTTACATCATGGTTTTAAATACATGAAGCATTTATTATAGAAGTTAGTGGGAAAAGGAATTTGATCCAACTAATCGGTCATCACAAGACTAATTACATGAGGAATTCTATTTGATTACAAAATTAATCCATGTGATTTATTTGGATCTCTATTACAAAAATGCAAGATTAAAGTCTAAGACTTATATTATTATTTATTCATCATTCAACAATTTATTCAAGTATTGTTCAATTCTTTCCCAATTCAAATGGAAGATCTTGAATTTTTATCAAGACATATCAAGATTCATGATTATATGAAGATTCAAGATTATTTATAACTACCAAAGAAATTGAGAATATATTGAAGAATACATGTTTATTCATGTTACATTTTATTTGGACTTGTTGTTACAAAATTACAAAATAAAATACAAGTTTTGTACATGGAAATCAACTATTATTCTTGCTACAAAACAGTCTCAATGCTGCCTATTTTTCCAGCACTACATTAATCCATAAGAGTCCTTTTTTTTAGTGTAGTGTTGTCCATTTTCTTCAACCTTGTGTCAACAAAAACCATGCCAAGTTGTTGTCCAAATCTGCCCTGCAAAATAGTCCAAAATGCAGCTCATAAGACAAAAATCAGCACATTTTGCTGTTACAAAAACAGTATACAAAGCTCCAAATATTGCACTAAAATGGATACTTCAAAAAGCCATCCCGCAAAACATCAAAACAGGGCCTGAATTTGTTCAAAATTTCTACTGTTTTTCCCCCCAAAACCCCACATATTTTACTATAAAAAGAGGCTTTCATCAACACAAGAAGGAGGAGAAGTTAAAAATCCAGCAGAAAGAAAGGAATCCAAAAATTCAACAAGAGTAAGAAAAATAGAAAATAGAGTTTTGTTCAACAATCCAACAAGAGTGAGAAAAACAGAAGAAAAAATTAGTTTTGTTCTAAAAATTCAGCAAGAAGAAAAAACATAGCAAACTCAAGAAAACTTACTACCTTTTTAGAAGCCCCATCAGAGAGGCTCCGATAGGTATTATTTTCTTCCTCCCCTCTATATACTGCTGCATATATTCATGTTTGAACCATCTATTATGCCATTTTTCTGCCATACGATGCTTGCTTTATCATTACTTTCCTTGCTGTATTTTTAGTTGCTGCAATTTGTTAATGTTTAGAAATGTTAGTAATAATAAACACCAAGAAATAGTTTTTAAAAATATCAGAAAAATAAAAATTATGCTTTATGTGATTCAACTCACCCTAAACTCATCTCCAAAGCTTAACTTGTTAAAACCATAGAACTGGTATAAAGCTGAACTTGTTAAAAAACCTCAACCTGCAAACCAGCTTAGAAACTGTTACAAAATGTTTGAACTTGTTCCAAAACCTGTTGGTAAGCTTAGAACCACTAAAACTTGTTGTTAAGCTTAGAACCTGTTAAAAACATAACGACCTGTCAAAATAGCCTAACCTGTCAAAATAGCCTAACCTGTAAAAAAAACCTCAACTGTCAAAACATGGAACCTGCTGTCAAACCACATAACAAATGTTAAAACCAGCCTAGAGTCTGTTTAAAAGCCAGCATAGAATCTGTTCAAAACCAGTATAACTTGCACAAACTTTAGAAATTGTCGAACTTGGAACCTGTTGTCAAACCACATAACAAGTCTTAAAATCAGCTTAACCTGTATAACCCTTAGAACTTGTACAAATTTTAGAACCCGTCATTAAAACCAAATACCCAAAACTCTTGGTTCCAGACGGCATCGAACCGCACATAAAATGCACCGCATAACCTTTTTTCTCATTCACTTCACCAAACTTAATACTCTCCGGCACCACCACAACCTTCACCAACGAAGAATCCTCCGCCGAAAGCACCACCGTAGCTTTATAAAAACCCGGACCTCCCACATTTGTAACAACCCTACTATACTCCACCGTCATCAGCTTATCCGAACCACCGCCAATTCCCGAAGCTGTCTCCAAAGCAACCGCAAAAGAAGGATAATTAAAATCCTCAACCCTATATTTCTTCTTCCGATCACAAACGAAATCTCTCCCCGCTGGTCACGTTCCTCCGCAGCGACGATGGTGTTGGCAACCGTGATGGCCGTTTGCCTTCCGTTAGGTCGATTCAATAGAAGATGATAAGAGAAGCTTTTGTTAATGCTTATAATGTGTTGAAGGTGTTGGTAGTTTAGACTAGTTCCTTCCTTCCAAGAGATGACGTTTCGGTTGGTAGATGAAGAGAATAAAGTTTTTTTTTTGTTTTGTTAACTGAACAAGAAAGAGGAAGGGATTCAGAATGCTGTTCTTGCGAGTTGAATTAGAGGAAGCAGTTTTTGAAAACAGATTAGCATGGAAAGAAGAGATGTTGGTAGTATTAATTTGCTTTTTACCTTCCCAATGTTACAACATATTAGCCGCACCGCGCCCAACTTGCCTTAGGGTTTTCAATTTTCTTGTTCCTTTCCTCCAAAGCGGGTCGGCCCATTGGGCCTGTTTGGTCTAGCATCATTGCCACTTTCCTTTATGTTTTAATAAACTCAAGTCAATAAATGAATAACAGCACAGTTTAAATGGCAAAGCATATTACCAACAACCTTAAAGACCCGAGTTCAACTCTTGTTGGGGTATTTTTTAGTTCTTTTAGGTTTTATTCCATTAATTTGATTATATATTAGTTATTTAATTACAATACATAATAAAAAAACATGTTATTATAAATTCATGTTTTATTTAATTTTGTCAACATGCTATTAATTTTTATTTAATTTTTGTTGTTGTTTATTTAATTATTCAAAAAATATATGTTTCATGATTTAGTTTTTGTTATTTATTTAATTATTAAAAACTCATGATTTTGTAATTTAATCTTTATGTAATTTTTTTTATTTACTTAATCGTTCAAAATGCATGCTAATCGATCGTTAATCTTTATATCTTTCGTCCGTCTCAATCCAAGGGAATTGTTTTAATTTTATCGACTTCATATCATCAAACATATCTCATCTAATCGTGCGAATACCCTCATTTATTTTTCTTTCGTTTATTATTTTGTCAAAAACTTAAGATAATTTTCCCAAATGTTCAAATTTTCAAACTCACACCTTTTAAGTCAAAACTTCGACGTTAGGTCGTCGTATCTTCAAAATCTCGTCCATACCCATTTTTGGCCAAACAAGCTATTTTTTAATCAAACAACCAATTTTAATAAACAGATATTTCAAAAGGTTCCTATTGGATACTTATGATACGATGGCCAGAACCGGGACTCTTTTTTAGGATTTGCTGGTTTGCGTTTTGCATTTTGTGTTCAACCGATGTTTCCTGCGGCACATGCGCAGTTTTAAGGAAAGTAATTAAAGCCTTTGCATGGGCTTCTGATCACAACAATAAAGATAACATGGAGATCTTCGACGGGGTCTGCCCCAGCTGCTCGACTACTTTGTAGTCGCTTTTCTTGATCATCTTCAGAATTTCCTCTATCTCCTATCTAGAGGTCTCTACGATGATCTTCTTCGGTGCCTCTGTCTGGGCAGGCTCACCGGTGATCTCTTTGCCCCGAGCGTCAGATGACTCGGCGATAGGGGTGATAATTAGAACATGAATAGGGACAATATCAGATGTACTGGCAGGTGGAATAGCAACAGGTTTCCGAACAGTCGGTGGGGAGATCTCAGGAGTGAAGAGTCTTTCGCTTCGGGTGACCTTGCTAGACCCGATGATGTTGCTGACATCAGTATCAGCCTCTTCAACCTTCAAGTCTTGTTTAATCCCATGATAATACACATCGGCCCCATAGTGCCACGGGACAGCCTTATCCAAAGTGTAAGGGATATGACCAGGAATAGTAATGATCAATGGAGCAACTCTCGGAACGGATGTAATCCTAACAGGCTTTCTCGAGGAAGCCTTGGAAGGATTGTCGGAAATGGTTATTGTGGAAACATCTTCAACAGAAATCAATGGAACCAAAGTTTTCTCGAACAGGATCTCTTTGTTATCCATCAGGCGTTGAACACCTGATTTCAATAAATGACAACCAGCAGGCAGGATTGAACACATATGGCAACCTTCGCCACAACCCGAAAATAAACCGGCTGATAATAAGTTCTTCTTTACTGTCATCAACAGAGTAGAAACGTCTTCTACAGAGGTCACAAATGAATCATCGTTCACAGCATTTACTCCATGCTTGGGCATAGGAGCAGTCATAACTTTAGGATTTTCGGGTGCGTCAAACTCAATTTCTTTAGCTTCAATCAAATCTTGCACCTTATTCCTCAAGGCCCAGTAGTTGTTTGTATCATGCCCTGGGCTATCGGAATGATAGGCACAACGGGCATTCGGATTATACAGCGGAGATGTTGTACTGGGATTCTTCGGAGCCTCCCTCAGAGTTACCAGGTTAATCTTCAATAACTGCGGCAGAATTTGAGATAGGGTAATACTGAGCCGAGTATACTGCCTTTGCGGTCTCTCTACTCTTTGCTGATTGTTGTGTTGTGGGGCAACAGTAGGTCTTGATATTACTACCGCATTAACTGCTTGGCGGTGTTCAGGTCGGTTTTAGCTCCTCAAGCTCTAAACTGCACTAGCTTCTTTTCTGAAGGGCTTCTTCTCTGTACTTGACGAAGCACCTTTCTATATTTTGCCACTTTTTATACTAGCTTCCACTCTCTCCCCAGTCAAAATCAATTCGGTAAATCCGGATGATGAACTTCTGATCAGATGATTGAAATATGGATCAGACAAAGTCCCAAGAAACATATCCACCAACTCCCTATCAGACAGAGGGGGTTGGACTCTTCCAGCAAGATCTCTCCATTTCTGAGCATAGTCCTTAAAGCCTTCGCCTGCACCCATAGACATACCCTGAAGTTGAGTACGCGTGGGAGCAAGGTCGGCGTTATACTGGTATTGCTTGTAAAAATCAGCAACAAGGTCCTCCCAGTTGTGAACATTAGCTCCTTCCAATTGATAGAACCATTCAATTCGAGTCCTTGACAGACTATCTTGAAAGAAATGAACCCACAGGTTCCTATCAGCAGTGTATGGTTGAATCTTTCTGACATACGAGCGGAGGTGTAGCTTCGGGCAGGATACCTGTGATCGGTGGATCTGGAACTGACTGTTTAATGCTGGTTCGCGAAATGTCGCGGAAGCAAGAGTCGCCACCGTCTTTTATTTTCTCCAAATGGAAAGGACAAAAGCACAGAAAAGTTCCTTAAAGAGATTGCTCTCGGTTCGGGAGGTAGATTATAGAAAGGGAAGGTGTTAGCACCCTTTCTATCCATGGTTATCCATGGGCTCTTAGATACTTGCTCATTGTGTTTTCAAAAAATGGTTTGTTTGCTTTTCAACTGTGGGTTTTAAAAAGTTTCTTTGAAAATTCCAGTTCGACTCTTGTATCGGTCCTCAAGAGTGTTTGAAAAAATTGCTTTCGAAAGCTTTTTGAAAAGGTGTCGGTGTGAAAAGTATTTTTGATTTGTCTTTAAAATTAGAGCAAGTATCTAGAGTTGTCTACCTACCCTAAGGAATTCGTCTGTGTAGATATCCTTTAAAGTAGTGCCATCCCACCATTGAGAGGTAGGTAGCACCACCGTTGGAGGTGTTCGGGTCAATTCGAAGGTTCGGGACATGGTGATCACCAGAGCAATGGGAAGACACCTTAGAAGCTACCCTCATGCCAGGTTCTCGGATCATGAGGACTTACTAAGACATCCTCTACTCGACGATCACCTTTCGAGGCAAGGCAACAATGAGGCGTACCCTAGGGGTGGTGTGTGATTTGTGTGTCGTTTTCATTTATTTTTGTCTTTTGTCAAAGTGATCTATGCGTTTGTTTTTATTTTATCATTCATTCTTGCATGTCATTATTAATAGTTAAAAATTGCGAGAAATATAAAGTTCCTAAACTATTACAAAGGCGCGGGTCCACATCACCAAATTAAACCAGGACCCGATTTGACATAAAATAAAGAAATAAAATGCGGGAAATATAAAATGTCCGAGTTACATGGCTTGAGCAATTACATAATATTTGAAAGAAAATAAATGTGCGAAAGAAATAAAAATAGAACGTTCGAGGGCGTTGGACCCTTTAAAGAAATTAAATGAAATTAAAAAGCTAATTAATTATTTAATAAAAGGAAAGAAATGTTTTTTAGTTTTTTTGTATTTATGAAATAAAGAAAATTAAAATTAAAAGAAACTCTAATTCTAAGTTTTTTTAATTATTAATGAAAATGTTAAAGTTTAACCTAATTTACTAAATATTTAATGTACATGTTTATTTACAAAAATATTTAATAATTAATAACAATAATAATAAGAAAAAATTATTTATTAAAAAGATGATGAAAAGTTAAAAACCCTAATTTCTACATATTTTAATTTGTTAAGAAAAAGACTTAAGATTTAAAACCTAATTTAACTAAATTAATTATTTAACATTTATTTACAAAAATATTTAATAAGTAAATTAATTAACATATTCTTAATTTTTGATTTTCTGGTTTTATATTATAAAAATTAATTCATGAATTTAAAGAAAACAATTAAAACAATTAAAAGAATGAAAAAGGAAAATCAAATAAAAAATAAAAATGATGCAAACCAGGGGGGTGTCTGGCCCTTTTTGGAGGTGAATTGGAGTGGTTTGACCATTTGTGTTCTGGCTGTTGGCCATTTGTATTCTGGTCTCATCATGCATAAGTTGTTCTACTTTGGCCATTTGGCTTTTGGCTTTTGGCCATTTGTGTTTTGGCCTCAACGTTCTTTAATGAACCTGCATGGGATCTTGTCTAAATCTGCAGTGTTGAATCTCATGAACACATTAAATAAAATCATAAAATGAAAATAAAGCCAATATATGAAGAAATTTAATGTTTAGGCACAATATGGCATGTATGAATGATTATACCCTTTTGATCATGGAGATCAAATCAATCTTACCCTTACTGGAAAATTAGTGACCTGAATGCTTTTATGCCTTACTGGAAAATTAGGATCATGGAGATCAAGTCAGCCTTATCCTTACTAAAGAAGTAGTGAGGTATTGGTTTGTAACTGTGATGACTTGTTTGTAGTGAGAGAGGGATTTGTAATAAGGATTTCAAGGTTTTAGGGTTCTTGAAAGAGTTTGATATTCTAACAGTGTTGTGGCAAGGTTTTTTTTCTCTCTCTTTTTCTCCTCTTTTTCTCCTCTTTTTCTCCTCTCTGGTTTGTGTGAAAAGAAGGTGATTATATAATGGAAATTAGGGTAAAGAAAATGGGCTTTGAATGTGCAATTGGGCCTCGAATGTTCACTTGAGTTCGTCACTTTCCAGGCTAAATCGCAGGGAATTAAGTGCAATTTTTGAAGTTGAAATGTGAAAACAAAATATAGCCGACATCGATAACTAACTCCTGTCCGAAAATCGGCTCAATCGGATAAATGGTGAATTAGTTATGAATTTTTGAAGTTTCAGCTCAGACAAACTTATTTTGGGCTCCAGTGTCGACTCTGACACGTTCTTCAATAAAAAAATGGTATTGATCGGAGCATAATCCGGTCTCGACTTTTGAAGCAAAGTTGTAGATCTACGAGTCAGGGACCTTGTGTAAAAATATGAGCCCAATCCGATAAAAATTGACCGAGTTATGAATTTTCGAAGTTTTGGCCCAGATGAAATAATATTCAGCATTCAGGATTTTCGGCGTGTCACGCACTCTGAGCAAAAAATGAAGGCCTTTTGAATACCTTTTGAACTCAATACCTTCTGTGAAAATGTAGCCAACTCAATTTGTGAAAGTTTGGCGCCAAAACCAGCTCGATACGATGAAAATCGACCAAGTTATGATTTTTTGAACATGACGTAAGTAAACTTCTGTCACAAATTTTCTGCACGAAAATACTTGATAAATCCACATTTTTGAAGACCTTCTGATCGAAATTGGCTTCCAGCCGTGAGAGATGAAAACGTAGATAATGTCAAGACGGAATTTTGGCCACCG
Source organism: Vicia faba (assembly GCA_948472305.1). NCBI lineage: Eukaryota > Viridiplantae > Streptophyta > Magnoliopsida > Fabales > Fabaceae > Vicia > Vicia faba. Next base: position 1,659,787,839 of record OX451736.1, read on the forward strand.
GAACGGGTTCAAAACGAGTCACGATCTTCAAGTTATGAATTTTTTAGCGCGTCAAAACTGCACTTTCAGCACACTTTTTCACTATATTTCTTCAAGAAAACTCACACATTCGGATACCTTCTTTAAAGAATTGACTCTTGAGCCGAACCTGAATTTGAGAATATGTTATCAGAGATATCTTGACGAAAGAACACCTGAATATAACGCGCCGGGTTGGACTTGTGAATTTTCTTGAAATGTTTTGAGAAATATGGGAGGGCAAATTTTGGGGTACAACAGTTGCCCCTGTTCAATCTTCTTAGACCTGTGGATGCAGATTGGCTGATGTGCCTTTCGTAATCCGAAGGTGGAAGATGATTGAACACTAGAGTGCCCAGAAATTTGCGCTCACATAGTAGTGTGATGGCGGGGAATGGGCTTATAGATGCCATTTGGAGATTGATGAATAGGATGATGGGCTTATAGATGTCATGCTAAGAGGTGATGGATAGGTGGATGGGCTTACAGATGCCATCTGGATGTTGATCGCATAAGAGATTCCTTAGCGAGAGCTTGCGTACCTGCAAAAGAAAAAATGATTACCTGACTTGTTGCCGGAGCTGGTCTTCAAACTCTTTGTGTAGATGTGCCCTGACTGGTTACAGGAACTGGATCTGGATCTTCAAAAGGTGATGAATGAACCAGGGATAGTTACTACCTCAACAGGAACGGTGAGAGAACCTTGGACGATTACTACCTCAACAGGAACGCTGAGAGAATCTTGGACGATTACTACCTCAACAGGAACGCTGAGAGAATCTTGGGCGACTTCAACCTCAACAGTAATCATTGAGCGAATCTTGGGCGACTTCAACCTCAACAGTAATCATTGAGAAAGTCTTGGGCGACTTCAACCTCAACAGTAATCATTGAGAGAATCTTGGGCGACTTCAACCTCAACAGTAATCATTGAGAGAATCTTGGGCGACTTCAACCTCAACAGTAATCATTGAGAGAATCTTGGGCGACTTCAACCTCAACAATAATCATTGAGAGAATCTTGGGCGACTTCAACCTCAACAGTAATCATTGAGAGAATCTTGGGCGACTTCAACCTCAACAGTAATCATTGAGAGAATCTTGGATAACTTCTACTTCAACAGTAACGCTGAGAGAATCTTGGGGCGATTACTACCTCCACAGTAACGGGGAGAGAACCACAGGCGACTACAACCTCAACAGTAATCATTGAGAGAATCTTGGATATCTTCTACTGAGTCTTTATCAGGAAAATCTGTTAGGGGTCGATTTATCTGGACTAGAGAAGGCCTTTGACTGGATAAGAAACAGAAAATCTTAGGGTCGATTAACTGAACCGGTCTAGGTCTTGAAATCTTTAACTGGATAAGAAACAGGGAGATCTTAGGGTCGATCTGACTGAACCAGAGAAGGCCTTTGACGGGATAAGAAACAGAAAAGTCTTAGGGTCGACTTAACTGAACCGGTCTAGGTCTTGCAATGTCTTCAACTGGATAAGAAACAGGGAGATCTTAGGGTCGATCTGACTGAACCAGAGAAGGCCTTGGACTGGATAAGAAACAGTAAAAATCTTAGGGTCGGTTTAACTGAACCGGTCTAGGTCTTGAAATGTCTTCAACTAGATAAGAATCAGGGAGATCTTAGGGTCGATCTGAATGAACCAGAGAAGGCCTTTGACTGGATAAGAAACAGGAAGATCTTAGGGTCGATCTAACTGAACCGGTCTAGGTCTTGAATATAGCTGAGAACTTAACTGAATCTTATCCTGAAAGGTAAAGGTCAGTCATATGCAATGCATGATATGGATCAAGCAATGATGTTCTCAACATAAATGAGATTTGTAAGATATGATGCGTATATGCATGCTATAATGTATGGAAGTGTGATGTTTATGAGTGTATCTTTTGTCTTAGGAAAATAAATCCTTGACGGGTGCCAGGAAGTCACTCCTGGGCTGATGTTGAAGAATAGATTTTGCTTCCTCTGGGGATGAGAGTTGCAAGAATACCGGTAGGAGAAGATAACTCCGTTGGGGAATAAACTTGGCGAATGGATTACTCTGCGGGGAGAAAAACAAGTACTCTAGCAATCTTGCTGGGAAGCAATACTCTGTGGGGAGAAGGGTACTTTGTTGAGCTGTTGATAATAACTTGCTGGGGATACCACTGTTGTGTTGGAAGTGTTGATAGACTTCGCTGGGGATAAGAAGACTTCATCGAGGACGCTCTTTCCGTTGCTTTTGGATGAGGATAACCCAGTTATATCCTGGTGAGGAAATAACTCTTTGAATAAAGCCGGGAGACGCGTTCGTGCTCTGCGGGGGGCAAGCTTCCAGAATCTACTGGGGATAAGCTTACTGCTTGGGGAGAGGGATTCCAACTTTCCTTGGGAACTAGATTGGACTCTCCTGGGGAAGTTTTGAGCTATATCGGGGAAGTGACTCCATTTAATGTTTGATATACCGTCGGGGAACAATCTTTAGGTCAAGACTGCCGGGGATGCTTGTTAAGAATATTCGTATCTCGTGCTGGAGAATGTTGAGATCTGCGGGAGGATACCCAACTTCCCTAAGGTTGATTGTATAGCTTTGCTCGGGGAGAGTGTATGGACTTGCTGATTCACTCTCTGGGGAGTTAAGATGTATTGGTTATGTTCTTCAGTCGAGCTCACCTTGGTACCTTGATGGACAGAGCAATTAGATCGTTTAGACCACTCATTATTGCCCATGTTTCTATGGGAGAAGGCGCCTTTGGGATACTGATAGTTGTTGATGGACCAACCTTCTTCTGGTAGGCAGGTGACAAGATGACGGGACATAGTCGTACGCTTTGATCCCTGATTTTTGCCTGGACCGCCCTTTCGGGTTTTCAGTCCACCGGGATACCCATTTTTGCCCAAGCCGCCTTTTCAGGTTTTCGACTTGCCGGGTGTACAGATTTTTTCATTTCATCCCTTCATTTTGCCCGAACCCTTTTGGTTCGCCGGGAAGCCCTTATTTTTGCCTAGGTGTGTCAACCTAGCGGGTCTTTGATTATGCGTATTTTTTTTCGACCATGTCCGTGCTTTCAGGATGCAGGGAGTTGTCACTGTTATGAGTGTTTTGTTGTCATACCACCCGAAGATCTTCGTTTGATCGTCCAATGTCCCAAGTGACTCAGGCGGAGATTTGCCCCAGGCTATTAGGCGTTTTGAGAGATTCTCTGAATTGACTTAACTGCCCCAGATGATGGACAATGATCATGTCGTGCCCCTTGATTGGAAGTGCTTATGTTCACTAGGCTTTCATCGTGCGAATTTCCCTGTTGTTCAAACAAATAGTCATATGTAAACAATGTTATATAAAAAATGCAAAGCTTATGTCTGTCTTGAAGATTTTGAAAATGCATTCTTTTTCATAAAACAAGTGAATGTTTGTAAAACGTGATGTCAACTTCGTATTTACCGTAGGCCTTAAGGAGTCAGGATACCTTTTGTAACAATATGCTTTCGAACTAACCCATGCTTCAGCTAGGACTTTTAAGGGTTATAACGTGGCCTGGTTCATGGTTCAAGAAACAAAGGATAAAGGCTCAAATTATTTGTACCCACCCGCTCTTCGTGATGTTCTCCAAACCTAAACTCAGTTGATCATACGTTAGACCTTGTTTGAGTCTTTGCTCTGATTTTTCGGTGATGATTCGGATATTGATAACTTATTTTGAATAGGCAGTCCTTCCTTTTTTGTTGAGGGTTTGTAAGACCTCTTTCTTTTTGATTTTGCTATCCCTGAATTTTGCCTGAACTGTTTCTTTTGTGATTACAGTCAGCGGGATGCCCCCATTTTGTAAGTCTCCTTCATAGGTTTTGACTTAATGGGCTTTTTTATTTTGAGAGATATAATGACTGCCTGTCCTTCTTGATTATTCGGAACCATCACCGTCTTTCTTGTAAGGACCTCTTTGGTGCCATTTGTTATGCACTTGGATCAACTGAGAAGACTACCCTGCCCCAGGTTATGATTAAGGGTTTTAAATTTCGAAAAGAAAAAACTCCTACTTCTTTGGCTCAGAGGGGTTGACGAGGGATTATCTTCCTTATAACTCCAGTGTTTAGGGATTGAAACAATGCCTGTACCTCATCAGCGGGGTCTATTCAAAAGCATACTGTAAGGATCGTGGTATCGTTTTCGTCATCCTCCCTCAAGAGGCTTAGAATTATTAATTGGGAGTTGACATCAGAAAAAATATGAAAATATTTTGCATATAGTGGATACGAATATATTGCTTCAAAACAGACATATGCGATGCATTAATAACAACGTTCTAACATGAGTAAATGTTTGAACAAAAGAAAATTACAACTTGAACATTCGAATGAACAAAAGTCTTTTCATCTCAGGGCTTGTTACTTCGAATGGTGAGCCTTGGAGGGATGGTAGAAAAACTCAGCCTGACCATCTTGGGTGAACTCCAATGCCCCTTCATCAATCAGGTCCTGGATCTTGTTCTTCAGAGCCCAACACTCATTTGTATCATGTCCAGGACTGGCAGAGTGGTAGGCACACCTTTTATTGGGATCATAAGTAGGATGTGCTGTGTTGGGGTTCTGGGGATGAGCCCTTAATGTGATCAGGTTCAACCTCAGCAGGCGTTGTAAAGCTTGAAACAGCGACATGTTGAGCTGGGTGAATTGCCTCCTAGGCTTATCTGGCTGACGCTGGTGAAGTTGCTGCTGAGTTGGTGACCCTGAAGCCACTTGAGGGGTCCTCCCCTTACCTCCTTGTCTCAAAGGTGGTTGAACGATGACTGGCTCTTTTCCCTTAGACGTTTGCCCCAGTTGGTTACCCCGAAGCAGTTGGTTGATGAGAATTTCGAGCTCTTCTTGTCTATGAGCTAAACCTTGAATGGCAGTCCCCTGCCCTAGCGTTTTGGCTTTCACTATATCCACTTCAGCTTGCAGGTGTTTCAGCCGTTCATCCTCAGCATTGTTCCTGACCAAAGTCCCCATGAGAAGTGTCTTTAGCTCCTCCTGCCCCTTGGATAGATTCAGGAGGATTTCCCCGAACTGAGTCTCTTGAGCGAGAAGGTCTTGGTTATCTGGTTGGGGGGCCATTGCTGAAATAAACAGCGAGAAAGGTAAGTGACCTGCAACAAAGATACCTGTTATGATGTGTATGTATGCATGCAATGTTTTCCAGGACCTCGCGGGATAAACAAGAAGACTGTTAGCATTTGAATTTGTTAGCTTGATTGGAGGAGCCCTATGTTGCTGAGAATCCTTCTTCAAGGGTCAAAAGCTCACCATTCCAGTGGGTCATAGCCCCTGACAACCTTGGCTAGGGCAACCTTCTTCAAGTGTCAAAGCTCACCATATCAAGTGGGTCATAGCCCCTGACTACCTTGGCTAGAGGAAAATAAATCCTCTTTGCCCCTTGCTGGGATAGTTGATTCACCATGACCTGCATCACAAGCCCTTGAGATCCTTGAAATGGGTTAGGATGTATGCAATGGTATGATGTTATGGTATGCATGGGGTAATGTGAGTAGCCCTGTTATGAGTCCCAATTAAGGACTGCAAACCAAAACCTGCAAGAAACTTAGTAAACCCTGTCATGAGTCCCAATTAAGGACTATAAACGAAACCTGCAAGAAACTCGGTAGACCTTGTTATGAGTCCTAATTAAGGACTACAAACAAAACCTGCAAGAAGCTCAAGTGTCGACAACAAGCATGCAAATAGTCAAGTACGAAGGCACACAAGTCACACAAGAGAAACCCTTAGAGTTTAGGCCAGCATGGGGTCTGGGTATTACCCTCTTGAAGTTGGTGGGCTCAACCTGTCCTATTAGAAGTAACCGGGTTCTAAGGGTCCCAATATCACTGGATTGCTTTCATTGTTCATCGTTTCGATTTAGCCACTGAACTGGCGACCGAAATATTCCAGGAAAGCAACCCTCAATTGAGTGTAGTATCGAGTATCAACCAACCTCGGACTGCACCAAAGTCAGTTATCTCACTACCCTAAAGAGGCCAAGATAGTTCAATTAAGGTTCCTAAGGTCTGTTGATGCTTCACGACACCACGCGGAGGCCCCGTACTCTCCTTGACTGAACTCAAGGGTTACCGGTACACACCAAAGTGCCACATCAATGTAGCAAACTGTTTCAACCATGTTGGTATACCCCACACAGTTCCCTCACAGCCTTGTTGCTACTTTCTAAGAAGGTATCCCCAGATCCGGGTTAGGATCTATAGAACTCCCAAGACAGTCCCACAATTTAAAGCAAGCAAAGAAAGCAATTGAAAACACAGTTATGAACTAACCCTAAGGTACACCTCACTTTTAGTTTAATTCCCCAGCAGAGTCGCCAGTTCTGTGATCGGTGGATCTGGAACTGACTGTTTAACGCTGGTTCGCGAAATGTCGCGGAAGCAAGAGTCACCACCGTCTTTTATTTTCTCCAAATGGAAAGGACAAAAGCACAGAAAAATTCCTTAAAGAGATTGCTCTCGGTTCGGGAGGTAGATTATAGAAAGGGAAGGTGTTAGCACCCTTTCTATCCATGGTTATCCATAGGCTCTTAGATACTTGCTCATTGTGTTTTCAAAAAATGGTTTGTTTGCTTTTCAACTGTGGGTTTTAAAAAGTTTCTTTGAAAATTCCAGTTCGACTCTTGTATCGGTCCTCAAGAGTGTTTGAAAAAATTGCTTTCGAAAGCTTTTTGAAAAGGTGTCGGTGTGAAAAGTATTTTTGATTTGTCTTTAAAATTAGAGCAAGTATCTAGAGTTGTCTACCTACCCTAAGGAATTCGTCTGTGTAGATGTCCTTTAAAGTAGTGCCATCCCACCATTGAGAGGTAGGTAGCACCACCGTTGGAGGTGTTCGGGTCAATTCGAAGGTTCAGGACATGGTGATCACCAGAGCAATGGGAAGACACCTTAGAAGCTACCCTCATGCCAGGTTCCCGGATCATGAGGACTTACTAAGACATCCTCTACTCGACGATCACCTTTCGAGGCAAGGCAACAGTGAGGCGTACCCTAGGGGTGGTGTGTGATTTGTGTGTCGTTTTCATTTATTTTTGTCTTTTGTCAAAGTGATCTATGCGTTTGTTTTTATTTTATCATTCATTCTTGCATGTCATTATTAATAGTTAAAAATTGCGAGAAATATAAAGTTCCTAAACTATTACAAAGGCGCGGGTCCACATCGCCAAATTAAACCAGGACCCGATTTGACATAAAATAAAGAAATAAAATGCGGGAAATATAAAATGTCCGAGTTACATGGCTTGAGCAATTACATAATATTTGAAAGAAAATAAATGTGCGAAAGAAATAAAAATAGAACGTTCGAGGGCGTTGGACCCTTTAAAGAAATTAAATGAAATTAAAAAGCTAATTAATTATTTAATAAAAGGAAAGAAATGTTTTTTAGTTTTTTTGTATTTATGAAATAAAGAAAATTAAAATTAAAAGAAACTCTAATTCTAAGTTTTTTTAATTATTAATGAAAATGTTAAAGTTTAACCTAATTTACTAAATATTTAATGTACATGTTTATTTACAAAAATATTTAATAATTAATAACAATAATAATAAGAAAAAATTATTTATTAAAAAGATGATGAAAAGTTAAAAACCCTAATTTCTACATATTTTAATTTGTTAAGAAAAAGACTTAAGTTTTAAAACCTAATTTAACTAAATTAATTATTTAACATTTATTTACAAAAATATTTAATAAGTAAATTAATTAACATATTCTTAGTTTTTGATTTTCTGGTTTTATATTATAAAAATTAATTCATGAATTTAAAGAAAACAATTAAAACAATTAAAAGAATGAAAAAGGAAAATCAAATAAAAAATAAAAATGATGCAAACCATGGGGGGTGTCTGGCCCTTTTTGGAGGTGAATTGGAGTGATTTGACCATTTGTGTTCTGGCCTCATCATGCATAAGTTGTTCTACTTTGGCCATTTGGCTTTTGGCTTTTGGCTATTTGTGTTTTGGCCTCAACGTTCCTTAATGAACCTGCATGGGATCTTGTCTAAATCTGCAGTGTTGAATCTCATGAACACATTAAATAAAATCATAAAATGAAAATAAAGCCAATATATGAAGAAATTTAATGTTTAGGCACAATATGGCATGTATGAATGATTATACCCTTTTGATCATGGAGATCAAATCAATCTTACCCTTACTGGAAAATTAGTGACCTGAATGCTTTTATGCCTTACTGGAAAATTAGGATCATGGAGATCAAGCCAGCCTTATCCTTACTAAAGAAGTAGTGAGGTATTGGTTTGTAACTGTGATGGCTTGTTTGTAGTGAGAGAGGGATTTGTAATAAGGATTTCAAGGTTTTAGGGTTCTTGAAAGAGTTTGATATTCTAACAGTGTTGTGGCAAGGTTTTTTTTCTCTCTTCTTTTCTCCTCTTTTTCTCCTCTTTTTCTCCTCTCTGGTTTGTGTGAAAAGAAGGTGATTATATAATGGAAATTAGGGTAAAGAAAATGGGCTTTGAATGTGCAATTGGGCCTCGAATGTTCACTTGAGTTCGTCACTTTCCAGGCTAAATCGCAGGGACTTAAGTGCAATTTTTGAAGTTGAAATGTGAAAACAAAATGTAGCCGACATCGATAACTAACTCTTGTCCGAAAATCGGCTCAATCGGATAAACGGTGAATTAGTTATGAATTTTTGAAGTTTCAGCTCAGACAAACTTATTTTGGGCTCCAGTGTCGACTCTGACACGTTCTTCAATAAAAAACTGGTATTGATCGGAGCATAATCCGGTCTCGACTTTTGAAGCAAAGTTTTAGATCTACGAGTCAGGGACCTTGTGTAAAAGTATGAGCCCAATCCGATAAAAATTGACCGAGTTATGAATTTTCGAAGTTTCGGCCCAGATGAAATAATATTCAGCATTCAGGATTTTCGGCGTGTCACGCACTCTGAGCAAAAAATGAAGGCCTTTTGAATACCTTTTGAACTCAATACCTTCTGTGAAAATGTAGCTAACTCAATTTGTGAAATTTTGGCGCCAAAACCAGCTCGATACAATGAAAATCGACCAAGTTATGATTTTTTGAACATGACGCAAATAAACTTCTGTCACAAATTTTCTGCACAAAAATACTTGATAAATCCACATTTTTGAAGACCTTCTGATTGAAATTGGCTTCCAGCCGTGAGAGATGAAAACGTAGATAATGTCAAGACGGAATTTTGGCCACCGGAACGGGTTCAAAACGAGTCACGATCTTCAAGTTATGAATTTTTTAGCGCGTAAAAACTGCAATTTCAGCACACTTTTTCACTATATTTCTTCAAGAAAACTCACACATTCGGATACCTTCTTTAAAGAATTGACTCTTGAGCCGAACCTGAATTTGAGAATATGTTATCAGAGATATCTTGGCGAAAGAACACCTGAATATAACGCGTCGGGTTGGACTTGTGAATTTTCTTGAAATGTTTTGAGAAATATGGGAGGGCAAATTTTGGGGTACAATAATACCCCATCGTACTTAGCAAAGACAGGAGCTTTGAACTTGTGAGGGATCACCACCCCAAATGCTTGTCCCAGTTCTCCGAAGTCTAAACCAGGTATCTTCTGGATCTCCATTCCACTCAGCCGATCTTCAAGTTGCTTATATCTATCCTCAGCAGGAAGATACTGGTCTTCATCAAAATTCGTGTCATTATCAGAGACCACAGGACTAGGCCCCTTTCTTTCCTCTTGATTCTCTCCCCCTCCAAATGAATGGGACAAATCAGTTTCCTGTCGCAAATTGTTCCCAAATCTGCGACCCATATTCAGGAGGACCAACTTCTTCTTATTCTTCTTCTTGTCCTTCAAGATGAGAGTCTTCAAATCCTGTTGTCCTTTGGCCAAATTCAAGAACATCTCCTGGAATTGAGCATTCTGAGCCTGAAGAGCCTTGATGGCTTGATCAATAGGTGTTTCAGAAGACATTATCACTGAAATAAACATCGAAGAAGATGAGAAACATGTAATGGTACCTGTGATGAGGTGCATGATAATAAAATGTGTATGAAATGATTTCAAAGACTTTGGGAGATTCAAATTTGTAAACCAAAATAAAACACACTTTATTAGATTCAGACTTGTAAAATGTTTAACAATTCCTTTAAGGCGTTACAAAAGAAATAACTGAAAATAAATCTAAACTTAGAACAAAAAACAAAGAATCAGAAATCCCATGATCGCCTTCCATTCGTGCTGACATAGTCGTTGATTGTCCTTTCATTCTCAAGCTGTCTTGTAAGCCTCAAGATCTTCCTCTCCTGATCATGATACTTCTCCCTGGAGGTATCCCTTTCTTCCTTCAACTGAATCCAGGATCTCTTCAATGCCCCAAGATCAGTAGGCATGTATGGATGGAGGACCGTATAAGGAACACCTTCTTCATTAGTATGCTCTATAATCACATGCAAAACTGTTTCATAAGGCATCCCCAACTTTTGAGCACAGGCTCGAACCCACTGGAGATATGGTTGCATCGGGAGAGAAGTCTTCAGCCCTAGCTCATGTGGGTCAGACCTGTTCACCCTGCCCCAGGCTCGTATAAACCTTTGGTGATGCTCATTCACGTCCCCCTTGTAGTCAAAGGCAATGTCTGGAAGAAGCAGCTCATGGGGACCGTCTCTCCGAGCGCGTCCAAACTGTCATAGAGCCAAACAAGGATTGTAGGTTATACCCCCTTTAGTTCCAAGCAACAGAATATTAGGGTATTCCCCACATCGATCAATGACAACTACTTTTCCATATCCTTATAACTCCAAAGGACGTCCGTATGAGCAAGGGACATGACTCTGTAAGCCCAACCTACACCTTCCTCATTATTCAAAACAGACTTGGGGAGGTGCAAAATAAACCACCTCGCCAACAGCGGCGTGGAACACATGAGGGTTCCCCTTCTTCGCACATTACGAGCATAGAGAGCATGTAGAATATCACCTAGAAGAGTAGGCACTGGATTACGAGACATGAAGATCTTGACCGCCTTCACGTCTATGAAGGAATCTGGATTTGGAAAAAGAACCAAGCCGTAGATGAGGAGAGCCAAGATGTCTTCAAAATCTTGGAAATCCAAGTTATCCCAGAACTATTGAGCTTGATCGATCATAAACTTAGCCAAGAAACCTTCAACCCCACTCCGTGTTTCCCAGTTAGACACTATATCACTCTTTGTCAAGTGTAAAGCTAAAGCAATATCCTCAGGTATAGAAATATCCTCTAAACCGGTGAAGGGTGTCTGCTCGAGAATGGATATACCCAACAAATCAGAGAACTCCTCCAAAGTAGGGACTAGCTGATAATCCGGGAAGGTGAAACAATGATGCAATGGATCAAAGAACTGGAATAACACACTCATCATTTGCTCATCCAACTTTGAAATGACCTAGCTAAGGAGGTGACCATGTCTTCTAACAAATGAAGAAGTATCAGGAACCTTTGAGACTAACTCTCCGAGCTGAGCAGGGATTTGCACAAAATTGACTCGAATGGTATTTCTGCGAATAGAAGCCATGATCTGCAAAACAGAACAAAAATGAATCCCCTTGGTATTTGAAATGGTTAGTCTAATGAAATATGCATGCTATGTCATGATGCATGATGTCATGATAAAAACACACAACAGGTATCACAGATAGCAAACATGGTAAAGGCAAATAAGTCACACAGTAGCCCTTATGTTTCAGGCTTGCATGGATTTTAGGTACTACCCTCTTGAAGTTCAGTTGGTTCGACCTGTCCTAATAATAGTAACCAGGTTATAGAGGTTCTCAATATCACTGACCATCCTTCATCGGTAATAGTTTCAGCTCACGCAATCTTTTCTTGCAGCCGAAACCATCTCGAGAGTATGATCTTAATGAGTGTATATCGAGTATCAACCAGTTCCCAGCTCTATGCCGAGACCGGCTATCTCACTACTTCCTATGGCCAAGTTGGTCGATTATAGGTTCTAAGGTCAGTTGATGCTTAACGATCCATATAGAAGCCCCATATTCTCCTTGTTCCTCCACAAGGGATATCGGTACCAACTAATGTGCCACATCAATGTAGCTACTGCTTCAACCGTATCGATCTACGCCATGCAGTTCCCTCAGTCTATTGCTAGTTACCTAAAAGGTGTCCCCCAGATCCAGGTTAGGATATATAGTAACTCCGATACAAAGCCCACAAAAATAAAACATTCAAATCAAACAATAGAAAACAATATGATGAACTAATCCTAAGGTACACCTCACTTATTAAATCCCCAGTAGAGTCTCCAATTCTGTGATACGGTGGCCAAAACCGGGACTGTTTTTTAGGATTTGCTGGTTTTCGTTTTGCGTTTTATGTTCTCAAAATATCGCGGTAAGCAAGAGTTGCCATCAACTTTTATTTTATCCAACTGGAAAGGAAAAAAGCACAGAAAAATTCCCTTTTTCGAGATTTTGAGTACGGGGGGTAGATAATAGAAAAGGAAGGTATTAGCACCCTTTCTATCCATGGTTTTCCACGGGCTCTTAGGTACTTGCTCATCATTTTCAAAATTGCTTATGTGTGTTTAATTTGAAAAGTTTTTGTTTTACTTCGATTTAACCCTTGCTTCTGTCTTCAAGAGTGTTACGAAGTCGTTTTGAAAACTTTGTTTGAAAGGAGTGTAAGTGTGAAAAAGTTTGTTTGTTTGAGAAAGTACTTAAGAACTAATCTACCTACTCGAAAAAGAGAATGTTTCTATCCTTGTGTCCTTTAGACAATGTTATCCCATTATTAGTGAGTAGGTAGCACCGTCGTTGGAGTTTTGAGGGTCAATTCGGAAGGGACATACGGTCACTAAAGCAATGTTAGGACGTCTTAGTAATAACCCTAATGTCTTTGATCGATTTATTCAAGGCAACAATTCCGAGGCAACCATTCTGAGGCAACTTTTCTGAACGGGACTTTGATCTTTGTTTAGACAAAAGGATGATCACTAAAATATCCTATACCTAATGACCGTTTACCAAAGGCAACCAAGTGGGAGTGTACCCTAGGAGTGCGCATGTGCGAGTGATTCGATTTCAGATTATTTATCTTTGCACATTTTAAGGTTATCTAACTGTTTTAAAGTTAATCATACATTATTGTCATGCAACCCTAATCATACATCTAACAGTTAATATTTTGTGGAATTTAAAGTGCGGAAATTAAACTACGTTATTACAAGGCTTCGGGTATTTACATAGCCAAAAACAAACCCTTAAAAAATAAAGCGGTAAATGAAAATAAAAGACCTAATTAAACTATTACAACTTGTGAGCAATTACATTAATATGGTAAATAATAAATGACAAAGCGCGCGAGAAGAGATTAAGATCGGGAGAGAACTAGGGTTTTGACCCCTCTAACCTAATTAAAAGAAAAAAATGTTTTTTTTTTGTTTTTAATTATTTTTAAGAAAAGAATTAGGTTTTAAAATTAAATATACAATTAATTAGCTAATTAAATTAATTATTGAAAATAAATAAATGGCCTATTTTTGTGTTTTGGTTATTTTAAGGAAAAGAAAATATAATTAAGTTAGAGATAAAACCTAATTGTTCTAATTGTTTTTAATTTATTTACAAGATAATTAAAGTTACCTAAAATTAACAACCTAATTTAATTAATTAAATTTTTGTATATAAAAAAAAATATAAACCTAATTTGATGAAAAGTTGATTTTATGTGATTTTTTAAATAAAAGAAAATTAATTTTGTGTTAGTAAATAAAATAAATAAATTAAGTTCAATAAAGTAAAAAAGAAAAGATAAAGAGAAATTGGGCCTGGGAAGCAATCTGAAGGGGGGGTGAATATCCAAATCTGGGCCCAAAACATGGTGATCCACGTTGACTCTCAAGATCTGATGCTACGCGTTGACTGCAGCCCATGATGGTCCCTCATTGCTGGCCTTTGGATTTGGCCATCTGGCCACTTGGCAGGCTGGATGATGAGGTCACATGGTGGACCTTGCCCTTATGTACGCGCTGGATCCCGAAAAGGAAAATAATATGAAGAATGGGGGGACCTTGGATTCGAACCCAGGTCCTGAAGCACTTTCTCACCACCTGGCCACCAACTGAGGTACGCGTTTCAATTGTTCTTGTAATACAAAACAATAATTAAATATTAAAAAGGCATAATATATCAATTCAGCGCACTTTTTTTTGAATAAGCCAATGGTTGCTTACCACGATGCCTTTTTCTTCCCTGCTATGTGGCTAAAAGATACAGACTTTTACCTACGGCACCATGTCCGTTGCTACAGGTCCTGCAATCCTCAAAATCTCATACAAACGTGATAAATAAAAACTAAAGCCATGGACAGCTTCATCTGGAACTGCTGAGTACAATGGTGGCCCTTTCATGGCCCAATTTTACCTGTAGGCAAAGATCCTAAATCGAGCCATAAAACCCTAGCAATGGTGGAATCTCATACAGGCCATGAAAACGCAATAAATTGTTATAGAAAGCTTGCAAATGTGATGGTGAACAAGAATCTACAATTATTTCATGCTACAAGTAGAAGAATGATACAATTCGAATTCAAGAAAGAAGCAATGTCTGGACTGACTTACAACGGTTTCTGGCGCTGGAAAAGACTTGTTCTTGATTGGTTTCGCTTGCCTATACTCCCAGGAAGTGATTGGGATGGTCAGGAAGGCCTGTAATTGCTTGAAACTAGGAATTCGATTCCACACTTTCTCTTGTTTTTTTCAAGTTTGGTTCTGGTTCACACGCCACCTTCTAGCCTTGCTTTAGGTCTGCAAATGATCCTTATGTACTGAGGAATGAATTAGGATTTCCAATATGATCACAATCTTCCTCCATCAATGCTTTTGATTTTGATTTGATACACTTGAAAATCTTGCTAAAAATAGAGCAAACTCAATCTTTTTGTGCACACCAAGCCTTTACACGAATTTAATCTCATGCTAGCTGGAATTTAAGACAAGTGGCAAAGGCTAAGGCTCGTGGACCATGGTGCCAACTCAAAACAAGTGTAAAAGATTGGGCCCATTAAGCAAAATTTGCAATTTTAGGCATAGTTGACTTTTGACAATTTTGCAAAAAAGGTCAACTTCACTAATGCATAACTTCCTCAATTTTGACTCTTTGGAGGTGTTCATGGACGTTTTAGAAATATTGAGATGTTCTCTAAGTAACCCTTTTTGTCTCATCTCAATTTGATATTCCATGCTCATGTATGAAGCTTTGACACAAAAGGTGTTTTTGTTGACTTTTCAAAATGACCTATAATGTCCAATTCATAACTTCTTGTGAGTGCATATTTTGAATTTTGGAGCTGAATATGGTTTGTAGAGCATTGAATCCTCTTCAAAATTAGCTTTGGATGGGTCATTTATCATAAAGTATGAGAAAGTTATGCTTGGTCAAAGTTGAGTTGACTTTTCCTACAAAACCTTAATTTAGCAACTTTGGTTCTTGATGAATTATGAGCAATCCTTGATGAATCATGATCAACCCTTGATCAAATGATGGAATATACTTCAAAATGAGGTTGTTGACCAAAAATCTTGAGGTTTGACTGTATGTGGGCCACAGTTGACTTTTTCCCTAGCACAGTCGATTTTCAGGCTTTTGAGCAATTGACTGAGCAAACTTCCTCTGCAAGGCTTGAAACTTGACATGGATGATCTTGAGAATATATTAGGACAATGGTGAGCATTTGGGGTCCCTTGGACTTAATTATCTTGATGCAACATGAAACCCTAATTTGAGGTAGACTGCCTTAGGAGAGGGCTTGCCTGGTCAACCCTTGGATTTCCTTGAGCATCTTCAGGATCTTTCTTGAAATGTTTTGAGAAATATGGGAGGGCAATTTTTGGGGTACAAAAATACTATAGATGCATTGTGTGCTAATACCTTCCCATTGTATAACCAACCCCCGAACTCTAGACCTCTTTTCAAAACGCCTTGTATTTTCTTTACTTTTAAGTATTATTTTACATTGCATATTTTAGGGTTTTATTTCTCTCTTTTCCCTTTTCCCTTGGAAATAATAAAGCGAGGTGTCGACTCTTGCGTTTGTGAGACAAGTTAATTAATAGTTCGATCTATGATTTACCCCGCTACATTTTTTATCGCTACAGAAATGGCGACTCTGTTGGGGAAAGATTGACCTCTTGCTGGTCCATCCCTAAGTGGGTTAAGCCTAGTCTATTTTATCTGTTTTATCATTATTTGATTGTTTGATTATATGTTTATATTGGGGTTATTTGGGTTTTTGCAAAGGGCAAGTCCTATACCCGGACTAAGTTACACATAAGAATAGGACGGGCGGTATAGTCATGTTAACTTTGAGGGAGTAATCCCGAAGAAGGAGGCATGAAATCCCCCACTTAGTGGAAGGCCCTTTTGAACGTAGTATTTGTTTACCGAGTAATTGGGAAGACATTATTATTTTCTACCTGGGAGCCAGAGAAGCTGAGAACCGTAGAACCCTAACCCATCTTGGCCTTTTAGGTGTAGCGCGGAGACTATAACAGAGTAATCCAGAAGTAGTTGTCACGCGATGCTACGCTCGGATGAGTTTCTCTTGAGAATATTGCTAATTATTGAGTAATCAAGACGTTGGTAATATCCGAAGGAGGAATGTAGACTCTGGGAACTCTTAGAACCTTGTCTTGCAGGTGTGATTAAACCTTTAGTACATACCTTGGGGGTGGGCTTTACCTTTGACTCCATGCTTGAAGCGTTGAACCTTTGAACCCCATGTTTGTGAACTTATGTGTGATTGTTGCATTATCATTCATCCATACATCCATAAATTTTTTTTGTAAAAACATGTTTTCAAGGAACTTAAGAATGATTTTTACAGACATCTCAGGTACCGTTATTATGGAGTTTGGAAGAAGAAACACTCAAAGTTATAGTTTTAAGGAGCCTGAGATTGAAGAGCTGAAGAGTTTGATTCCTAAGATCGAGAAGCCGACGGAGTTTCAAAAGAAATATGGGTCCATTATACCTCTCATGAAGCGCAAGATGAAGGAAGGCATCCTTAATACGTTGGTCCAATTCTATGATCCATTGTATCAATGCTTCACCTTTCCTGATTACCAGTTAATGCCCACCTTAGAGGAGTACTCCTACATACTTGGTTTGCCGATCATCGACTGTGTTACTTTTTTTGGCTTAGAAGAGGAACCCAAATCTCACGAGATAGCGACCATCACCCACTTGAGGAAGTCGGAGATAGAGGAGAACATGACTACCAAAGGGGGAATCCAAGGATTATCTGCGCTATTTTTATTGAAGAAAGCTCTTCATTTTGCTGAGATAAAAGATACTATTGCCTTTGAAGGTGTCTTTGCTTTACTCGCTTATGGCCTATTCTTGTTCCCTAACATTGATAAGTTCGTGGATATCAACGCCATCAGAATCTTCTTGATTGGAAATTCGATCCCTACGCTGCTAGGAGATACCTACTACTCCATCCATCTTCGAAACTCCTATCAAGGAGGGATGATCATCTGTTGTGCACCATTGTTGTATCAGTGGTATGTTTCTCATCTACCTAGGTCTGACATTTTCTGGGATCTCGAGAAGGAGCCACGATGAGCGCCAAAAATTATGGCTCTCACTCATTTCGACATAGATTGGTATAATCGAGCTTACTATGACGTGAAGATCATCGATAGTTGTGGTGCTTTTCCCAACGTGCCTTTTCTTGGTACGAAAGGAGGAATTAACTATAATCTGGTTCTCGTGCGCCGTCAGTTTGGATACCCGATGAGGGACAAGCCAAACAATATTCATGTGAGTGGTTTCATTCTACAAGAAGGACAAGATCACCAAGCAGCTAAGGAGGAGATTGAAAGAGCTTGGCGTCACATCCATAGAAAGGTGAGAGACATGTTAGGGTATAGAGGTGCTATTTCTTTGGAGCCTTACCTACAATGGGTTAGTGCTAGGGCTTGTGCTCTCAAGATGCCTTATAACCCCGAGAAACCTTTATTCCCTATTGTTACATCATCATCTATTGATATCCCCATCGAGAACATGAGAGAATACCTTGGAAATCTGGCTAGGATGAAGTCTGAAAGAGATGCTTGGAAGGAAAAGTATAATATGCTTTAGATGAAAGTTGCATTGAGTCAAAGTTGGAGAAAAAAGGGTTGACTTTCCATACTTAGAAATATTTCAAATTTTTCTTCAAAAGTGACCTATAATGTTTTGCATCCAAACATGGCCTTCTTTTTGGAATTTGCTCTTGACCAAAAAAGATGGAATGGAATAGACCTCTTGAATTACATTCTTAAACTTGAACCATTCAAAATCTCCAAAAATTGAGAGAGTTATGAATTGTTGAAGTTGGCCAAAAATCATGAAATGACCTATAATATTTTGTATCCTTAAGGCAACTTCCATCCATTTTATCATTTTGCACATAAAAGAAGGCATAAAGTTCACATCCTCAAGATCATTGTGTAAAAAATAATGGGCTCAAGGTGATAAAAATTGACCAAGTTATGATCATTTGAAGTCACACATGAAAAATTGGGGATTCATCTGGAGGACTTGTAATCTTTCTTCTTCATCAAGTTTCTTCCACATGAAAACTCCTTGGAACTTTTGAAGTGATTTGATGATAACCCTTTGAAGAGAAGGATTTCTTTTGAATCACTCAAAAATACCAAAATATGAGCAAGATATACTCCTTTGAAGTTCAAAACCCTAACTCCTAGATCAAGAAATATGCCTGGAGGAACTTTGACAATTTTGAACAAACTTCTTGTACCAACACAAATGCTTTGTAAATATAAGTTGTTGAGGATGATAATGAGAACCCATAGCAACAATAAACACTTCCATATCTTGATAATTGATAGAAATATGTATTTGTGACCAATGGGAACAAAGCCTTGTCCAAGCATGCCAACTTTTCCAATCAATCCCTTGTGCTTTTGAACCAAATTTCATAAACTTGAAATGTGGTGAACCAAAATAACCTTGCCATTCAACTCCTTCCTAAAAAAATCCAATGGTGAGGTTTGAACTTCTCAAGCTTTATTGACTAGCGCATGGAAATAAACTCATGAACCCATTGAGCAACTTGTTAAATCTCATTGCCTTTACCTATATTAGTAACAAGAAAGACAAACCAACATTGAATTTTATTAATTAAGAGGAGAAATCAAGACAAGAATATTCATGATCACAAAATAACACAAGTCAAGGTGCTTGGTGATTCCTCAAAGAGCAAAGATAAATATAGGGAGGGGTACCAAGAATCCTAATGTGATATTGTTGTGATGGAATCAACATGGTACGATGAAGGGATATTAGGGGCAAATATTGGGGTACAACAGCTGCCCTTATTTAAGTTTCTTTTATCCAGAGATACGAAGGTTAAAAATCTTCGTGGCACCGCGATCGAAGATACTTAAATATAAAACAAACCCTATTTTTGGCCCTAAGATGCCATGCAATGCTTATGAATATTAGTGCACATGGAAAACTCCAAAGGGACGCAAGACACCAATGGGGATGTAACAAAAAAATAAAGAAACAAGAGAGTAACCAAACTAGGAAAATAAATCACCGGTGGATCAAAAAGACCTAAATCAGAGAGGATGGTAAAATGGTCAAAGGATACACCAATTCCTACTGGAGTTGAAGCTACCAACGTTTACTGAAGGAAGAGAGAAAGAATCATCGACGTTCACTGTCGATGACCTACCAACTTTCACTGAAGGTAGAAGGAAAAGAAATATCATAGCATCGCTGTTCACTGACGAAGAACTACCAACTTTCATTGAAGGTAGAAAAAAGACAATAAACACCAACTTTCACTAATGGTGATCTACCAACTTTCACTAAAGGTAGAGAGAAAATATATCATAGCACCGCCGTTCACTGACGATGAACTACCAACATTCACTAAGGGTAGAAAAAAGAAAATGAACACCAACTTTCACTGATGGTGATCTACCAACTTTAGCTGAAGGTAGAGAGAGAATATATCATAGCATCGCCGTTCACTGACGATGAACTACCAACGTTCACTGGGGGTAGCAAAAATATAACAATCACCAACTTTCACTGAAGGTGACCTACCAACTTTTACTGAAGGTAGAAATAAAATATATCATAGCACTGTTGTGATACGGTGGGAGAACTGACTTGATTGTTTTGCGTTTGTGTTTGCAAATGTTGCGGTTAGCAAGAGTCGCCACCGACTTTTCTTTTATCCAAAAGGAAAGGTGAAAAAGCACAGGAAAGACCTTTAGAGATGTTTTCTTGAGTTCAGGGGGTAGATTATGAAAAGGAAAGGTATTAGCACCCTTTTCATCCATGGTTTTCCATGGGCTCTTAGCTACTTGCTAGATCACTTACTTTTGTTTGAAAATTATGCCTTGTGTGGTTTTGAAAGTATTTTGTAAAGATGCCATTGTTTAGGCTAACTTTGTAATGATTCTCGTTCGTAAGAATGTATACAAAGTGTTGATCTTTTGAAAATGTTTTCAATATTTGGAAAAATGTTTTTGAAGGTGTTTGTGTTTGTTTGAAAATAAGCAAGGATGTTTGATTTTTGAAAGTGAGCAAGTAACTAGGAGCGAATCTACCTATTCAAAAGGTCCTAATTGTTCTTTTCCTCCTCCTTTAGACGTTTCTATCTTACCATTGTTTTAGTAAGAAGCCCCATCGTTGGATGTGAAGGGACGAGTGTGGGACATTTGTATAGCCATAGAAGGCAACTTATGGGACGTTTTAGCAATGTCGTTTTTAGGGACTAGATCGTTTAATGAAGGCAACATTGAGGTTCATCGAGGGACTACGATCTTTTATCGAGTGTCTTTGCTAAAACGCCCATGTTCGAGGGACATGACTATTTTTTCCGATAGGCAACAAGTGAGATTACCCTAAGGGTGTCAGTGTGCAAGTGTGTTTGTTTGCATACATTTTAGTCTTGATTAGGGTGACCTATTTGTCAATTTCATGTCTTGCCATACACACCCTAATTTCTAGCATTTACATTCAAAAGCGATAAATTGCAGAAATGTAAAGTCCTACGCTATTAAAATATTTTAGGGATGAGAGTACATATTTATGAATGGGGGTTGCAAATAAAATTAAATCCTTAAGTTACTATTACAACCATATTGAAATGTACAATATAAGAAAGAAAAATGACTTGTTTAGAAAATGGTTTTTTATCTTAATGAAAAAGAAATAAATTAATAAAGGAAAAATATTTTTATGTCTTTTTATGTTAATAATAAAAATGACGAAAAGGGATATAAATGGAAAAATAGAAACAACGTGCTGCTACAAGAGAAACAACACGGATCGAAAGTTCTGAAGCTAGGCGCATGATAACTCAGAAAGGAACGTCAGTGGAATCAGAAGTTCTGGATTGGTACACTCTGAGGTCATGCAAGACACGTTAGAGGGAAAACACAGAAGTTCTGGATTTCTATGTGCTGAACTTCTGAATGTTAGGACAGTGAGAAAACCTTAGAAGCTCAGTGCGTGTCAAAACAGTAAGAAGAACTCAGAAGTTCAGTATAGTGCTAAGACAGTGAACAAACAATCAACAGTTCAGCGTGTTATCAGCGTATAAAAATCATAAGTTCTAAGTGTTAAAATAGTGAGTGAACAATCAACAGTTCAACGTGTTATCAGTGAGTGAATATCAGAAATTTAGAAGTTCTAAGTTAAAACAATGAGTGAACAACCAGCAGTTCAACGTGTTTAAACAGTAAGGAGAAATCAGAAGTTCTGTGTGTTAAAATAGAGAGGAGAAATCAGAAGTTTTGTGTTGTGCTAAAACTGTGAGTGAACATCAGAAGTTCTATGCCATACTTCAACTCGTAATCAGCATATCAGCAATTTATTCAGTTCTTAATAAACAGCAAATCAGGAAGATAATAGCATAAAAGTTTATAGAAGTTCTAATCCTAGATCTGAGTCCAGCCCTAATCAAGAAGTTCTGATCCACAGTTTTTCTACTTATGCAATGATATGTACAACATTAATACTATGATATTTACATATTAATGATGTTCTGAATGAAAAAAATGCAAAGTCAGAAAGACTTACCTTGAATCCGGAGTGTGGGCTTGGAGGTTTGAGCTGCTGCCTTCAGATGTTCTGGTGTCATCGAGAGTGACGGAACAGTGGTTGTGTTCTTTGATCCAAAAGGAAGAATAAAGGTTTGGTTTTGTGTTTGGGAAATCTGGATTTTTATGAAGGTTTCACAAATTCCTTTTCTCTCTTTTGGGCAATCTCTCTCCAAAAGCCAGCCAGCCCCCTTGAAAGTCTGATGGAGCAACTTATTTATAGATGGATTTATTGTGATTTTTGGGGGGGAAAACAAATGGGATTTGAACCTTTTTGGCATCCTTTTCCCTTGCCTTTTGATCACAGTCTTCGTATGCTAGTTTGGTGCAATTATGGGATGCAGGTGTAGGTTGAATTAGTTGTTGGTTATAGGTCTGCAGCGGGTTGTATAAACAATGTTTTGGGATTTGGTCAAGTTCTGACCAAAGCGTTGAATATAGCCTTCATATGCTAAGGTGTTTCCTTGTTCTTGGAGCAAGCATGGTGGTTAGCAGCTTTTAGCCATGCTTAAACTAGATTTGTCAGCAGGATTTAAGGAAAAGCAAAAGCAACACATGGGCCTAGCACACTTTTGAACCAAAGTTTGCTATCCCAAGACAGTAGAGGTACACGTGGGGGAAATCCCTTGGATAAAGACTCAAAAATGGTTATGAGCATTAAATAATGATGAGATTGATCAACCCAGAAATCCTGCAACATGATATTCTGCATCATTGCTTAGTTCTGGATCAGAAGTTTAGCTTCAGCGTAACATCCAACCTCTGATCTTTGTATCTCCTTGCTCCAGCATGTTCTGAAGGAGCTCTCAAACTTTCAAGGAAGCTTGCAGCGCGCTTCTTAACCTTCTTTGAATTACCCTGGCAAACTCTGACTGAACCTTTGTGAAAACTTGCCCAGAAGTTCTAACCAAACTCTGTCTTGAAAGTGTCCAGAATTTGCTGAGTGCTTCCGTTTCAAGGACGTGTCTTTGAGAAGTTATAACTTGAAATTCCAGCATTTCTAGGAGAAGTTCTATTCTGCAATGTT
Source organism: Vicia faba (assembly GCA_948472305.1). Lineage (NCBI taxonomy): Eukaryota > Viridiplantae > Streptophyta > Magnoliopsida > Fabales > Fabaceae > Vicia > Vicia faba. The sequence continues at coordinate 1,659,810,999 of OX451736.1, forward strand.
TTATATCTCGTTGAAATCTATAACTTTTGAATCATAAGTTCTTCCAGAATCAGCTTGCATCATGGTGATAATCTGGCCCGAAGTTTTGAGCTTGTCATAATTTCTTAAACACTTAGAAAAAATTCTAAGTATTTAGAATTTTGACTTCTCCAAAGTAGTTTTTACTTTTGAATTTCTTGATGAAACAAACTTCATATTTCAACATGTCTTGATGAAATATGATTCTTGAAATTTGATTTTGATCCAAAAGTCAAAGTTTGACTTTTCAGTGTGCAAATGACCATTTTGCCCCTGTGAGTGATTTTCTTGGAAAATTTGTAGTTCAAGGCTTGGAATTGGATGGAAGCAAGCTTGAGGATCCAAGGTGATTCTTTGAGAAATGAGAGGGCAAATTTTGGGGTGCAACAGCTGCCCCTGTTCAATCTTCTTACACCTGAAGGGTTAGATTGGTAAATCTGCCATTCGTGGCTTGAAGGTGAAAGATGATTGAACACTAGAGTGCCCAGAAAACATGCACTCGAAGATGTGTTAGTTGATTACGTAGGGAATGGGCTTAAATATGCCATCCAGAAAAGATCACTTGCGTAAGAGATTCCTTGGCGAGAATTCCTGTACCTGCTGTTGAGGTGGACTTTGCCGGGGAATGTTGATTTATGCACTGGGAAGTAAAGTCTACGAGCTTTTGTTGTTTATTACTCTACTGGGAATTAAATCTTGATTGAAGAGATGAAAGTAGAATGTACACTTGGTCAGGGTCCAAGTTGTACAGCGACTTACTGGGGAAATATGGAATTGACTGTATCTGGTCGGGTCTGGGCCTTTCGGTGTTGTAAATTGTGGTCCGGAGATAAGAGAAAAGGAACCTGGATAGTAGGGTTACTTCAAGATGAAAGCCTAGATAATTAGACTGGAGGATCTGCCATTCGTGACTTGAAGGATAGTTGTTGGAGATGGGCTTAAAAGATGTCATCCAAAAGTGATTATTGGTTTTGTAATTTGTGAGCTGTAAGAATGAATATCAGAATGGCGTCTGTGTCTGGAGCGTATATGTACTGTATCTGAAAGCTGAGTCTGAATGAATATCAGAATGGAATACATGTCTGGAGCGTATATGTACTGTATCTAAAAGTTGAATCTAAATGAGTATCATAATGACATTTGTGTCTGAAGCGTATCTGTACTGTATCCAGAAAGCTGTATTTGAATGAGTATCAGGATGGCATCCATGTCTGGAGCGTATCTGAACTGTATCAAAGAGTTGCATCTGAATGAGTATCAAGATGGAATCCATGTCTGGAGCGTATCTGAAACTGTATCTGAAATTGAGAAGTAACCTGGGTAGGGTTGCTTCATGATGAGTCCGTGTAAAACTGCATCTGGAAGTGAGAAGGAACCTGGGTAGGATTTCTTCATGATGAGTCCGTGTAAAACTGCATCTGGAGGTAGGAGGAACCTGTGTAGGGTTGCTTCATGATGAGTCCGTGTAAAACTGCATCTGGAAATAGGAAGAACCTGTGTAGGGTTGCTTCATGATGAGTCCGTGTAAAACTGCATATGGAAATAGAAGGAACCTGTGTAGGGTTGCTTCATGATGAGCCCGTGTAAGACTGCATCTTAGAAAGAAGGAACCTGTGTAGGGTTGCCTGATGATGAGTCCGTGTAAAACTGCATCTGGAAGGGAGGAACCTGTGTAGGGTTGCCTGATGATGAGTCTGTGTAAGACTGCATCTTGGAAAGAGGAGGAACCTGTGTGGGGTTGCCTCATGATGAGTCCGTGTAAAACTTCATCTTGGAAAGAGAATGAACCTGTGTAGGGTTGCTTGCTGATGAGTCCGTGTAAAACTTCATCTTGGAAGGATAAGGAACCTGTGTAGGGTTGCTTCAGCTGGTCGAGTAGATAGTTGTCCTGTTTGATTTCAGGTATTAATATCTGACTTGAGAAAGAAAGATATTTTTCCTGGATTGTTACAGGTATTAATCTGGAACTTGAAAAGGTTGATGGTAGCCATCTGTTGATTGACCCTTTCCTGAAAAGGTAAAACGTTAACTGCTTGCAATGTCATGATGTATGAAATGCATGATGTCATGATGTTCTCAAAAATAAATGAGATTGTGTCGTATGCACTTTATCATGTATGTAAATAGGATGTATGAAATGCGAAATGTTTATTGAAGTGTATCTTTGTCTGGGAAAATAAATCCTTGACAAATGTCGGGGAGTCGTTAAATCCTGGACTACTGTTGAAGAGTATGTGTGTCTTCAAACTTTGCTTAGAATATTTACACCGGGGATTCCATTTTTGTTGCTTGAGGAGAATTCCATTGGGGAATATTGAAGACTCTGTTGGAGAGTGTTGATTCCTGCTTGGGAAAAAAGTTCAGGAGTCTCGGTTGTCCATTTCTCTACTGAGGTCGAAGTTGAACTGATATCTGGTCGGGTCCAGGTTTCACAGTAACTTGCTAGGGATTGTAGAGTAGTCTACTAGGGAAAAGGAGTTGTGGTCCTTTGATTTGTAGTAGTTGGAAAGGCAAACTCAAACTGGGGAATATGTAGTTTGTTGGGGAAATAAACCCTGTTGTCGTTCTTCTAGAGAGGTGACGACTTCATTGGGGAAAGTCCTCGAGGACTCTTAAGGTTGTCTCAGCTGTAGAAAGATTTTCAGAGATTAAACTCTTGCTGGGGAATCATCCTATGAGAAGAATTTTTGGGAGACTTATCATTGCCCCTAGCAGCAAATGTTTGTGGTATCGCCAGAAAATGTTTGATCATACGTAACCCTTTGCTGAGATTGACGTTCAATACCCCAAGTGACGGAGATGGAGACTTGCCCCTGGTTACTCTGCAATTCTTGAGAGATTTCTTGGAATCTTGACTGGACTGCCCCAGGTGTGCTGGATAGTGACATGTCATATCCCCTTGTTGATAGGAGATTTGTCAATGGGAGTGTCATCCTACTTGAAGTGATTTTGTTCACTGAGAAAGCTTTCATTCATTGGATATTCGTTGTGTGAATTTCTCTGCTGTCAAACAAATAGCCATATGCAAACAGTGATATTCGAGTAATGCAAAGTTTATGTTTGTCTTGAAATTTTTGAAAATGCGTTTTAGCGAGTAAAGAAATTTTGTAAGAAAAATTCAACTCAGGATTTAGAGTAAAGCTCTACAGGAGTCAGGATACCTTTTGTAACAGTATGATTTCGAACTAACCCATGCTTCAATTAGGACTTTTGAAGGGTTGTAGCGTGGCTTGGTTCACGGTTTTAAGAAACAAAGGATAGAGGCTCAAAGCGTATTTGTACCCACATGCTCTTCGTGACGTTCTTCGGTCCTAAGCTCAGTTAATTGTGCGTTTGAACTCCAATTGAGTCTAGAATGACATTTTGGTGATGGTTCAGACAAGTTAAGTTTGTCGGAAGACATCCATTTTTGCAACATTTTTTTTGTTGTTGAGGATTTGTAGTGACCTCTTTTTTTTATTTGTTATCCCTAATTTTGCCTGACTGTTTTTTTTTTGAGATTAAAGTCAGCGGGATGCCCCAGTTTTCTTTAAGTCTCCTTCGTAGGTTTTAACTTAGTGGGGTTTTCTTTTTGAGAGATAATGACTGCCTATTTGGTAGGGAACCATCACTGTCTTTTGATTCCAAAGGAATGTTTTGACGTCATTCATTGTATTACAAGATGAGAGTTTGCGGCTTAACGCGCATTTGAATCAACTGAGAGACTACCTTGCCCCAGGTTTTGATTAAAGGTTTCAATTTGTGTAAGAGAGAAAACTTCTGCTTCTTTGGCTCAAAGGGGTTGACTAGGGATTATCTTCCTTATAACTCCAGTGTTTAGGATTTGAAGGAATGCATGTACATCGTCAGCAAGGTCTGTTCAAAAGCATACTGTGTGAGATTATGGCATTATTTTCGTCATCCTCCCTCTAAAGGCTTGTAACTTTTAGCAAGAGTTGAATGTCATAAAGTGAGTAAAAAGCATAGTTTAAATGTAATGAAAATGAGTGGATCAAATCAAGACAAACATATGCAATGCATTAATGAAACAAAGTTTGACATTAATATATAATTGTTTGAATAACAAAAGAAATTACAATTGAAAATTCAAAATGAACAAGGCGCTCTCAATGATTTGACATAGGAGCAGTGATCACGTTTGGAGTCTCCGGAGGGTCAAACTCGATCTCCTTGGCGTCAATCAAATTTTGAATCTTGTACTTCAACGCCCAACAATCGTTAGTGTCATGCCCGGGACTGTCAGAATGATAAGCACACGTTGCATTAGGATTGTAGTTAGGAGAAGAAATTTTGGGGTTCGGATGAGGTCCTATCAATGCAATCAAATTCATCCTCAACAAGTGTTATAGCGCTTGAGACAACATCATATTGATGTTGGTAAACTGTCTTTTGGGCTCGTTTGACCTTCGTTGATTTCCCCTTTGTTGTTGTCGGTGTGATGCAGAACTGAAGATTAGGACCTCCCCCACGTGTTGGTCATGATGACACTTTTGACCAGACACTGCATTGGCCTCTTTCTTCTCATTGTATGGATTTTTCTGAGCATCAAGAAGTGTATCTCCTTGGATCTTTCCACTTTTGATGCCAGCTTCGACCCTTTCGCCGGTCAGTATTAGCTCGTGAACCCGACTGAGGAGCTTCTGATTAGGTGTTTAAAGAAAGGCCCTGTCAAAGTTCCCATGAAGATGTCAATCAGCCCCCTGTCAATTAAAGGGGGCTGCACCCTACCAGCCAGATCTCTCCACTTTTGGGCATATCCTTTGAAGCTCTCTTTGGAACCCATGGTCATGTTCTGCAGTTACACACGAGTTGGTGCAAGATCAGCATTGTACTGATACTGCTTGTAGAAAGCAACAGCTAAGTCCTCCCAGGTGTGGATGTGAGAACTATCCAATTGATAGAACCATTCAAGTTGAGTCCCTATTAGGCTTTCTTGGAAGAAATGGATCCAAAGCTTTGGATCAGTTGTGTATGGTTGAATCTTGCGGACATAAGACTTTAAGTGCATCTTAGGGAAAGAGACTCCATCGTACAAGATAAAAGTAGGGATTTTGAACTTTGGGGGAATGACCACTCCAGAAACCAAACCCATGTCTCCTAAATCCAAGCCGGGTATCTGTTGAATCTCCATAGCACTGAGGCGATCCTCCAACTATTTGTACTTGTCATCAGTGGGAGGATATTGTTCCTCAGAGTAGTCAGCTTCGGCTTCACCAATCTCCCGACTGTTGTCTTCTTCATGACTATCCCCCATGTTGGATGGAGTTGAAAGATCTAGAGCTCTCTTGACTGGTCCTCTAGGTCTTCTTCTCAAGTTTAGGACACCTACTGACTTCTTGGACTTTTCCCTCTTGTCTTTGAGAAGGAGAGTTTTCATATCCTCTTTCCCCTTAGCCATAGCCAGGAACATTTGTTGGAATTGAGTGCTTTGAGCTTGGAGATCTTTCACCGTTTGTTCCATATCCATCTTACTGAAATAAACAGTAGGAAGATAAGGAGACCTGTATGGGAGAAACCTGTCATGATATGATGCATGATATGTGGATGCATATTTTCAAGGATCTCGCTAGGTTAATAGTCACTTTCAGTTTTGGATTGGAGAACTTTGTATCGGTGGATGTCCTTCCATGAGAATTAAGCTCACCATGTCAAGTGGGTTGTAGCCCTTGACTTCGGTTTGTTTGTACTTTGATTTTTGACGGCGTTTGGTTAGCGGAAAATAAATCCTCTTATCTCTTGATAGACGTCTGGTTCAACGTGGCCCTATATCAAAGACCCTTGAGATCCTTGAAATGTTATGGTTCAATGTTATTGAAAATTATATGGTATGAGGTTATGATGTTATGTACAAATATGCGAGGTAAGCAAATTTTATATACAAATAATCATATTCACACAAAGCAGACAAGTCCTTAAGTTTAGGCTTGCATGGAGTTTTGTAGGTAAGTACCCTCTTGAAGTTTAGTTGGCTCAACATGTCCTAGTTAATAGTAACCGAGTTCTAAGGGATCTCAATATCACTGACCTTCCTTTTAGGCATTGTCTCAGCTCAATCAATCTTTTCTTGCAGCCGAGATATCTCAAAAGTCCGGTCTCAATGAGTGTAGCATCGAGTATCAACCAATTTTTAGCTTTACACCGAAACCAGATATCTCACTACTTCCTAATGGCCAAGTTGGTCAAGTAAGGTTCTAAGGTCAGTTAGTGCTTCATGACGCTGCTCAGCGGCCCCGTATTCTCCTCGTTTCAACACAAGGGATACCAGTGCCAACAGATGTGTCACACTAACGTAGCTATTTCTTAGACCATGTCGGTATATCCCGCACAGTTTCCACAATCTATTGCTACTTACCTAAAAAGGTGCCCCAGATCCGGTTAGAGGATCAAAACAAACCCGAACAAGGAACCAATAATGTAAAGCAAGCAATTCAAACAATTTAAGGCAAGTAAATTTGATCTAACCCTAAGGTAACCCCACTTACAGATTTCCCCAGCAGAGTCGCCAGTTCTGTGATACGGTGGAAGAACTGACTTGATTGTTTTGCGTTTGTGTTCGCAAATGTTACGGTTAGAAAGAGTCGCCACCGACTTTTCTTTTATCCAAAAGGAAAGGTGAAAAAGCACAGGAAAGACCTTTAGAGATGTTTTCTTCAGTTCGGGTGGTAGATTATGAAAAGGGAATGTATTAGCACCCTTTTCATCCATGGTTTTCCATGGGATCTTAGCTACTTGCTAGATCACTTGCTTTTGTTTGAAAATTGTGCCTTGTGTGGTTTTGAAAGTATTTTGTAAAGATGTCATCGTTTAGGCAAACTTTTTAATAATTCTCATTCGTAAGAATGTATACAAAGTGTTGATCTTTTGAAAATGTTTTCAATGTTTGGAAAAATGTTTTTGAAGGTGTTTTTGTTTGTTTGAAAATAAGCAAGGATGTTTGATTTTTGAAATTGAGCAAGCAACTAGGAGAGAATCTACCTATTCAAAAGGTCCTAATTTTTCTTTTCCTCCTCCTTTAGACGTTGCTATCTTACCATTGTTTTGGTAAAAAGCCCCATCGTTCGATGTGAAGGGACGAGTGTGGGACGTTTGTATAGTCATAGAAGGCAACTTATGGGACGTTTTAGCAATTTCGTTTTTAGGGACTAGATCGTTTACCGAAGGCAACATTGAGGGTCATCAAGGGACTATGATCTTTTATCGAGTGTCTTTGCTAAAACGCCCATGTTCGAGGGACATGACTATTTTTTCCGATAGGAAACAAGTGAGATTACCCTAAGGGTGTTAGTGTGCAAGTGTTTGTTTGCATACATTTTAGTCTTGATTAGGGTGATCTCTTTGTCAATTTCATGTCTTGCCATACACACCCTAATTACTAGCATTTACATTCAAAAGCGATAAATTGCAGAAATGTAAAGTCCTATGCTATTACAATATTTTAGGGACGGGGGTACATATTTATGAATGGGGGTTGCAAATAAAATTAAATCCTTAAGTTACTATTACAACCATATTGAAATGTACAATATAAGAAAGAAAAAGGACTTGTTTAGAAAATGGTTTTTTATCTTAATGAAAAAGAAATAAATTAATAAAAGAAAAATATTTTTATGTCTTTTTATGTTAATTTAAAAATGACGAAAAGGGAAATAAATGGAAAAATAGAAACAGCGTGTTGCTGCAAGAGAAACAACACGGATTGGAAGTTCTGAAGCCAGGCGAATGATGACTCAGAAAGGAACGTCAGTGGAATCAGAAGTTCTGGATTGGTACACTCTGAGGTCCTTCAAGACACGTTAGAGGGAAAACATAGAAGTTTTGGATTTCTATGTGATGAACTTATAAATGTTAGGACAGTGAGAAAACCTTAGAAGCTCTGTGCGTGTCAAAACAGTAAGAAGAACTCAGAAGTTTTGTATGGTGCTAAGGTAGTGAACGAACAATCAGGAGTTCAGCATGTTATCAGTGCATGAAAATCAGAAGTCCTAAGTGTTAAAACAGTGGGTGAACAATCAACAGTTTAACGTGTTATCAGTGAGTGAATATCAGAAATTTAGAAGTTCTAAGTGTTAAAATAGTGAGTGAACAATCAGTAGTTCAACGTGTTTAAACAGTGAGGAGAACTCAGAAGTTCTGTGTGTTAAAATAATGAGGAGAACTCAGAATTTCTAGGTTGTGCTAAAACTGTGAGTGAACATCTGAAGTTCTATGCCATACTTCAACTCTTAATCAGCACATCAGCAATTTATACAGTTCTTAATAAACAACAAATCAGAAAGATAATAGCACAACAGTTTATAGAAGTTCTAATCCTAGATCTGAGTCCAGCCCTAATCAAGAAGTTCTGATCCACAGTTTTTCTACTTATGCAATGATATGTACAACATTAATACTATGATATTTATATATTAATGATGTTCTGAATGAAAAAAATGCAAAGTCAGAAAGACTTACCTTGAATCTGGAGTGTGGGCTTGGAGGTTTGAGCTGCTACCTTCAGATGTTCTGGTGTCATCGAGAGTGACGGAACAATGGTTGTGTTCTTTGATCCAAAAGGAAGAATAAATGTTTGGTTTTATGTTTGGGAAATCTGGATTTTTATGAAGGTTTCACAAATTCCTTTTCTCTCTTTTGGGCAATCTCTCTCCAAAAGCCAGCCAGCCCCCTTGAAAGTGTGATAGAGCAACTTATTTATAGATGGATTTATTGTGATTTTTGGAGGGGAAAACAAATGGGATTTGAACCTTTTTGGCATCCTGTTCCCTTGCCTTTTGATCACAGTCTTCGTATGCTAGTTTGGTGCAATTATGGGATGCAGGCGTAGGTTGAAATGGTTGTTGGTTATAGGTCTGCAACGGGTTGTATAAATAATGTTTTGGGATTTGGTCAAGTTCTGACCAAAGCGTTGAATATAGCCTTCATATGCTAAGGTGTTTCCTTGTTCTTGGAGCAAGCATGGTGGTTAGCAGCTTTTAGCCATGCTTAAACTGGATTTGTCAGCAGGATTTAAGGAAAAGCAAAAGCAACACATGGGCCTAGCATACTTTTGCACCAAAGTTTGTTATCCCGAGACAATAGAGGTACACGTGGGGGAAATCCCTTGGATAAAGATTCAAAAATGGTTGTGAGCATTAAATGATGATGAGATTGATCAACCTAGAAATCCTACAACGTGATATTCTGCATCATTGCTTAGTTCTGGATCAGAAGTTTAGCCTCAGCGTAACATCCAACCTCTGATCTTTGTATCTCCTTGCTCCAGCATGTTCTGAAGGAGCTCTCAGACTTTCTAGGAAGCTTGCAGCGCGCTTCTTAACCTTCTTTGAATTACCCTGGCAAACTCTGACTGAACCTTTGTGAAAACTTGCACAGAAGTTCTGACCAAACTCTGTCTTGAAAGTGTCCAGAATTTGTTGAGTGCTTTTGTTTCAAGGACGTGTCTTTGAGAAGTTATAACTTTAAATTCCAGCATTTCCAGGAGAAGTTTTGTTCTGCAATGTTTTAGATCTCGTTGAAATCTATATATTTTTGAATCAGAAGTTCTTCCAGAATCAGCTTGCATCATGGTGATAATCTGGCCAGAAGTTCTGAGCTTGTCATATTTTCTTTAACACTTAGAAAAATTCTAAGTATTTAGAATTTTGACTTCTCCAAAGTAGTTTTGACTTTTGAATTTCTTGATGAAACAAACTTCATATTTCAACATGTCTTAATGAAATATGATTCTTGAAATTTTATTTTGATCCAAAAGTCAAAGTTTGACTTTTTAGTATGCAAATGACCATTTTGTCCCTGTGAGTGATTTTCTTGAAAAATTTGTAGTTCAAGGCTTGGAATTGGACGGAAGCAAACTTGAGGATCCAGGGTGATCTTTGAGAAATGAGAGGGCAAATTTTGGGGTGCAACAATCGCTGTTCACTGACGATGAACTACCAGCTTTCATTGAAGGTAGAAAAAAGATAACAAACACCAACTTTCACTAATGGTGATCTACCAACTTTCACTGAAGGTAGAGAGAAAATATATCATAGCACCGCCGTTCACTGATGGGGAACTACCAATGTTAACTGAAGATAGAAAAAAGATAACAATCATCGATGTTCACTACCGATGACCTATCAACTTTCATTGAAGGTAGGAAGAGAACATATCAAAGCACCGCCGTTCACTAACGATGAACTACCAACATTCACTGAGGGTAGCAAAAAGATAGAAAACACCAATTTTCACTGATGGTGATCTACCAACTTTCACTGAAGGTAGAGATAGAATATATCATAGAACCACCGTTCACTGACGATGAACTACAAACGTTCATTGAAGGTAGCAAAAAGATAACAATCACCAACTTTCACTGAAGGTGGCCTGCCAACTTTCACTGAAGGTAGAGAGAAAATATATCATAGCACCGCCATTCACTGACGATGAACTACCAATGTTCATTGAGGGTAGCAAAAATATAACAAGTTTCCCTAAAATTCTGGCATTTCTCCAAGAACGGGTTTCAACTTCTTCTTTAACCGAGGCACTTTTTCTGAAAAGGGTAAGCTGTCTCAAATAAAGAGACTTCTACCTGCCAAGATTTCATAACAAACTGTCTCTGTGAATTTGAAAGTCTTGCCATCCACTGGCATAAACCGATGACGGACTGCAAACTATCCACTCATAGAGGAGATAGCAAAAAAAAGGTACATCAACTTTTATAGGGAAGCACAAGTTGCTCAAATAAAGAGACCGGTCACTTGTTGTCATGGAGGATTATAAAAAGAAATGACTTTATGGGGAGAACAGTATGGCTTCCTGGGGAATGAAATATGACTTCCTAGGGAAATGCCACGATATTCCTGCTGAGGAGATAAAGTCTTATCGTGCAAAATAAATGCACAAACCAAAACTCGAAGCTTTCTGAAATCCAAAGTAAATAATATTGCTGGGAAACCAAAGATTCAAATCAGAAATAAACTGGAATGAAATAGTCAACTAAAATACATCCTTTGAGAAATAAACTCAAGAGGGAAAACCAAATCCATCCAAACAAGGAGCTGTACAGGAAGGCTAAAGCAAAAATCTTCCACGAGGGATAATTCAGTGGGGGAAATTGAAAGAATATACGCTTTCTGCTTAAGGACAACACTCTATTGAAGAGAGGACAACGTAACTCTGCAAAACAATGTGATATGTCAACAAAAAATATTAACAAATGTTAATGAGCAATGATTTGCCTATTTTAGCTATGCATGATGTATGTATGAATGTATGAGTGTTATCGTATGTATGCTAACAAAACAGGTATACAACACTGGGAGTAACCAGGAAAAACCATCTCGGGCACAAACAACACTCGGCTAAAACACATCCAAGATGATCATTCCAAGAAAAAGTAAGCGTCGACTGAGGAAACATAACCTACTTCCTGCTTCAGCTTTACTGGGGAGAAACATAATTCGGAAGTAAACAAAATAAAGTGACAGAATAGTACAGATACAGGGATAGAACATCCTTCTCCAGGCTTCACCAGGGAAACAAATGTTTTCAAGAGTAACACTTCTACTGGGGATTGCAAAACCAATCTCAAGTAAAGTAGATGGACACCAAATCATTAAAACATTCACTGGGGAATTCAAGTCCACTTCATTGGGGAGGTTAATCACCATATCCTTAAAGGGAAAACCACAATACGTTCTTCACTAGAGAAATTGGGGACATGCATTCTTCATGAGTGATTATGCTACCGACTTCTCTGGAAAAAGAAATTCCATTAGACCAAACAAAAACTTTACTGGAGAAATCTCAAATTAAAACCTTACATCATGGAAACTCAGAAGAGAGGAGAAATGAATCCAAACATGACCGAGGATACCGGAGTCTCGAACCCAATACGGAGAATCATCCTGAGTAAACTTTCCTGAGGGGAACAAAAACTTCTTAAAACAACTGGAGTTTGTCCATTCCTTGGATCACCATTTTTGTTGTTGTTTTTTTTTTCCGCATCACAAATTCTAAAGTAAAAGCAAATTGTAAATTCTTTTTGAAAAATTGATTTTGTTATTTAATATTTTTGATTTGAAAGTTATTATCAATAATAAATGGAGTCTTTGCAAGCTAAACAAAATAAGAAACACAAAGAACTGGGTAACAACTCAAACTTTATTAATAGAATGGTAGTCTGCGAACGACGAGACTCCATAGATGATTATAAAGTTTGGAAAATGGTAATATATAATGGAAAAGATACATTGAGATACAATGACCACTATCCCCTCTAGCAATTTTTTGAAATCCTGAGCAGCAGCTTCCGTTGAAGTATGATGAGGATTTGAGAAGATTGTTGCTTCAATGATCAGATCTTGCAGTATGCAGTTACTTGCCAAGAAAGTCCCTAACTTTTTCCTAAGCTGCCCTTGCGGGTTTTCAACTTAGTGGGAAATTTATTCTGTTTATGTCTCTAACTTTTGCCTAGACCGCCCTTTCAGGTTTTCGGCCTACCGAGACACTCTTTTTTGCCTAAGTCGCCCTTTCGGGTTTTCAACTTAGCGAGCTATTCTTTTACTTCTTTAGGTGAAGTATTTCTTGACTGCATAAACATTCATGGGACGTGGGAACTCCTCGCCATCCATAGTTTCAAGAATTAATGCACCTCCAGAGAAGGCTTTCTTGACAACATATGGACCTTTAAAATTAGGAGTCCACTTGCCCCTAGAATCAGTGTTGAAAGACATGATCTTCCTGAGCACGAGGTCGTCTTCTCTGAATTCACGAGGTTTGACCTTTTTATCAAAAGCTTTGTTCATTCTTTTCTAATATAACTATCCATGACATAGAGCTGCTACTCTCTTCTCTTCAATCAAATTCAATTGGTCAAACCGGTTTTGGACCAATTCAGCCTCAGTCAACTTGGTTTCCATTATCACATGCAAAGAGGGAATCTCAACCTCGACTTGGAGTATCGCTTCCATTCTATACACCAGGGAGAATGGGGTTGCTCCTGTTAAAGTGCAGACAGATGTTCGATATCCATGCAAAGCAAAAGGGAGCATTTCATGCCAATCCTTATAACTAACAACCATGTTCTGGTTAATCTTCTTGATGTTCTTATTAGCAGCTTCAATAGCCCCGTCCATCTTTGGCCTATACGGAGAGGAATTATGATGGACAATCTTGAATTCTTAGCACAGTTCCATCATCATTTTATTGTTCAAATTCGAACCATTGTCGGTGATAATTCTGCTCGGCACACCATACCAACATATAAGATTATTCTTGCTGAAGCGTACAACCACCTGCTTAGTAACATTGGCATATGAAGCAGCCTCCGCCCACTTGGTGAAGTAATCAATTTCTACCAAGATAAAAGGGTGCCCATTCGAAGCTTTGGGTTCTATCATCCCGATCATGTCAATAACACACATAGAGAAAGGCCATGGGGAATAGATCACATTGAGAAGTGTCAGAGGCACATGAACCTTGTCCGCATAAATATGGCATTTATGACACTTGTTTGCAAATGTATAACAATCAGATTCCATTGTCAGCCAATAGTAACCTGCCCTTAGCATCCTTTTAGCCATCGAATGTCCATTGGCATGAGTGCCAAATGAACCTTCATGAACCTCGTGCATCAACATGCCTGCTTCGTGTTTATCCACGCATCTGAGCAAGACCGTGTCATAATTTCTTTTATACAACACATTTTCACTGAGGAAGAAACTGCCTGCCAGTCTTCTCAATGTCTTTCTATCTTTATTCGATGCACCAATCGGGTATTCCTGAGTCTGGAGAAAATGCTTGATATCATAATACCAAGGCTTCTCATCTGCTACATCCTCTGTTGTAAACACATGAGCGGGTCTATCCAGTCGCCGAACCATAATTCGAGGTATATCATTCCAAGTATTTACTTGATACATAAAAGCCAGAGTTGCCAGAGCACCCGCCATTTGATTTTCATTTCTTGGAATATGATAGAATTCAACTTTATTAAAGAAGGGTAATAACCTTATAACATAATATTTGTAAGGGATCAAGCCGGAGTGACGAGTATCCCATTCTCCTTTAATATGGTTTATTACCAAAGTTGAATCACCATACACGTCTAGAATTTTAATTTTGAGATCAATAGCTTCTTCGAGACCCATGATGCAAGCCTCATATTCTGCCATATTATTAGTACAATCAAATGCCAACCTTGTAGTAAAAGGAATGTGTGATCCATGTGGAGTGACAATCACAGCACAAATTCCTTTACCATAGCATTCACAACTCCATCAAATATCATACTCCAACGAGATTCAGGGTCAGGACCTTCCTCAGGCAATGGTTCATCACAATCTTTCACCTTCAGGATAATCACATCCTCATCGGGGAATTCATACTCTACAGACTGATGATCCTCCACTGGTTGGTGAGCAAGATAATCTGCCAACACACTGCTTTTAATAGCATTTTGAGTGCGGTATTCGATATCATATTCAGATAGCAACATCTGCCAGCGGGCAATTCTCCCAGTAAGAGCAGGCTTTTCAAAAATGTACTTAATTGGATCCATTTTGAAGATCAACCAAGTAGTGTGATTCAACATATACTGCCACAAACGTTTTGCCTCCCAGGCCAAAGCACAACATGTCTTTTCCGGCATGGAATATCGCGACTCACAATTAGTGAACTTTTTACTGAGATAATAAATGGTAAACTCTTTCATCCCTGTTTCATCATGTTGTCCCAGAATACAGCCCATGGAATTATCTAACACTGTCAGATAAATAATCAACGGTCTTCCTGCGACAAGAGGGAGAAATATAGGAGGTTCAAGCAGATATTCTTTAATACTTTCAAATTCCCTTTGGCAGTCATCCGTCCATACACAACCTTGATCTTTCTTTAACAACTTAAAGATCGATTCACATGTTGCAGTCATGTGGGAAATGAATCTGGAAATATAATTCAAACGCCCGAGGAAACCTCTGACTTGCTTTTCAGTTCTTGGCACTGGCATCTCTTGAATTACTTTGACTTTATCAGGGTTAACTTCAATTCCTTTCTGGATAACAATGAAACCTAACAATTTCCCTGATCGAACACCGAAGGTACATTTATTTGGATTCAAGCGGAGACGTTACTTCCTCAATCACTGAAATAACTTCAACAAATCTTCTACATGCCCTTCTTTAGTCCGGGATTTAGCAATTATATCATTGACATATAATTTGATTTCCTTGTGCATCATATCATGGAATAGGATTGTCATAGCCCTCTAGTATGTTGGACCGGCGTTTTTCAACTCGAAGGACATCACTCTGTAACAGAATGTTCCCCAGGGTGTCATAAACGTTGTTTTTTCCATGTCCTCCAGAGCCATTATAATTTGATTATACCCGGAAAATCCGTCCATGAACGAGAATACTTTGAATTTTGATGTGCTATCCACTAACATATCAATGTGTGGCAATGGAAAGTCATCTTTTAGACTAGCTTTATTTAGATCTCTGTAATCTACGCACATGCAGAATTTTCTGTCTTTTTTCGATACTGGGACAATATTGGCAATCCATTGAGGATACACTAACGTCACAAGAAAACCAGCATTAATCTGCTTTAGAACCTCCTCTTTGATCTTTACTGCCATATCTGGGTGAGTTCTTCTAAACTTCTATTTGATTTGCGGACACTCTGGCTTCAACGACAAATGGTGCTCTACAATATCAGTATCTAGACCAGACATATCTTGGTAAGACCAAGAAAAAATATCCACATACTCTTTCAACAGCTCAATCAACCTGCTCTTCACATCAGGATGCAGCAATGCTCCAATCTTGACTTCCTTCAGATCTTCTTCTGAACCCAAATGATCACTTCCAATGGCTCTTTATATGGCTGAATGGTATTTTCCTCGTGCTCAAGAAACTGTGAGACCTCTTCTAGAATCTCATCATAATCTTCTTCTTCGGCCCCATACACAGAACACTCAAAGATGGGAGAGGGTGCAGGGTCATTGTATTCAACAGTTTTTTTTAAATAATTTGCACATATGATTTTTGATTGCTTTTAGAAACTGACACATATAACAAGTGATCATGCAGATTGAATTTCAGTTATTTAATTATTTTGAAGGGTTTTTTCTGATTACCATTTTCCAAGAAAAAAAAAACAGAAAATAAAGACACAGTTTGGGAAATAAAGACAACTTTTATTATTGATTTTAAAAGTCACAACAAACAAATAAGCCCTACAACATTAATACTTCCACCTTGGGCATAGTGAAAGCTTTTCAAAAATATTAACAAAACAAATTACTTTGAAATATGTATGCAAAAGGGAACATCAATGGTGATCCAGTTCTGAACCCTAACTCCGTGCGTCACATGATTTTGCATTTCCTGCTTTGCTTCATCTTCCACAATGGCGTTAATCCTGGAAACAGTTGAATGAAGATAACCTCCGCTACGGAAGATGTCTTGATACTTGATCGCAGCAGACTTCAACTTCATGCTCTTAACTTTATCATTCTTTAAAGAGAACCCCAAGCCTGATATGTTCTTGTTTACAGGTGGATCCACAATCTGTACCCACACCTCGCTATGACCCTTTCACACAACTTGCTGCGCATCCTTAAGAGAAACTATGGAATTATAATTTCCTCTTATGTTGTCAATGGATAAGGCTTGGAACTAGGTTCCAACAGCAGCTTCATTCGCCTCCACGATGCTGAAAGAGGACAAATGAGATATCAATAATGCATGTTCCCCATTTATGATTACCACTTTCCCTTCACGTACAAATTTCAGTTTCTTGTGTAAAGTTGAAGTGACAGCCCCTGCCTCATGAATCCACGGCCGTCCCAACAAATAGCTATAAGTGGGAACAATGTCCATGACCTGGAAAGTTATCTGAAACAAATGTGGTCTTATATGAATAAGCAAGTCCACTTCACCAATAACAGATTTCCTTGATCCATCAAATGCTTTCACAATGATGCCACTCGGGCGTATAGGCGTTCCTTAATATTTCAACTTCATAAGAGTGCTCCTCGGTATAACGTTCAAAGCAAATCCATTATCAATCAGCACATTGGATAATGAATCATTCTTGCAATTCATAGAGATGTGGAGGGCATGGTTGTGATTCCTTCCTTCATCTAGTAATTCATCATCGCAGAAACTCAAATTATTACATGACGTAATGTTCCTTATTACACTACTAAATTGGTCTATAGGCATATCACTCTCCACAAAAGCTTGGTCCAATATCCTCATCAAGGATTCTCTATGAGCAGATGAGTTCATCAATAAAGCCAAGATAGATATTTTTGAAGGAGTCTGCAGTAGCTGATCTACGATTCTGTAGTCGCTCGTCTTGATTATCTTAAAAATATCATCCACTTCTTTCTCTAACATAGCCCCACTAGTCTCACTCGTAGCCTTCTTGGGTTCAACGTTCTCAGTAATTTTCTTTCCAACACTAACATCTCCTCGAACAACTGGTGAAAACACATGACCATTGCGGGTTACCCTGCTATTTTTAGCAATATTTCCAACATCAGACATTGGCTGGATGGGAACTTCCACTCCATCCTCTAAGATTGTAGCGTTGTATTTGTAGGGCACAACCTTATCTGACTTGTAGGGGATAAGACCCAGCAAACTAATCACCAATGGGGTAACAATTGGCTTGCTATAATATTCAACTTCAAGATGGGCGGGTTCCCCAAAACAAGTTACAATGACGTTTACCCCCTCTTCGGCATAATCAGTCATTATTGAGTCATTTTTGGAAAACACATCCTCATCTGAGGAGAAATACTCATTTGTAGAGGTATACTCTTCATCCAAATCTTCTTCAGTCAAGCACACCTCAATCAAATAAACTTCATGGTAATCATCCCTTTGACCTGTAACCTTGATAATTCCATTATCTAACAACAATTGAACACCCTTCTTCACGATTGAACATCCTCGGGAGTCCGACAGCAAATTCGGCATGATCCATACTGGTGTTCTACCTGACCAGCCATATGGCAGAAAGTAGCATGAAATTGCACAAGGTCCTCATTCATATACTCTACATTAAAAATTCTTAATTCTCCAGGACATCCAGAAACCATATTCACCTCTTCTTCATACTCTTCCCTAGGCATGATTATGTGGATGAGGCCCTCATCCATCATCTCCGGAAAATCAGCCTTTATCTTATCACAACCCTATATGTTTATACTGCAAATAGCACAACCGGAATGGTCATGCGTATAGTAGCTAAATTCGCAGAGGTCTGCATGCATTTTCACCAAATCTCCTCTAACCAGATTAATATCAAAAATCCGAAAGTCGCCTGGACAACCGGCCACCATATTCAAAGCATTTACTCCTTCATGCTTGGGTAGAGGATTGTCTTTCACATTAGGTCCCACATCCTTGAAAGATAGAATACCAGACTTCACCAATTTCTTCACCTCAGTCTTCAAAGGATAACAATTCTCAACATTATGCCCTGGTGCTCCCTGATGAAAAGCACATGTTTGGTCTGCCTTGTAATACCAAGGCAATGGTGATGGTACAGCGGGAGGTGGTTGGGTCTGAACCAACTTCTTCTGAATCAATTCCGGTAGTAACTCTGTATAACTCATAGGAATAGGGTCATAACTCTCCCTTCTCTGATTATACCCTTGATTCCCCTTCTGGGAAGGTCTCTGATAAGCAACGGTAGTTGGAGCTGCACCCAAAACTGGAGTAATTGAGGCAACTTTCTGATGACGCTGATAATTCCTTCTAGGAGTATTAGCCCTCCTCTATTTCATAACAGCATTTGCATCCCCTTCCTTTTTCTTGGCAAAACCATAAGATGGCTTCTTCACACCTCCAAAGCTTTCACTTCTCGTTAAATGGCCCTCTCTTACAACCTCTTCTAAGCGAATACACATTCCTATAAAGTCACTTGGCGCACTTGCTACCATCCTCTCATAGTATAAAACACCCAGCATTTTCAAGAAAATCTTAGTCATCTCCTTCTCTTCCATGGGAGGAATCACTTGGTTGGCTACCTCACGCCATCTCTGTGCATATTCTTTGCATGATTACCTGTTTTTCTGAACCATGGCCCTGATTTGATCACTGTGATACGGTGGCAGAACTGACTGTTAATACTGGTTTGCATTTTTTGTTCGCAAATGTCCCGGTAAGCATGAGTCGGCACCGACTTTTATTTTATCCAATCAGGAAAAGGAAAAAGAATAGAAAAACCCTTTTTCGAGATGTTTCTGAGTACGGGGGGTAGATTATAGAAAGGGAAGGTATTAGCACCCTTTCTATCCGTGGTTTTCCACGGGCTCTTAGGTACTTGCTCATTTTGAAATTGCTTGTGTGTGCTTGCTTTGAAAAGTTTTGTTTTACTTCGTGTTAACCTTTGTTTCTGTCCTCAAGAGTATTACGAAGTTGTTTTTAAAAACTTTGTTTGGAAAGTTTTGGTGTGAAAAAGTTTTTGTTTGTTTGAGCAAATACCTAGGAACTAATCTACCTACTCGAAAAAAGTCTGTTCGTTTTCCTTTTAGACAATGCTATCCCATTATTGAGAAATAGGTAGCACCGTCATTGGAGTTTTTTAGGGACATTCGAAGGGACAAAGAAGATCACAAAGGCAATGTTAGGAAATGTTAGTAATCATCCTAAAGCCTTAAAGATCTTTTTCTGAGGCAACATCCGAATGGGTCATTTTAGATCTTTCGGGGATAGAGGACAACCACTAACAAACCCTATACTTCATGACCGTTTACCAAAGGCAACCGGAGTGGAGTAAACCCTAGGAGTGAGCATGTGCGAGTGTAATTTTCCAGTTAATTATCTTTGCACAATTAGGGTTTTCTACTGTATTAATTTTCAGTTTTTCTTTCCATACAATCCTATTAATATCTAGGCAGTTTATAGTTTACAGAAATTAAAAGTGCGGAAAGTTTAAGGTCCTAGCTATTACAAGGCTTTTGCAGATACATAATTATTTTGGACTGAAAATAAAAATGTGGAATTTAAAACCCTAATTACTATTACAAACTCGGAGCAGTTGCAATAATAATAAAAAAAAGGAAATCAAAAAATTCACGCATCGTATTAAATGCGTGAATAAATTAGGAAACCTAAAAAATCTAATTGAAAAAAGATTCAGGTTATTTTTGAGAAAAAATTAATTAGGTTATGTACAAAATTAAACCCTATTCCTAATTATTGTTAATTATAAAAAAAAGGAATTAAACTTCCCTAATTTTAATTAATATAATTAATTAGAGAAATAAAATATTTGATGAAAATAAATGATTTTTAATGTTTTTATGATTTTTTTGATTAAATAAAAAATGATTTTTTGTGTTATTTTTGTAAAAGAAGTAATTAGTAAATAATTAAAAAAGAAATAAATAAAAGAGAAAAAGAAGTTGGGCCTGTGATGAAAGCTGAATGGGAGGTGTAACACCTGAATTTCATTGAGCCCAAATCCTTTGGCCCTATCAGGCGTTTGGATCCAGTGTTGGCCACGTTTGAGGGTTCACCATGGTCTGTATATGTCGAGTGTTAGATCTGGATATGATGAGATCTTGTGGTATGGTGATGGAAGTGCATGAGGAGCGCGCAAGGACCTGGAGCATTGGATCTGAAGACACAAATTAGTGAAAATTAACTTTGCAAAAGGGTTGGATCGAACCCACCCCCTTTTGGACTAAAGCCTTATCATGCCCTGCCTTGCCAACTGAACCAAGCGTGTTAGTTGTTAACAAAATAATACAAAATAAATATAAGGCAAATAAATATCTATGGCCACATGTCAAAAACGCGCGCGATGTGGGTTCCCAATGGTTTGAATGGACGAATCAGTGAGCACCATGCCATCACCTTCTTCAGGGATCCGTCGTTTTAGATGGGGAACTTTTACCTACAACATTTTTCCGTCACTATAGGTTGTAGTGACAGATTTTGTTCGTAACTAAAAACCTACAAAATTAAAAAATGCAGCACAAGCAGAATAAATTCAAACCAAAGGCATGAATCAATCACAAATCATCTCCTGAGCATGATAGTACCCCTAATTTTGTCCAATTTTGCCTTTATATAGAATTCCCAATTTGGGACCCCAAAACCCTCACAATGGCATCGTGCCATTCCTGCACTTAAACTTCAATCAAACCAATCAAAAACATTGCAAATATGATAGCAAGCATGGATATATGATCAAAATATGTTTATGATGGATAAATCATTGAAAACGAATCTTGAAAAAGATGAAAACCGTGGCACTGTGAGGCGTGATTTCTGAAAGTTTTAAGGCTTGAGGGTGATTGGAATGGCTTCAGAAGATGTCTAGGAACGAATTACTGGCCTTGGAATTGCTTGAAACGGCCTGTAGAATCGAAACTGACCTGCACTTTTTTGACAAAAAATTGAGACTCGTCCTCCTTCTTTCACGACCCCAATCCTCTTTTTTTTGCCTTGAGAATGTTATGTCCTTATATTGGAATGAATTAGGTCAATAAAAACTAATCATATCTTTGCAGATTATGGAGATTTAATTTCATTCTTTGTCTTGTATGATTTGTTTCCAAAATAGACCAAATTAAGATCTTTTCCAATCAATTGGCTCTTGCACGAATTTTTTGATTTTCTGGCTGTCCATGGACTCATAATATGCTCATAAAATCAAATCTTTGATTTTATTTGATTATTCTACTATTTAAATTGATTTATTTTGCTTTAAATGAATAAAAAATCAAAATAAATATTAAAAATAATAAAATAATAGGTGGATAAGATCAGGGGTCGTGGGCCATTGTAGGAACAAGTTTCAAACAAGAAAATATGGGTCCATTTAGAAAAAAAAGTCATTTTGATCAATGTTGACTTCATAAACATTTCCAAAAATTGGTCAACTTTGACAATACATATCTCCCTCAATTTTAACCCTGGAGAGGTGTTCTCTGACTTTTTAGAAATCTTAGGATGTCCCCTAAACAACACTTTGGTTTTCATCTCAATTGGGTCTTCCATGTTCGTCTAAGAAGCTTTGACTCAAAAGGTGTTTTTGTTGACTTTTCAAAAGGACCTATAATATAGAAATTCATATCTTTTGATGAGTGCATATTTTGAACTTGTGGGATGATTATGAATTGTAGGGAATTGCATCCTTTTCAAAATGAGCCTTGGATGGAAAATTTCTGATAAAGTATGAAAAAGTTATGCTTGGTCAAAGTTTGGTTGACTTTTCCTATGAAACCCTAATTTAGCAACTTTTGGGTTTTGATGAATTTGGGGGCATTCCTTGAGGAATCATGATCAACCCTTGATCAAATGATGGATACCGCTTCAAAATGTTGATGTTGACCAAAAATCTTAAAGTTTGACTGTATGTGGGCCACAGTTGACTTTTGACCTAATACAGTTGATTTTCAAGCATCTGAGCAGTTGATTGAGAAAACTTCTTGTACAAGGCTTGAAACTTGACATGGAGGGTCTTGAGAATATATTGGGACCACATAAAGTATTTGGGACCCTTGGAGTTCCCACACCCTGATGAAAATGGAAACCCTAGTTTGAGGTACATTGCCTTAGGAGAGAGTTTGTATGGTAAACTCTTGTGCATCTTTGAGCAAGTTGAGGACCTCAATGGGCATGTGTTGAGTAAAATGAGAGGGAAAATTTTTGGGTACAACAACTGCCCCTGTTCAATCTTCTTAAACTTGAGAATGTAGATTGGCTGTCTTCCTTTCATAATCTGAAGGTGGAAGATGATTGAACATTAGAGTGCTCAGAAATTTGCACTTGTCTGAGATGGTGTTGTACTATATAGGTAGTATTGGGAATGGGCTTACAGATTCCATTTGGATGAGATGACGGAAGGTCACCGGAGATGGGCTTAAAGATGCCATCCGGAAGATATGACGGAGAATCGTCGGAGATGGGTTTAAAGATGCCATCTAGAGGATGTTGATTTCCTGATATATTCCTTTGATGAGAATTCCTATTCCTGTCGTTGAGGGGGAATCTGATGAGGAATGTTGGTCTCTGTCTTGGGAGAAATGGAATTTTAGGAGCTTCAGTTGTCCGTTACTCTACTGGGGAATCATCTCTTAGTTGTGGAGATGAAAATGAACTGCTATCTGGTCGTGCTCTAGGCCTTATAGTGATTTGCTGAGGATAATAAGACTGACTGCTATCTGGTCGTGCTCTAGGTTTTACAGTGATTTACTGGGGAGATGAGATTAAACTTGCTATCTAGTCGTGCTCTAGGATTTGCAATCTCAAAAACTGTTATCTGGTCGTGCTTTAGGCTTCAGAAGGAATTAAGTGGTTATCTGGTCGCATCCGAGTTTCAACTTGAATTTAAGGCATACTAACATCCGGTCGTTTCCAGGCTTCAATAGTAATTGGCCGAGTAAACTGCTATCTGGTCGGATTCCAAGCTTCGCAGTATCTTATAATGTTGTCTGGTGGTGCTCCAGGTTTCACAGTGTCTTTTACCGTTATCTGGTCGTACTCAAAGCTTTAGTAATTTGGGGAAATTAAGCTGTTATCCGATCAATTTTCGGGCTTCATAGCTTAAATTTGAGATATACCACTATCTGGTCGATTCCATGCTTCGTAGTATTTTGGAGAAATTAAGATATTATTCGGCCGATTTCCGGGCTTCATAGCTTTTTTAACTGGAATAGAAATCTTAGTATCGATTTGACTGAACCAGGGAAAGGTCTCGAGTTGTCTTTAGCTGGGAGAGAAATCTTGATATCAATTTGACTGAACCCAGGAGAGGTCTCGGATTAACTTTGACTAGCATAGAAATCAAGGGAATCTTAGCGGAGATTCGGATGACCCAGACGAAAGTCTTAGAACATCTTCAACTAGAATAGAAACCTTAGTGTCGGTTTGATTGAACCAGAGAAAATCTTGAAAAGTGTTGGAATATCTTCAACTGGAATAGAAACCTTGGTGTCGGTTTGACTGAACCAGAGAGAACTTGTGAGAACTTGATTGTATATTTCCCTAAAAGGTAAAGAGTTAGTCATACGTAATGTCATGATGTATGAAATGTATTGAGTAATGATGTTCTCAAAATAAATGAGATTGTGCTGTATCATATGTATGCACATGCCATGATGTATGGATATTCAATGCTATTGTGATATTCTATAGCTGGGGAAAATAAATCCTAGACTACTGCTAGAGAGTATAAGGAGTTGATTTCTTCGTTTCCGCTGGGGATAGTGACCGAAGATGATTAGCTTGGGATTTACATCCATTCTTCTTGAGAACATTCTGCCGGAGGAGACTCTGTCTGAGAATAATCCTGCGGGGGAATGATTATGTGGGGAAGAGAGATACTATGTTGGAGGATCTTCTGATTTGGAGAAATAAACTTAGCTGGGGAATGAACTTCCATTGCTGGAGAGAAGAGCTCTATTGGATATTGAGCTTCCGCTGTCAGAGAAATAAACTCTGCTCGGGAGATGGATTTATAAACTGCTCATGGTTATAAAACTCGACTGGGGAATGCAGATATCAGCTTTCTGAAGGAACCTGCTGGGGAAGGAATTCCTTCTTGGGGATACGGAGGTCGGACCTTGGTTGTCTCGGCTCTGTGGGGAATATAGGTATCACTGGCTTGTATGTGATAGTGACTTCGCTTCCAATTGTCTCTGCCCCTTGTACCATGATGGAAAAAGTACATGTGGAGATTTTGTGGATGGATCTATGTCGTGATTGTACTTGAACATGTATTTATTGAGTGTCAGGATGACATCCGTGTCTGGATTGTATCTGAACTGTACTTGAAACATGTGTTGAATGAGTGTCAGAATGACACCCGTCTCTGGATTATATCTGAACTGTATTTGAAACATGTGTTGAATGAGTGTCAGAATGACATCCGTCTCTAGATTGTATCTGAACTGTATTTGAAACATGTGTTAGATAAGTGTCAGAATGGAATCCGTCCCTGGATCGTATCTTAACCATATTTAGAGGAGAATCTGGAGTAAGTATCAAAATGTCAGCCATATCCGGATCGCATCGAACTGTTTCTAGAAGAGGATCTGGAGTAAGCATCAGAATGGCAGCCATAACTAGATCACATCTGAGCTGTTTCTAGAAGAGAATCTGGAGTAATTGCCAGGATAACATCCGTCTCTAGATCGTACCTGAACTATTTCTCAATGTATGAAAATATTGAATAAGTAGCAGAATGACATCCGTATCTGGATCGTATCTGAATCGTTTCTCGATGTATGAAAATCTTGAATAAGTAGCAGAATGACATTCGTATCCGGATCGTATCTAAACCGCTTCTCGATTCTGGTGCTCTTGATGAATGTTGATCAAGGTATAAGTCTTCCACTAATAGACATGTGACGGGACATAGTCGTACGTTTTAAATCCCTAACTTTTGCCTGGACCGCCCTTTCGGGTTTTCAGTCCACCGGGATACCTTTTTTGCCCAAGCCGCCTTTTCAGGTTTTCGACTTGTCGGGTGTACATATTTTTTTATGTATATCCCTAACTTTTCCCGAACCCTTTTGGTTCGCTGGGATTCCCTTATTTTTGCCAGGTGTGTCAACCTAGCGGGTCTTTTTCTTTCATGCGTAGTATTTTCCGACTATGTCCATGCTTTCAGGATGCAGAGAGTTGTCACTGTCCAAAGTGTTGTGTTGTAGTACTGTCAAAAATGTTTTCTTGATGGCACATGATTTGTTGCTGGAATGCGTGAATAATTCCCCAAGCGATTCAGATGGAGATCTGCCCCTAGTTATTTGGCACTTTTGGAGAGTCTGCCCCAGATGTGTTTAGACATCATGTCATGCCCCTTGCTCATGGAAGACCTGTTATTGGAAGTGTCTTTCCCGCTGACGTGGTTCTGTCCATTGAGAGGATGTATGTTCATTGAATATCCATTGTGCGGATTTCTCTGGTGTCAAACAATTAGTCATACGCAAACAATGTCATTTAAAGAATGCAAGACTCATGTCTGTCTTGAAATTTTTTTGAAAATGTGTTTTGTGTAGTAAAACGAAATTTGCAAGAATATGATATCAACTCAGGATTCGTAACAAAGCCTACAGGAGTCAAGATACCTTTGTAACAGTATGCTCTCAAACTAACCCATGCTTCATCTAGGAATTTTAAGGGTTATAACGTGGCCTGGTTCATGGTTCAAGAAACAAAGGATAAAAGCTAGAATTTTATTTGTACCCAACCTGTTCTTCGTGATGTTCTTCAGTCCTATGCTCAGTTAATTATGCATTTAGATCCCGATTGAGTCTGGAATCTTTGCTCTGATACTTGGTGATGATTCAAAAATAGAACATTTGTTTTGAAAAGGCAGTCATTTTTGTAATCTTCTTTTTGTCGAGGATTTGTAGTAACCTCTTTTTTTTTCGTTATCCCTTCTTTTGCCTGAACTGTTTCTTTTGTGATTACAGTCAGTGGGATGCCCCAATTTTTCTCTTAAGTCTCCTTCATAGGTTTTGACTTAATGGGCTTTTATTTCGAGAGATAATGACTGTCTGTCTTGACGATTATACGGAACCATCATCGTCTTTTGTTTTGGAAGAACGTCTTCGATGCCATTCATTATGTACGAAACGGCAGATTGTGACTGAATGCACCCCGAATTAACTGAGAAAACTACCCTGCCCCAGGTTATGATTAAGGGTTTTAATTTGTGTGAAAAGAAAAACTCCTACTTCTTTGGCTTGAAGGGGTTGACTAGGGATTATCTTCCTTATAACTCCACTGTTTAGGATTTGAAATAATGCATGTACATCGTCATTGGGGTCTGTTCAAAAGCATACTGTAGAGATTGTGGTATCATTTTCGTCATCCTCCCTCTAAGGCTTAGAGTTTTTAATCGAGAGTTGAATATCACAAAAGGAAATAAGAACACATTTTTTAAATAGTGAATACGAATGAATTGATTCAAGACAAACATGTGCAATGCATTGATGAAATAACGAGGTTTTATATGAATAAATGTTCAAACAAATTAAAAGAAAATTACACATTGAAAATTCTAATGAACGAAAAGTCTTCTTGTGATAACTTGTCACTTCGGATGGTATGCCTTGGAGGGATGGAAGAAGAACTCAGCCTGATCGCCTTGTGCAAATTCTAGCACTCCTTCATCAATCAGGTCTTGAATTTTATTTCTCAACACCCAACAGCTGATGGTGTCATGTCTAGGACTGTTGGAGTGGTATGCACATCTTGCATTTGGATTGTAACTTGGGGAGGCTATGTTGGGATTCTGAGGAGGGTCCCTTAATATAACCAACTTGGCCTTCAACATGCGTTGCAATGCTTGAGCCAATGACATGTTGATTTCGGTGAAGCGTCTTTCGGATGTATTCTTCTTATGCCAATTGCCCCGTTGTCGTTGGCGAGGTTGTGGTTGGGCTTGTGATGTAGTAGCAATCTGGAAAGGTCTATTCCTGACCAAACCAACCTCTTCTCTCACTGGGGGATGATTAATGCCTTGATCCACAATTTTAACTGTTTGTTTCATGGATTTGTATCCATATTGGTGAAGCTTGTTGAGGAAGGCTCTTAGCCCTTCTTGTCCTCGAGCTACGTTTTGGATAAGAGCCATCTGCCCTAGCATATGGATTCTCATTGCTTCTACCTCAGCTTGCAGTTGTTCCAATTGTTCATCCTTGTTGTTGTCAGGACGTTCCTTGGTCATATTCTCGGGGAAGAGTGTTTTCAGGTCTTCTTGCCCCTTGGATAGCTTCAGGAGAAATTCCTTGAAATGTACATCTTGAGCTTGGAGATATTTGTTGTCTTATTGGAGAGCCATTGCTAAAATAAACAGCGAGAACATGAGAGACCTGCTTTGAAACCTGCTTATGCAACGATATGTATTATATGTATGCAATGTTTTCAAGGATCTCGCGGGGTAAACAAGAAAATGTCAGAAGTTGAATTTTGCAGCTTTGATTGAAGAACTTTGTATCATTGAGAGTCCTTCTAGGATAGTCAAGCTCACCATATCAAGTGGGTCATAGCCCCTGACTCAAGTTGTTGAGTTTTGATCTTCTGACGATGTTGGCTAGAGGAAAATAAATCCCCTTGCCCCTTGCTAGACGTCTGATTTATCATAACCTGCATCACAGGCCCTCGAGATCCTTGAAGTGGTTAAGGAAATGTTAAGGCATGATTTATGATGTGTATGCTATGCTTTTAAGCAAAGGTGTGAAGTGATGTAAGCAAGTAAACCCTGCAAGAAATCCAAGTTATTGGATAATAACTGTAAACAAAACCTGCAAGGAACTCATGTTGTCAGGTAATAAAACTTTGCAAGTAGTTCAAGTTGAAAGCACACAAGTCACACAAACAACCTTAGGTTTAGGCTTGCATGGGTTTTAAGGTCATTCCCTCTTGAAGCTGGATTAGTTCAACCTGTCCTATAAATATGTAACCGGGTTCTAAAGGGATCTCAATATCACCGATCTTTCCCCCAAGCCTTGTTCAATCGATGATTGACTCGTAATCAAACAAAACTCAGAAGTCAAACCTCAATGAGTGTAGCATCGAGTATCTGTCGACCTTGGGCATACACAAAAGTCGGCCATCTCGCTACGTCCTATCGGCCAAGTTGTGCAATTAAAGGTTCTAAGGCCAGTTGATGCTTTATGAGACCACGCGGCGGTCCCGTACATCTCCCTTATTGACTCAAGGGTTACGGGTACCAACCAAAGTGCCACATCAACGTAGCTATTGCTTCAACTGTGTCGGTATACCCCAGCCCAGCTCCCTCACAATTTATTGCTACTTACCGAAAAGGTGTTTCCCGATCCGGGTGTAGGATCAAATAACCCAAACAGTTCCCATAAATATAAAGCAAGCAAGACAATCAAGAGAAAGAAATTAAATATGACCTAGATCCTGAGGTTTACCTTACTTTATATTTTATTCCCCAGCAGAGTCATCAGTTCTGTGATACGGTGGCAGAACCGACTGTTAATACTGGTTTGCGTTTTTTGTTCGCCAATGTCACGGTAAGTAAGAGTTACCAGCGACTTTTATTTTATCCAATCAGGAAAAGGAAAAAGAACAGAAAAAACCTTTTTCGAGATGTTTCTGAGTACGGGGGTTAAATTATAGAAAGGGAAGGTATTAACACCCTTTCTATCTGTGGTTTTCCACGAGATCTTAGGTACTTTCTCATTTTGAAATTGCTTGTGTGTGCTTGCTTTTAAAAGTTTTGTTTTACTTCGTGTTAACCCTTGTTTCTGTCCTCAAGAGTGTTACGAAGTTGTTTTTGAAAACTTTGTTTGGAAAGTGTTGGTGTGAAAAAGTTTTTGTTTGTTTGAGCAAGTACCTAGGAACTAATCTACCTACTCGAAAAAAGTATGTTCGTTTTCCTTTTAGACAATGCTATCCCATTATTGAGAAATAGGTAGCACCGTCGTTGGAGTTTTTTAGGGACATTCGAAGGGACAAAGACGATCACAAAAGCAATGTTAGGAAATGTTAGTAATCATCCTAAAGCCTTAAAGATATTTTTCTGAGGCAACATCCGAATGGGTCATTTTAGATCTTTCGGGGATAGAGGACAACCACTAACAAACCCTATACTTTATGACTATTTACCGAAGGCAACCGGAGTGGAGTAAACCCTAGGAGTGAGCATGTGCGAGTGTAATTTTCTAGGTAATTATCTTTGTATAATTAGGGTTTTCTACTGTATTAATTTTCAGTTTGTTTTTCCATACAATCCTATTAATATCTACGCAGTTTATAGTTTGCGGAAATTAAAAGTGCGGAAAGTTTAAGGTCCTAGCTATTACAAGGCTTTTGCAGATACATAATTATTTTGGACTGAAAATAAAAATGTGGAGTTTAAAATCCTAATTACTATTACAAACTCGGAGCAGTTACAATAATAATAAAAAAAAGGAAATCAAAAAATGCACGCGGCGAATTAAATGATAGAATAAATTAGGAAACCTAAAAAATCTAATTGAAAAAAGATTCAGGTTATTTTTGAAAAAAAATTAATTTGGTTATGTACAAAATTAAACCCTACTCCTAATTATTGTTAATTATAAAAAAAAGGAATTAAATTGCCCTAATTTTAATTAAACTAATTAATTAGAGAAATAAAATATTTGATGAAAATAAATTATTTTTAATGTTTTTATGATTTTTTTGATTAAATAAAAAATTGTTTTTTGTGTTATTTTTGTAAAAGAAGTAATTAATAAATAATTAAAAAAGAAATAAAGAAAATAGAAAAAGAACTTGGGCCTGTGATGAAAGCTGAATGGGAGGTGTGACGCCTAAATTTCATTGAGCCCAAATCCTTTGGCCCAATCAGGCATTTGGATCCAGTGCTGGCCACATTTGAGGGTTCACCATGGTCTGCATGTGTTGAGTGTTAGATTTGGATATGATGAGATCTTGTGGTATGGTGATGGAAGTGCATGAGGAGCGCGCAGGGACCTGGAGCATTGGATCTGAAGAAACAAATTAGTGAAAATTAACTTTGCAAAAGGGCTGGATCGAACCCACCCCCTTTTGGACTAAAGCCGTATCATGCCCTGCCTTGCCAACTGAACCAAGCGTGTTAATTGTTAACAAAATAATACAAAATAAATATAAGGCAAATAAATATCTATGACCACATGTCAAAAACATGTGCGCGGTGGGTTCCCAATGGTTTGAATAGACGAATCAGTGAGCACCACGCCATCACCTTCTTCAGGGATCCGTCGTTTTAGATGGGGAACTTTTACCTACATCATTTTTCCGTCACTATAGGTTGTAGTGACGGATTTTGTTCGTAAATAAAAACCTGTAAAATTCAAAAACGCAGCACAAGCAGAATAAATTCAAACCAAAGGCATGAATCAATCGCAAATCATCTCTTGAGCATGATAGTACCCCTAATTTTGTTCAATTTTGTCTTTATATAGAATTCCCAATTTGGGACCTCAAAACCCTAACAATGGCATCGTGTCATTCCTGCCCTTAAACTTCAATCAAACCAATAAAAAACATTGCAAATATGATAGCAAGCATGGATATATGATAAAAACATATTTATGATGGATAAATCATAGAAAATGAATCTTGAAAAAAGATGCAAACCGTGGCACTGTGAGGCGTGATTTATGAAGGTTTTAAGGCTTGAGGATGATTAGAATGGCTTCAGAAGATGTCCAGGAATGGATTGTTGGCCTTGGAATTGCTTGAAACGGCCTGTAGAATCGAAACCGACCGACACTTTTTTGACAAAAAATTGAGACTTGTCCTCCTTCTTTCACGACCCCAATCCTCTTTTTTTTCCTTTGAGAATGTTATGTCCTTATATTGGAATGAATTAGGTCAATAAAAACTAATCATATCTTTGCAAATTATGGAGATTTGATTTCATTCTTTGTCTTGTATGATTTGTTTCCAAAATAGACCAAATTAAGATCTTTTCCAATCAATTGGCTCTTGCATGAATTTTTTGTTTTACTAGCTGTCCATGGACTCATAATATGCTCAGAAAATCAAATCTTTGAAAAAGTTATGTTTGGTCAAAGTTTCGATGACTTTTCCTGTGAAATCCTAATTTAGCAACTTTTGGGTTTTGATGAATTTGGGGGCATTCCTTGAGGAATCATGATCAACCCTTGATCAAATGATGGATATCGCTTCAAAATGTTGATGTTGACCAAAAATCTTGAAGTTTGACTGTATGTGGGCCACAATTGACTTTTGACCTAATACATCTGATTTTCAAGCATCTGAGCAGTTGACTGAGCAAACTTCTTGTACAAGGCTTGAAACTTGACATGGAGAGATTTGAGAATATATTGGGACCATGGAAAGAATTTGGAAACCTTGGAGTTCCCACACCCTGATGAAAATGGAAACCCTAGTTTGAGGTACATTGCCTTAGGAGAGAGTTTGTCTGGTCAACTCTTAGGCATCTTTGAGCAAGTTGAGGACCTCAATGGGCATGTGTTGAGTAAAATGAGAGGGCAAATTTTGGGGGTACAACAATCAAGGTCAGGCGCCATGTCCATGTTGTACTTGTATTGTTTGATCAACGCTTCTCCCAAACTATTGAAAGTATGGATATTGACACTGTCCAAACTCATATACCACTTCATTGCAGCACCGGTCAAACTATCCTGAAAAAAGTGAATCAGCATACGTTGATCATCAGTATGGGTAGACATTCTCCTTACATACATCACCAGATGAGAACGAGGGAAAGTGTTGCCCTTGTACTTCTCAAACTCCTGGACCTTAAACTTAGCAGGTATCTTAACATTCGAGACCAAGCATAACTCATTCACATTCGGCCCAATAAGCTCTTTTCCCCTGAGGGCCTTCATCTCTCTCTGCATCCTGTCGAATTTCTCTTGAAAATCATCCATTTTGTCATAAAGACCAAGTCTTCACTCGGTGAAGGGAAAGGACGACACACATCATCGTTAATAAACAGAACCATATTCACCGAAGGAGGTGCAGCAGGAGCAGCATGCACCACAGGAGGTGCCGGAGTAACAATAGTCTGAAAAATTGGAGTATCTTGAGGACTAAGATTGAAAAATTCAGGTGCAAAATTCTCTGGCATTCCCCATGGATAACCTTGAGGCATGCAGTTTTGAATAACAGCTAGAGTAGCAGATACGGGAACAGTCGGAGCTTTAGTAGTTGCCCTTGCTAGTTGAGGTTGGACACTCGGTGGCTGATTCTGAGCACCCACCAGAGATTCCATTAGAGCAGTAAGATTGTCCATGCCGACCTTCAAAGCAGAAACCTCCTCACGCAGCTCACGGTTCTCCAGTTCTAAGTTGTCCATCTTCTTTCTGAAATTAGTCTGAGTGTTGTAGTGGTGAGTCAACTTGCTGAACGAAGTAAATAAGCTTGGTAAGACACCTGGATATGCATAAAAAATGCAATAAATATGTGCAATATGATGCATGATATGCAATGCACATGATTTTATTTTATTATTTAATATTTCAAGGGATTTAAAACTTATGGACATATTGCAAATATCAAAGTAATAACGCATTTGAAATGCTGAAATTTTTTATTACAACAACTCCAAAATGGATTACAAGTTTCAATGATCCTAAGTACAAGATGAAAATAAAATCTAAAATCCTGAGAAGTAAAACTGATGGATATCACTCTATATGTTGGCGCTTCCATGTGAGCCTGGCAATCTGAGCCTTCAACATCTGGTTTTCTTCCGCATATCTGATGGCAACCTCCTTCCAATCACCTGAATCAAGTAGTGAGCAAATAGCATCTGACCGAGGTTTAGGAGAAAATAAATCCCCTGGCCTCTCCATGGTCTCTACATCCCGTCTCTCAAAAATCTCAATCAAGTCGTCTTTCTCCTTCAAGTCTGCTCTATAGGAAATCTCTAAAGTTTGGCACTGATTCTTCCAAGCGTCCTTTTCTTGTTGCATCCTGACCAAAGCAAGCTGCAACTCTTCTAGATCATCTAATAGTGGAGGAGTGGTCTTCACAAATAGATCAGGCATAGGTGTTTCTCGGGAATACGGCATCTTCAACTGAATAGGTCTCGTTGTACCCACTGAAGATATGGCTCCAAAGAAACAGCACCCCTAGGTCCTAAATCCTTCCTACTCTTCTTATGAACGTGATGCTAGGCCTTCACAATCTTCTCCCTAGCTTCCCTATGGTCTTCTCCCTCCTTCAGAAAGAAACTACTAAAATTAATACTATTTAGCTTATCCCTCATCGGATAACCGAGCTGTCGTCGTGCAAGAACATGGTTATAGTTAATTCCTCCCTTTGTACCAAGAAGAGGTACATTGGGGAAACTACCACAACTGTTAATAATCTCTATATCCTGGTAAGGTTGATGATACCAATAAATATCCGAGTGATTAAGTTCCATGAT
Source organism: Vicia faba (assembly GCA_948472305.1). Taxonomy (NCBI): domain Eukaryota; kingdom Viridiplantae; phylum Streptophyta; class Magnoliopsida; order Fabales; family Fabaceae; genus Vicia; species Vicia faba. Next base: position 1,659,844,905 of record OX451736.1, read on the forward strand.
CTTAGGATCCCAACGGGGTTCCTTCTTGATATCCTAAAAAGCATCAGACTGAAGCATATGAGAGATAAACCACTGGTACAACAGGGGCGTGCAACATATGATCATCCCCCCATGATAAGAATTATGAAGATGAATAGAGTAATAAGCATCACCCAACAAGGTAGGAAATTGGTTTCCAATCATGAAGATCCTGATAGCATTAATGTCAACAAACCTATCCATATTAGAAAATAAGAACAACTCGTAAGTAAGTAGAGAAAAAATTGCCTCAAAAGCGATTGTACTCTTCATCCGGGAAAAGTAGCGAGATTTCTCCAATAAGAACTGAGCTGGTAATCCTCTAATCCCTCCTTTGATAGTCATATGGGCTTCCACCTCAGACTTCCCCAGGTGAATCAAAGCAGCAATCTCATGTGGTTTTGGCTCACCCTTCAAACCAGTAAAAGGAACATGATCGGTAACGGGTAAATCCAACAGATAAGAATAATCCTCCAGTGTAGGCATCAACTGATAGTCGGGAAAAGTAAATTAATGATACATCAGATCATAGAACTGGACCAAGGTCGAGAGAATACTCTCCTTCATCTTCAGCTTCATGTGAGGAACGATGGATCCATACTTCTTTTAAAATTCTACAAAACACTCGATCTCGGGAATTAGACTGATCAACTCATCTATCTTGGGATCCTTGAAACTGTACTTCCCGGTCTTTCTATTTCCAGAATCCATGGTCAAAAGTACCTGAGGTATTAAAAAATGGTCAATTTTTAAATCCCTTGAAATAAGATCTCTTCAAATGATGCTTATGGATGCATGGATGCATGATGCAACAATCACACATAAGATCACACATATAGGGTTCATAGGTTCAACGTCGCGAGCATGAGGTCGAAGGTACTACCCATAAGGTATTGGTGTAAAAGTTATCACCTGCCAAACAAGGTTCTAAAGGTTCCCAGAGTCTACATCCTTCCTTCGGATATTACCAACTTCTCGATTAACTCGGTAATTAGTAATATTCTCAAGAAAAACCCGTCTGAGCATAGTATCGCGTGACAACTATTTCCGAATGACTCTGTCATAGCTTCTGCACTACACCTAAAAGGCCAAGATGGATTTGGTATTATACGGTCCTCAGTTTCAGCAGGCCCTCAGGTCGAAAGCAGTACGTCTTCCCGATTACTCGGTAAACGACACTACAGACAAAGGGGCCTCCACTGAGTGGGGGATCTCATGCCTCCTTTTTTGGGATTACTCCCTCAAAGTTAACATGACTATACTGCCCATCATATCTTAAAGTTTGCCCAAGTCTAGGTATAACACTTATAAATAATCACCAAGCACCCTGAAAACCAGGAAAATCCAGACAAACATATATACAACATATAACACATAAACAACAATAGCACATATACATATACAAACAAAGATAGGCTAAACCCACTTAGGGATGGACCAGCAAGAGGTCAATATTTCTCTAGTGAAGTCGCCATTTTTCTTCTGTAGCGGTATAAATGTTTAAGACTAAGCTATTGGATTGACTTGAGTTATACATATCAAAATAAAAAATTTCCACCATGCTTTATTGTTTCCAAAAGAATGGAAAAAGAGCGAATAACCCAAAAGAGGGGGAAAGATCCAAGGTAAGGGGGTTGGTTATGCAAAGGGAAGGTATTAGCACCCTAAACATCTACGGTACTCTGCAGGAACCTCTTTGTAAAATCTGTATATTTTGGCTATAAAATGTTGTATAAAAATGGATGGTGGAGGTGAGAAAAGAAATATATATTTTTATGGTTTTTGCACCCGCCGCAGTTGCGAACCTTTAGTGGCTACGTACCACCTTTCGTGCAATAGGGGATTAGGGTACACGTAGTTCCTCTTTTAAAAATTTTAAAACACAAGTGTGTTGGTTAATTTTATGAGATAAGACATCATTGTCATTGTCTGTGTAGAAAACATACTTACTACCCACAATCATGTGAAAGTAGAATTTACATCATCTCAAAGTGGAGGATATGGCTTGGATTTTAAAATCAACAATTCCTCACTCAAAACCCAAGTGGAAAATATGTCTCTTCACTACATATTGTAAAAGTATAGTTGTTTGCATCACTACAAGGATTGACAAGAGTCCAATATTTTTGAGAAAAGTTTAAAGATAAAATCCAAAGTGGAAAAATGGTTTGAAATGAGATTGATTGACTTTTAATCTTCTCACAAAAAATATGTCAAAGTATTATTAAGTTTATTGAAGTTTATTTATGAAGATGTTTTGAAAATGCATGGACCTAAGTCCAAGTTTATTATGAAAGTGGTTCAAGTTTTTTAAAAAGAACAAGAAGAGTTTTCAAAAAGGAGGGAGAAGATTTTTGAAATTAAAGAAGGTGAGAGGAGAATAAGAGACTATCCTAAAGCATAAGGTAAAAGCTAGGGATAGGAACCATCTAACCAACAAGAAGCCAATACTTAACACTATGAGCCAAAATAGAATTACCATTATTTGGATTAAAACCAAGCAAGCAAAGATACTAGACCTCTTTGAAAGAACCAAGCTTCAAGTTTATTAAGTCTTTACAAAAATTGGGCAGAGTAACAGCTATATACGGGTGAATTCCATATTATGAAAAAAGAGTGTAATCACAATAACCTGCACATAAAACAAACAAATAACCCAATGTCTTGAGGTAAACCTCAAGAGCTCCAGACAAAATAATCAGATAAGATCACAAGACCTCCAACCATAGGACAAAGTTTCTAATCCTAAGTCCAAGAAGTCCAATGCTCCATAATGCCAAGGATAGTAACCAAATAGTCCAAGTATCATTAAAGATTTTATGGTTCATGTTGATTATTAGGTGTTTTGAAAAAGTAAAGTAAAGCTCAAGTGAGCAAAAATAAAAAAATGACAAGAAAGTAAATACTCAAATGAGCAAAGATGGAAAAGGCATGAAATGTAAATGCTAAAAGTAAATAGTGAATAAAAATAAAAGGGACATATAATAAAAATAAAGGATAAAGTCAATTATTAGTGATTAGGGGTTAGTTGGATGATCATCTTGAAACTTGCATTTGGAACTCATTAGAGGATTGGTAGAACCAAAGCCTCCACACCATAAGTTGCATTTGCTTTTTGTCAAGTATATCATCCATTTGGAATCCTCATGAGTACCATTTAATGATCAACGATGTTTAAGTGATCCGCGTTGACCAGAGGTCTTGTAGATCCATTAGAGGATTAGTAGAACCAAAGCCTCCACACAATGAATCTCAAGGTTATTGGATCAAAGAGATCAAATTAACATACCTGGGCTTGCAAACATAAGTTTGGGCCACGAATGATTATTTATTCGAATCGGGACAAAATTTAGCGTTATGTTAAGCAATCATAAGTGGACTTATATAGAAGTCGCACCTATTTTGAGGTCGGTAAATAGAAATCTATGCACCATTTGTTTTGAGACATGATATAGAGATCATACTACAATAATACTTAGTGCAATAAGAAAAGGGATGAGATGAAGAGGGGTGGGAGAGAATACACAAACCACTTTTGAATTAAATTTAATCAAACTATTATTAAAATCATTCATCCATCTTTGTGGAGTTAGACTCAACACCATGGATCCAATGGTGTTAATAAAGTTAATGATCAAAAATTTAACCTAAGATCAGCCAGAAAATATCACAAAATAATATTACATTTAATATATACAAAAAAAAGTTTAAAAAAATGTTTTAAAATAGAAATAAAAGAGAAAAATATCAACTATGTTTAAATTGATCAAGAAATAAAAAGTAAGTCCATAGAAAAATCAAAAAAGGACTCAAATGATCTTGTAAATTTTTTGGTAATTTTTTAAAGTCAGAAACTATTTTTAAAATTAAAAGAAATGAGTAAAATAAACTAAAAATGAAAAAAATACCAAAGTCAGAAATAAAAAATAACTGAGGTCACCAATATTTGTCACAATATTATTAGATCATTCCATAATTTTTTCAGAATTTAAAAATGCATAAAAGTATTTTTAATCATTTAAAACAAGTCAAATAAAGTGAAAATTTATAAAAAAAATACCAAAACACAAAATTAAATTGTGAAAAAATAAAAATCAGAAAGAGAATAATCAAAAATATTTTTCAGAATTTTTTCAGAATTTTTGGACTAAAAATGGATTTTCTAAGATTTATTGAAGTTTAAAATAAATAAATATAAAAATCAAAAACGAAAATAAAAGTAAAAAATATGTGGACCATTGGATGAGAGTCAAAACGCGTTAGTAATCAAATCCAAGGGATCTGGCGCGCTGTGCATATCATAATCATTAGTGAATAATGCATATGATCAATAATTAAATCAGATTTCAAAAAATATAAGTAGCGTGCCATCATTGTTTGGAAGATGACACGTTGGTCATCTTCAACCTCCAGCCAACCTGAATTGTAGGTCTCTCAAACTGTAAAATCAGAAGCTCAGACCTATGTCATTCGCTCCGTCTCTTCAAGACGAAGACAACCACACCTTCGCGACAAATTTATATAAATTGTAGCTCAAGCAATTTGGAAGGAAAGTTTTGAAAAGGGATTTGAAATTTCATGGTCAAAACGTGTTTCCAGTATAAAAAAAAAACAAGTGTTGCGACTAGAACCAGGGCAATGAGAGCATCACAATGATATCAAAGTTTTGAAGAATTGATGAAGGAATCTACCTATTGAAGTTAAGTTGCAGAGCTCTGAAACTGGACTTCTATGGAGCAATATAGGGCACGATTCTTGAATGTAATTATATGGTTAGCTTCAGGGAAGATCAAGGAAGGCAAATTGATGGAAAAATTGGATTGAAAAAGGCTTGAGAATGGATTTCGAAGTTGCTGAATTTTGAGTTATGGAACAAGTTTGGCAGGGTCATTCTGGCTATCCAAGCTTTAGGAAATGAATGGGGGATGACCCTCTATGTATAAGGAATCAAATTGAATGTCCAAGCGTGTGAAATGATGAAGTTTGGAGGGAAATCATGTGAAGTTGAAAATAAGAAAAGTGTGACTTCTAATTTGATCAAAACTCATACAAAACGCGCGTTTTGATATGCTAATCACTTCTGGAACTTCATTAAACATGTTTAGAAGCATAAATGCACAGAAACAAAGTGTTTAGAATCCAAATCAAGGATTTCAAACTTCTGACTTGGTGAAAAATTCAGTTTCAAATTGCCAACTTCTGACCAATGGCATTCTCAGCTCAAGGGGTCTTAGGGAATGATTCTTGATGCTTTAGAAATATGAGGTTAAAATCTTTACAATGGAAAAAGAATGGGATAAAATGGATGCTTGAGCTGAAAGTTGCATTGAGTCAAAGTTGGAGAAAAAGGGTTGACTTTCCATATTTAGAAATATTTCAAATATTTCTTCAAAAGTGACCTATAATGTTTTGTATCCAAACATGGCCTTCTTTTTGGAATTTGCTCTTGACCAAAAAAGATGGCATAAAATAGACCTATTGAATGACATTTTTAAACTTGAACCATTCAAAATCTCCAAAAACTGAGAGAGTTATGAATTGTTGAAGTTGGCAAAAAAATCATGAAATGACCTATAATCTTTTGTATCCTTAAGGAAACTTCCATCCATTTTCTCAATTTGCACATAAAAGAAGGCATAAAGTTCACATACTCAAGATTATTATGGAAAAAATAATGGGCTCAAGGTGATAAAAATTGACCAAGTTATGATCATTTGAAGTCACACATGAAAAATTGGGGATTCATCTGGAGGACTTGTAATCTTTCTTCTTCATCAAGTTTCTTCCACATTAAAAATACTTGGAACTTTTGAAGTGATTTGTTGATAACCCTTTTAAGAGAAGTATGTCTTTGGAATCACTCAAAAATACCAAAAGATGAGCAAGATATACTCCTTTGAAGTTCAAAACCCTAGTTCCTATATCAAGAAACATGCCTTGAGAAACTTTGACAATTTTGAACAAACTTCTTGTACCAACACAAATGCTTTGTAAATATAAGTTGTTGAGGATGATAATGAGAACTCATAGAAACCACAACCACTTCCATATCTTGATAATTGAGATAAATATGTATTTGTGACCAATGGAAACAAAGCCTTGTCCAATCATGCCAACTTTTCCAATCAATCCCTTGTGCTTTTGAACCAAATTTCATAACCTTGCCATGCCATTCATTCCCAAAAAAAATCCAATGGTGAGGTTTAAACTTCTCAAGCTTTATTGACTAGGGCATGGAAATAAACTCATGAACCCATGGAGAAACTTGTTAAATCTCATTGCCTTTACCTATATTAGTAACAACCAAGACAAACCAACATTGCATTTTATTAATTAAGAGGAGAAATCAAGACAAGAATATTCATGATCACAAAAGAACACGAGTCAAGGTGCTTGGTGATTCCTCAAAGAGCAAAGCTAAATATAGGGAGGGGAACCAAGAATCCTAATGTGATCTTGTTGTGATGGAATCAACATGGTATGATGAAGGGATCTTAGGGGCAAAAATTGGGGTACAACACTAACCAATAAAATTACTAACAATTTTCACTAACTTAATTCAAACCTCATATTATTTTTAAAAATAATTAAGGAGAAATTTCTCATAAACTACGAACTTCGTCTAACAACTCCGCAATTTACAAACCCAGACATGGTTCAAGGAGAATACGAGATATTTCTATAATCCATAAAAAACACCAACCAACAACTACAAACTATGAGGTTGGATTATGATTCCTCATAAGAGGATACGTAGGCACACGACTTAAAATTGTGGTGAGTTCCACTAATAAAAATTAAAACCATATTTCCTAAAAATTGCAATTCTAAACCCTAGTATCCTTGTGAACAAGGTAGATGAGGGGTGCCTAACACCTTCCCTTCGTCTAAAAATGAGTCAACAACTTAAAATATCTGACCAAATTAGGGTTATCTGTTATATTCCCTTCCTTGGGATAAAAATAAATGGTGGCAACTCTTATTTTAAAACCGGTTATAACACCTCGCAAAAAATTTCTTTAAACCGCAACTCAGTCGATTTGAGAAAAACTTTTAAAAAATTGCAAAACTGAATTTACAAAATAATGCTCAATTCTGAACAAAAACGAAAACTAAAAGAAGTGTGAGAATCCGAAGAAGGAGAAAAAAAATTGGTACCTTGTTTGGATCAATTTGGTTAACAATTCTAACTGAACGAGGCTCAAAAAGTTTGCTCTGAAATTGAACTCATGTAGCTCAAATTAGGGTTCGATTTTCTTATTTTAAGTAATGGTGAGTTTGTATGATAATGGAGAATGATGAGTCTCAAAATAGGTTGGAGAAAGAAGTCTTGAAACAATGAAATTGATTTTCAAAGTTTCAAGTCTCGAATGAACTTTGGGCATAGTGACTATCATTGTTCAAGATTAAGGAAAGGAGTGGAGTGTGTCCCATATTTATAGCTGAGCATGATGGAGAGAAAAAGTGAGAGAAATGATCAGGTATGAGGGGAATTCGTGTGCACCTACATCATGAACAAAGTGTGACTTGCAAGTTGTCAAAACTCAACCATTCCTTGCGTTTTAATGTGCTAAACCTTTTAGGCAACTTAGTTAATCATGTTTAGACATCAAACGCACGACAAATTTTTGTTTAGAGGCTACACTAATCAAAATCAAATCTGACTTTGGAGAGAAACTTCAGTTCCAAGGTACCATCTTTGAATTCATGGTGCACACAATTTAGGAGACTTTATGGGATGATTCTTGAAGCTTTTGAAATATCACATTACCATCTTCACAATGTGCCAAAAAAGACTCCATTTGGTGATCTGAGCTGAAAGTTATGATCAATTGAAATCAAGAAAAACACATAGATCTTTGTACTTTGAAATATTTCTAAGTGTTGATCTTCAAAATAACCTATAATTTCTTGCAAACTAACAAGCTCTTCCACCCAAATTTGGCCTTAGATCCTTGAAGAGAAAATTTTAAGGACTCTGTGAATTGAATTGTGTAATTGAGATAATTCAAAAATCATAAAAAATGAGAGAGTAATGGTCTCTGGAAGATGATGAACAAATTTGGGGAAATTCACAAAAGACCTATAATCTTTTCAATTCTTAAACAACTTTCCAAGCATTTTCAAGCCTAGAACCCTGAAACAAAGTTTTAGTAGACATACCAAAGATTATTATAGAAAAATAATGAACTTAAGGTGATAAAAATTGACCAAGTTATGACCATTTGAAGTCAAACCCTATGATTCAAAGGCTTTTCAAAGGGACTTGTAGTCTTCTTTAAACTTAAATGGTCCTCCATGCCAAATTAGCCTTTGATCCTTGTAGAGAATATATTAAATACTCTTTGAAGAGAATCATGGCTTTGTAATCACTTAAAAATCACAAAATATAAACAAGATATGGTCTTTATATTTCAACACATCCTTGTTTAGAAGGCACAAAATGACTTGGCCTCCCCTTCAACTTTTAACAATCTTGTTCACATAAATGTGTCTTGACATGTAAAAAGAAGTTGTTGTAGATGATGATAAGAATCCATAGAAAAAATAACCAACTCAAAATGTTAAAAATTGAGAGAATTAAGCACTTGTGACCACTGAATTAAGTGTTTGTTCAATTAGGTCAAACTTGTTGAATCAATCCTTGAATCATTTGCTTTTTTTTTTGCAACAAAACATGATGGATCACATTATACCTTTAAAAGATGTTACCTTGAAGCACACCCATAGATGGAGCTTAAGTCTCAATAAAATTTGTTGAAGAAGGCATGGAAATAAACACATGAACCTATGAATCTTCTTGATGAATAATGTGATACGGTGGAAGAACCGACTGTTATACTGGTTTTGCGTTTTTGTTGTTCATAAAATTTCGCGGTAAGCTAGAGTCTCCACCGACTTTTATTTCATCCAATCATGGAAAAGGATAAAGAATAAAAAAACCTTTTTTCTAGATATTCTGAGTACGGGGGGTAGATTATATAAATGGAAGGTGTTAGCACCCTTTCTATCCATGGTTTTCCATGGGCTCTTAGGTACTTGATCATTTTTCAAATTGCTTGTGTGTGTGCTTGTTTGTTCTTGAAAATATTTTTTTTCTTCGTGATAATCCTTGTATCAGTCCTCAAGGATGTGACGAAGTTTGTTTTGAAAAAATTTGTTTTGAAAGGTGTTTGTGTGAAAAGTTTTTATTAAGCAAGTACTTAAGATTCTACCTACTCGAAAAAAATATTGTTTGTTCTCGTTTCCTTTAGACAGCGCTATCCCATTATTAAGGAGTAGGTAGCCCCGTCATTGGAGTTTGTAAGGCACATTCGAAAGGGACAAGTACAGTCACTAAAGCAATGGGTTGGAAACTTTAGTAGTAACCCTAGAGTCTTAAGATCTTTCCGAAGCAACATTTCCGAGGCAACATTTCCGAGGCAATATTTGAATGGGACAATTTGATCTTTTAGACTGAAGGGCAACCACTAAAATCTCCTATGCTTAATGACTGTTTTACCGAAGGAAACCAAAGTGAGGTAAACCCTAGGAGTGAATATGTGCATATGAATTGTTTCAGTTATTTAATCTTTGCACATTATGTGATCTACCGTTTTAATTTCAAGATACTCTTGCCATACAATCCTATTAGCATGCATCTAACAGTTAAATATTTGCAAGAATTTAAAGTGCGAAAAATAAACCTAGATATTACAAGGCTTTGACAGTTACCAAATTGTCTTGACGGGAAATAAAAAAGCGGAAGCTTAAAACCCTAATTAAAACTATTATATCCTCGAAACAGTTACAATAATAATAAAAGGAATTAAAATGCACGCGGAAAATTAAGTGCGAGAAAAATTGAAAACCCTAAAAATCTAACTGAAAAAATATTTAAGTTATTCTTGAGAAAAGACTTAATTAGGTTATGTACGACTAAAACCCTAATTCTAATTATTTTTAATTATAAAAGAAATTGAAATTAACCTAATTTAAACTAAATTAAATAATTCAAGAAAATAAAGTATTTTATAAAAAAAGATTTTATGTATTTTTGTGGTTTTCTATTTGAGAAAAGAAGCAATTTAATTACAAAATTTGAAACCTAATTTCTATTTAATTTTAATTATGAAAAATAGATTAAATTTACCTAACTTATAATTACATTAAATAGATATTTTATAAAAAAAAGCTCTTTTTTGTGATTTGTTGATTTTATGGTGAATTAAAAAAAATTATTCTTAGTGAAAAATAATTAAACACATTAATAAAAATAAAGGAAATAAAAGAATAAATAAAAAATGAATTAAGAAAGGTCCTGTATGTTGTTAGCAATTGGAGGGTGTGATTCTGAATTTCCAGGCCCAATAGCCCTTCAAGCCCAGACAGCGCATGGTTTCCTGTGGTGTTGACCTGGGGGTGAATCATAGTCTCTCGTTGCTTATGTATTAGATCTGAGACCATGCTTAATCAAATGGCTGGATGTTGGTGATGTATGGTAGACACCTGGATAAGAGCTGCACATGATCTGTTGAGAGAAAATAAAATAAAGGGGAAACGCTGGGACCTGGGATCGAACCCAGGTCCTTATGCTTGCCAACAACACGCCTCTGTCAGCTGGGCTACACTTGTTAGTTGTCAAAGAAATAAGCATAATGTATAATATATCAAGACAAATTCCAAGAGGCTGAAACAAAAATCACCCGCATTATTTTCAAATGAGCCAATAGGGTGATGCCAAATCACCTTCTTCTACCTCCATCCTGTCGTCTTAGGTATATGACCTATACCTACAAACATTGTCTGTTGCTACAACCTGTGTATTTCAAACATCAAAAATATGCATGATAAATGAATTCAAAGACCAGGGGTCGATTGGTCTTGATGTCACGGTCATCCCAGTATCCAGCTCGTGATCTAATTTTGCCTGTAGCCAAAAACCCCAAAATGCATATGGAAATCCTAACAATGGCAAGTACAGATATAGGCTTCAAAAATGCAATTAAACTATTCAGTTATCTTGCAAACACGATAAAGATCACAAATATGCCAATCAAATGTATTAACAATGCAGGAAATTCAATAATCGATTTGAAAAAAATAAGCAAACCGTGAGAGCTGTAGTGCGCAATTCCGGATGTTTCAGGCCTTGCAAATGCTTGCTACAGGTTCAGTGAGTATTTAGGGAGATGACTTGATCTTTTGAAATGCTTGAAACGGCCAATGGAACAAGATTGAATCTGCACTTTTCTTTCAAAAATTGAAACTTTGTTCTTCCTGTTCACGCCTACAAAACCTTGTTTTATGCTTTGTACATGTCCAATATATATCTAGGAATGAATTAGGGTTGTGAAGTTGGATTGAATCTTTGCAATTATGAGAGATTTGATTTGATTTTCATGCTACATGTAAACTTGCTATTTTGATCCAAATCATCCCTTTCTTGTACCAATTATGCTTGATTCGTTTTAGTCTTGATAGCTTAACATATTTTGATTGCCAACCTATCCAAAAACCAAATCAAATCATATATTTGCTATTATTCACCAATTATTTGATTTAATTCAATTTTTAATTAATAAAAAATTAAAATAAATTGAAAAATGAAGAATATAATGTGTGGGTGAATATTTGGGTCGTGGATCATATTATAAGTAAGGTGCAAGCATAAAAAGTTAGGCCCATTTGGCAAAAAATGCATTTTTGAGCACATTTGACTTTTGGCAATTTTGTAAAAAAGGTCAACTTTGACAAGGCATATCTCCTCCAATTTTAACCCTAGAGAGGTGTTCTTGGACTTTTTAGAAATATTAGGATATCCCCTAAGCAACCCTTTTGGTCTCATCTCAATTTAGTCTTACATGTTTATGTAAGAAGCTTTGACCCAAAAGGTGTTTTTGTTGACTTTTCAAAAGGACCCATAATGTAGAAATTCATATCTTTTTGTGGGTGCATATTTTGAACTTGTAGGCTGAAGATGAATTGTAGGGAATTGCATTCTATTAAAAATGAGCCTTGGATGGAAAAAAATTGATGAAGCATGTGTAAGTTATGCTTGGTCAAAGTTTGGTTGACTTTTATTGAGAAACCCTAATTTAGCAACTTTTGGGTTTTGATGAATTTGGAGCATTCCTTGGGGAATCATGATCAACCCTTGATCAAATGATGAAAGTCACTTCAAAATGTTAATGTTGACCAAAAATCTTAAAGTTTGACTTTATGTGGGTCACAATTGACTTTTGACCTAATATAGTCGATTCTCAAGCATCTGAGCAGTTGACTGAGCAAACCTCTTGTGCAAGGCATGAAACTTGACATGTAGGGTCTTGAGAACACATTAAGACCATGGAGAGCATATGAGGCCTTTGTGAGTCCACCTATCTTGATGAAAATGGAAACCCTAATTTGAGACACACTGTCTTAGGAGAGAGTTTGTCTGGTCAACTCTTGGGCAAGCTTAAGCAAATTGAGGATCTCTACGAGTATGTATTGAGTAAAATTAGAGGGAAAATTTTGGGGTACAACAGTTGCCCCTGTTCAATTTTCTTAAACTTGAGAATGTAGATAGGTTGTCTGCCTTTCGTAATTTGAAGGTGGAAGATGATTGAACACTAGAGTGCCCAGAAATTTGCACTCACATGAAGTGATACTTGATTGGTGATATCGGGAATGCGCTTACAGATGCCATTTGGAAGTTGATAGAGAATTGTCGAAGATGGGCTTAACGATGCCATCCAGGATGTGACGGATAATCGTCAGAGATGGGCTTAAAGATGCCATCTAGAGGATGTTGATTTCCTGAGATATTCCTTTGATGAGAATTCCTGTTCCTATTGTTGATGAGGAATCTGCTGAGGAATGTTGGTATCTGTCTTGGGAGAAATGGAATTTTAGGAGCTTCAGTTGTCCGTTACTCTACTGGGGAAATGCGAAACCAATCGTGTTGATTCGGTCCCGGTCTTACAGTGTTGTAGACTGTTATCTGGAGATAAGAGAGAAGGGACTTGGATAGTAAGGTTATGAGAAAGAACCTAGATAGTAAGGTTATGAGAAGGAACCTGGATAGTAGGGTTGCTTCGATATGAAAGCCTGGATAGTAGGGCTGTGAGAAGGAACCTGGATAGTAGGGTTACTTCGATATGAAAGCCTGGATAGTAGGGCTGTGAGAAGGAACCTGGATAGTAGGGTTACTTTGATATGAAATCCAGGATAGTAGGGCTGTGAGAAGGAACCTGGATAGTAGGGTTACTTCGATATAAAAGCCTGGATAGTAGGGTTGTGAGAAGGAACCTGGATAGTAGGGTTACTTCGATATGAAAGCCTGGATAATAGGGTTGTGAGAAGGAACCTGGATCGTAGGGTTACTTCGATATGAAAGCCTGGATAGTAGGGCTATGAGAAGGAACCTGGGTCGTAGGGTTACTTCGATATGAAAGCCTGGGTAGTAGGGCTGCAAGAAGGAACATGGGTCGTAGGGTTACTTCGGTATGAATGCCTGGATAGTAGGGCTACTTCTATATGAAAGCCTGGATAGTAGGGTTGCGAGAAGGAACCTGGGTCGTGGGGTTAATTCAAAGCGATTGTGTAGATTAGTTGACCCGTTTAATTTCGGGAACTGAGTTTCCGTTAGTCGTCTGTAGATGTGATCTGTATAACTGCTGGATTTGTTGAAGCTAATCGTATTTTCCTACAAAAGATATCAGGGTTAGTTATATGTGGTGCATGAAATGCGGGGTGAGATGATGTCCTCAAAATAAATGAGATTATGTTGTATATGACATGTATGCGTATGTCATGATGTATGTTTATGAAATGCTATCGGGGTATGCTCGTGTCTGGGAAAATAAATCTCTGACGGTTGCTCGAGATTTGTAAATATTCTGTCGGGAAGAGATGCCGGAGAATAACTCTGCGGGGACCAACTTAGGGGAAGAGATACTCTATTGGTAGACCTGCTAATCTGGAGGAATAAACTCATCTGGGGATGAAATTCCATTGCTTGAGATGATGAGCTCTGTTGGAGATTGAGCTTCTATATCTAGAGAAATAAACTCCGCTTGGGGGATGAATTTTACTGACTCGCCCGCAATTATGAACCTCGGCTGGGGATAGTTATGTCCTGTTTCAGGAAAGCTGACATCAATTCCTTTGGATACTTTTACTTTGTAGGGAGTGTATATACTAATAATTATATTCCCAAGTTGGCTCTATCCTGGCACCTGCTGGGAAGAGCAACTGTAGGGTTTGGCACTTCTTATTTTTCCTGTTTCTGGAATTACGAGTAATTGTCTTTTGTTTCTTATGTACGTATTTATGAGCAGCAATCATTTTCAAATGCATATGTCAAAAATAAATCATTGGATGTTCTTGCAAAACAAAACAGAAAAAGCAAAACAAATTGAAGCTTCTTGTGAAAATGATTTGTATTGATTTTTTTTAAGTTGGCCTGTAATAGGCGTTTTTGTACAAAGAGGTTGACGCTCTAGTAAGAGAACACCGTCGAAAGATAGAAATTATACAATTTGTGTAAAAGAAAGAAAAACAACTATGTGAAACGACCCCATTGGGTTCCAACTCTGTTATTGCCTTTATATCTTCAAGCGTCTCATCACTTCGCTTCTTAGCCGAAGGTTGATCAGATTGGTTGGCATCGTCCAAGCTTGATAGTCGATACCGAAGTCTGGTCTCAAGATGATCCAATGATACATAGTGATACGCTTCAATCCCTAACTTTTGCCTAGATTGCCTTTTTGGGTTTTCAATCCACTGGGATACCCTTTTTTGCCCAAGCCTCCCTTTCGGGTTTTCGACTTGCCGGGTGTACAGATTTTTTCATTTTCATCCCTTATTTTTGCCCGAACCCTTTTGGTTCACCGGGAAGCCCTTATTTTTGCCTAGGCCAGTCAACCTAGCGGTCTTTGATTAGGCGTAGTATCTTTTCACTATGTCTGCATTGATAGGGTAAGGAAGGTCGTCACCATCCATGGTGGTTAGAATCATAGCTCCTCCCAAGAAAATGTTCTTAACCACAAATGGCCCTTCGTACGTGGGGGTCCATTTGCCCCTAGGATCACCTTGCGGCAGTATGATGCGTTTGTTTACTAGATCCCCGGCTTGATATTCTTGACGCCTGACTTTCTTGTTAAAAGCCTTGATCATTCGCTTTTGATACGTCTGACCATGGAAGATAGCAGTAAGTCTCTTTTCATCGATTAGATTCAGCTGATCAAGTTGGGTTTGGATCCAGTCGTCTTCATTCAAACCCGCATCCTTCATAATCTTGTGAGAAGGTATGTGGACTTCGATGGGTAGGACTACCTTCATACCATATACTAGAGAGTAGAGTGTTTCCCCTGTCGATGTCCGTGTTGAGGTACGGTACCCATGAAGAGCGAATGGTAACATCTCATGCCAGTCTTTATATGTCACCATCATCTTCTGTACAATCTTTTTGATGTTCTTGTTAGCTGCTTCAACAGCGCCATTCATCTTCGGCCGGTAGGGAGAAGAAGTATGGTGCTGTATCTTGAGCTGTTTACAGAGCTCGGTGATCATTGTGTTGTTGATATTCATACCATTGTCAATAATAATTCTCTCTCGCACACCGTATCGACAGATCAGATTATGTCGGATAAACCGCGCCACGATGTTCTTGGTTACTGTAGCACAGAAAGTTGCCTCAACCCACTTCGTGAAGTAATCAATAGCCACTAAGATGAAGCGATGTCCATTGGAAGCGATGGGTCTGATCTCGCCGATCATGTCGATGCCCCACATTCAAAGGGCCACGGAGCTGTCAAGACATTCAAGGGGACCAGAGGCACATACACCTTATCAGCGTAGATTTGGCACTTATGACAGGTTCGAGAGTGCTGATAACAGTCGACTTCCATAGTGGACCAGTAGTATCCTGCCCGTAGGATCTTCTTATCCATGGATTCCGAAGGTGCCTTCATGTAGATCTGTCATGATCCTCTCTTCTTCCTTTTTGTCTACACACCGTAATAGTGTGGAGTCATGGTTGCGCTTATAGAGGATTCCATTACTGAGGAAGAACTTTGCAGCGAACCTTCTCATAAACTTCTTATCATTGACAGATGCCCCTTCAGGATACTCCTGAGTCTCGAGATACCTTTTGACTTCGTGAAACCAGGGTTTGTTTGCCACTTCTTCGGTATTGATCTCACAGTAGTGTGTTGGTTCATCCAACCTCTCAATTGTGATTTGGGGAACTTCATTGTCCCACCTAACCTTGAACATAGAAGACATGGTAGCTAGCGCGTCCGCTAACTGGTTCTCCTCCCGTGGGAAATGTTCGAAGGTTACCTCCTTAAAGTGTGGGAGCAACGTCAGTACATATTCCTTGTAAGGAATGAGATTCGGGTGTTTCGTATCCCACTCGCCTTTGATCTGACTTATCACCAAAGCGAAATCCCTGAATACACTCAAGAACTTAATCCTTAGGTCGATAGCATCCCTAAGACCCATGATGCACGCTTCATACTCTGCCATGTTGTTGGTGCAGTTGAAACATAATCGGGCGGTGAATGGAGTATAACAGCCCTCAGGAGATATGATTACAACGCCAATGTCGTTACCTAGCGCATTTGAGGCTCCATCAAGATACATAGACCATTGGGATCCCTCCTCAGGTCCTTCATCCGGTCTAGGTTCATCGTAGTCAGTCACCAACATGATATTCTCATCCGGGAACTCGAAATTCATGGACTGGTAATCATCCACGGCCTGATGAGCCAAATGATCAGCCAATACACTTCCCTTAATTACTTTTTAGGTTGTATATTGTATGTCGTACTCAGTTAAGATCATTTTCCACCTTGCTATCCTTCCGGAGAGTGCGGGCTTCTCGAAAATGTAATTGATCGGATCCATCTTCGATATCAATAAGGTAGTGTGAGTCAGCATATACTGTCTCAGTCGACGAGCAGCCCATGCCAAAGCGCAACAAGTTTTCTCGAGCAATGAGTATCGTGTCTCACAGTCGGTAAACTTTTTGCTAAGGTAGTATATTGCATGCTCTTTTCGACCAGACTCGTCATACTGCCCCAGCACACCCCCCCCCCCATTGAATTGTCTAGCACTGTCAAGTATAATATCAAAGGTCTTCCTTCAACTGGAGGCATCAAAATTTGTGGTTCTTGAAGGTATTCCTTGATTCTTTCAAAAGCGGTCTGGCATTCATCATTCCACTTTACCACTTGATCTTTCTTCAGAAGCTTGAAAATTGGCTCACAAGTAGCAGTCAGATGTGAAATGAAACTGGCAATGTAATTCAGACGTCCCAAGAAACCTCTAACCTCTTTCTCTGTGCGGGGAGCTGGCATCTCGTGTATGGCTTTTACCTTCGCAGGGTCTACCTAAATACCCTTGTCGCTGACAATGAAACCCAGAAGCTTACTAGACCTTACCCCGAAGGTACACTTGTTCGGATTCAACCTCAACTTGTATGTCTTCAACCTGTCGAACAGCTTTTGAAGATTATCAAGGTGCTCTTCCTCAGTCTGAGACCTGGCTATCATGTCATCAACATAAACTTCGATCTCATGGTGAATGATATCATGGAGCAAAGCGACCATGGCACGCTGATAAGTTACCCTAGCATTCTTCAACCTAAAAGGCATTACCTTGTAGCAGAAGGTGCCTCACTGTGTAACGAAGGTTGTCTTTTCCATGTCTTCAAGAGCCATTTTGATCTGGTTGTAGCCAGAGAAACCATCCATGAAGAAGAAGATTTTGTGTTGCACGGTGTTGTTGGCCAGAACATCAATGTGAGGAAGTGGGAAGTCATCCTTGGGGCCTGCCCGGTTCAGATCTCTGTAATCCACACACATCCACACCTTACCGTCCTTCTTAGGTACCAGAACAACGTTAGCAACCCATTATGGATACAAAGTGACAACTAAGAACCCTGCGTCGAACTGTTTCATGACCTCTGCCTTGATCTTCTCTGACATTTCGGGGCGCATACGACGAACCTTCTGTTTAACCGGAGGACAGTCTTCTTTGGTCGGCATGCGATGTACCACAATATCAGTGTCCAAACCAAGCATGTCTTCATAGGACCAGGCGAAGATTTCAACATAGTCGTGCAACATCTATATCAACCTCTGTTTGATGTTAAACTCCATATTTGCACCTATTTTAACCTCTTTTTTGTCTTCCTCAGTACCCAAGTTCACTGTCTCAAGCGGCTCTTCATGGGGCTGTATGGCCCTTTCTTCCTGCTGTAATAGTCTAGCAATTTCTCCAAGCACTTCACAATCATCCTCACCTTCGTCCTCGGCTCGGTTGATCGGATTTTTGAAGTCATAACTGGCAATAGTAGAGCTGTTATTAATGGGATCCAGAGTGGATATGGATCTGCATTATGATACGTGAGTGTGTGTAAGAGAATAGTTGTTTTGATAAAGTGAAAGTAGAAAATAACAACAAAGAGCGCAAAATTTGTATGCAAGAAACGTCCAATGCTTTATTAATGAATATGAAATGACAAATGATAGCCCTCACAAACAAAGCCAAGGTGTCTTGGGCAAGGCACCAGGCCGTAAAGTTTCAAATTTTTTATTACAAATCTTAAAACAAATAAGTCAATTACTGTGGAATAAAAGAAATTGGTATAAAGTCCCTAGCCGTCCAGTTACTCGGTCCACCTTTGGTAGTTGGGTAGATCCAGTTGTCGATGTCTGAGTCTTCCTCGTTGTCTTTAATGGCGTTAATTCCCCGATTATTGATGTGTAGGGGAGGTCTTCCAGCCCGAGCGTGTCGAACAACCCTTTGAGCCCTTGTAGTAAAGCCCAAACCAAATTTGTCAATTTTGTGAGTGAAATCAGGGAGCTAACCCCAATTGGTACACCCACCTTCTTCAACCACAGCCCTGGCGTCCTTGAGAGAAGTTGTCTTCAAAGGAGGTTTGTTGCTAGTAGTTTCAGTTGATGCCAAGATCTGAGGGACCTCTTCGAAGTTCTGACAAGGAGTTTCTATGAATTCCCCGTCCATCTCTACATACCGGAAGGAATTGAGGTGGCTCACCATATACTCTTCTTCACCCCGCACTGTGAAAATCTTTCCTTTCACCGGATACTTCAGCATTTGGTGGAGTGTGGAAGTTACTGCCCCCACCTCATGGATCCAAGGACGACCCAGCAAACAAGAATACGATGGCCTGATATCCATCACATAGAAAATGGACCCAAAAGTCTGAGAACCCACTTTGATAGGGATGTCCACCTCCCCGTGCACCATTCTCTTCGACCCGTCAAAAGCCCTTACCACAATGTTACTAGGCTTTAACGACAAACCCTCGCAATCCAACCGATCCAACGCCTTCTTAGGTAAGACATTCAACGAAGACCCAATATCTACCAGCACATGAGCTATAGTGGTGCCCCTGCATTCGATCGAGACATGCAGAGCATCATTATGCTTCCTTCCCTTTGGTGTCAAATCCGCATCTGAAAAACCCATCCCATTATCAGCAGTCAGGTTGGCCACACAATCTTTGAACTGATCAACTGAAGTCTCTTGCGGCATATGCGCAGTTTTGAGGAATGCAATCAAAGCCTTCGCATGGGCCTCGGAGCACAACAACAGAGACAACATGGATATCTTTGACGAGGTCTGCCCCAGCTGCTCGACCACATTGTAGTCGCTCTTCTTAATGATTTTCATTATTTCCTCTATCTCTTGCTTAGAGGCTTCCACAACAATTTTCCTAGGTGCTTCCGTCCGGGCGGGCTCACCTATAATTTCCTTGCCGCGGGTATCGGACCATTCGCCGACAGGGGTAATAACTGGAGTAAGAACAGGAACTGTAGATGTACTAGCAGGAACAACAGATGGAATGACAATAGGTTTGTTGACAGTCTTAGGGGAAATCTCGGGAGAGAAGACCATTTCACTTCGGGTAACTTTGCTGGTTCCGACAAGGTTACCAACATCAGGATCAACTTCTTAATGTTTCAGATCTTGTTTGATGCCATGATAGTACACATCGGCACCATAATGCCATGGGACAGCTTTGTCCGAGACATACAGGACAAGACCAGGAACAGTGATTATCAGCGGAGCAATTCTTGGAGCAGATGTAATCCTAACAGGTCTTCTCAAGGATACCTTGGAAGGATTGGCTAAATTAGTTATAATGGTAATGTCTTCATATGGGACAACGGGAACCAAAGTTTTCTCAAACAGAATTTCTTTGCTATCTGTCAAGCGTTGAACACCTAATTTCAGCAAACGGCAACCAGAAGGTAGCAACGAACACATGTGGCAACCTTCACCATAACCCGGATCTTGCCACTCTGAATCCCAGCTTCTACTCTTTCTCCAGTTAGAATCAGCTCGGTGAAACCAGCTGACGAGCTGCCAATCAAATAATTGAAAAATGGACCAGATAGCGTCCCCAGAAACAAATAAACCAGCTCCCTATCAGACAACGAGGCTTAAACTCTCCCAGCCAAGTCTCTCCATTTCTGTGCATAGTCCTTAAAGCCTTCACTTGCACCCATGGACATACTCTGAAGTTGAGTACGAGTAGGAGCAAGGTCGGCATTGTATTGATACTACTTATAGAAAGCAACAGCCAGATCTTCCCAATTTCAGACCTTGGCTCCCTCCAGCTGGTAGAACCATCCAAGCTGAGTCCCTGAAAGACTATCTTGAAAGAAATGAACCCACAGATTTCTATCAGCGGTGTGGGGCTAGATCTTTCTGACATAAGAACAGAGATGGAGCTTTGGGCAGGACACTCCATCATACTTAGCAAAAACTAGAGCTTTGAACTTCTGTGGGATGACCACCCCCGACACCAACCCCAATTCTTCGATATCCAGTCCAGGTATCCTCTGAACTTCCATGGCACTCAGACGATCTTCCAACTGTTGGTATCTATCCTCAGCAAGAGGATATTGCTCATCATTATAATCGGTATCATTGTCAGAAACTGCAGGACTGGGATCCTTCTCTTCTTCTTGATTCTCCCCTTCCTTAGATGAAGAGGTCAGATCGACTTCTCGCTTAAACCGCTCTCCAAACCTTATGCCCATATTCAGAATACCGGCAACCTTCTTCTTTTTCTTCTTCTCTTTCAGGATGAGGGCTTTCAGATCCTCCTGCCCCTTTTTCCAGACTTATGAACATTTGTTGGAACTGGGCGTTCTGTGCCTGAAGGTCCTTGATGGTTTGTTCGTAAGACATTTCGTGTTGAAATAAACAACGAAGAAGATGAGAAACCTGTAACGGTACCTGTAATGATGTGTAAGATAATGGGATGCATATGCAATGATTTCAAAGACTTCGGGAAATTTAAATTTGCAAACCAAAATAAACAAAAAAATTATTAGCTTAATTTGAAGGTTCAAAATGCCTTTTAGGCGTTACAATTAAAAATAAATCTAAAACTAGAAAAGAAATCAAAATTCCCATGGATGCTTTCTCTTTGTGCCGAGATAATCATTGAGCCCTCTTTCTTCATGCAGTTGCTTTGTGAGCTCTAAAACCTTCCTCTCCTGAGCATGGAACTGATCCTTGTAAGTATCCCGCTCCTTCATCAACTGAATCCAAGACCTCCGTAATTCCCCAAGATCAGTGAGCATGTAAGGATAGAGAACCGTGTAAGGAATACCTTCTTCAGTAGTGGGTTCCATAATCACTGGTAAAACGGCCACATAGAGCATCATAAGCTTCTGGGCACGAGCTCGTACCCATTGGAGGTAAGGTTCCATAGGAATGGAAGTTTTTGGCCCCAAATCTGTTTACCATGCCCCAAGCTCGTATGAACCTCCGTCGATATTCGTAAGCGTCATCCTCATAGTTGAATACAATTCCCTCGATAAGTAACTCATGGGGACCATCCCTTCGAGCGTAACCAAATTGTCGCAGAGCTAAATAAGGATTGTAGGTTATACCTCCTCTGATACCAAGCAACGGGACATTAGGGTACTCCCCGCAGCGGTTAGTAATAGCAATGTTTTCTATAGCTCGGGAACACCAGAGAATACCCATGTGAGCGAGTGACATTATCCTTTGCAACCAACCCAAACCTTCTTCGTTCTTCAGTACGGAATTAGGGATGTGAGAAATAAACCACCTCGACAACAATGGCATACAACACATAAGAACTCCTCTTCTCTTCATGGTACGAGTATGGAGAGTGTGCAAAATATCTCCGAGCAAGGTAGGCACAGGGTTGCGGGAGAGGAAGATCTTAATAGCATTCACATCTATGAATGAGTCCGGATTAGGGAATAGGGCTAACCCATAGATTAGAAAAGCCAAAACCTCCTCAAAAGCCTGAAAATCCATATCATCCCAAAATAGTTGGGCCTTGTCTTTCAGAAACATAGCTAGAAAACCCTTGACTCCGCTTCTTGTTTCCCAATTAGATACCACGTCGGCCCGTTTCAGATGCAAAGCTGAGGCAATGACTTCTAGCTTAGGAACTTCTTCTAGACCTGTGAAGGGCAACTGTTCAAGAATGGGTTTATCCAACAGTTGAGAGAATTCTTCCAAGGTAGGCACCAACTGATAGTATGGAAAGGTGAAGCGGTGGTGCTTGGGATCAAAGAACTGAAAGAGTGCACTCATCATCTTTTCATCAAAGTTTGAAGTAACTAGGTTGAGAAGTCGGCCATGTCTCTTAGTGAATGCAGAAGTTTCAGAAACCCTTAATGCTAGCTCTTTGAGTTGGGAAGGTATCTTCACAAAGCTTATTCGGATAGTGTTTCTACGAACGGAAGCCATGATCTGCAAAACAGAACAAAGATAAATTCCCTTGGTCTTTGAAATGGTTAGTGCAATAAGAATGGATGCTATGTTATGATGCATAATGTCATGAGAAACCACAGGTATAGCAAACACAGTCAAATCACACCAAGTCCTTAGGTTTAAGGCTTGCATGAGGTTAAAGGTAGTACCCTCTTGAAGTTTAGTTGGTTTCAAACCTGTCTTAAAAAGTAACTGGGTTCTAGAGAATCTCAATATCACTGACCATCCTTTATCGGGCATTGTCTCAGCTCAAACAATCTTTTCTTGCGGCGGAAACATCCCGAAAGTCTAATCTCAATGAGTGTAGCATCGAGTATCAACCAATCCTCAGCTCTACACCGAGGCCGGCTATCTCACTACTTTCTAATGGCCAAGTTTGTTCAACTAAGGTTCTAAGGTCCGTTAGTGCTTCACGACATCACGCGGAGGCCCCGTATTCTCCTCGTTTCCCCATGAAGGATACTGGTACCAACCAAAGTGCCACACCAACACAGCCACCGCTTAAACCATATCGGTCTGCGCCGTACAATCTCCACGATCTATTGTTGTTTACCTAAAAAGTGCCCCCATATCTGGGTGTAGGATCTATAGTAAGGGAAGGTGTTAGCACCCTTTCTATCCATGGTTTTCCATGGGCTCTTAGGTACTTGCTCATTTTACAAATTGCTTGTGTGTGTGCTTGTTTGTTCTTGAAAATATTTTTTTCTTCGTGATAATCCTTGTACCAGTCCTCAAAGATGTGACGAAGTTTGTTTTGAAAAAATTTGTTTTGAAAGGTGTTTGTGTGAAAAGTTTTTATTGAGCAAGTACTTAAGATTCTACCTACTCGAAAAAAAGATTGTTTGTTCTTGTTTCCTTTAGACAGCGGTATCTCACTATTAAGAAGTAGGTAGCCCCATCGTTGGAGTTTTTGAGGGACATTCGAAAGGGACAAGTACATTCACTAAAGCAATGGGTTGGAAACTTTAGTAGTAACCCTAGAGTCTTAAGATCTTTCCGAGGAAACATTTTCGAGGCAACATTCGAATGGGACAATTTGATATTTTAGACTGAATGGCAACCACTAAAATCCCCTATACTTAATGACTGTTTTACCGAAGGCAACCGAAGTGGGGTAAACCCTAGGAGTGAATATGTGCATATGAATTGTTTCATTTATTTAATCTTTGCACATTAGGTGATCTACCGTTTTAATTTCAAGATACTCTTGCCATACAATCCTATTAGCATGCATCTAACAGTTAAATATTTGTAAGAATTTAAAGTGCGAAAAATAAACCTAGCTATTACAAGGCTTTGACAGTTACATAATTGTCTTGACGGAAAATAAAAATGTGGAAGCTTAAAACCCTAATTAAAACTATTACATCCTAGAAACAATTACAATAATGCGCGCGGAAAATTCAGTGCGAGAAAAATTGAAAACCCTAAAAATCTAACTGAAAAAATATTTAAGTTATCCTTGAGAAAAGACTTAATTAGGTTATGTACGACTAAAACCCTAATTCTAATTATTTTTAATTATAAAAGAAATTGAAATTAACCTAATTTAAACTAAATTAAATAATTCAAGAAAATAAAGTATTTTATAAAAAAAGATTTTATGTATTTTTGTGGTTTTTTATTTGAGAAAAGAAGCAATTTAATTACAAAATTTGAAACCTAATTTCTATTTAATTTTAATTATGAAAAAGAGATTAAATTTACCTAACTTACTAATTACATTAAAAAAAAAATTTTAAAAAAAATCTCTTTTTTGTAATTTGTTGATTTTATGGTGAATTAAAAAAAATTAATTCTTAGTGAAAAATAATTAAACACATTAATAAAAATAAAGGAAATAAAAGAATAAATAAATAAATGAATTAAGAAAGGGCCTGTATGTTGTTAGCAATTGGAGGGTGTGATTCTGAATTTCCAGGCCCAATAGCCCTTCAAGCCCAGTTAGCGCATGGCTTCCTGTGGCGTTGACCTGGGGGTGTATCATAGTCTCTCGTTGCTTATGTATTAGATCTGAGACCATGCTTGATCAAATGGATGGATGTTGGTGATGTATGGTAAACACATGGATAAGAGTTGCACATGATTTGTTGAGAGAAAATAAAATAAAGGGGAAACGCTGGGACCTGGGATCGAACCCAGGTCCTTATGCTTGCCAACAACACGCCTCTTCCAGTTGGGTTACGCTGGTTAGTTGTCAAAGAAATAAGCATAATGTATAATATATCAAAACAAATTCCATGAGGCTGAAACAAAAATCACGCGCGTTATTTTCAAATGAGCCAATAGGGTGATGCCAAATCACCTTCTTCTACCTCCAGCCCGTCATCTTAGATATATGACCTATACCTACAAACATTGTCCGTTGCTACAACCTGCGTATTTCAAACATAAAAAATATGCATAATAAATGAATTCAAAGACCAGGGGTTGATTGGTCTTGATGTCACGGTCATCCCAGTATCCAGCTCGTGATCTAATTTTTCCTGTAGCCAAAAACCCTAAAATGCATATGGAAACCCTAACAATGGCAAGTACAAATATAGGCTTCAAAAATGAAATTAAATTATTCAGTTAGCTTGCAAACACGATAAATATCACAAATCTGCCAATCAAATGTATTAACAATGCAGGAAATTCAATAATCGATTTGATAAAAATAAGCAATCCGTGAGAGCTGTAGTGCGCGATTATGGACGTTTCAGGCCTTGCAAATGCTTGTTACAGGTTCAAAGAGTATCTAGGGAGATGACTTCATCTTTTGAAACACTTGAAACGACCAATGGAATAAGATTGAATCTGCACTTTTCTTTCAAAAATTGAAACTTTGTTCTTCCTGTTCACGCCTGCAA
The DNA here is from genome assembly GCA_948472305.1 of Vicia faba. Classification (NCBI taxonomy): domain Eukaryota; kingdom Viridiplantae; phylum Streptophyta; class Magnoliopsida; order Fabales; family Fabaceae; genus Vicia; species Vicia faba. The sequence continues at coordinate 1,659,870,542 of OX451736.1, forward strand.
AACCTTGTTTTATGCTTTGTACATGTCCAATATATATCTAGGAATGAATTAGGGTTGTGAAATTGGATTGAATCTTTGCAATTATGAGAGATTTGATTTGATTTTCATGCTACATGTAAACTTGCTATTTTGAGCCAAATCATCCCTTTCTTGTACCAATTATGCTTGATTCGTTTTGGTCTTGATAACTCATCATATTTTGATTGCCAACATGTCCAAAAACCAAATCAAATCATATCTTTGCTATTATTCACCAATTATTTGATTTAATTCAATTTTTAATTAATAAAAAATTAAAATAAATTGAAAAATGAAGAAAATAATGTGTGGGTGAATATTTGGGTCGTGGATCATATTATAAGTGAGGTGCAAGCATAAAAAGTTAGGCCCATTTGGCAAAAATGCATTTTTGAGCATATATGACTTTTGGCAATTTTGCAAAAAAGGTCAACTTTGACAAGGTATATCTCCTCCAATTTTAACCCTAGAGAGGTGTTCTTTGACTTTTTAGAAATCTTATGATGTTCCCTAAGCAACCCTTTTGGTCTCATCTCAATTGAGTCTTCCGTGTTCATGTAAGAAGCTTTGACCCAAAAGGTGTTTTTGTTGACTTTTCAAAAGGACACATAATGTAGAAATTCATATCTTTTTGTGGGATCATATTTTGAACTTGTGGGCTGAAGATGAATTGTATAGAATTGCATCCTCTTAAAAATGAGCCTTGGATGGAAACAATTTGATGAAGCATGTGGAAGTTATGCTTGGTCAAAGTTTGTTGACTTTTATTGAGAAACCCTAATTTAGCAACTTTTGGGTTTTGATGAATTTGGAGAATTCCTTGGGGAATCATGATCAACCCTTGATAAAATGATGAAAGTCACTTAAAAATGTTAATGTTGACCAAAAATCTTGAAGTTTGACTTTATGTGGGTCACAGTTGACTTTTGACATAATACAGTCGATTTTCAAGCATCTGAGAAGTTGACTGAGCAAACCTCTTGTGCAAAGCATGAAACTTGACATGTAGGGTCTTGAGAACATATTAAGACCATGGAGAGCATATGAGGCCTTTGTGAGTCCACCGATCTTGATGAAAATGGAAACCCTAATTTAAGACACACTGCCTTAGGAGAGAGTTTGTCTGGTCAACTCTTGGGCAAGCTTGAGCAAATTTAGGATCTATAGGAGTATGTATTGAGTAAAATAAGAGGTAAAATTTTGGGGTACAACAAATACCACCACCAACCTTGAGGAAAACTTGACCTAAATAAGGTGAAAGAGCTATTTGAACAAAAAAAATTGAGATCATAGACATATATTTGAAGCTTAAACTCTTGAAATTCATTGAAGAACCATTTGACTGAGGACTATCCCTCAAAAGCCTAGGTTAGATGGTGAGATGGATGCAGTTGTGTCATCACCTACAATATGAACATCCAAAGAACGTATATACACATTTTGATGTTAGTTAAAAGTTAATCGACCTAAAAAAAGACATGTACAAGATACAAAATTCAAGGTTCTTGGTGATCCCTCAAGAGAAAACTTAAAGATAGGATGAAGTAGAAGAGAGAACCAATCCTAAGGTTTGATCTTGGTGTAATAATAATATGAGATAATGAGAGATCTTAGGGGATAAAATAATGGTATAACACCTTGGTGACATGATACCTTGGTTAAGAGTAGCTTTCATGACCCCTTCTTGCCTAGATGACATGATTTTTATGGTCAGGAACTTCCCCCCTTTACCTACCTCGATGATTCGATATCTTGGTTAGGCCTTTTAACTTGATTTATTGTGCACTACTCATGCCATGTGTGCGCTTTATTGAGCTTGTTATTTGCTTTATTTCTTACTTGTTTTCTTTGTATATACCATGTTTCCTTAGGACATATCGATTCATTCTTAGTTAGAGGTTTGAATTGAGATGGACATTAGGTTTCTAAACATTGCATGCTAACACTAGGTAGATATTTCCCTCTTGTTAATCCAAAATATAAGACCATCATTGTATGATAACATTAGGATTAGATTTAGGCTAGTCTCCCTTAGACTATTTTCTTTCCTCTTTGCATGTTTGCATTAAAACGAAAACTTATTTTTATTGGAAAATATAAAACACTTAATAATGGAATATGCGAGCCATATGCAGTTGAGTCTTGTGGGGTGGAGCGACTTGGTTTAGACTGAATCTTGCTCTATTTTCACTCCGGACTTTATTACGTTTCAAATCGCAAACTATTTTGTAAATAAGTGGAGAAATAGTATGTGTCCCTCCGGTGGGATCCATTTTCTATTAATACCATCAAAAACACAAACAAATTCAAATTCTTTTCGCATCTTGGCAATTCATCAACTTTCAAATGGATATGTTAATTCCCCTTTGTGCAATACGATACGTAATTCCCCAAAGGTCGGGTTGCACCATGTCTACATGCTAGAGTTGTGAATGTAGCATTATCCGCATTTGGGCATTTTTCTTTTGAAAACACCTTTGGGTAAGAATATGTTAATTCCTTCTTCTGCCAACGCGTGAGTCCTCAAAGGTCGGGATGTGGTAGAAAGAGAAATTAATATTGTTTATTAAAAATACAAAACAAATAGAAACTATTGAGCTGAACTACCGCGCTCTAATTCCTTAAAAAGGATATGTAAGCAACATGTTACGGGGCTTATGAGAGCACAAAACTTTGTAAATATTCATTATTTTCCCCATATTTTATTTTTGCATGCATTCCCTCTTTTTTTTGCTTTAACCTTAGTTTCAGATTTTGAATACACCCTTAGATTGGAATAACAAGAGTGGATCTTGTGGAGTACCATGGACGTGAGGGGTGCTAGTACCTTCCCCTCGCGTAATCGACTCCCTTACCCGATCTTTCGGTTACAAGACCGTGATTTCTCCTTCTTCAGGTTTTCTTCGATATTTTTCTTTCCCTCCACGGGATAAATAGATGTTCAATGGCGACTTCATTGATTTTTTATCAAATGATTTATCTAGTTTCTTCATAAGGGACCATTCAAACACAATATGAAATCTCCATGTTCAAACAGCTTTTCAATAAATACTTTCTTCCTTTCCCATGACCAGAAAGTATCATCCCAAGATCTCACCTAGAACATAAACAATACAACCTGCTCTGATACCAATTGAAATTCTGGTTGGTCGGACTCTAGATGTATTATGAGGATGTTGAGACATATGTATCCAACTTAAAACACACAGGTAAGGTATATAAGTATAAGAAGAGATACTGAAAAGCAATAAATAATACACAAAAAACCCAGTTCAGAACAACCTTCCTACTTTGGGAGCATACCAAGCTAGGGACAAGTCCACTATGATAGTATCAATTCATAGACCATACAACAAGCATACCAGTTTACAGCTTAATCACTTAATCATTACTCGTGCTATACTTATATCTAAGGGTCACCTAGATATGAGGCCCTCCTCAATCCTTCATTAATCACAGACAGCGATTAGACAGAAATTATGAACAAACACGAAGACACACTTCTATGACCAAACCTAGCTAAGACTCAAGGTTAAACTTCCATGTTTACGACCTTTCTCCTAACCAAGAACAACAACTTAGATTTTCTTCAAAACTTCCTCCAAGAACAATATTCAACTCATTCCTTCACAACTTATGATTGAGAACACAGTGACCATCTCACAACCCGAGTGGTTCAGTTTTACCAAATCTCCCAGAGAGTGGCAAAAAACTAAGCCCTAGACTTCTACATCTTAGACCCGTTCCAAAACTAGGATACAAACCCTTCTATTTATAAAATATTCCTAATTGTACTTGGGCTTCTTATCACAACAAATCAGCTGTTACAAACCAGCGATAAGTTCTGCTACGAACAATGTCTCCAATCTTGTTTCCTAAATAATCTTCATATTTAGAAGCCCAATATTCTTCAATATTCTGATTTGATTCTTCTTGACCTTTAATATAGTGCCACATAGGATTGCATAATATTCCTAGAATATTCTGCATTTGTTAAACCATGACAGAATTAACTAACCCACTTCAGCTCAGGTGCAATATCGTATGCTCCTTCATAGGACATCTTATCCAACATGTTCTTCCAGATATTGAAATACTTTAACACAATATTTCCCAACATAAGATAGGACTTATTTCATAACATGTTCCTGTTAGAAATTTAATACAACCTATCTAGCATATTCATTCCTTATCTGTTTTACAAAAGTTAATGTTAATCCTAAAACTAGAGAACTTACACATATGCAAGCTCCAATGTTGTTTACTAGCCTCTCTCAACCAAAAAAATTGGTTTGATGGTGTTAGGACTCAAAAATACCATACCCATGACCTAAAAATATGATTTTCCCCTATTTAATGAGTTTCAAAATTGCAGTGCGTGCTTAGCCCGGTATGTGGGCGCTTAGCGCGGTCTGTGTTGTGTCAAAAAAAATTCAACACTTGTTTTCGCCATAACTTGGGAACCGTAATTTCGATTTGCACATGGTTTGAAGCGTTGAAAAGCTTATTCAATGCTTTATCTAACAATGAATAAATATTAACCAAATTGATGACTTATATCATCCTTATTTTGAGCCTTATTCTTTGATGAATTACCAAAAATTGCATTCTTAAAGCTTAGCCTTTGGCCTTTATTACTCAATGCTCCAATTATGAATGAATACCTACAAAAAGGATGAAAAACTATCAAATGATACAATATTTACACAAAAACACAATTATTCTATTAAGTACACAAACTAAACATATTTACAAACAAAGTTGACCTTATTCAAACGATATTAACAAAAAGTAATGATAAGTGCAACAAAACTTATACACAAACATAGCTAAAATTTGCACTTATCATATATGCAAAGTTATCAAAATGTGAGTTATGGTTAACAAAAGTCATTTTTCTTGGTCACATTATTTTAGGTGATGGGATTGTTGTAGATCCATCCAAAGTAGATGCAGTATTACATTGAGAAGCTACAAAGTCAGTGACAGAAATTAGAAGCGTTTTGTGTTTGGATGGTTATTATAGAAGATTTATTGAAGTTTTTTCTAAGTTAGCACTTCCTCTAACTCAGGTGACTTGTAAAGGTAGAGAATTTGTGTGGGAAATTCAATGTGAAGAAAGTTTTATTGAGCTAAAGAAGAAATTGACGACGACTCCGATTTTGATATTACCTAATCTTGAAGAATCATTTGTTGTGTATTGTAATGTTTCTAAATTAGGTTAAGGTGGTGTGCTCATTCAGAATGATAAAGTAGTAGCTTATGCATTGAGGAAATTTAGGATTCATGAAAAGAATTACCCTACTCAGGATCTAGAACTAGCTACAATGGTGTTTGTACAAAATATTTAGAGACATTATCTTTATGGCTCAAGGTTTAAAGTATTGAGTGATCACAAGAGCTTAAAGTATTTATTTAACCAGAAGGAATTGGATATGAGGCAGCGCATGTGGTTAGAACTGTTGAAAGATTACGACTTTCGCTTAAATTATCATCCAGGTAAAGCTAATGTTGTAGTCGATGCTTTGAGTCAAAAGACTTTACATATGTCTGCTATGATGGTTAGAGAATTAGAGTTGATCGAATAATTCAGAGACATGAGTTTAGTCTATGAAGTGACAATGATTAACAATGATTTCTTGGATAATATTAAAGAGGCTTAGAAGTTAGATGTGAAGTTGGTAGACTTAATGTGTTTGAGTAACCAGTTTGAAAATAGCGATTTTAAAGTAGATGTCCAAGGTGTGTTAAGATTCCGAGACAAAATTTGTATTCCTGATTACGCAGAGATGAGAAAGATGATTTTGGAAAAAAGTCATAAAAGTAGTTTGAGTATTCATCCGAGAGCTACTAAGATGTATCACGACTTGAAGAAGTTATTTTGGTGGTTCGAATTAAAACAGGATGTAGCACGGTTTATGTATGCATGTTTGACTTCCCAGAAGTTGAAAGCTGAACATCAAAAACCGGCAGGATTGTTGAAACCTTTAGATGTTATAGAGTGGAAGTGGGATAGTATATCAATGGACATTGTGACGGGGCTTCCAAGTACTCCAAGAGGGCATGATACGATTTGGACGATTGTTGAGAGGCTAATAAAATCAGCTCACTACATTCCGATCAATATTAGTTTTCCTGTGCCGAAGTTGGCGGAGATTTACATCCATGTGATTGTGAAACTTCATGGAGTTCCGTTAAGTGTTGTATCTGATAGAGATTCGAGGTTTACTTTTGATTTTTGGAAGAGTCTGTAGGATGCGTTAGGCTCTAAGCTGAGATTGAGTTATGCGTATCACCGATAGACAAATGGTCAGGCAGAGAGAACTATTCAGTTGTTAGAGGATTTGTTGAGAGCTTGTATTCTTGAGCAAAGAGGTACATGGGAAGTTATCTTCCCCTTATTGAGTTCACTTATAATAATAGTTTCCATTCTAGTATTGGTATGGCACCTTTAGAGGCATTGTACAGTCGAATGTGTAGAACGCCGTTGTGTTGGTATGAATATGGTGAAAGTGTAATGCTCGGAACCAAAATTATGTGATAGACTACGGAAAAAGTGAAGATAATCCAATAGAAGATGAAGGCTTCGCAGAGTAGACAAAAAAGTTACCATGTTAAGAGGAGGAGAGATATTAAGTTTTAGGCAGGAGACCATGTATTCTTGAGAGTTTCTTCAGTGATCGGTGTAGGTCGTGCTTTAAAGTCGAGGAAGTTGACTCCTCGGTTTATTGGTCCGTATCAAATTTCAGAGAAAGTGAGAAGTGTTGCATATAGAGTGGCCTTGCCACCTAATCTGTAGAATTTGCATGATGTGTTCCATGTATCACAACTCTGAAAGTATATTTCAGATCCATCGCATGTGATTACGATTGATGATGTACAAGTGCAGGATAATCTTACTATTGAGACCGTACCTATGAGGATTAAGGATCGAGAAATAAAGAAGCTGAGGGGAAAAGATATTTCTCTTGTGAAAGTGGTTTGGGGAGGAGCTGCTGGAGAGAATGTAATGTGCGAATTAGAGAGTAATGAAACGACCCGGCCGAACCTGTCATCTAGATGTAATGAAACATCAATGAAGTCGCCACCAAACATATTTTATCCCGCCAAAAGGGAAAGGTAAACATCGAGAAAACCCGAAAAGGGAGAAATCACGATCTTTCGACCGAGAGATTGGGTAAGGGAGTCTGTTACGCGAGGGGAAGGTATTAGCACCCCACACGCCCGTAGTACTCTACGATATCCACTCTTGTTGTCTAATCTAATGGGTGTGGTCAAAACCTATGTCTATGGCTTAAAATTGAAAAGGGAATGCATGCGAAAGAAACAAAAGAAAACAATGTTGGGAAAATAAAAGTTGTGCTCGATCGGGCCCTACCACAATGCCTACGTATCCCTTTTAAGGAATCAGAGCAGCCGTAGTTCGGCTTACATATTTTGGTTGGTTTGTGTTTTTTAGTTAAGACAACAAAAACAATCAAGATGGAAAAACATCAAATAAAACAACAAATAAATGAGAAGGTAAAACATCGACTAAATAATAACACAGTGAAAATTCTGGCAGCAGATACTCAATGTCACAGTGAATGTTATGACACCGTATCTGACTTTCTATAAGACAGTAAATAAAAACAGTAAAGAACACAGTCAATTGTTTACCCAGTTCAGTGTGAAACAACACCTACTCTGGGGGCTACCAAGCCACGGAGGAAATCCACTATAAGAGATATTAATTCAGGAATAAACCAACCAGTTTATCTCCTTCACTTAAGACCTACCCAATGCAACTTCAATCTAAGTTCAACTTAAACCTGAGTTCCTACTCACTCCCCCTCAATCACAGCAGTGATACTTAAAACAATTGACTAATGAATTAATGAAGACACTCTTCAGAACATACACTTGATTATGCTTCACAACTTTTTAATCAAGTAACACAAACACTCTTGCTTCACAGCTTTGAGTGATACATAAACCTAACTTGACTTTGCTTCAAAGCTTTAGTCAAGAGACACAAAACACTCTTGCTTCAAAGCTTTGAGTGATACAAAAAACCCTTACAATCAAAACCTATTCCAAGTCACTTATCACAATGATACTTGCTTGGATTACAGCAGTTAAAACTATACAGCTCCTAATTGATCTTCAGTCCAAAAGGGATATTTTCCAAACAGCAATCCTGTTGAATATATAGCAGCTGTTTCTTCAGTTAGGGTTTCCACAAAAAGCTAGGGTTAATTAGGTTTAACCATAAGACTTGGTCACAAGACTTTATCAACCAGTTTAGGGTTGAGCTAGGTTAACCCAAAGACCACGGGAGATTCTGTTCTGGAAGGAATGAGCCAACTTCTTGAAAAAACTCAAAATTAACCAAACTGCACTACTGTTAGATCAACACAGGATGTCTTAACATTTGTTATGACATCAGAGTTCCTGTTTACTGATTTTGGTAGAAGGCAATAAATGTGATCTTTTGCAAAATGCTCAGATACACACTCATACACAGTAGCTACTGTATGCCATACTTTTTCTGCAAAAAGAACCTAATAAACCAGAATGTTATGACATCAGTCATGACATTTACACACCTGGTTTTACCAAAAATACATGCCAATAACTAAACACTTACAAACTCCCCCTTTGGCAGATTTTTGGCTAAAACCCCTAAGCAATCAGAGAATATAGAGCAGCAGTATGATTGTAGAAAAATATAATGTCTACCAAGTAATTAACACAAAATATCTCCCCCTCTTTAGCCACAAATGCGCCAAAGATGCATGTACTTAAATGATATACAATTATCCAAAATAGGTAATAAAAACAACAAATAAAATCTGAAGACACTTGCATCAACAGCATCAACATCAGGCTTGTCAATTCCACCAAACTTTAAGCACTATCACCTTCAGAGGAGCTACTTTCTTCAGCATTGTGCTGATCTTCAGCAGTACCCTCTTCCCTTCTGTTTCCTTCAGTCTCCTCCTGTTCTAATATGGCAATTAGGTTTTCTAGAGTCTTTTTCCTGGTCTCCAGCTCTTTGCAGGTCTCTTTCAATACAGCTATAACATCAGATGTCTTGGACTGAGTTTTTGCAGATGATGTCTCAGCTGATGTTATGACAATGTCAAGAACATGAGATCCCTGAAACAGCTTGTAGTGTAACCCAAGAGCAGGAGCTCTTTTGCAAGCAGTGTCTCTTTCCACCAGGATATCAGGGTACTGAGCAAGGATGATTCCACATAGGAGGGAGGGAAAGGCAATTGGGCCTTTAACAGCATAGCTACCAGCATGTTTTAAGGTTTGATCAAAAATGTACCTTCCATAGTCAAATTCAGTCCTGTTACCAACAGCATAAATGAATCTCCCCAATCCTGTAGAGATGGTTGATTTATGGTTTGTAGGGACCCAGTTGGCTGCACCAATCTTGTGCAGGATGGAAAATTTTATACTTAGCTTGCTAGCATTTAGCTTGCCTTTTGAGGGCCAGCACTTGACTTGTCTTGCTGTGATGGTTTGGCAAACTTCATTGTCAGTAACTTCCAGTTCAGGGCAAGCCTCATTTGATCTTCCAAGAAATTTGTTAATTTCAGATGGAGAGAAATTAACCCTTCTTCCTCTCACATATACACATTTAAAGTCAGCTGACCTTCCATCAGCATATTCATCAGACAAATTCACTATGAATTCCTTGACCAGATTTTCATAGCATTTGGTAAATTTTACCACAGTCTTCATTAGTACAGCACCTTTGATCAGGTCCATGATTTCCTTGCAATCCATGGCACCATTGTTTAGTTCTCTTTCCAAGGCTATTCTCTTCAAGCAAACATACTTCCATCTGTTGGCATTTTCTGGGTGGTGAAATGAAATGTTGTCAGTGGGGACTTCAGGAACTCTAGCCATTTTGCTGGAAGGGAGTTTCCTTCTGAGAGGAATGTCTTCAGCATCAATTTCAAATTCTGATTCCTCATCAGAATCAGTAGGCTCAGGTTCTTTTCTCTTCTTTGTTATTGGTTGTCTTGCAGGCTTTGAGAGACTCCCAGTATGCACTTGGGCTTTCACCTTCCCTTTGGACAGTCCAGTCTTCATAGTACCAGTCTTCCCTTCAGACCTGGTTTTCTTATCAGCAGGTTTCTCTTTGTTCAGACCTTTTGCAGCATCTTGATTACCCTTCCTGTTCATCATTCTCCTAGCTATGCTAGGGTTGATATTTGCAATCAGGTCATTGTCTGAGTATTCCTCATCCACATCAATAACAGGTGGTTCAGCATTCTTTTCTGAGGGGTTCTGAATATCATCAAGGTTTTCAGATGATTTTTGAATGTTGTCATTTGGTGTTTCAACATTCTCAGAGACATCTGGATTTGCTTCAACATTTGGGCTTGCTGATTCTTGATTTAATGGAACAGAAATCTCCGGTACAGAGTGGTTCTCACTCAGGATTCTTGTAACAAGCCTAGCTATTGCTTGATGTACATAAGCTGATCCTTCCCTATTTGGTACAGAAGATGAAGGTTAAGAGGGATTACCGGATGAAGTAGCTTGAGACCTTCCTGCATGCCTTGTTCTCAGCTTTTTGACCTTGGAAGGGTTAGTTGCCATTTCTCTAAGAGGAGTAATCTCCAGGACTTCAGTATCCATGCATGAGGTGATTGCCCGAGAATCTTGATCAGATGATGAGGATGAAACGGTCGTCTTGGATGAGGATGATGTTTGAGACATTCTGATAGTCTTAGAAAACCAGTACCAACTAGAGAGAAAACTTTGATTGAGAGATTGGGAGTTGTTGCAAAGTCGAGAGAGGAAGGAGGCAAATGTGTGTCTATTCAACTTCTTAATAATTTTGAAAGAATTGGGGAAATATATGATTAACCCACTTAAAATAGACTTAACAAAAATAACTCCTTCAACCCTTGTTTTGAGCAAAATTAATTGCTATAATTTCTCATGTTGGCAAATACCCAACTTGCCCCTCAAGTTTTCAAATTGATTTGCATCAAGAGCTTTGGTAAAAATGTCAGCCAGCTGTAGCTTAATGGCAACATGTTCCAGTTTAATTGTCTTCTCCTCTACAAGGTCTCTGATAAAGTAATTTTTAAGGTCAATGTGCTTGGTCCTGCTATGCTGAATAGGGTTCTTGATTGTACTCAGATTGTCACAGTACAATGTCACAACATCTTGTGAAACATTATACTCAGTGAGCATCTGCTTTATCCAGATAATTTGAGAACAGCTACTACCAGCTGCAATGTATTCTGTTTCAGCACAAAATTGAAAAGGAATTCTTTTGGCATGAATCATAGCTCTGGCAGATTCCTGTATGATCCTATTTTCAACTCCATTTTGTTGAGGAGTTATAGGAGAAGAGAATTCATGACTAATTCCTTCTGAGGAACAGAACTTATTAAACTTGTTGTTTTCAAATTCCTTGTCATGATTTCTTCTGATTCTGACAATACACCCTTCTCTTTGAATTCTTTTGCACAGTTCTTTAAAAACTTCAAAGTCATCCACCACAACATAGGCATATCTCTTTCCACCAAGTCTTTTCACCTGCATTGGTCCCATCAGATCTATATGTAGAAGTTCCAGAACCTTAGAGGTGGTCAGATGTCTTGACTTTGGATGTGACATCCTAGTCTGCTTACCAACCTAACATTCACCACAAACTCTCCCTTCATCAATTTTCAGTCTTGGAATCCTTCTGACTGCCTCCATGGAGATAATCCTTTTCATTCCTCTTAGATGAAGATGGCCAAGTTTTTGGTGCCACAGTTTCACCTCTTTTTCTTCTTTGGCAATAGAACACTCAATGGAGTAATTAATGTTCTCAGGCTCCCATAAGTAACAGTTGTCTTTAGATCTGACTCCTTTCATTACAACTTCCTGTTTTTCATTAATTACAAGACATTCAGATTTTGAGAAGTTGACCTTGAATCCTAGATCACATAATTGACTGATACTAATGAGATTAGCAGTCAGGCCTTTTACCAATAGTACTTCATTCAGATTTGGAACTCCAGGGCAGTCCAAATTACCAACTCCTTTGATTTCACCTCTAGCACCATCTCCAAAGGTCACATAACTAGTGGTGTGAGGTTTAACATTATTGAGAATGTTCTTGATTCCAGTGATGTGCTTAGAACACCCACTGTCAAAGTACCAGTCTTCCTTTGCAGATACTCTCAGGGAAGTGTGGGCTATCAGGGCAGTAGCCTTTTTCTTCCATTGAGGAGTATGTGGTACCCTGTTAGCCTTAGGTTTGACACCTGGGTTCTGATTAGGGTATCCATACAATCTGAAGCAGAAAGGCTTTATGTGACCAAACCTCCCACAATGATGACATCTCCATCTTTGGTACTTTTTCTTCATATTTCTCTGTTCCCGGTGTTGAGTGTTATGTTGTGACATCTGCTTTGACATTTGTTTATCAGACCTGATCTTCTTGTCTGCACCAGATTTCTTTGCTCCCACAAATCCTAGTCCAGACTTGTTTCCCACATTTTGTCCAACCTGAAGGATTTCTTCCAATTTGTCAGTTCCATTTGTCAGCATCTTGACAGATTTGGTCATCTGGTTCAATTTTGAGTTCAGCATTTGAACTTCCCCTTTTAGATGACTTATAGTTTCAAGGTCTGCCCTTTTTTCAGCCTCCAACTTTATGATGAGTTTTGTTTGTCTCTCATTTTGCACACAGACTTCAGCACTTCTAATACACAGTTTCTTGTAAGTATCATCCAGTTCTTCAAATGTCACTTCCTCATCACTAGTGTCACTTTCAAAGGTACAAACACCAGTTAGTGCAGTAACTAGTTTGGCAGATTCTTCTTCAGAATTACTTTCTGAATCACAGTCAGACCAGGTAACAGTCATGCCTTTCTTTTGTTTCTTAAGAAAGATAGGGATTCAGCTCGAATATGCCCATATCCTTCACAACCATGGCATTGAATTCCTCTGCCTTGATTTCCCTTCTCTTCAGACCTTGGTCTTCTGCTGGAGTCATAAGATCTGTTAATGTCAGAGGGGATGTTCTCAACATTTGACCTTGACTTTGGATCCATTCTCTTGATGAGTTTGTTGAATTGTCTTCCAAGCATGGCTATAGCTTCTGAAATATTTTCTTCTTTATCGTCCTTGTTTTCATCTTCAGAGTTGGATACAAGTGCTATGCTCTTGTTTTTCTTATCAGCATTGTCACTGATCCCCATTTCAAAAGTCTGAAGAGACCCAATGAGTTCATCCACCTTTAAGTTGCTGATGTCCTGGGCTTCCTCTATAGCAGTTACCTTCATTGCAAATCTTTTAGGCAGGGATCTGAGAATCTTTCTCACAAGTTTTTCTTCAGACATCTTTTCACCCAATGCTCCTGAGGTGTTGGCAATCTCCAAGATGTTCATGTGAAACTCATGAATGGTTTCATCTTCCTTCATTCTTAGGTTCTCAAACTTTGTAGTCAGCATCTGAAGCCTTGACATTTTTACTTTGGATGTGCCTTCATGGGTAGTTTTGAGAGTGTCCCACACTTCCTTGGCTAGTTCACATTGATGTACTAGTCTGAAAATGTTTCTATCAATTCCATTGAACAAGGCATTTAAAACTTTGGAATTTCCCAGGGCTAACTCATCTTCTTCTTTGCTCCATTCTTCCTCAGGCTTCAGACTGATTGTCCCATCTTTCTCAGTTATGGTGGGATGGTTCCATCCTTTGTCAGTAGCTCTCCAAGCCTTTTTGTCCAGAGATTTTAAGAAGGCAATCATACGAGGTTTCCAGTAGTCATAATTTATTCCATCCAGAATGGGTGGTCTATTTCCAAAAACTTCTTCTTTGTCCATAGTGCCAGAAAGTGATATCCCTAGATCTCACCCAGTAATACAGGCAGGGTGCCTGCTCTGATGCCAATTGAAAATTCTGGCAGCAGATACTCAATGTCACAGTGAATGTTATGACACCGTATCTGACTTTCTATAAGACAGTAAATAAAAACAGTAAAGAACACAGTCAATTGTTTACCCAGTTCAGTGTGAAACAACACCTACTCTGGGGGCTACCAAGCCAGGGAGGAAATCCACTATAAGAGATATTAATTCAGGAATAAACCAACCAGTTTATCTCCTTCACTTAAGACCTACCTGTGATCGGTGGATCTGGAACTGACTGTTTAACGCTGGTTCGCGAAATGTCGCGGAAGCAAGAGTCGCCACTGTCTTTTATTTTCTCCAAATGGAAAGGACAAAAGCACAGAAAAATTCCTTAAAGAGATTGCTCTCGGTTCGGGAGGTAGGTTATAGAAAGGGAAGGTGTTAGCACCCTTTCTATCCATGGTTATCCATGGGATCTTAGATACTTGCTCATTGTGTTTTCAAAAATGGTTTGTTTGCTTTTCAATTGTGGGTTTTAAAAAAGTTTCTTTGAAAATTTCAGTTCGACTCTTGTATCGGTCCTCAAGAGTGTTTGAAAAATTGCTTTCGAAAGCTTTTTGAAAAGGTGTCGGTGTGAAAAGTATTTTTGATTTGTTTTGAAGTTAGAGCAAGTATCTAGAGTCGTCTACCTACCCTAAGGAATTCATCTGTGTAGATGTCCTTTAAAGTAATGCCATCCCACCATTGAGAGGTAGGTAGCACCACTATTGGAGTTGTTCGGGTCAATTCGAAGTTCGGGACATGGTGATCACTGGAGCAATAGGAAGATACCTTAGAAGCTACCCTCATGTCAGGTTCCCGGATCATGAGGACTTACTAAAACATCCTCTACTCGACGATCACCTTTCGAGAGGCAAGGCAACAGTGAAGCGTACCCTAGGGGTGGTGTGTGATTGGTGTGTCGTTTTCAGATATTTTTGTCTTGTTCATGTAGTTGGTGATCTACGCTTTTGTTTTTATTTTAACATTCATTCATGCATGCAAATTATTAGCAGTTAAAAAGTTACGAGAAATATAAAGTTTCTAAACTATTACAAAGGCGCGGGTCCACATCGCCAAATTAAATCCAGGACCCGATTTGACATAAAACAAAGTAAAGTGCGAAAAATATAAATATCGAATTTACATGGCTTTGGGAGAATTACATAAATATTATAAGAAAGGAAATAAAAAAATGCGAAGAGAATTAAAATCGAAAGCGAGGGCGTTGGACCCTTTTTAATGAAAATTAAATTACGATTCAACAAATTAATTAAATTAAAATAAAAAGAAAAGATTTTTTAGAGTTTTTTTTGGTATTTATGGATTTTTAATAAGAGAGTTAAATGAAACTAAGAAATTAATTAACCCTAATTTTAACTATTTTTTTATTTATTAAGAAAAAATATTAAAATTGAACCTAAAATTAAACCTAATTAATTAATGCAACTTTATTTACAAGAAAATAATTAACAATTAATAATGATAAAAGAAAAGAAAAAGATAAAAGTAATTAAAACCTAGTTCTACAAATTTTAAATTTATTAAGAAAATGTTAAAGTTAACCCTAGAATAAAAAAACTAATTAATTAATAAGACCTTTTTTACAAAAAAATAACATTAAATGAAATATATTTTAATTTTTATGACTTTCTGATTTTTATTATTTTTTATATTAAGAAAATGTTAATTTAAAGAATTAAATTAAAATTAATTAAAACAAAATAAAAGTAGAAAAAACACAAAAAAGATGAAAGAGCAAACCAATGGGGGGTTCTGTCCCCAAACTGGAGGTATAATTCAGTAATTAGGCCCAACGTTCTCCTGGCCTCTTTTGACTTTTCTGGTCACGTGTGTCTGCATTGACTGATGCCTATGATATCCTTCAAATCTGGACCTTTGGATTGGGATCATGGGGCGCGTGGCATGCTGGGACATTGGGCATATGGTGGGCACTTGGAAGCAAGCTACACATGAACATGGTTAGAAGAAAAATATGGAAATAAGAAGGGGGACCTGGGGTTCGAACCCAGGTCCTAACGTTTACCACACTGATGCCCTGCCAATTGTGCTAACTGCGCGCGTTGTACATGGAATGAAGGATAAATAATATAAAACAAATTAGCATTAGTGGCCTAGAAGTAAGAAAACGCGCGCTGGATTCAAATTACCCAACCACAGCTTGCCACATAATCTTCTTCTTCGTTGTCCCTGAAACAAAAAAAGAATTAGCGGGGGTTTTAAACCCCCCCAAAATGCACCCTTTTCAAAAATAGTGAATAGCTCATCTTGCTATATAAATTAGGCGTGATTGGTGTGTTAAATTCGTCCAAGCTTCCTGAGTTTAGCCATGGTACTGGGAAGTCCTAATTTTACAGTATACGAAAATGCCCAATTTGGAGCTTGAGGAACCCTAGATATCTTCAATGGTGAAATCGCGTACGATGCTTAAAAACTCAATTAAAACATGTGGTTAGCTTTAGAATGATCCAATGAATATAAATCCAGTATTAAAAATTGCAAACAATGCATGAATTATGATATAAGAACATGGAAAAAAAACGTGAACAGGACACGATCGTTCTACCGTTTCTTGACGTTAGAGTTGATGGTTTTGATCTAAAAACCTTCCTTGAAGTCTCAGGAATGCAATGAGATGGTTATTCTGTCTTGAAACCCTTTGTAATCGTGATTTCAGTTTTTGAAAATTTGGACAAAATGCCAACTTTGTTCTTGAGAAGAGGCGCAGTATTCAGGTCCCTTGGCATTAGGTTTGCATCTTGCTTATGTATGGAATGTATTAGGGTTAAATTCTGAGTCCACAAATCCTTGCATTGATGAAAACAATATTTGATTTTCATGGCATATCTTCCAAATCCTTTTTCACATGTTTTTGATTCCAATCATGGCAAAACCTTCCAATTTTGATTATGCACGAATCTTGAGCCTTTAAGAAAAGTTTATCTTGCACAAAAAGATTTAAAAACTTTGGTTTAGTATTTTTCCATATTTTATTTAATTTAAATGAATTAATTGTAATTAAAAATTCAAATAAATAAATAAAAATGATGAATAAATCCCCTTTGGGCCAAATGGTCGTGCACATGCTTTGGATGATGAATCTTGGAAGAAAATGTGGCCCATTAGCAATTTTAAGGCATTTGAAGCAAAGTTGACTTTTCAAAATACCCAAAAATTTCCCAACTTCCACAAGGCATATCTTGCTCAATTTTTAAGCTTTGATCATGTTCTTGGACATTTTGGAAAGGTCTTGAAGTCCTCTAACCAATTCCTTTGGTCCCATGTCATTTTGATTTACCAATCTCAAGTTATGGCCCTTGACTTAAAGTCCCTTTTTGTTGACTTTTGAAAAAGACCTATAATGTTGAAATTGATAACTTTTTGTGAGAGCATTTCTTGGACTTGAAGTGTGAAGAGGAGTTGTAGGAAATGTCTTTCTCTTCAAAATGAGCTTTGGATGGAATTTTTATGATAAACCATGTGGAAGTTATGCCTTGGTCAAGTTACAGTTGACTTTTTAAACTGTCCAAATATGGAAACTTTTGCATCTTGAGACTTTTTGAGCCATGCTTTGAGAATCATGATCAAGAATTGATCAAATGATGTTTGTGGCTTCAAAATGAGATTTTGACCAAAAATTTGAACTTTTGACTGCCAAATGACCATTTTGCCCCTGCAGTTGACTGTAGGGCAATTAGGGTTTTTGACTGTGCAATTTTGTGCTGTGAGTCTTGAAACTTGACATGAGGATACTTGAAAATGTTTATAAGCATGTGGGACTTGCTTGGACCCTTGGAAACTTCATTTTCTTTGTCAGAACCAAAACCCTAATTTTTGACTGTTAGGAGGCCCTTGAACTGTGCAACCCTTGGGGAGATTTTGAAGCATGCTCTTTGCAATTCTTGAAGAATATGGGAGGGCAAATTTTGGGGTACAACAGTTGCCCCTGTTCAATCTTCTTAAACCTGAGGATGCAGATTGGCTGACGCGCCTTTCGTAATCCGAAGGTGGAAGATGATTGAACACTAGAGTGCCCAGAAATTTGCGCTCACATAGTAGCAGTATGATGGTGGAATGGGCTTATAGATGCCATTTGGAGATTGATGAATAGGATGATGGGCTTATAGATGCCATCTGGGTGTCGATCGCGTAGGAGATTCCTTAGCGGGAACTTGCGTACCTGCAAAAGAAAATGATTACCTGGCCTGTTACGGGAGCTGGTCTTCAAATTCTTTTTATAGATGTGTCCTGACTGGTTACAGGAGCTGGATCTGGATCTTCAAAAGGTGATGAATGAACCAGGGATAGTTACTACCTCAACAGGAACGTTGAGAGAACCTTGGACGATTACTACCTCAACAGGAACGCTGAGAGAATCTGGGGACGATTACTACCTCAACAGGAACGCTGAGAGAATCTTGGGCGACTTCAACCTCAACAGTAACGCTGAGAGAATCTTGGGGCGATTACTACCTCCTCAGTAACGGGGAGAGAACCATAGGCGACTTCAACCTCAACAGTAACGTTGAGAGAATCTTGGGCGACTTCTACCTCAACAGTAACGCTGAGAGAATCTTGGATATCTTCTACTGAGTCTTTATCAAGAAAATATGTTAGGGGTCGATTTAGATGGACTAGAGAAGGCCTTTGACTGGATAAGAAACAGAAAAATCTTAGGGTCGATTTAACTGAACCGGTCTAGGTCTTGAAATCTTCAACTGGATAAGAAACAGGGAGATCTTAGGGCCGATCTGACTGAATTAGAGAAGGCCTTTGACTGGATAAGAAACAGAAAAATCTTAGGGTCGATTTAACTAAACCAGGCTAGGTCTTGAAATGTCTTCAACTGGATAAGAAACAGGGAGATCTTAGGGTCGATCTGACTGAACCAGAGAAGGCCTTTGATTGGATAAGAAACAGAAAAATCTTAGGGGCGATTTAACTGAACCGGTCTAGGTCTTGAAATCTTCAACTGGATAAGAAACAGGGAGATCTTAGGGTCGATCTGACTGAACCAGAGAAGGCCTTGGACTGGATAAGAAACAGAAAAATCTTAGGGTCGATTTAACTGAACGGGTCAAGGTCTTGAAATATAGCTGAGAACTTAACTGGATCTTTCCTGAAAGGTAAAGGTCAGTCGTATGCAAGGCATGATATGAATCAAGAGATGATGTTCTCAACATAAATGAGATTTGTAAGGTATGATGCGTATGTGCATGCTATAATGTATGGAAATGTGATGTTTATGAATGTATCTTTTTCGTCTAGGAAATTAAATCCTTGACGGGTGCTGGGAAGTCACTCCTGGGCTGATGTTGAAGAACAGATCTTTGCTTCCGCTGGGGATGATAGTTGCAAGAATACCGGTAGGAGAAGATGACTCCGTTGGGCAATAAACTTGGCGAATGGATAACTCTGCGGGGAGAAAAGTTACTCTAGCGATCTTGCTGGGAAACAATACTTTGTGGGGAGAGAGGTACTTTGTTGAAATGTTGATGGTAATGTTGCTGGGGATACCATTGTTGTGTTGGAAGTGTTAATAGACTTCGCTGGGGATAAGAAGACTTCATCGGGGACGATCTTCCTGTGGCTTTTGGCTGAGGATAACCCAGTTATATCCTGGTAAGGAAATAACTCTTTGAATAAATCCGGGAGACGCGTTCGTGCTCTGCGAGGATAAGCTTCCAGAATCTACTGGGGATACGCTTACTGCTTGAGGAGATGGTTTCCAATTTTCTTGGGGAAACTGGATTGGACTCTCCTGGGGATGTTTTGAACTGTAATTTGTGTAAGCTGAAAGAGGGAACCTTTGTAGGGTTGCCTAATGATGAGCTCGTGTAAAACCACATTTTGGAAAGAAGGACACCTGTGTAGGGTTACTTTGAGGTTGGGCTCGTGTGGAACTGCATTTGGAGTTGAAGGAAACCTGTGTAGGGTTTACTGACAATGAGTCCTTATAAAACTGCATCCTTGAAAACAGAGGACCTGTGTAGGGTTTCTGGGTGACGAGTCCGTGTAAAACTACATCTGGAGTTTTGAGAAGGAAACCTGTGTAAGGTTTACTGATGACGAGTCCGTGTAAAACCACGTCTGGAAAGAGATAACCTGTGTAGGGTTACTTCGGGATAAGTTCGTGTAAAACTTTCGGCGGAACCGGGGTAAGGTTACTGTAGGGTAAGTTCGTATAAAACTTCTTGATGAATCGGGGTAAGGTTATCTTGAGATAAGTCCGTGTAAGACTTATGGAGGAACCGGGGTAAGGTTACTGCAGGATAAGTTCGTGTAAAACTTCTGGATGAACCGGGGTAAGGTTATCTTGAGATAAGTTCGTGTAAGACTTCTGGATGAACCGGGGTAAGGTCATCTTGAGATAAGTCCGTGTAAGACTCCGTCTGGAGATTGAGAAGGAACCGGTGTAGGGTCGCCTGTTGATGAGTCCGTGTGAAACTACATCTGAGAGAAAAGGAACCGGTGTAGGGTTGCCCGAGGATGATCAAGTAGATAATTGTCCTATTTGGTCTCGGATATTAACCCACGATCAATCGTCCACAGAATTTTCTGGCTTGTTACCAGTGTTGATCTGAAGCTGTAAAGGTAGATGGTAATCATCTTTTGATTGACCTTTCCTTGGTACTTTGGTTGACAGACCAACTGGATCGCTTGGACGACTCATTATTGCCCCTGTTGCTGAGGTGAGGGAAGAAGATACCTGTGGAGGTGCTTGATGACTGCCGATTGACAACTCTTCTTCTGGTAGGCAAGTGACGAGATGCCGGGACATAGTCATACGCTTTGATCCCTAACTTTTGCCTGGACCGCCCTTTCGGGTTTTCAGTCCACCGGGATACCCATTTTTGCCCAAGCCGCCTTTTCAGGTTTTCGACTTGCCGGGTGTACAGATTTTTTCATTTCATCCCTTATTTTTGCCCGAACCCTTTTGGTTCACCGGGAAGCCCTTATTTTTGCCTAGGTGTGTCAACCTAGCGGGTCTTTGATTATGCGTAGTACTTTTTTCGACTATGTCCACGCTCTCAGGATGTAGGGAGGTGCCTCTATCAATAGTGTAGTGTTGCCATACTACTAGAAGATGTCTGATCAGGCAAGATTTGTTGCTGGAATGCCCCAAGTGACTCAGTCGGAGATTTTGCCCCAGGCTATTTGGAACTTTGAGAGATTCTCCGAATCTTGACTTAACTGCCCCAGATGATGGAACATGATCATGTCTGCCCCTTGGTTGGAAGTGCTTTCGTTCACTAGGTATTCATCGTGCGAATTTTCCTGCTGGTCAAACAAAAAGTCATATGCAAACAATGTTATATCAAAAATGCAAAGCTTATGTCTGTCTTGAAGATTTTGAAGATGCATTCTTTTTCATAAAACAAGTGAATGTTTGTAAAACGTGATGTCAACTCCGTATTTACCGTAAGCCTTAAGGAGTCAGGATACCTTTCATAACAGTATGCTTTCGAACTAACCCATGCTTCAGCTAGGACTTTTAAGGGTTATAACGTGGCCTGGTTCATGGTTTTAAGAAACAAAGGATAAAGGCTCAAAGTTTATTTGTACCCACCCGCTCTTTGTGACGTTCTCCAAACCTAAACTCAGTTGATCCTACGTTAGACCTTGTTCGAGTCTTTGCTCTGATTTACCGGTGATGATTCGGATATTGATAACTTACTTTGAATAGGCAGTCATTTTTTGTCTTTGTTGAGGGTTTGTAGTACCTCTTTCTTTTTTTGTTATCCCTGAATTTTTTTGCCTAAACTGTTTCTTTTGTGATTACAGTCAGCGGGATGCCCCAGTTTTGTAAGTCTCCTTCATAGGTTTTGACTTAATGGGTTCTTATTTTGAAAGATAATGACTGCCTTTCTTTATTGATTATTCGGAATCATCACTGTCTTTCTTTGTTTTGTAAGGACCTCTTTGGTGCCATTCGTTATGCACTTGGATCAGCTGAGAGAACTACCCTGCCCCAGGTTATGATTAAGGGTTTTAATTTTCGAAAAGAAAAACTCCTACTTCTTTGGCTCAAAGGGGTTGACGAGGGATTATCTTCCTTATAACTCCAGTGTTTAGGGATTGAAACAATGCCTGTACCTCATCAGCGGGGTCTTGTTCAAAAGCATATTGTAGATTATGGTATCGTTTTCGTCATCCTCCCTCAAGAGGCTTAGCATTATTAACCAAGAGTTGATCATCACAAAAATATGAAAACAGTTTTAAGTATAGTAAACATGATTAATTCAAGACAGACATGTGTAATGCATTCATGAAATAAAAGAGTTTATCATGACAATTGTTTATTTGAACAAGAAAAGAAAAATACAACTTGAATTCAAATGAACAAAAATCTCTCAATCCTAGCCATGTTTTGGCAAAGGAGCAGTGGTCACAATGGGAGTCTCAGCAGGCTCGAACTCGATCTTCTTAGCGTCGATCATATTCTGGATTTTATACTTCAGCGCCCAACAGTCCTCAGTATCGTGCCCCGGGCTATCAGAATGATAAGCACACCTCGCCTCTGGATTGTAGTTTGGAAAGGAGGTCTTGGGATTTGCAGGAGGGTTGATCACCGCAATCAGGTTCATTTTCAACATGTGCTGCAATGCTTGTGACCATGACATGTTGATATTGGTGAATTGTCTTTTAGGCTCGTCCAGCCTTCGCTGATTTCCCTTTTGTGGTTGTCGGCGTGGTACAGAACCAGAGATCATGACTGCCCCTGCATGTTGATCATGACGACTCTTTTGACTGTATGCAGCATTAGATTCCTTCTTTCCCAGGTAAGGCTTTTTGTGAGTATCAGAAGGTGTGGCCTCTTGAATCTTCCCGGCCTTGATACCCGCTTCAATTCTTTCCGCAGTCAGGATGAGGTCGGTAAACACTGCAGATGAATTACCAATGAGATGATTGAAGAACGGCCCGGATAGGGTCCCCAAGAACATATCAACGAGTTCCCGGTCAGTTAGAGGTGGTTGTACCCTCCCAGCAAGGTCTCTCCATCTCTGCGCATATTCTTTGAAACCTTCTCCCGATCCTAACGACATACCCTGGAGTTGGGTACGTGTAGGAGCGAGGTCGGCATTATACTGATACTGCTTGTAAAAAGCAGTAGCCAACTCCTCCCAGTTACGAACCTTGGTTCCATCCAGCTGATAGAACCATTCGAGATGAGTCCCTGAAAGACTCTCCTGGAAGAAGTGGATCCACAAGTTCTTGTCCACAGTGTATGGTTGAATCTTCCGCACATAAGATCTGAGATACAGCCTGGGACAGGATGCCCCATCATACTTAACAAAAGAAGGAACCTTGAATTTGTGTGGGATCACCACACCAGAAGATAGACCCAGGTCTCCGAAATCCAACCCAGGCACTTGTTGAATTTCCATGGCATTCAGACGATCCTCTAGTTGTTTGTACCGGTCCTCAGCTGGAGGGTACTGCTCATCATTGAACTCCGTCTCGTTGTCAGAGACCACTGGACTAGGCACCTCTCTCTCATGGTGATTTCCTTCCCCCACAGATGGAGTGGTCCTCTCAGCTTCATTTTGTAGTGTGTTCCCAGATCTGCGTCTAGGGTTGAACAAAACAGTCCTCTTGTTCTTCTTCTTCTGAATCAGAGTCTTCAATTCCTTTTGACCATGGGCTATACTCATAATCAACTCCTGGAACTGGGCATTCTGGGCCTGGAGGGCCTTGATAGTTTGTCCCTCGGATGATTCAGGATTCATGATGACTGCTGAAATAAACAGCGAAGAAGGTAAGTGACCTGCAACAAGTGTACCTGTAATGCAATGATATGTATGATATGCATGCAATGTTTTCAAGGACCTCGCGGGGTAAACAAGAAAATTGTTAGAATTTGAATTTTGTAGCTTGATGGAAGGCACTGTATGTTGTTGAGAGTCCTTCTTCAAGGGTCAAAGGCTCACCATATCCAGTGGGTCATAGCCCCTGACAACCTTGTCTAGAGGAAAATAAATCCTCTTTGCCCCTTGCTGGGATAGTTGATTCACCATGACCTGCATCACAAGCCCTTGAGATCCTTGAAATGGGTTAGGATGTATGCAATGGCATGATGTTATGGTATGCATGGGGTAATGTGAGTAACCCTGTTATGAGTCCGAATTAAGGACTGTAATCCAAACTTGCAAGAAACTCAAGTGTCAGATAACAAGCATGCAAATAGTCAAGTTGGAAGGCACACAAGTCACACAAAGAGCCCTTAGAGTTTAGGCCAGCATGGGGTCTAGGTATTACCCTCTTGAAGTTGGTGGGCTCAACCTGTCCTATTAGAAGTAACCGGGTTCTAAGGGTCCCAATATCACGGGATTGCTTTCATTATTCATCGTTTCGATTTAGCCACTGAACTGGCGACCGAAATATTCCAGGAAAACAACCCTCAATTGAGTGTAGTATCGAGTATCAACCAACCTCGGACTGCACCAAAGTCAGTTATCTCACTACCCTAAAGAGGCCAAGATAGTTCAATTAAGGTTCCTAAGGTCAGTTGATGCTTCACGACACCATGCGGAGGCCCCGTACTCTCCTTGACTGAACTCAAGGGTTACCGGTACACACCAAAGTGCCACATCAACGTAGCAGACTGCTTCAACCATGTCGGTATACCCCGCACAGTTCCCTCACAGCCTTGTTGCTACTTTCTAAGAAGGTATCCCCCAGATTCGGGTTAGGATCTATAGAACTCCCAAGACAGTCCCACAATAATAAAGCAAGCAAGTCAATACAATTGAAAACACAGTTATGAACTATCCTAAGGTACACCTCACTTTATAAAGATCTCCCCAGCAGAGTCGCCAGTTCTGTGATCGGTGGATCTGGAACTGATTGTTTAACGCTGGTTCGCGAAATGTCGCGGAAGCAAGAGTCGCCACCGTCTTTTATTTTCTCCAAATGGAAAGGACAAAAGCACAGAAAAATTCCTTAAAGAGATTGCTCTCGGTTCGGGAGGTAGGTTATAGAAAGGGAAGGTGTTAGCACCCTTTCTATCCATGGTTATCCATGGGCTCTTAGATACTTGCTCATTGTGTTTTCAAAAATGGTTTGTTTGCTTTTCAATTGTGGGTTTTAAAAAAGTTTCTTTGAAAATTTCAGTTCGACTCTTGTATCGGTCCTCAAGAGTGTTTGAAAAATTGCTTTCGAAAGCTTTTTGAAAAGGTGTCGGTGTGAAAAGTATTTTTGATTTGTTTTGAAGTTAGAGCAAGTATCTAGAGTCGTCTACCTACCCTAAGGAATTCATCTGTGTAGATGTCCTTTAAAGTAATGCCATCCCACCATTGAGAGGTAGGTAGCACCACTATTGGAGTTGTTCGGGTCAATTCGAAGTTCGGGACATGGTGATCACTGGAGCAATAGGAAGATACCTTAGAAGCTACCCTCATGCCAGGTTCCCGGATCATGAGGACTTACTAAAACATCCTCTACTCGACGATCACCTTTCGAGAGGCAAGGCAACAGTGAAGCGTACCCTAGGGGTGGTGTGTGATTGGTGTGTCGTTTTCAGATATTTTTGTCTTGTTCATGTAGTTGGTGATCTACGCTTTTGTTTTTATTTTAACATTCATTCATGCATGCAAATTATTAGCAGTTAAAAAGTTACGAGAAATATAAAGTTTCTAAACTATTACAAAGGCGCGGGTCCACATCGCCAAATTAAATCCAGGACCCGATTTGACATAAAACAAAGTAAAGTGCGAAAAATATAAATATCGAATTTACATGGCTTTGGGAGAATTACATAAATATTATAAGAAAGGAAATAAAAAAATGCGAAGAGAATTAAAATCGAAAGCGAGGGCGTTGGACCCTTTTTAATGAAAATTAAATTACGATTCAACAAATTAATTAAATTAAAATAAAAAGAAAAGATTTTTTAGAGTTTTTTTTGGTATTTATGGATTTTTAATAAGAGAGTTAAATGAAACTAAGAAATTAATTAACCCTAATTTTAACTATTTTTTTATTTATTAAGAAAAAATATTAAAATTGAACCTAAAATTAAACCTAATTAATTAATGCAACTTTATTTACAAGAAAATAATTAACAATTAATAATGATAAAAGAAAAGAAAAAGATAAAAGTAATTAAAACCTAGTTCTACAAATTTTAAATTTATTAAGAAAATGTTAAAGTTAACCCTAGAATAAAAAAAACTAATTAATTAATAAGACCTTTTTTACAAAAAAATAACATTAAATGAAATATATTTTAATTTTTATGACTTTCTGATTTTTATTATTTTTTATATTAAGAAAATGTTAATTTAAAGAATTAAATTAAAATTAATTAAAACAAAATAAAAGTAGAAAAAACACAAAAAAGATGAAAGAGCAAACCAATGGGGGGTTCTGTCCCCAAACTGGAGGTATAATTCAGTAATTAGGCCCAACGTTCTCCTGGCCTCTTTTGACTTTTCTGGTTACGTGTGTCTGCATTGACTAATGCCTATGATATCCTTCAAATCTGGACCTTTGGATTGGGATCATGGGGCGCGTGGCATGCTGGGACATTGGGCATATGGTGGGCACTTGGAAGCAAGCTACACAGGAACATGGTTAGAAGAAAAATATGGAAATAAGAATGGGGACCTGGGGTTCGAACCCAGGTCCTAACGTTTACCACACTGATGCCCTGCCAATTGTGCTAACTGCGCGCGTTGTACATGGAATGAAGGATAAATAATATAAAACAAATTAGCATTAGTGGCCTAGAAGTAAGAAAACGCGCGCTGGATTCAAATTACCCAACCACAACTTGCCATATAATCTTCTTCTTCGTTGTCCCTGAAACAAAAAAAGAATTAGCGGGGGTTTTAAACCCCCCCAAAATGCACCCTTTTCTAAAATAGCGAATAGCTCATCTTGCTATATAAATTAGGCGCGATTGGTGTGTTAAATTCGTCCAAGCTTCCTGAGTTTAGCCATGGTACTGGGAAGTCCTAATTTTACAGTATACGAAAATGCCCAATTTGGAGCTTGAGGAACCCTAGAGATCTTCAATGGTGAAATCGCGTACGATGCTTAAAAACTCAATTAAAACATGTGGTTAGCTTTAGAATGATCCAATGAATATAAATCCAGTATTAAAAATTGCAAACAATGCATGAATTATGATATAAGAACATGGAAAAAAACGTGAACAGGACACGATCGTTCTACCGTTTCTTGACATTAGAGTTGATGGTTTTGATCTAAAAACCTTCCTTGAAGTCTCAGGAATGCAATGAGATGGTTATTCTGTCTTGAAACCCTTTGTAATCGTGATTTCAGTTTTTGAAAATTTGGACAAAATGCCAACTTTGTTCTTGAGAAGAGGCGCAGTATTCAGGTCCCTTGGCATTAGGTTTGCATCTTGCTTATGTATGGAATGTATTAGGGTTAAATTCTGAGTCCACAAATCCTTGCATTGATGAAAACAATATTTGATTTTCATGGCATATCTTCCAAATCCTTTTTCACATGTTTTTGATTCCAATCATGGCAAAACCTTCCAATTTTGATTATGCACGAATCTTGAGCCTTTAAGAAAAGTTTATCTTGCACAAAAAGATTTAAAAACTTTGGTTTAGTATTTTTCCATATTTTATTTAATTTAAATGAATTAATTGTAATTAAAAATTCAAATAAATAAATAAAAATGATGAATAAATCCCCTTTGGGCCAAATGGTCGTGCACATGCTTTGGATGATGAATCTTGGAAGAAAATGTGGCCCATTAGCAATTTCAAGGCATTTGAAGCAAAGTTGACTTTTCAAAATACCCAAAAATTTCCCAACTTCCACAAGGCATATCTTGTTCAATTTTTAAGCTTTGATCATGTTCTTGGACATTTTGGAAAGGTCTTGAAGTCCTCTAACCAATTCCTTTGGTCCCATGTCATTTTGATTTACCAATCTCAAGTTATGGCCCTTGACTTAAAGTCCCTTTTTGTTGACTTTTGAAAATGACCTATAATGTTGAAATTGATAACTTTTTGTGAGAGCATTTCTTGGACTTGAAGTGTGAAGAGGAGTTGTAGGAAATGTCTTTCTCTTCAAAATGAGCTTTGGATGGAATTTTTCTGATAAACCATGTGGAAGTTATGCCTTGGTCAAGTTACAGTTGACTTTTTCAACTGTCCAAATATGGAAACTTTTGCATCTTGAGACTTTTTGAGCCATGCTTTGAGAATCATGATCAAGAATTGATCAAATGATGTTTGTGGCTTCAAAATGAGAAGTTGACCAAAAATTTGAACTTTTGACTGTCAAATGACCATTTTGCCCCTGCAGTTGACTATAGGGCAATTAGGGTTTTTGACTGTGCAATTTTGTGCTGTGAGTCTTAAAACTTGACATGAGGATACTTGACAATGTTTATAAGCATGTGGGACTTGCTTGGACCCTTGGAAACTTCATTTTCTTTGTCAGAACCAAAACCCTAATTTTTGACTGTTAGGAGGCCCTTGAACTGTGCAACCCTTGGGGAGATTTTGAAGCATGCTCTTTGCAATTCTTGAAGAATATGGGAGGGCAAATTTTGGGGTACAACACTACCCAATGCAACTTCAATCTAAGTTCAACTTAAACCTGAGTTCCTACTCACTCCCCCTCAATCACAGCAGTGATACTTAAAACAATTGACTAATGAATTAATGAAGACACTCTTCAGAACATACACTTGATTATGCTTCACAGCTTTTTAATCAAGTAACACAAACACTCTTGCTTCACAGCTTTGAGTGATACATAAACCTAACTTGACTTTGCTTCAAAGCTTTAGTCAAGAGACACAAAACACTCTTGCTTCAAAGCTTTGAGTGATACAAAAAACCCTTACAATCAAAACTTATTCCAAGTCACTTATCACAATGATACTTGCTTGGATTACAGCAGTTAAAACTATACAGCTCCTAATTGATCTTCAGTCCAAAAGGGATATTTTCCAAACAGCAATCTTGTTGAATATATAGCAGCTGTTTCTTCAGTTAGGGTTTCCACAAAAAGCTAGGGTTAATTAGGTTTAACCATAAGACTTGGTCACAAGACTTTATCAACCAGTTTAGGGTTGAGCTAGGTTAACCCAAAGACCACGGGAGATTCTGTTCTGGAAGGAATGAGCCAACTTCCTGAAAAAACTCAGAATTAACCAAACTGCACTACTGTAGATCAGTACAGGATGTCTTAACATTTGTTATGACATCAGAATTCCTGTTTACTGATTTTGATAGAAGGCAATAAATGTGATCTTTTGCAAAATGCTCAGATACACACTCATACACAGTAGCTACTGTATGCCATACTTTTTCTGCAAAAAGAACCTAATAAACCAGAATGTTATGACATCAGTCATGACATTTACACATCTGGTTTTACCAAAAATACATGCCAATAACTAAACACTTACATACAGTAACATGTCAAAGATGGCGAAACATTAAATGATAAAACATCACACCTAACAAATGACATTGAGAGTCAAAGTGGGATACCTAACATGTGCGATGGCGAAAAATCAGCTTCAAACAAATGTGCGATGGTGAAACATCGGCTAAAAGATAATAAATCATCATGGCAAAGATGGTGAGACATAAATAAAACGGATGACAAAACATCACACCTAACAATGATATTGAGAATCAAAGTAGGATAACAAACATGTGCGATGGCGAAACATCAGCTTCAAACAAGTATGCGATGGCGAAACATCGTTTATAAGATAACAAGGTACCATGGGAAAGATGGCGAAACATCGATAAATCAGATGACAAAACATCACACATATCAATGATATTGAGAATCAAAGTAGGATAACAAGTGCGATGGCGAGGCATTGGCTTCAAACAAATGTGTGATGGCGAAACATCGGCTAAAAGGTAGTAAAGTATCATGAAACATCAACAAACCGGATGGCAAAACATCACACCTAACAATGACATTGAGAATCAAAGTAGGATAACAAACATGTGCGATGGCGAAACAGCGGCTTCAAACAAATGTGTGATGGCGAAACATCGGCTATAGGATAACATGGTATCATGGCAAAGATGACGAAACATCAATAAAACGGATGACAAAACATCACACCTAACAATGACATTGAGAATTAAAGTAGGATAACAAACATGTGCGATGGCGAAATATCGGCTTCAAACAAATGTGCAATGGCGAAACATCGGCTAAACCAGATTTAAAAACATAGCCAAGAGGCGCACAGAAAAATAAGATTGATTTGTATCTTTTACCTTGAAGAATGGTTTGAATTTATTAAAAGTGTTTTATGATTTTCCAAGAAATCAATTTTTGTTTTAAGATGCAAAATGAAAAGGAAGGAAAAACAACTAAGGGAAACTAGCCTAGCAGTATCCCTAATGTTATCATACAATGGTTGACCCTAAGGTTGAGGATAAAGGAAAATCCTACCCTATGTTAGCATACATGGATTCCTACCTTAATCAACATGTCAAAGGAAGCTTAACAAAACTATCCTATAGGGAACATGCAATGAGAGCGAAGTCGTGATCTCAATTTCTAAATTGAGTGACTCATCGATCAACAATTAAAGAAGAAAGAAAACAATAAACATCCTATAGGGAACATGCATTGAGAGCGAAGTCGTGATCTCAATTTCTAAATTGAGTGACTCATCGATCAACAATTAAAGAAGAAAAACAATAAACATCCTATAGGGAACATGCACTGAGAGCGAAGTCGTGATCTCAATTTCTAAATTGAGTGACTCATCGATCAAAAGTTACAGAAACAAACACAACACATGTATCAAACAAAAACATAGGGTCTCTTGACATATATCAGCAACAGAGATCCCATCATGCAACATGGAACTAAACAACATGAAAATAGAAGAATGGAAATAATTCAATACCAAACGGATAACTATCTGTAGCAACTGAACAAGAATAAAAGAAACCCAGAGAACTTCAAGCAAGTTGGCATCAGCAGATAAATCAAGTCACAAATTACGCCATCAGGATGTAAGTATTGAGATTTTCAGATATAAACAGATCCCATGGGTAATGTATGGCATTCATAATCACATATACATATCCTGCATAGACTATCAAATATGCCAAGCACAAGAGTAGTGCCAATGTAATAAATTGTGTTCCACAAATAAAGTGAAACACAGTAGCCTTAAGTCAAAAATGGAAAACTTTTCTCAAAGCACCTCGCACATTCAACAGTCAAGTTAGTATTCCCATAAATCGAATGATGATTCACATAAGGGATGGACAATGACACCATAATGAAGTGATAAAACATGATAGCAATTATCAAAACATGAGATATGATAGACAAGAAGAAACAGGCATTTGCATAATTTGGTCAAAACTTAGAGGAATGTTGCTCCTTTCTATCACCATGTTGAGTTGACAATTGAATATCAATCAAGGATCATGGGAGCTTGAGAAGAATATAATCAAAAGATCATGAAGGTCAGTAGAAAACACAATTAAATCATACTCAATTACTTCATCACAGCTCACAAGCATAATAGAAGAGGAATCCCACACAATGCATCAAAAGGTTCAATCATTCAAACATGGGGCATTAAGTGAAATGGCTTGAGTTTATTTGGATAAACATATCCAACATGATCATTAGGTACCCAATTATAGGCCTCACTCAAGTTCATTAGCCATCAAGCAAATTGCAACAAGATATGCAACATTAATTGGGTACCTTCACTTCAAAAATACATCAAAAATAGAAAAGGATTTCAATAATTCAAACCAAACATTTCTTAGCATCTTTGAAGTGTGTAGAAGTCAGAAAGCAAGTCTTAGGTTCATGAATGGTTGAGGTGGGGTTCAAATGAGGCCCAAAGTTCACAACTAGTTGGCAAAACTACCAAACTAGAGAAGTTTTCAAAATAATTTATGGAAAAAATATCAAACCAAGTCAAATAATTCAAGAAAAATGGTTTTCAGATCCCCACTACATTCATGAACCATAATTAAGACCTAAATTACATTGAAAATCAAAGGCATAATGGTTTTAAAAATGAAACTTGCAATGTAAGCTACAAAACCCTAATTGTTTGAATTTTAATCTTAAATATTAATTAGGTAAGATCAAAATTCAAACAATTCAAACCAAGATCATGCAAACCACAAGGAAACCCTAAATGTCAGAATACATGTTTTTTCACATTTTTTGAATTAAAGAAAAGTCAAAAATAAAATCAAATTCAAACAATTAATCAATTAAACAAATATTTATATCTCAAAATAGAATTCTAATAAAAAATCATAAAAATATATAACAAAAATTATATTCAAATATTAGAATTAAAAACACACATCCCTGATTTTTTTTTGTGGAATTTTTGAATTAAAGGAAATATTAAAACAAAATTAAACAAAGAATTAAACAATTAAACTATTATTTAATGACAAAAATGCAAACCCTAGCCAAAAGTAACAAAAAGGTCAAAACAAAATTATACTCAGACTCTATGATTAAAAACAAATTTGTATGATTTTTTTTATGATTTTTGAATTAAAGGAAAATATTAAAATAAAATTGTGAAACAAAAAATCAAATAAAACTCCCAAATTAATCTTCTAATCAAAAATAGGAAAAAAATATCAAACAAATTTCAGAATCAAATTCTAAATAATTTTAAGAGTCCAAAACATTTTTTTTGGAATTTTTAGATCAAAAGAACTATTAAAACAAAAAATAATCTTTAAACAAACAATTATTTAAACTTATGAATTTTTAAACCAATCAAAACATTTTTAAAAATTCCAATAAAAATACACAAGATAGTAGAAATTATTTTGGACTTGTGAAAATTTTTTCAGAATTTTTTAAATTGTTTTGGTAAAGAAATAAAAATCAGAAAATCAATTAAAATCAAATAATATGAAATGGATTAAAATTTAAATCAAGCCAATCACAGCGCGCCACCTCACTTCATCTTCAACCTCCAGCATAGGGCAAAACACGTGCAACACAACAGGTCATGAGCCTATGTTCAAATCCATCAATCATGCTCGTTTCTCAACCAAAATCCATGAAATCAAGTGCAAATTAAAGCTAGCATATCATACTACATTATGTAA
Source organism: Vicia faba (assembly GCA_948472305.1). Taxonomy (NCBI): domain Eukaryota; kingdom Viridiplantae; phylum Streptophyta; class Magnoliopsida; order Fabales; family Fabaceae; genus Vicia; species Vicia faba. Next base: position 1,659,903,570 of record OX451736.1, read on the forward strand.
TTTGAATCAATCTCAAAGATCAAGCATGGATCAAGAAATAAAGTCTCAAAAACTAAAAAATCTCACTGCAAACATGAAAGTCATGAACACGATTTCAATAATTCTGCTTGAATCAAAGCTCAAATATACATCAATCCTAGTGATTGGCCAGCTAGCAACTCAATGAACATGATTTACATCATCAATTCAAGTCGAAACACATAAATCAAAGTTCAAGAAACTCACATGGATGTGAAAACTGGAAACACGATTCTTCACTTCAGAAGCAATCCAATAGTGCAGGCTTGATCTCCTTACTTCACTGAAGCTGAATCACCAAGAATTTTGAAGAATGATCCAAGGAGAAGAGAAATTGGAAGCAATTTGCAGAGATGCTTGGAAATTTTCATATTTGCAATGTAGCGATTATGAGCCTCCTTCTTCACAACTGAGCCTTGATTCTTGTTATATAGCACGAGAGTAAGAGGATAGAAGTGGTATTTAGCACTCAAAACTGTTGGAGGGAAAGTTTGGTAGTTTTGGCCAAAAATGAGGATGCACATGGAGCCTGCATTTCACTCGTGCATTTGCTTGCCTTTTATGCGTTTTGTGAGCCAAATGAAGTCAGAAATACATTCTCCAAATGCCAGATCATCATGTCACAAATTGTTCTTGGGCTTGATTAGAAGTGAAGATAATAGCTGAAAATGAAGTTCTCAAGAAATGGCCATTTTGCATACTTGTCAAAATTCAATAAAATGCCTCAAAATTTCAAAGTCCATAACTTGCTCATATTTTTGAATTTAGACACAAATGAGTACAACTTGAAAAGGTATTGAAAATATCTATAATCCTTTAGTTTTGAGTTTTTGCAAATGAATCCATTAGGGTCCTCAAAATTTAACATGAAATTCACTAATTTTGGAAAATGGCCTATAATTTTGTGACTTCCAAGCTTTATAACTCTTGACTCTTTGACAATTTGGACATGAAACCAAAAGGAGATGAAAGATCATCCTCTTATATTTCCAATCTTACTTCATTTGCATTTTTTTGATCAAAGGTGAATAAAATATGAATTTTTGAAATTAAGTCCTTATTTTCCAAAATTAGAAACTTTTAGGGTTTCTTTATGAACAAGTTTCAACCCAAACCTAAATCCTTTTGATCCAATGATCAAAATGGACTTGAAGTATGAAAAGTACATCCTTGAATTGATGGTTGACCAAAAGTTCACTTTGTCAACCTTGACTTTGACTGATTTTGACCAAAATGACCATTTTGCCCCTTTGAATCAATTGATCCACTTCCCTTCAAAATTGATGATCAAAACTTCAAACATATGATCTTCCAAACATATAGAGGCCATGTACAAAGTTTCACTTCAAAATTCTCAAGAAATCTTGATGAAATCCCAAACTCTAGTTTTGATTAACCCCTTAGGAGACTGATGAATCATCTTCAAAACTCCAAATCCTCTGGGCATCTTGACCAATTTCATGTACAAAGACTTTTCAAATACCAATGAGATGTTGTAGCTTCCAAATCAAGACTTGTACATTGATCAGTAGCCTTGATCAAACAAAACCCTAATTTGACTGGTGAATCAAAAGAGTGATTCTTCTTATGAACAATCACAAACTTCAATCCTCTGATGATCCAAAGAGATGGATAAAAAATCTTGAGATATGCAATAACTTCTGAGCTTGAAAGATCCAGAGGTTTAGATGATAAGGTTCTACTTGAGCAACTTGTCAATGCAATCAACCTTCAAAGCTAGAGGAAGACTTCATAACCAAAGTATTTTTATCCCATCACAATGTATGAATGCAATGCAATATGATATTCATGATGAAACATAAGCCTAAATTAAGAGGGTAAATTTTGGGGTGCAACAAGCAAGATGTGAGAGGTTTACCCAGAGTTATTCATATCAGGTAATGTTCGTGGTCGAAAACCCTTTCTAAGTGGGGGAGAGTTGTAACACACTGATTTCATTGGAATTATTTTATTTAAATTAGTTAGGTGTTATGATGTATTTGTGTGCTTTGGTGAATTTTACAATGTGTTGTGATGCAATTTTCGGGAATTAGATTCCTTTGAAATTATAGAAGTTAAGATGATAGGGGTGTATGATCAAAAGTGTAAAAACATAAGGGTCTAGGAGATAAATGATATACTAGTATTATTTGAATTAAAATATTAGATTTATCATTATTGTATAATAATTAAATAAGTTATTCTATTAATAAAAGGAAGGGCATAGTTAGAATAGTGATACTAGGGTTCCAAGAGCTAGATAAGTAAAAACAAGAGGAATAAAATATTATTCTTATTTGTTAACGATCGTAGAAATGAGAGAAGAGCAGAAGCGAGAAAGAGGAAGAGCTAGGAAGAGAGGGACTATTGTTGAAGCTTGAGGAATCTACAATATAAGGTAAGGATGGGGTTTCGTCTCTCTAATAGGTGGTATAATTATGTGTATGTGATGATATGAATGTTAGGTTTTGGGTGTAGATTATTTGTGAAATTGATTATATTCGAATTGAATATGAAATTGATGTGATCATTTGTTAGAATTGCTATGTATGATGTGGGTTGAGAATTATAAAAATTTACATGTTTTAGTATGCTTACAAAATTGATTTTTGGTGGAAAAGATTGAAATCTGGTAGCAGGAAAAATATTGGTTTTTGACTCTATAACAGCGAGGTAATCGGTTACCTCAAATTGGTAACCGATTACATCAGAAATTTTTTGGGAATATTGATTACTGATTCAGTGAAGTAACCGATTACCATTCTGAAGTAACCATTTACATCGATCAAAATTGTGTAACATGGGCGCATCAGGAGTGAAGTAACCAGTTACTTCAGCGAGGTAACCGATTACCTTACTGAAGCTGACAGATTTTGTAAACTTTGAAAATTAATAACTTTTGACTCATGTGTCTGTTTGACACGCCGTTTGGACCGTTGGAAAGCTAAAAGTATTTTCTATAATGTGACAATCATTTTAATGGTAGTATACTAATATTTTATTGGAAAATTATTATGTGTGTGTATGTTGTATGTGTTGTAATATAAAATGTTGCGATTGAATGTATCGGTGTTGTATAAATGATTTATGAAGAAATGGTAGGTTATATTGCAGGATGATGATGTTGTTTTTGGCCTTGAATGGAAAAATATTGAGGGCTCATTCCTTGTATTTGCATAATTATGGTGTTGCATGTTGCATATAGAGGCCATGTACATATAGAGGCCATGTTGCATATTGAGGGCTCAAAATTGATGATCAAAACTTCAAACATATGATCTTCCAAACATATAGAGGCCATGTACAAAGTTTCACTTCAAAATTCTCAAGAAATCTTGATGAAATCCTAAACCCTAGTTTTGGTTAACCCCTTAGGAGACTGATGAATCATCTTCAAAACTCCAAATCCTCTGGGCATCTTGACCAATTTCATGTACAAAGACTTTTCAAATACCAATGAGATGTTGTAGCTTCCAAATCAAGACTTGTACATTGATCAATAGCCTTGATCAAACAAAACCCTAATTTGACTGGTGAATCAAAAGAGTGATTCTTCTTATGAACAATCATAAACTTCAATCCTCTGATGATCCAAAGAGATGGATAAAAAATCTTGAGATATGCAATAACTTCTGAGCTTGAAAGATCCAGAGGTTTAGACGATAAGGTTCTACTTGAGCAACTTGTCAATGCAATCAACCTTCAAAGCTAGAGGAAGACTTGATAACCAAAGTATTTTGATCCCATCACAATGTATGAATGCAATGCAATATGATATTCATGATGAAACATAAGCCTAAATTAAGAGGGTAAATTTTGGGGTGCAACAACTGCCCCTATTCAAATATCTTCAACACGATAAGTGAGAAAAGTGATAACTTTCGAGCGTTCAGAGTTGAAGATGATTGAATACAAAAGAACCCGAAAATTTAGACTCTTGAAGAAGAGAGAAAAAGAAGTAGAAAACCCCCAAAACATGCGTCAGAATGGAGTTGTAACGTAGGTTGAAATAGAACGAAAACAATAGAAGAGTAGACGCAACTAAACTTCCGGACAAATGTGCCAGGGAAAAACTGGGCTTCAAAAAAAAGGGGTGAGATAAAACTCAAACTACATAATATAGGCGAAACTAAGCTCTGGAAAAGAAAACGTACGCGGGTGAGGAGACGAAACTCTGAGCTCGACCCAAAGCAAAAGTGGCTAGAGTGCGTGATTTTAGGAGAACTTGCTAATCTCAACTAAGATAAACAGTATGAAGGAACTGAAAGAATCCCAGAAATGAGGAACAAAAGCGAGACGAAACTCGACTCAAAAACCAGTTATACGAAACTAAACTAGATGAGTACCAGGACGAAACAGGATTTCACGCACGGGTAACGAGGCGAAACTCAACCCAAAGAAAAGTGATAAGAGTGCATGTTTCTCAGAGCACCTGCTGGTCTCAGATCAATGGATAAATAGTGACGAAAACTGATAGAAGAATCCAAAGGACAAAAGAGACTGATTTCAAACCAGGGACGCAGTACGAACACTGCACTCGGTAAACGAACACCGTCAAAGGGTCCAAGGTATGAAAGAAAAAACGAGATGAAACTCGACTCCATAACTAGTTAGGCGAAACTAAACTAGATGAGTACCAGGATGAAACTGGACTTCATACACAGGAGATGAGGCGAAACTCGACCCAAAGCAAGAGTGATGAGAGTGCATGTTTCTCAGAGCATCTGCTGGTCTCAGATCAATGGATAAACAGTGACGAAAACTGATAGAGGAATCCAAGGAACAAAGGAGACTGATTTCAAACCAGGGACGCAGTACGAACACTGCACCTTGTAAACGAACATCATCAAAGGGTCCAAGGTATGAAAGCAAAAATGAGACGAAACTCGACTGAATAACTAGTTAGGCGAAACTAAACTAGCTGAGTACCAGGATGAAACTGGATTTCATGCACAGGCGACGAGGCGAAACTCGACCCAAAGCGAGAGTGATGAGAGTGCATGTTTCTCAGAGCACCTGCTGGTCTCAGGTCAATGGATAAACAGTGACAAAAACTGATAGAGGAATCAAAGGAACAAAGGAGACTGATTTCAAACCAGGGACGCAGTACGAACACTGCACTCGGTAAACGAACACCACCAAAGGTTCCAAGGTATGAAAGCAAAAACGAGACGAAACTCGACTCAATAACTAGTTAGGCGAAACTAAACTAGCTGAGTACCAGGATCAAACTAGATTTCATGCGCAAGGTAAGGAGACGAAACTCTGAGCTCAACCCAAAGCAAGGATATTAGGGCGTACACCTAAAAACCTACTGAAAGAGAATATCAGGACGAAACTGGTATTCGAAAATGTGCATCAATAGACATTGGAATGAACCGGAGAGAGTAGTGAAGACTAAACCCGAGAAGACCACGTCGGGGCGAAACTGAACTACAGTCAAGATTAGACACTCAATCAAACAAATGATTGACGTCAAAAGGATATTGGTATGAGGGGAAAACTGAGATAATGATGATGAAGACCTCGCTGGGGATAACAGAAACAGTAATGGCTTATGTTCCGATGCATGTTTGAATTCTTTCTATATAGCGCAATGCTCCATATAATGGAAATGCTACGCGTTTTGGTAGATGCAATGTAATGATGCATGTTTAAAAGTTTCACTAGGGAATGGCTAATTGAGAAGCCAATAACCAAGAAGTCAGAATCTGATATGTCTTGCAAAAATAAATTGCAAAATCCAAATGAGATGAGAAAATATTGGGATCCGCTGGAGAGGGAACCTCGAAGAGATGAAGCTTTGTGGGGAATAACAACTGAGTAACCAGTAGAAACGGGCCACAAACATTGAGAGGAGCTGCAAAAATAAATTGCAAACTCCTAGGGAAGATCATATCGACACTGTAGCTTCTGGAGAAGATTAGACATTGAGGGAGAAGATCAGGGCAAGACTGTAATCTTTGGAAAAGACAGTGTGTGGCTGTGTTGAGGATGACACCAAGACAACAAACCCGACGTGAGGGGTGAAAACCTTTGATGGGGGGAACAAAGCTCTGCGGAGGAGACGGGACTTCACCAGGGAGACAGAACTATGTTGAAGATTTTTGTTGCAGAGATATTTTTCTTGGAATGCAACCATTGGACGGATCATGTAGATAGTCACACAGTATCGACTTTACTGGGGATAAGGAAAGATCTTAACATAAGGATGCCCCAGTCAGCAGATCGGTTGGGAAATGAGAGGTAATGGCGAGGGATCTTTGTCGCCAATTCTGTTGGGGATATGCGACATCCTCAAATCCGGGGTCTCAGAAATGATGTTTTTAAAAGAAGATTCTTGGGTTAACAAAACTTCGCTGCGGAAACTAAGCTTCACTGGGGATAGGTAAAGTCCTATTCATACATGGGCTCTGTCTAGCAGAAGAAAACCAAATTTTCCCTTCTTGACAATCATTAAGCTCTCTACAGGTGTTCATCGTGTAAACTCTTTTTTGATGTCAAACAAATGTTTTGCATGCAGAAAGATGTTTATTTTGGGAATGGTAGATCTGATGGGACGATTATTTAAGCCTTGAAGTTTAAAAACTTAACAAAGTGTCGCATCACTGTTGTGAATGAATCACTGGCTAGAGTGCAAAAATTTTCAAAACTTTTCTTCCCCTTCTCTTTTTTGCAAAAAACGAGTCAAGATGCGGGTGATAAGATACCAACATGAATATTTAACACATATTTGGGAGTTTAGGAAACGTTATCCTGTTGTGGCATGCTTTTCGAGTTAAACCCTTGTTTCAGTTAGGACTTTTAAAGGTTGTAACGTGGCATGGTTCGAGGTTTTTTTAGAAAAATGTTTTTCAAGGCTCAAGTTATTTGGTGCCCACACCCTTCGTGATATTCTCCTGTCCTAAGTTCAGTTGACTTATCACAAGCATTCATCTTTCAAAAGGATTTATAATGGTCGAGTGATCACGACAAATTCTCCAACATGATTGTCACTTAACTTTTGTTGCTTCTGTTTGTTTTTTGATATTATTGTTCCTCTTCTTTTGATGAAAATTTTATTGAATAATCCCCTTTTTTTGGCCTTTTAGGCTTTCTTTTCCCTAAATTTTGCCTGGACAAAATCTTTTGAATTTCAATTTTGGGAGTCCAGCGGGATGCCCTAACTTTTGCCTAAGCGACTTGTTTTCAAGTTTCAACTTAGCGGGGCTTTTTGTTTCATTTTTTTCATACTTTCCACTTCGAACAAGTCAATATGACTTTAGGTCTTTGCACTTTTTATTTCTTTTCTTTTTTCTTTGAAGAAAACAAATGCCTCATTCCTTGGTCGGCGAGGGATGGTCATTATTGTATCGATTCGATCTCGACCTCAGGACTTTGTGAAGAAATGAACATCGTGGTTTATACATTTTTCCTGATCTCATGATGCGAAAGATAAAATGCGGTGATCCTCATATGGGACATTCCTTATGAAATTTGAATGCTTGGTCACATTAACTGAACATCTATCCTGCCCCTGGTTTAAAAACAAGGTTTTTTTTTTGAACAGAAAAGAAACTCCTACTTCGAAGGCTCAGAGGGGTTAATGAGGGTCTAACTCCCTTATATCTCTGGTGTTTGGGGATTGAAACAATGTTTGTACATCATCAACAGGGTTCTACACAAAAGCATACCACTACAGTCATTGTTTTTATCTAAACTCCTTCCTCCAAACTCTTGGCTAAGCAAAAGAATTGGCACAATTGGTATCAAAATACCCGAAAAACGATTAAAGAGTGATACTGGATGGACTAAATAAAATGAAAAAATTTCTTCAAGGCAAAAATATACAACGCATCAAAACTGATATTCGGCTATAAACAAAATCCTATATGCAGACAATGCTTTAAAACAATCAATCAAGATAACACATGAAAGTGCGGCAAAGAAACGTAATAAAAGCCATTATGGGGAAGAAATATCTCCAACTAGGTCCGCCGATCTCGTCAGCCTGCCTTAATCTTGATATTACCCTGACCCAAGACCTTTAGCAACAGCACGGAGCTGTGAAACAAAATGGCAAGGCATCCGCCAGTAAAGTGAATGAGAATCCTATCAATCAGAGAAACAGACATTCCCCTTGCACAGTAGTAGTTGTGTTTGTTATCCGCATTTCAAGCGATCAACTAACCATGACTTAGATTACCATTTTCGTGTAAGGACCACGAAGTTTATATGCACATGCTTATAAAAAATATTGGACGTTTTTGCAAACAAAATAGTAAAAAGGGAGAAAAGAAAAGTATGCGTATACTTGAAAGAAGATATTCTATTAATTTTGAGAAATCATCCTGTGAAAAAGGCATTTACATTTGGAAGCAAGTAATTGCAAAATCAAAGCAAACAAGTGTATACAAATGGCAATGTGAATGTGAATATCCATCAAGTCCCGACTCAGCTATGACTCTTATGACTCTCACGCTTCCATCTTCATGCTTTCAGATAGATCATTCTTGGATTAGCTTCGAGCTTATTCCAGGTGACGGAACGAAGGAAAGAAACAAAAGATCTCATGTTGAGCTTAATTATTTGCTTTAAGTCCCTAACTTTTTCCTGAATCTCCCTTTCGGGTTTTCGATTCACCAGGACACCCTCTTTTTGCCTAAACCGCCCTTTCGGGTTTTCAGTTTAGCGGGTTTTTATTTTATATATTTTTTATACAAAGTATTTTTTAACTACGTAAGCATTCACAGGGATAGGGAGGTACTCTCTATCCATAGTCGTGAGCATCATCGCTCCTCCAGAGAAAACCTTTCTGACCATGAAAGGACCTTCATAAGTCGGAACCCACTTGCCCCTGGGATCTCCCTGAGGGAGAATTATCCTTTTTAGCACAAGGTCACATGGCTTGTAACACTGAGGCCGTACCCTCTTATCAAAAGCTTTCCTCATCCTTTTCTGATATACCTGACCATGACATACAACTGTCAACCTCTTATCGTCAATAAGTTCCAACTGATCCAACCGATTCTGTACCCATTCACTTTCATCCAGCTCAACATCCCTCATGATCCTAAGAGAAGGAATCTCGACTTCCACCGGCAATACTACTTCCATGCCATAAACCAATGAAAATGGGGTTGCCCCAGTCGAAGTATGCAGAGTGGTGCGATAACCATGCAAAGCGAAAGGCAGCATCTCATGCCAATCTTTATAGGTTACCACCATCTTCTGTACGATATTCTTAATATTCCTATTGGCCGCTTCGACAACACCGTTCATCTGTGGTCGGTATGGGGAAGAGTTATGATGCTTGATTTTGAAGGACTCACAAAGCTCCTTCATCATTTTGTTATTCAAATTAGAACCATTGTCGGTAATGATCTTTTCAGGCACTCCATAGCGACAGATAATATTATGCTTAATGAACCGAGTTACCACCTGCTTGGTGACATTGGCATAGGATACAACTTCGACCTATTTCGTAAAATAATCGATGGCAACCAGAATGAAACAGTGCCCTTTGGATGCAATCGGTTCAATTTTGTCGATCATATCAATTCCCCACATCGCAAACGGCCAAGGGGAAGTTAAGACATTCAAAGGTACTGGCGGCACATGCACTTTATCAGCATAGACTTGACATTTGTGGCAAACCCGTGCATGATTGTAACAGTCATTCTCCATGGTGGACTAATAATAACCTGCTCGCAAAATCTTTTTAGCCATGGTATGCCCGTTAGAATGGGTCCCGAAATCACCTTCATGTATCTCTTCAATGATTATATCTGCTTCTTTCTTGTCAACACATCTGAGTAGTAAACTGTCATGATGCCTTCTATACAACACACCACCACTGAGAAAGAACTTGGCTGAAATATTCTCAAGAACTTCTTATCTGTGACAGATGCCTCTTCAGGGTACTCTTGTGTTTTAAGATATCGTTTAACATCATAAAGCCAAGGATTACCATCTGATTCCAAACTAGTCTCAAATCAGAAAGCTGGCTCACTCAAACTTCTGATGGTAATGAAAGGTGCCTCATTAGCCCACTTAACCTTGAACATGGAGGACAAAGTTGCCAGTGCATCAGCTAGATTGTTTTTTTTCTCTGGGAATGTGCTCAAACGTGATCTCTTCGAAGTACAGAATCAGCTTCATAACATGCTCACGATAGGGAATTAGGTTCTGATGGCGAGTCTCCCAATCTCCATTAATCTGGCTGATAACAAGATTGGAATCCCCGTAAACTTTCAAAAATTTGATGCGCAGGTCGATCGCCGCTTCAATGCCATAAATGCAAGCCTCATATTCGGCCATGTTATTAGTGCAATCAAAACAAATACGAGCCGTGAAAGGAATGTGGTACCCCTCAAGGGAAGTAATAATAGTTCTGACGCTGTTGCCCATGGCATTGGAGGCACCATAAAAAACAAGCGTCCAACGTGATCCCGGCTCGGGTCTTTCGTCTGGGTCTGGCATGTTACAATCCCGAATATACACAATTTCCTCATCTGGAAAATCAAACTTCATCGGTTCATAATCATTCAAGGGTTAATGAGCAAGATGGTCGGCCAGTACACTACCCTTAATTGCTTTTTGAGTAGTGTATTGGATATCATATTCAGTGAGTATCATCTGCCAACAGGCTACCCTGCCTGTAAGAGCTGGATTCTCAAAAATGTACTTGATTGGGTCCATTTTGGATATCAAGTAGGTGGTGTGAGTTAACATGTACTGCCTCAAACGTTTGGCGGCTAGGCAAGCGCACAACAAGTCTTTTCCAGCAATGAGTATCTCGACTCGCATTCTGTAAACTTCTTACTCAAGTAGTAAATAGCCTGCTCTTTCTTCCATGTCTCGTCGTGTTGACCGAGGACACAACCCATCGAGCTCTCCAACACAGTTAGATACATGATTAGTGGCCTTCCTTCCACTGGTGACATGAGTATCAGAGGTTCCTGCAAATACTCCTTTATTTTGTGAAAGGCCTTCTGACAATCCTCATTCCATTTCATTGTCTGACTTTTCTTTAACAACTTGAACAAAGGTTCACATGTGGCTGTGAGATGAGAAATAAATCTAGAAATGTAGTTTAACCTTACCAAGAAACCACGTACTTCCTTCTCTGTCCTTGGCTCAGGCATTTCCTGTATCGCTTTTACTTTGGCCGGGTCAACCTCGATACCTTTTTCACTTACAATAAAACCCAACAACTTGCCGGATCTCACCTCGAAGGTGCACTTATTCGGATTCAACCTTAGCAAGAACTACCTCAGTCTCTCGAACAATTTTTCCAGATGAACAAGATGTTCCTCTTCCGTGTCAGACTTAGCAATCATATCGTCCATATATACCTCAATCTCTTTGTGAATCAAATCATGAAAGAGATTGACCATGGCGCGCTGATATGTTGCCCCGGCATTTTCCAAACCAAACGGCATCACTTTATAGCATAAAGTTCCCCAAGGCGTGATAAATGTTGTCTTCTCCATATCCTCCAGAGCCATCTTAATTTGATTGTAACCCGAAAAACCATCCATGAACGAAAACACTTTGGAATGAGCAGTATTATCGACCAACACATCAATATGCAGAAGAGGGAAATCATCTTTAGGGCTGGCCCTGTTCAAATCCCTATAATCCATGCACATCCTAACCTTACCATCCTTCTTGGGCACAGGCACAACATTTGCAATCCATGGCGGATAATTGCTGACTTTTAAGAAATTCGCGTCCAACTGCTTTTGGACCTCCTCCTTGATCTTCTTGGACATCTCAGGATGAGTTCTTTAGAGCTTTTTCTTTACAGGAGAACAACCTTCTTTGATTGGTAATCGATGCACCACTATGTTTGTATCCAACCCAGGCATATCCTCATAAGACCAAGCGAAGATATCAGAATACTCACGGAGTAGCTCAATCAATCTGACCTTTATACTTTATTCTAGATTTGTGCATATCTTGACTTCTATTTTTACCTCTTTTATGCCAATATTCACCACCTCAATCGAATCCTGATTCATCTGGATAACCTTCTCCTCCTATTTTAACAATCTTGCTAATTCCTCAAGAAGACCACAATCCTCATATGCTTCTTCTTCAGCTTGATAAATAGGAGTATCAAAGTCATAATGAGCCATAGCATAGTCGTTATCAATATGATCGGTGGTGGAAGTGCATCTGTATGAACGACATTTTGGCATTTTTTAGTGATAGTGTGTGAAAAGAGAAACATTGCCATTCAAAATAAAAAATAAATGGAGCAAAATTTTGAATGCAAAAACGTCCTTTATTTCATGATAAACTTGAAAATAAACATGGTGGCCCTACACAAATGATTCACCACGCCTTGGGCAGAGCGTAGGAATTATAATATGATAATAAAAGAAAACAAGAAAATTACTCCTCAGTGCTTGAAACTTGGATGACATCCACAGAAGTCCAATTGTTGAGTGTCTGGCCTGGAATACTCGGACGAATCTAATCTTTGATATTGTAGCCATCAACCCTATCGTCCCCAACTGCATTGACGTGTCCTTGAGTAGCACAAGGGCGGGAAAACTTCACAGGAGTAGATAAACTAGATGCTCTGGGAGTTGCACTCTGCTGACCTGGGCTAAAACCAAGACCAAATTTATCAAATTTTGGGGTAACATCCAGCACCTGACCCCAACCTTCAGGGTTTCTATTTTCCACCACAGCTCTCGCATCCTTGAGAGAAGACATAACAATTTCCTATTTCCTTCTGCTCTGGAGGAGGAAAATTAACAGCATGAATTGTCTCAAATGCCTGAAATGGAGTTTCATGTATCTCGCCTTCAACTTCAACATAGCGGAATGATGTAAAATGACTCACGATGTACTCTTCCTCGCCGCACACAGTTATCACCTTTCCTTCTATAGGATACTTGAGTTTCTGATGAAGAGTAGAAGTGACTGCCCCTGCTCTATGAATCCACGACCACCCCAACAAACAACAATACGCTGGTTGTATATCCATCACAAAAAATGTATCCGTGAAGGTGCAAGGACCAACCTTGATTGGTAACTCCACTTCCCCAAACACTGACCTTCGAGACCCATCAAACGCCTTCACCATCAAATCACTAGGGCGCGGTTCTAGTCCAGAATAATCAATTTTGATCAATGCTGACTTGGGCAATACATTCAAAGACGATCCTGTATCCACCAAAACCCGGGATAAAGTAGTTCCCTTGCATTCCATTGAAATATGCAACGCTTTGTTATGGTCTGGCCCCTCCGGAGGAAGATCAAAATCTGTGAAGCCCAGACCGTTCCCGGCAGATATGTTAGCACAAACATTCTCAAACTGATTGACTGTTATCTCATGTGGCACGAACGCATTCTTTAACAACTTCATCAAGGCATTTCTTTGAGGTTCTGAATAAATCAACATAGACAAGATAGACATCTTAGAAGGAGTATGGCTCAGATGATCAATTATGATATAATCACTCTTTCTGATAATTCACATTAACTCTTCAACCTCATCAGGAACTGAAGAAGCTTCTGGTATCGGAATTGGTTGAGTCACATTGGCTGGCGTAACCCTCGGATTACCAATCATCGCCTATTGTTTTCCTTCTTCTATTGCAGAAGCATCTGCCACATCTTGCACATTGGAAGGACCAAATACTCTCCCGCTTCTAGTCATTCGACCCACACCAGAAAAATTATGAACTTCCTCTTCATTACCTTCAGCATGTTCTTCCTCAGACAAACGAGTACTTACCCCCTGCTTCACCCCATGGTAATAAACATCAGCACCATAATGCCATGGGATGCCCTTCTCACTGGTATACGGCATGGGACCAGGTACCGTAATCATCAAAGGAGGCGCCCTAGATGGGATAGGAATGCGCACAGGGGTGTAAGGAATAAATACCACAACAACATCTTCTTCGGTAACCTTACGGTAGCTCGGTTTTCTATCGAACTGCGGGGAACCCTCCTTTATCATCAACTGGATACCGGATTTTAAATTATCACAGCCCTTCGGTTTCTCTCTAGACTTGGCACACTCTGAAGTACAACCCGAGAAAATAGAATTATCAAGCAAATACCTCTTAACATACCACAACGGAGTAGTTACTTGTTCCACATTCATGATTAAATTCAACACCTCATCATTATCATCAATCATATTAACAACACCCCCTCCATGCCTAGGCATTGGGTTCTGAGTAACATTCGGACCAGTCACTGGATTAAACTCAATTACCTTAGCATCCAACAAGTCTTGTATTTTTCACTTTAACACAAAGCAATTGTCAGTAGAATGGCCAACTCCGTCTGAATGGAATTCACATCTTGCATTAGCATCATAGTTAGGAGGAAGTCTTGCGGGTGGTGGTGGTATATTTCTCAAACCGATTAACTTCAAATCAAACAAATGGTGGAGTGCTTCAGTAAGAGATACTGGCAAGGGATCAAATTTTCTCGGCTATCTCTGTTGTTGATTATTATACTGACGGGGAGCATCTTGTTGTCTTTGTTGTTGAGGCACTGTATTCGGTCTCTGCTGCAGACGAGCATTAACAGGAATAGAAACAACATTGATTTGTTGGTGCTGACGATCCTCTCTTCTTCCTCTATGAGAGTAAACCACGCTTGCGTCACCTTCCCTTTTCTTAGGGTAAGTGTTGAATGGTTTCTTACTGCCCCCTGATGAGCCACTAGAACCTCCAATCTGAATTTCTCTAATTTCAATCCTACCTCAATCCTTTCTCCAGCCATAACCAAGTCTGCAAATCCTGTCGAAGTACTTCCTATCATGTGCTCATAGAATGGCCCTTTCAGGGTACTCATAAACATATCAATAATTTATCTCTCCATGAGTGGAGGTTGAACCCTCGCAGCCAACTCACGCCACTTTTGAGCGTATTCCTTGAAAGATTCTCTTGGTCCCTGTGAAAAATTTTGTAACTGAGTGCGATTGGGCGCCATATCCATATTGTACTGATAATGTTTGACAAAAGCCCGAGCAAGATCATTCCAGCAACGAATATGGTTTTTCTCCAACTTCATGTACCACTCCAAGGATGCCCCAGATAGGCTATCCTGGAAAAAGTGAATCAAAAGCCCCTGATCCTCAGTATGCACCGACATCTTTCGGAAATAAGCAGTTGCATGGGTAACAGGACATGACGTTCCGTTGTACTTTTCAAATATAGGAGGCTTGAACTTTGGAGGAACTTTCACCCCAGACACCAACCCAAGATCATTAGCATCCATACCAAGGACTCCTTGCCCTTCCACAACCTTCAAACGTTCTTCCAACAACCGATAGTTCCTATCCTTAACCTGAACTTCCGGCTCTGAACGCCGAATAGAAAACTGATCTTCATCCTGATCAAAGTCATAATCCTGCTCCTGATAGTTCCTTACACCGCCCTGATTATCTCTTCTATTCCCCACAAGACGAGGTCCCGGAGACGGGGGAAACTTCCCTACGTTACGCACAAAAGGATTTTCGGGCATCCCGTGAAAATTTCTAACAGGCTGATCTTGCACATCCCCCAACCATACAGAAATGTCCTGATAGAGCCCTTGATTTCCAACATTCCTCGGATAGCGGCGCTGGTTGTTAACAATGGCAGCCAATTCCTCCTGTTGGCGATTCACATTGGTGATGACCTCCATGAACTGGGTCATCTGAGTAGCCATATGGGCCCTTATTTCAGCGAGTTCAGCTTGAACTTGTTCCATCTGTCTTAGAAAATTGTTTCTGGTGGAATACCGATGAGTAGTCGTCTTGAATTCTGAATAAGAAAAGCAGAAGAATAAGAATACAGTCTTGAGATAACCTGTAATGTTATGAAATGCATGATGTGCATGATATGTTTGTTATTTCCCGGTATTCAAGAGTCCTTTTATGCATCAATCACGGCGCGCGACCAATAAACAAGCATATAATCAAAGGAAAAAAAGGACAAACAAAGACAAACACTTCAATTATTTACAAACAAAAGAAACGATGTTCGAGTGACTTCGGACATTTAAGAGTGTAACGATAAAATACGTGTTTCAAAGTAAACTTAACAAAAAGTAAGTAACGGAAACTAAATCTCTGGAACAAGACACGCTTCAAGGTGTTGACAATACTCTTCAAGCCTGGCTTTCTACTTCAAAAGTTGTGATGCGACTACTTTACTTTCTAGAAACCGATCCTCTGCGACACGCTTCTGGACTACTTCCTTCTTAAGCTGAGCATCTTTGTCTTTGAGCTGTTTCTCCAAGTTTTGAATCTTCTTCCTGTAGCTATCCTCAGATGCCTGAAGCTTCTGGCACTCTTGCTATGTCTTACTCAACTCTTCTTCCATTTCAACATGAGATCTCTTCCTAAAATTGGTTGCATCAGAAGTTTCCCCTTGAGCTTCTTTGAGTTTGCGAGCTAAGTCGACCCTTTCTTGATCTACCCAATAAAGTTTCATCCCTGCCTCGCGGTCTTTTGCACGAAGTTGAATGTTCTCAACATGAACCTGGGTGAACACCTCGGTAGGCACCGTGTTACTCAGAACAGTAGGAGGCTGCTCACATATGGGATTCGACCTTGCAAATGGTAACCGCAAAATCTCAACCCTGGCTCTAATCCAATCCAAGTAAGGAACCTTAGCAATAGGAACCTTCTTTCCCAAAGTAGTTCTATCCTTCTTGTGAATTCTCTTCCAAGAACTTGTCACTCTTTTCAACATAACATGATCACTTCCTCTAACAAAATACACTGATTCGGAAACCTCTTCAACCTTTGGCCGTCCATCCATTGCATATCCCAATTGATGATAAGCAAGCACATGATTATAGTTGATACACCCCTTAGTTCCTATGAGGGGAACATTAGGGAAATCTCCGCAGCTAGTGATAATACTTCATACTTCCCCCATGTCATAATTCCACCAGATATCAAATGAAGTAAGGTTGACAAGTCTTGATGACCATCGGAGAGAATACCTGGTATCCATGAAAGGGCCATTTACCGGTAGGTGAAACTTAAACCATTGATACAACATTGAATTACATAAACTTACATTACCTCCTTTTCCATGCCTGAAATGAATGGTGTAAAGAGTATCTTCTAAGAGTGTCGGTACCGGGTTCTTGTTTCTAAAAACACAAATAGCCGCCAAATCCACAAAATTTCTCTTGCGAGGGAATAGGATGATCCCGTATATCATGAGAGCAAACAGAGAGCTGAAGTCACTCCAATTCCCTTTCTTTGCCCAGTCTTCAGCTTTCTTCACTAAGAAATCCAAATAAAACCCTGTAGTATCCTCACTTGATTTCCAATTGTCTTTCACCTCTTTCCAACTCAAATGAAGGATTTCAGCAATAACTTCGAACCTCGGCTTCTCCGGTACTTGGACGAAAGGAACTTCATCGGACAACTTGATATTAAGTAGGTACGCGTACTCTTCTAGTGTGGGAACCAGTTGATAATCTTGAAAAAGTAAAACACCGTAATTCTTTATCATAGAACTGGAAGAGGGTGATCAAGGCCATTGGGTCAACTGGAGTGTTAAGGATTAGTAACAAATTGCCATGATTTTTGTTGAAATCATTCAGAACATCACCCTTCAGATAATAACTCAACCTCTTCAATTCGGACACATCAATAATAGGAATCTGATAAGCGAATGTATGCTTGTTGGGCTCTTTAACACGAACTGAATCAAACTCATTTGACGGGAGACCGACCATTTCTGATGGAAAGAAGAATCTTGAATGTCCTTGGAAAATGACATGCGCATGCTAGTTATTTTTTTATACATCATTTTTTAGAAATAAATATGCTATGATGCAACATGACTGGATCAAAGTTTCACACTGGATCATGGTTGGACCATTACAGAACAGCACCACTCAAGATCAAAAGAAAATCCCAAAGCTTCAAAAATATCATGGGAACCTGAGTCACCTTCGCAACACAAAGTCACCAACAGTACCTGTACCTGTAAGAAAAGTTTTCCCGCCCCTCTCATGGGTATAGTCTAGGTCAAGGTAAGGTTAAAAGCCAAATCAGAGTACAGGAGCTCAACTGTCGGTATCATCATACGATAACACCTATCCGAACTACCTCTGAAGTCATGGGTCTCATGGTCAGGTCTACAAAGCATCCGCCTCATAGCTGCCATGGCCACTCTATTCCTAGTTCCTATGGAATTCACTCATAGTTTGGGTATGAAGCCTTTTACCTCATGGAACAACCCACCCACCAAGAAATCCAGAATCCAAATAGTCCAGCCAAATCCAGTATGCAGAAAGTAAAGCGCACATAGGATGCAATGCAAATAGATAAATATGAAAAGCGGTAAAATAAACACCCAAAAGAAAGAAGACAAACACGAGCTAGGATCGACTCTGGGATGGACCAGCAAAAGGTTAATCTGTCCCCAATGAAGTCGCTAGCTGAAACCACCCGGCCGAACCTGTCATCTTGATGTAATGAAACATCAATGAAGTCGCCACTGAACGTCTTTTATCCTGCCGAAAGGGAAAGGTAAACATCGAGAAACCCTAAAAATGGAGAAATCACGGTCGCTCGACTTAGAGATCGGGTAAGGGAGTCTGTTACACGAGGGGAAGGTATTAGCACCCCACACGCTCGTAGTACTCTGCGGTATCCACTCTTGTTGTCTAATCTAATGGGTGTGGTCAAAACCTATGTCTATGGCTTAAAACTGAAAAGGGAATGCATGTGAAAGAAACAAAAGAAAACAATGCAGGGAAAATAAAAGTTGTGCTCGATCGGGCCCTACCCCAATGCCTACGTATCCCTTTTAAGGAATCAGAGCAGCCGTAGTTTGGCTTACATATTTTGGTTGGTTTGTGTTTTTTAGTTAAGACAAAAAAAACAGTCAAGATGGCAAAACATCAAATGAAACAACAAATAAATGAGATGGTAAAACATCGACTAAATAATAACACAGTAACATGTCAAAGATGGCGAAATATCAAATGATAAAACATCACACCTAACAAATAACATTGAGAGTCAACGTGGGATACCTAACATGTGCGATGGTGAAACAGAAGCTTCAAACAAATGTGAGATGGTGAAACATCGGCTAAAAGATAACAAAGCATCATGGCAAAGATGGCGAGACATCAATAAAATGGATGACAAAACATCACACCTAACGATGATATTGAGAATCAAAGTAGGATAACAAACATGTGCGATGGCAAAACACCAGCTTCAAACAAGTATGCGATGGCGAAACATCATCTATAAGATAACAAGGTACCATGGGAAAGATGGCAAAAAATCGATAAATCGGATGACAAAACATCAGACCTAACAACGATATTGAGAATCAAAGTAGGATAACAAGTGCGATGGCAAGGCATCAGCTTCAAACAAATGTACGATGGCGAAACATCGGCTAAAAGGTAGTAAAGTATCATGAAACATCAACAAACTGGATGGCAAAACATCACACCTAACAATGACATTGAGAATCAAAGTAGGATAACAAACATGTGCGATGGCAAAACATCGGCTTCAAACAAATGTGCGATGGCGAAACATCGGCTATAAGATAACAAGGTATCATGGCAAAGATGACGAAACATCAATAAAATGGATGACAAAACATCACACCTAACAATGACATTGAGAATCAAAGTAGTATAACAAACATGTGCGATGGCGAAACATCGGCTTCAAACAAATATGCGATGGCGAAACATCGGCTAAACCAGATTCAAAAATAGAGCCAAGAGGCGCACAGACAAATAAGATTGATTTGTATATTTTACCTTGAAGAAGGGTTTGAATTTATTAGAAGTGTTTTATGATTTTCCAAGTAAATAATTTTTGTTTTAAGATGCAAATTGCAAAGGAAGGAAAAACAACTAAGGGAAACTAGCCTAGCACTATCCCTAATGTTATCATACAATGGTTGACCCTAAGGTTGAGGATAAAGGAAAATCCTAACCTATGTTAGCATACATGGATTCCTACCTTAATCAACATGTCAAAGGAAGATTAACAAAACTATCCTATAGGGAACAGGAAATGAGAGCGAAGTCGTGATCTCAATTTCTAAATTGAGTGACTCATCGATCAACAATTAAAGAAGAAAGAAAACAATAAACATCCTATAGGGAACATGCATTGAGAGCGAAGTCATGATCTCAATTTCTAAATTGAGTGACTCATCGATCAACAATTAAAGAAGAAAAACAATAAAAATCTTATAGGGAACATGCACTGAGAGCGAAGTCGCAATCTCAATTTCTAAATTGAGTGAGTCATCGATCAAAAGTTAAAGAAACAAACACAACACATGTATCAAACAAAAACAGAGGGTCTCCTGACATATATCAGCAACAGAGATCCCATCATGCAACATGGAACTAAACAACATGAAAATAGAAGAAAGGAAATAGTGCAATACCAAACGGATAACTATCCGTAACAACTGAACAAGAATAAAAGAAACCCAGAGAACTTCAAGCAAGTTGGCATCAACAGATAAATCAAGTCAGAAATTACGCCATCAGGATGTAAGTATTGAGATTTTCAGATATGAACAGATCCCATGGGCAATGTATGGCATTCATAATCACATATACATATCCTTCATAGACTATCAAATATGCCAAGCACAAGAGTACTGCCAATGTAATAAATTATGTTCCACAAATAAAGTGAAACACAGTAGCCTCAAGTCAAAAATGGAATACTTTTCTCAAAGTACCTCGCACATTCAACAGTCAAGTTAGTATTCCCATAAATAGAATGATGATTCACATAAGGGATGGACAATGACACCATAATGAAGTGAGAAAACATGATAATAATTATCAAAACATGAGATATGATAGACAAGAAGAAACAGGCATTTGCACAATTTAGTCAAAAATTAGAGGAATGTTGCTCCTTTCTATCACCATGTTGAGTTGACAATTGAATATCAATCAAGGATCATGGGAGCTTGAGAAGAATACAATCAAAAGACCATGAAGGTCAGTAGAAAACACAATTCAATCATACTCAATTACTTAATCACAACTCACAAGCATAATAGAAGAGGAATCCCACACAATGCATCAAAAGGTTCAATCATTCAAACATGGGGCATTAAGTGAAATGGCTTGAGTTTATTTGGATAAACATATCCAACATGATCATTAGGTGCCCAATTATAGGCCTCACTCAAGTTCATTGGCCATCAAGCAAATTGCAACAAGATATGCAACATTAATTGGGTACCTTCACTTGAAAAATACATCAAAAATAGAAAAGGATTTCAATAATTCAAACCAAAAATTTATTAGCATCTTTGAAGTGTGTAGAAGTCAGAAAGAAAGTCTTAGGTTCATGAATGGTTGAGGAGGGGTTTAAATGAGGCCCAAAGTTCACAACTAGTTGGCAAAACTACCAAACTAGAGAAGTTTTCAAAATAATTTATGGAAAAAATATCAAACCAAGTCAAATAATTCAAGAAAAATGGTTTTCAGATCCCCACTACATTCATGAACCATAATTAAGACCTAAATTCCATTGAAAATCAAGGCATAATGGTTTTGAAAATGAAACTTGCAATGTAAGCTACAAAACCCTAATTGTTTGAGTTTTAATCTTAAATATTAATTAGGTAAGATCAAAATTAACAATTCAAACCAAGATCATGCAAACCACAAAGAAACCCTAAATGTCAGAATACATATTTTTTCACATTTTTTGAATTAAAGAAAAGTCAAAAATAAAATCAAATTCAAACAATTAATCAATTAAACAAATATTTACATCTCAAAATAGAATTCTAATCAAAAATCAGAAAAATATATAACCAAAATTATATTCAAATATTAGAATTAAAAACACACATCCCTGATTTTTTTGTGGAATTTTTGAATTAAAAGAAATATTAAAACAAAATTAAACAAACAACTAAACAATTAAACTATTATTAAATGACAAAAATGCAAAGCCTAGCCAAAATTCACAAAAATGTCAAAACAAAATTATATTCAAACTGTATGATTAAAAACAAATTTGTATGATTTTTTTGAGGATTTTTAAATTAAAGGAAAATATTAAAATAAAATTATGAAACAAAAAATCAAATAAAACTCCAAAATTAATCTTCTAATCAAAAATAGGAAAAACAATACCAAACAAATTTCATAATCAAATTCTAAATAATTTTAATAGTCCAAAACATTTTTTGTGGAATTTTTATATCAAAAGAACTATTAAAATAAAAATAATCTTTAAACAAACAATTATTTAAACTTATGAATTTTAAACCAATCAAAATTTTTTTAAAAATACCAATAAAATTACACAAGATAGTAGAAATAATTTTGGACTTGTGATAATTTTTTCAGAATTTTTTAAATTGTTTTGATAAAGAAATAAAAATCAGAAAATCAATTAAAATCAAATAATATGAAATGCATTAAAATTTAAATCAAGCCAATCACAGCGCGCCACCTCACTTCATCTTCAACCTCCAGCATAGGGCAAAACGCGTGCAACACAACAGGTCATGAGCCTATGTTCAGATCCATCAATCATGCTCGTTTCTCAACCAAAATTCCTGAAATCAGGTGCAAATTAAAGCTAGCATATCATACTACATTATGCAATTTGAATCAATCTCAATGATCAAGCATGGATCAAGAAATAAAGTCTCAAAAACTAAAAAAACTCACTGCAAACATCAAAGTCATGAACACGATTTCAACAATTTTGCTTGAATCAAAGCTCAAATATACATCAATCCTAGTGATTGGCCAGCTAGCAACTCAATGAACATGATTTACATCATCAATTCAAGCTGAAACACATAAATCAAAGTTCAAGAAATTCACATGGATGTGAAAACTGGAAACACGATTCCTTCACTCCAGAAGCAATCCAATGGTGCAGACTTGATCTCCTTACTTCACTGAAGCTAAATCACCAAGAATTTTGAAGAATGATCCGAGGAGAAGAGAAATTTGAAGCAATTTGCAGAGATGCTTGGAAATTTTCAGATTTGTAATGTAGAGATTATGAGCCTCCTCCTTCACAGCTGAGCCTTGATT
Organism: Vicia faba; assembly: GCA_948472305.1. NCBI lineage: Eukaryota > Viridiplantae > Streptophyta > Magnoliopsida > Fabales > Fabaceae > Vicia > Vicia faba. The sequence continues at coordinate 1,659,926,631 of OX451736.1, forward strand.
CTTATTATATAGCACGAGAGTAAGAGGATAAAAGTAGTATTTGGCACTCAAAACTGTTGAAGGGCAAGTTTGGTAGTTTTGGCCAAAAATGAGGATGCACATGGAGCCTGTGTTTCACTCATTCATTTGCTTGCCTTTTGTGCGCTTTGTGAGCCAAATGAAGTCAGAAATACATTCTCCAAATGCCAGCTCATGATCGTTTGAAATGAAGAAGTGTTGGTGAATTTGACAAAATCGGGCAAGTTTTGTATTTTTTCATTCAAGCAAGTTCAAGAAGCACATGGGCACGAAATGGTGAGTGTGATGGCCCTCAGCATGTCACAAATTTTTCACAGGATTGATTAGAAGTGAAGATAATAGCTGAAAATGAAGTTCTCAAGAAATGGCCATTTTGCATACTTGTCAAAATTCAATAAAATGCCTCAAAATTCCAAAGTCCATAACTTGCTCATATTTTTGAATTTAGACACAAATGAGTACAACTTGAAAAGGTATTGAAAATATCTATAATCCTTTAGTTTTGAGTTTTTGCAAATGAATCCATTAGGGTCCTCAAAATTTAACATGAAATTCACTAATTTTGGAAAATGGCCTATAATTTTGTAACTTCCAAGCTTTATAACTCTTGACTCTTTGACAATTTGGACATGAAACCAAAAGGAGATGAAAGATCATCCTCTTATATTTCCAATCTTACTTCATTTGCATTTTTTTGATCAAAGGTGAATAAAATATGAATTTTTGAAATTAAGTCCTTATTTTCCAAAATTAGAAACTTTTAGGGTTTCTTTATGAACAAGTTTCAACCCAAACCTCAATCCTTTTGATCCAATGATCAAAATGGACTTGAAGTATGAAAAGTACATCCTTGAATTGATGGTTGACCAAAAGTTCACTTTGTCAACCTTGACTTTGACTGATTTTGACCAAAATGACCATTTTGCCCCTTTGAATCAATTGATCCACTTCCCTTCAAAATTAATGATCAAAACTTCAAACATATGATCTTCCAAACATATAGAGGCCATGTACAAAGTTTAACTTCAAAATTCTCAAGAAATCTTGATGAAATCCTAAACCCTAGTTTTGGTTAACCCCTTAGGAGACTGATGAATCATCTTCAAAACTCCAAATCCTCTGGGCATCTTGACCAATTTCATGTACAAAGACTTTTCAAATACCAATGAGATGTTGTAGCTTCCAAATCAAGACTTGTACATTGATCAATAGCCTTGATCAAACAAAACCCTAATTTGACTGGTGAATCAAAAGAGTGATTCTTCTTATGAACAATCACAAACTTCAATCCTCTGATGATCCAAAGAGATGGATAAAAAATCTTGAGATATGCAATAACTTCTGAGCTTGAAAGATCCAGAGGTTTAGATGATAAGGTTCTACTTGAGCAACTTGTCAATGCAATCAACCTTCAAAGCTAGAGGAAGACTTGATAACCAAAGTATTTTGATCCCATCACAATGTATGAATGCAATGCAATATGATATTCATGATGAAACATAAGCCTAAATTAAGAGGGTAAATTTTGGGGTGCAACAAGCAAGATGTGAGAGGTTTACCCAGAGTTATTCATATCAGGTAATGTTCGTGGTCGAAAACCCTTTCTAAGTGGGGGAGAGTTGTAACACACTGATTTCATTGGAATTATTTTATTTAAATTAGTTAGGTGTTATGATGTATTTGTGTGCTTTGGTGAATTTTACAATGTGTTGTGATGCAATTTTCGGGAATTAGATTCCTTTGAAATTATAGAAGTTAAGATGATAGGGGTGTATGATCAAAAGTGTAAAAACATAAGGGTCTAGGAGATAAATGATATACTAGTATTATTTGAATTAAAATATTAGATTTATCATTATTGTATAATAATTAAATAAGTTATTCTATTAATAAAAGGAAGGGCATAGTAAGAATAGTGATACTAGGGGTCCAAGGGCTAGATAAGTAAAAACAAGAGGAATAAAATATTATTCTTATTTGTTAACGATCGTAGAAATGAGAGAAGAGCAGAAGCGAGAAAGAGGAAGAGCTAGGAAGAGAGGGGCCATTGTTGAAGCTTGAGGAATCTACAATATAAGGTAAGGATGGGGTTTCGTCTCTCTAATAGGTGGTATAATTATGTGTATATGATGATATGAATGTTAGGTTTTGGGTGTAGATTATTTGTGAAATTGATTATATTCGAATTGAATATGAAATTGATGTGATCATTTGTTAGAATTGCTATGTATGATGTGGGTTGAGAATTATAAAAATTTACATGTTTTAGTATGCTTACAAAATTGATTTTTGGTGGAAAAGATTGAAATCCGGTAGCAGGAAAAATATTGGTTTTTGACTCTATAACAGCGAGGTAATCGGTTACCTCAGATTGGTAACCGATTACATCAGAAATTTTTTGGGAATATTGATTACTGCTTCAGTGAAGTAACTGATTACCATTCTGAAGTAACCATTTACATCGATCAAAATTGTGTAACAGGGGCGCATCAGGAGTGAAGTAACCGGTTACTTCAGCGAGGTAACCGATTACCTTACTGAAGCTGACAGATTTTGTAAACTTTGAAAATTAATAACTTTTGACTCATGTGTCTGTTTGACACGCCGTTTGGACCGTTGGAAAGCTAAAAGTATTTTCTATAATGTGACAATCATTTTAATGGTAGTATACTAATATTTTATTGGAAGAATTATTATGTGTGTGTATGTTGTATGTGTTGTAATATAAAATGTTGCGATTGAATGTATCGGTGTTGTATAAATGATTTATGAAGAAATGGTAGGTTATATTGCAGGATGATGATGTTGTTTTTGGCCTTGAATGGAAAAATATTGAGGGCTCATTCCCTGTATTTGCATAATTATGGTGTTGCATGTTGCATACATGCATCGTTGAAGGCTGGTGCCCTGTTGTTGCCCTGGATTGGCAAATTGTTGAGGGCTTATGCTCTGACCTATATTGGAAAATGTTGAGGGATTATGTTGTTACTGTGATACGATGGGAAGAACTGACTGTTTTTGGAATGCTGGTTCGCGTTTTGTGTTTTTTGTTCGCAAAATGTCGCGGTAAGCAAGAGTCGCCACCGACTTTTATTTTATCCAACAAGGAAAGGAAAAAAGCACAAAAAAATTCCTTTTTCGAGATTATTTCTGAGTACGGGGGGTAGATTATAGAAAGGGAAGGTATTAGCACCTTTTTTATCCGTAGTTATCTACGGGCTCTTAGGTACTTGCTCATCATTTTCAAAATGTTTTCTTGCTTCTGTCTTCAAGAGTGTAATGAAGTGTTTTTTGAAAACTTGTTCGTAAAAGTGTAAGTGTGAAAAGTTTTGTTTTGGATGAGCAAGTATCTAAGAACTAATCTACCTACTCAAAAAAGGAATCATTTTATGTTTGTTTCCTTTAGACAATGCTATCCCACTATTAGTGAGTAGGTAGCATCGTCGTTGGAGTTTGAGGGTCAATTTGAAAGGGACGTACGGTCACTAAAGCAATGTTAGGATGCCTTAGCGGTAACCCTAATGTCTTAGATCATTTGTTTGAGGCAACAATATCTGAGGCAACCATTTCGAGGAAACTATGATCTTTTAGACAAGAGGGCGACCTCTAAAACAACCTATACTTAATGACCGTTTACGAAGGCAACCAAATGGGGTGTACCCTAGGAGTGCGCATGTGCGAGTGTGTCATTTTCAGTTATTTTTATCTTTGCACATGTTTAGGGTGATCTAATTTGATTTTAAGATTAAGCATTCAGTCTTATCATGCAACCCTATTATCAAACATCTAGCAGTTATAATTAGCAAAAATTAAAGTCCATAAATTAGACTAAATTATTACAAGGCGTCGGGTATTTACATCGCCAAAAACAACCCTTTGAAAATATAAAGCAGAAAAATAAATAAAAATGTCCTAATTATTTATTACAAACCGGGAGCAGGTACATTAATTGGATAAAGAAAAATAAAGCGCGATGCGAAATTAGATCGGATGCGAAATTAGGGTTTTGACCCTTTTGATTAAAATGCTTTTTTGTTGTTTTTATTTAAGAAAAGAAATTAATCCTAAAAATAAATACTAAATTAATTATTAAATTAATTAAATGGAAAAAATAATTAATGACATGTTTTTGGAGTTTTTGTTAATTTAAGAAATAAATTAAAATAATTAAATTAGAGTTAAAACCTAATGATGTCTAATTAATTTTAAATATTTACAAAATAAATTAAAGTTATTCTAGAATTAAAACCTAATTGATTAGTTAATATTTATTAACAAAAATAAAGTTTTTTTGAATTTTAATTGGGGTAAAAATATTTTTTGGTGATTTTTGATAAAAAATAAAATTTGTTCATTGGTTAGAAATTAATTAAAAATAATAAAATAATAAATGAAAATAAACAAAATAAAGAAAGTAGAGAAATTGGGCCTGAGATTTGGAGGTGTGGAAAGCAATTATTTTGGCCCAAATATGCTGATCCATTGGACTTTTTGGGATTCTGTGTACATGCGTTGACTAGCCTTTTGGTGCACCCTTGATGTTGACCACCAGATCTGGCCATCTGGCCATCTGACACGCTGAAGAGCGTGAGTCCATGGTGAACCTCCAGCTTGAATATGCACATGATTTCCTGAAAACAAATATGAAAATGCAAATTGCTGGAGGCAAGGATCGAACCCCTGACCTCCAGCCTTTGGGTCCTTGAGCGCTGATGTGTCTACCACTGGGCTGCATTGTTGTTTTTGTTATTATAATACAAACAAAATATAATGTATAAAAACAAAGTATATGGCCAGAAATAAAAAAAAAAAAGCGCGCAAATATTTGAACGGACGAATGAATGGACGATAACTCATCACCCCTGTCCTCTAAATCCTGCAACTTTTACCTACGGATTTTTATCCGCAGCTAAAAGCGTACCTTCATTCTAAAATCTTCCCTAGGCCATATAAATGGAAGGTAGCGCCATGGTTGAGCTCGTCTTGTTCTCCTGAACAAGAGGGTACCCTTCACGCAAGCCAATTATTCCTGTAACAAAAAGCCCTAAAAAAACCTAGAAAACCCTACAATGGTGATCCACGATATAAAGCATAAGAATGAAATTGGTTATTGCAGCAAGCTAGCAAATGTCATGGTGATTCAGAATATGCAATTGTTTTTTATTATAGATGCAAGAATCGTATAAATCGAATTCAAGAACAGGGCGGCTTCGTTGATGACTTACAGCGCTTGGGAGGGTCTGGAAATGCGTGATTTTGATTGGTTTCGCTTGTGGAGATGGCCAGGAAGAGATTGAGACCAACACCAAGTCTTGAAAATGCCTCTAGCCTTGATTTCGATCTCACACTTTTTTGGTATTTTTGCAAACTTTGTCTTGCTCTCCAATTGATCTCCAACCCCTTTTCTTGTCTGCCTCGCTTCCTTATGTAATGCACAATGTATTAGGGTTGTTTTTACTGTCCAAATCTTCCTCTATCAATGCTTGAATATTTGATTTGATTTTCTTTTACAACCTTCCAAATCACATCTTTTTGTACACTTATGCCTTGATACGAGTTTGATGATGGCAAGCTGTATAATGAAACCTGAAATCACCATAAAATCTTTGTTATCAATGCTTTTAGATTTTTATTTGATTTATTTTGATTTAAATCAAATTAATTCAAATAAAATCAAAATAATTAATAAAAATATGATATGGACATATGGACAAGGATGGAGCACGTGGGCTACAATGAAAACTCAAAACAAGTGAAAAAGAATGGGCCCATTTGGCAAAATTTGAAGTTTTGGGGATAATTGACTTTTGGCAATTTTGCAAAAAAGTCCAACTTCAACAATGCATAACTTCTTAAATTTTGAACTTTTGGAGGTGTTCTTGGGCTTTTTATAAATCTTGAGATGTCCTCTAACCAACCCTTTTGGTATCATCTCCATTTGATGTTCCATGCTCATGTAAGAAGCTTTGACAAAAAAGGTGTTTTTGTTGACTTTTCAAAATGACCTATAATGTCCAAATTCATAACTTCTTGTGAGTGCATATTTTGATCTTGGGATATGAAGATGGATTGTAGGAAATTTAATCCTATTAAAAATGAGATTTGGATGGGCCATTTCTCATAAAATATGAGAAAGTTATGATTGGTCAAAGTTGAGTTGACTTTTCCTGCAAAACCCTAATTTAGCAACTTTTGAATCTTGATGAATTATGAGCAATCCTTGATGAATCATGATCAACCCTTGATAAAATGATTAAATATACTTCAAAATGAGAATGTTGACAAAAAATCTTGAAGTTTGACTGTATGGGAGTCACAGTTGACTTTTGCCCTAGCACAGTCGATTTTTGGACCTTTGAGCAATTGACTGAACAAAATTCCTCTACAAGGCTTGAAACTTATCATGGATGATCTTGAGAACATATTAGGACATTGGTGAGCACTTGGGACCACTTGGACTCAAGGATCTTGATGCAACATGAAACCCTAATTTGGAGTAGACTACCTTAGGAGAGAGCTTGTCTGGCCAACTCTTGGACTATCTTGAGCAACTTGGAGATTTTTCTTGACATATTTTGAGAAATATGGGAGGGAAAATTTTGGGGTACAACAGTGACCTTATATGAAATTTTGGAGAGGGCTTATGCCCTGATGGTGCCACATGTATTTTGCATCAGTGTAAATCGCATTGCATATTGTTGAATTGTTGTTATGATGATGATGATGTTAAGTTGCATAATTGGCATGCGTTGTATGACGGATGATGATCTTTATATATATGCTTGTATAATAATTATGAATTATGATTGATGAATGTTGAGCTTAGAATTTTGCTTGATATATATGTCGCATACTTATGATTATATAACTTATTATATTGATGTGATATCTCACCCTTCTGTTGGAATAATTCTTTTTACGGCATCGCTCAAGTACTGTAGATTGAGTCGATGTTAGTTTTGATATGTAACACTGGGGGATGAATTATTTCTTGTTTGCTTAGTTGTTATTTTATTTTGGAGAATTGTTGGAGTTTTGTAAACTCTCTTTTATTTGATTACACGCTGGTTTATGATTGGTTGAAGATGTTGAATAATGACATGATTTCTTTTCTGTTGCGATAATAAAGTTGAAGTTTGAGAACTATGTTAAAAATGTTATTGGTTCATCTGAAATTGTGTTATGTATTTGTTTATTTATACTTGAGCAAGTTTTAATATTTTAAAAGATGTGTCATCCAATTCTTGGTGTTTTGATTTAAAAATTAATTTACTCTGATTTTTGTTAAATTACCAGTGGGGAAAATAGGATGTTATACATATGAATAAAGAATGTAATAAAAATAAGAAAGAAAGAAAGTTATTGAGGGAGTAAATATGAAGTTGAAGGAATTTCATTTGAGGATTTGATTCATGAGACACTATTAGCTTTAATATCATTTTTGGCATCATATGTTAATCTCGAGGTTCATTTTGTTGGGGGGAGTTACTAGGAGCATTGATATAAAGTTGAGGATTATGCATTTTTGTGAGAGAATCCGCACTTGTCCACCTAAAACCTTAAGGTGATAGGTGACTGGGCTCTCCCACTTATATATTCTCAAGTCACCATATTTCTATCAAATGTGGGACTATTTCCCCACTTACTCACACTCTCATTATTATTCTAACACTCCCCCTCAAGTTTGAGTCTACAATATTTTTTCACTTATTCACACTTGTATTATTATTCTAACGCATTTTAGTCACTTAACTCAAAAAAAGGTCTACATTAGTTTCTTAATTCTTAAAAATGTACAATGTTAGTCATTTTCGTATAATTAGCAATGAATTTAGCGACAGAGTTCTAATTGTTTTTCTATATGTTTTTTATTGTTTTTCTATATCATCATTTGAAGTTTTAAAATTTCAATAAATTTTATTTTAAAAAACAATTTGTGATTTCATTTTCTTATATGCTTAATTCTTTCAAAACACAACTAGAATTGTTGTTTTAGTAAATACCGTTTTTTCAAAGGTCTTACCACCTTACTAAAATTATTTTCTTATAGAAAGACAGACCACACTATATATGCAAGTTAAGCAAATTCATGTCTATTATGATTTTTTTCCTCCATATAATTTGTTATTACCATAAATGAATTAGTTGCACTAAGACTATTTACAATGGCAAAATTATTCAACACTAATTTTTCCCATTTTTTACACTCCACATCATCCTCTCTCTCTTTCACCTAATAATTCAACATTCATTCAACTTTTGCTCACTACAATAGATTTGTTTAATAAAATTCAACACCTTACCCTACCACTTTTATTTCATATTTTTATTTTCTTTTTTATGTTTTTTTTATTATATATTAATAATAATTCTCAATTGAAATTAAATTAAAATAATTAAGAGTTAAATAACTTTTTTTAATTTTTTTTTAATTTAAAAACTTTTTTTAATTTTTTTTCTCTAATTTTATATTCGTAATTACAAAAAACTTAAAATGCAATACAATACACACAACACACTTAAAATTAAACACACATAACTTAATTAGTACAATAGACTCAACTCACAAACAATCTATTTAATCACGAAACATTTCAAACTTTACCCATATATGTTTGACTAGATATGCTTGCAATTCGTGTTGTACATTTGAATCACGCATCACAGATCTAGCACGCACATGATTTACAAATGCAGGTAGCACATCGGTCGAGAATGGCTCCGGTGTACCAGACCCACTTGCCTCAGATTGATCATAATATGTCCAATATTGAGAATATGTATCTTGTTCATCCTCAACAATCATATTATACAATATGATATATGACCTCATGACGAGAGCCAAATCGGCTATGTCCCACAAACGGGCTGGTTCGCGGATGATTTTAAATTGAACCTGCAACACCCCAAATGCACGTTCGATGTCCTTCCGACATCCCTCCTGATACTTTGTAAATAACTTATTTGATTCACTTTGAGGAAGTCTAATTGATTTGGCGAAAGTCGGATAAGAAGGGTAGATACCGTCAGCAAGATAGTATGCCATATTATACGGACGTTGATTCACAAAGAAGTTCACTCTTGGAGTTTTTCCTTGTTCAACATCATCAAACACGGGTGAACGCTCTAGAACGTTTATATCATTCAATGTTCCTGGACATCCAAAGAAGGCATACCAAATCCATAGATCATAAGTTGCAACTGCTTCAAGAATAACAGTGGTGGTTCCCTTATCTCCCCGAGTAAATTGACCTTCCCATGTTGTAGGATAATTTTTCCATTCCCAGTGCATGCAATCAATACTCCCAATCATCCCCGGGAACCCCCGCATTTCACTAACATGTTATACTCTTTGCAGGTCATCTTGAGTTGGGGCTCTGAGATACACTGGCTCATACAATTGTATGATTCCTTTATAGAATCTATGTAAGCACTCTAATGCTGTTGTACCTCCTATTTTAATGTATTCATCAACCGCATCGGCCGTCATACCATATGCTAACGCATGGTCGTGGTACATTTTGCTAATGGAGATATACCTTCATTTTTGGTTGCGTCAACTCCTTGGGTGAAGTAGTTGTCACTGCTAGATAATTCCCCAACGATCCTAAGGAACACATGTTTTCGCATCCGGAATCGCCGACGAAACATTGCATCGTCATATGTAGGTTGGTCTGCAAAGTAGTCTTATATTAGTCTTTGGTTTATTGCTTCATGATATCTATTGAGATATTTTCTCTTAATATTAAGTGTATATCCTTCCTCTATTTATTTTCGTCGCTCCCCGAACCGGTTGACGATATACCTCTCTTCGATTTCAGACTGCCTTTTGTAAGTTTCGATATCAAAGGGAAATTCTGAAGGATCCATTGATGTTTTTTAGTAATATGAGATTTTTGGTATTGGTACATTAATGGAAGAATGAGTCTCCATTTATAAGATTAGTAATATCATATTTTTGGTATTGGTACTTCAATAATATATAAGAAACTAAGTGATAAAATAGAAATCAATATCTTGATAATATAGATAATAGTAGACAAGAAACAAAATGACAAAATAGAAATCAATATCTTGATAATATAGATAATAGTATACAAGAAACTAAGTGACAAAATAGAAATTAATGTCTTGATATTATAAATAATAGTAGACAAGAAACAAAATGACAAAATAGAAATCAATATCTTGATAATATAGATAATAGTAGACAAGAAACTAAGTGACAAAATAAAAAACAGTAGATAAGAAATAAAATACAAACAATGACTTGACAATGACTTGATAAAGACTTGATAATATAGAAAATAGTAGATAAGAAATAAAATACAAATAATGACTTAACAATATGCAATTTTACCCCAATATGAATCACTTTTTTGGTTTCTCCCAACAACAATGTATGTTCCATATTTAATCCACCCACTAATTAGAACCAAATTTTGATCAGTGGTCCATTTGGGGTTTTTCCGGCGAACAAGAGTTGAATCCTCTGCATTTGGAGTGGCTCCATAACCACCGCTCATGCCACCAAGAGCCGTTTGTGAAGAAAAATCAGGAAATCCATCAAGTCCAACATTAGGAACATTTTCATTTCCCATTGGATTAGAAGAATAATAAGGTGGTGTTTGAGATGAATATTGTTGGAGCACAAGGAAGATAAAAGGAAAAAGGAATATTTACTGATAGCTTCAAAGAATAAGGATTTACAATGAATTACAATAACCTATTCCACTAGGATATTTATACACACAAATTAAATATAAAATATATCTTCTACAAAGATATAAGAAGATCTAAGATTTATATCTTCTAACAAAGATATTCCTAAATATAAATTAATATCTAATTAAATCTAAATTAATTCTAACACCATCCCTTAATTTATATTTACCCAAAACTGACAACACCAATTCCATCCCTTAAACTAAGAAATTGATCAGTTTTGATAGCCTTTGTCAGAACATCTGCCAGCTGCTTCTGAGTGCTATAGTGCACAACTTCTATTATTGCATTCTGAACTTGATTCCTCAGAAAATGATACTTGGTCTCAATATGCTTGCTTCTCCCATGAAACACTAGATTCTTGGCAAGATTGATTACAGACTTGTTATTAATCATCAACTTCAGAGGTTTATTCACCTCAATCTTCAGATCTTTCAGCAAGTTCAGAATCCACACATCTTAACATGCAGTCAGAGCATCTGCAATATATTCAGCTTCACAGGTTGACAGAGCAACAACAGGTTGCTTCTTGGAACACCAAGAAATAGGACTTCCCAGAAATTTGAATAAGTACCCAAAATTACTTCTTCTGTCAACTCTATCTCCGCACCAATCAGAATCAGAATAGCTCAGAAGTTCTGATTCGATCTTTCTTCCAAATGGAAATAACACTCCATATTTCAGAGTTCCCTTCACATACCTCACAATCCTGACTGTAGCTTGGTAATGGGACCACTTTGGTTTGCTCATAAATCTGCTAACCATTCCAACTGCATAGAAAATATCAGGTCTGGTATTACACAAATACCTTAGAGAATCAACCATCTGTTTGAAGGTTGTAGCATCCACATCCTCTCCATCAGAATCAGAATCCAACTTCTGATTCGTATCAGCAGGTGTGATAGCAACCTTGCAATTTTCTAACTCAAATCTCTTCAGAAGCTCTAGTTCATACTTTATCTGATGTAAAATGATTCCTTTCTCAGAGTATATAAATTCCATCCCTACAAAGAAACTCATTTTTCCAAGATCTGTCATCTCAAACGCATTCATCAGAACTTTCTTGAACTCAACTATCTCTTGTTCAGAACTCCCTGTGAGTAATATGTCATTAACATACAAACATACCAGAATCATATTACCTTCTGAAGTGTACTGAACATAAACACCATACTCCATCTCACACTTCTGAAATCCTTGTTCCTTGAAAAACGGATCAATTTTCAAGTTCCAAGCTCTGGGCGCTTGCTTCAATCCATACAATGCTTTGTGTAATTTGAACAACATCCCTTCTTGATTCTTTTTCTCAAATCCAGGAGGTTGTGAAACGCACACTGTGATACGGTGGGAGAACTGACTTGAGTTTTGCGTTTGTATTCGCACTTGTTCGGTTTAGCAAGAGTCGCCACCGACTTTTTATTTTATCCTAAGGAAAGGTTAAAAAGCACAGGAAAAACCTTTTGAGATGTTTCGTGGGTTCGGGGGGTAGATTATGAAAAGGGAAGGTATTAGCATCCTTTTCATCCATGGTTATCCATGGGCTCTTAGTTACTTGGTTTTAGATCACTTGCCTTGATTTTTGATTGCTTGAAATTGTGGTGTGTGTGTGTGTGTTTTGAAAATGTTTTTGAAGAAGATGCCTTGTCTTAGGCAACCATTGTAGTGACTCGTGTTTGAGTGTTTCACAAAAGGTGTGTATCTTTTCGAAAAGATGTTTCAAATGTTTTTTGAAAGTTTATTTTGAAAGTGTTTGTGGAGTGTGGTTTGAAAAGTAGGCAAGCGTTTTTGCAAGTTTGATCAAGTAACTAAGAGTTGTCTACCCCTATTGTACTCAAAGGTTTTTCTTATGTTTTAAACCCTTTTAACAATTTTGTTCCATCATTATATTTGGTGGACAATCATGCGTTTAGAATGTTTAACGGGACAGGCGCGGGTCATCGTATGGACCATGGATGCAATGGTGCCAAGTGTCTTTTGGCAATTTGCTTGAAGGGACTATGATCATTTTTTATTAGGCAACTTTCGAAAGCGTCATCGAGGGACTATGATCATTTGATTTGTTTTTTCCAAAGAAACTCGGCGTGCAAGCATGGCCCATTTTGGAAGGTAACAAGCGGGATTACCCTAGGGGTGTAAGTGTGATTGTGTATTGATTTCATGTATTTGTCTTTGTATTAGGTTATCTAGCGTTTGGTTTTATGTACATACAAACCCTAGGTCTAACCATGGTATAATTCAAAAGCGATAAATTGCGGGAATTTAAAGTCCTAAACTATTACAAATGAGTATCCGGGGATGGGGGTACAATTATTTACGAATGGGGGATGAGACTTATAGGAGAGTAGTATCCAAATAATTACAACCAAATCGAATGGCAATCGCAAATGTAATGTGTATCAAATGTACAAGATGAGCAAATGTAAATGCATCAATGTATTCGTGTATTGTGTATGTGTAAGTGTATGTGTATATGTAATTTATTTACAAGTTTGAGAAATGTTAACTTAATGAGAAAATTAAGTATTTGATTTAATTTAATTTTGTATTCTCGTATTTTGTTAATATGTACAAAGTAAATATTTTAAGAAAAGAAAATGTTCAAATTCTAAATATTAATGTCTTATATTAAAGAAAAGTATTTCTTATGTATTTACCAATTAGTGTATTTTAATTAATCTTTTTATGTACAAAGTTTTAACTAAAAAAATGTTTTTTAAGAAAAAATTAATGTTTTGGTGTATTTTAAATAATGTATTATATACAAAATTATAATTATGTTATATATAAAAAGGTATTGTTAATTAGAAATTAATGTAAAGAAAACAAAATTAATGTATTAAGTAAGTTATAAACAAAAAATGGTATATATTAGTTTGAATCATAAAAATAAATGATAAATAAAAATGTTAGTTTATAAGTGTTTAAAATAAAAATAAAGGAAAAAATTGAATGGGCTAAAGAGGTTTAGGGCCCAAACAATAAACAATCAGAAGTGGAATGGGGGGTACGTTAGGAAAAAGGCAAATGGGCTTAGGCGCTTTAGAAAGGGGCAAGGCCCAGGTTTTGGACAACAATTTTGTTTAGGGTTTTCTGAAGTTTGTTTCATTTTGGATGTTAGAGTTTGTGTTACAGAAGCGCGCCGTTTACTTCACTTCGTTCCTTTTCGTCTTCGTCCTTCTCGCCAAAGCTTACTGAATACAGCTCAGCCTTCGCCCATGGCCACCGTCCCTCCTTTTCCCTCAGTGGACCGCTCAGGCGATGCTTACGAGGTAGCGATTTCTGTCCCTATGTTTTAAGGTTTATATCAATTCCCTTTGCATGTTTTAGTTTCGTTTTTTGATTCTGATTAAGTGTTATTGTGGTTATTTGAGGTGCGTGAAAGAAAAAGATGGAGGGATACTACCTTTGGAGACGAAGGATGGTGGACGTGGAGGCGCTCAGGCGGCCAAGGCGGAGGCTTGGTGATGACGCGCTTTGCTTGGAAACCCTGGTATCTTTATTTTTTGCCTCTTCGGGTTTGATGATGATCTTGAGAACCTTAGCTTTAATGTCTTTTCCTCTTCTGCTGTTTGCTCGAGTGCTTTGCCCCTGAAACAAATTGCTTTTGTAAACTTCTTTTTCTCTTCTTCCTCTTTGGGTGCTTCTGTATGATGGCTTTGGTGCTTTTTATGCCTGAGTATATTTTGACAGTTGCCTCTCTTCTTCTCTAATTGCCTCGCTTTTGTATGCTGATATTAATGCTTGTCCCTGTATGATAACCCAGTGATGACAACGTTCTGAGGGTTATGTTGCCTTACTCTGAATTGCCCTGAATGTTTGATATGTTTAGTATTGATGCTTGCCCCTTCTGTGTTTGGTTGACTTGAAATGCTTTGATGATGTGGTTGTTGGCCCGGTGATGAAAGTTTTCTGAGGGCCTTGTGGCTTGGTTATGATGTTTGGATTTTTAGGCTTGACAGTTCAGGTTTTGGCTTCAGTTTGAGGCTTGGCCTCTGCAGTTTGGGTTTGAAGTGTTTGTTGATAGTGAAGGCAAGTTAGGCTTAGTGCTTGAACTTTTGGTCCTTTGTTTAAGGCTCAAACAGGTTATGGCTTTTGTTGGATAGTTGACAAGGCTTGACAGGTTGGGACAAAGGCTTTATTATTCCACAGGCTTCAAGCTTCTGGTTTAAGGCTTTGTGTTTAGAGGCTTTTTGACTTTGTTGGTTGTTTTAAATGTGTTGAAGCAGGTTTTAAGGTTTTTGCACAGGTTATGGCCTTTTAATGCAGGTTTTTGGTTTGACAGTTTAAGCTTTTCCTTGAAGCCTGATGCTTCAGGTTTAACAGGTTATGTGTTGTTAAGCTTGGGCTTCAGGCTTATGGCTTTGGCACAGGTTTTTGGAGAGGCTCTGAGGCTTGGTTCGGCTTGTGTTGAAAAGTTTTTACAGAGTTTGTGTTTTTCTTTTGATTTATGTTATCTTGGTTATGTAACCTACTGCCTCCTTACTGTGTTAACAGTTTTGTTTTATATATTTGGTTCCTCAAGCCTAAGCCTGTAAGCCTATCTTCTTTTCTTTCTTCTCTCTCTCTCTAGTACAGATTACAGCATAAAATAATGTTTATGTTTGTACTTTGTTCTGAGAAGGCAACTGCTGGAAAATGATGAAATTTTACATTGCTTGCACTTGTTGCTTTGCCTCTGCATACTTTATCTCTTCTTCCAGATTTTATGCTTCTTTGTGACAGCATTTTGATAGCCTTTTGTACTTTGATATCTTGATATCTTTTTGGACAGCTTTTTGGATATCTTGGATAATTTGTGAATTTCAGTTAGGCAATTCAGTTCAGTTTGTATTTGGACTTTGTTTGGCATTTTATGAACTATGCAGCTTTTTTGACCATTTTTGAAATTGTGCAATATTAAAATTTGTGCATTTCATATTTCATTGCAAGCATTATTTATCCCTCTCTGTGAACCGGGAGAAATCTCGTGATTTGCGGAGAGGGCGAACTGATTCCGGCCAGCTTCCTTTAATGATGAACCCAATTTCTTATATGTCTGCTTTTAATTCTTATATCTGCTTTGACTTTTCTTTCTTTTCTTTGTTTTGCAGATAAACAATCAAATTGAGTAAAAGAGGAGGCATTGGATAGAAGATGAAGACTTAGGAATTAGGATGAAATTTTATTTCAATTTTTAATCATTGTAATCATTATTAGAATACTTTGTAAACAAATACTGTATTCAAATAACAATTGTAACAAATAATTAAAGATGAATAAAATCCAATCTTGATCAATTAATTCTTCTTTCAATTCAATGTTCATTTAATTATTTGAATTTCTTAAATTAAAATAACTGGAAGTATCCAATTATTCTGACTTTAGAAAAAATAATTAATAAACACTGTGGCCTTATCATTGAATCAATAATAAACCTGGCACTCTAATTAAATAATGCACAGTTAATCAAACCAATATCCAGATATTTATCTTTTTACTGATCAAATCAGACACTGTAGATTCTCAATTTAAGTACCTCAACCTTTATCTCATCTCAAATCAAATGCCTTAGCCTTTACTGATTAAACAAAACACTGCAAGTTCTTGATTCAAATGCCTCAATCCAAATATCAGAGTAAACTGAAAAGAATTTGTAAAATTAATTCCTTCTGAGAAATATGCGCACAAAACCCTGATTCTTGATTAAATGTCAAAGAAGCGCTCGCCTGATTAAAACCTAAGCCAAAATCAATCAAACCCTAAGCAAACTGTTTGAACTGTTCCAGAGCCATGAAAACCCTAATTTTGTCTGACTGACGAGAAAAGTCTGTTTGACCGATTCTTGAACCAGTCTAAAAAATCAGGAAAAGTCCGAAGCTGTGATTTCTTGTGGAAAAATACGAGGGCAAATTTTGGGGTACAACAGTTGCCCCTGTTCAATCTTCTTGAACC
Organism: Vicia faba; assembly: GCA_948472305.1. NCBI lineage: Eukaryota > Viridiplantae > Streptophyta > Magnoliopsida > Fabales > Fabaceae > Vicia > Vicia faba. The sequence continues at coordinate 1,659,943,305 of OX451736.1, forward strand.
TGAAGAGTTAGATTGGCAAGTTTGCCTTTCGCGACTTGAAGGTAAAAGGAGATTGGACACTAGAGTGCCCTAAAATTTGCACTCGGTGATGTGATGGTAGAGGGAATGGGCTTACAGATGCCATTTGGTGATGGGCTTAAAGATGCCATCTAGGGATGTGACAGAACCTTGTCGAGAATGGGCTTATAGATGCCATTTGGAATTGTGTGTCGATCGCGTAAGAGATTCCTTAGCGAGAACTTGCGTACTTGAGAAAGAAAGATAATTTCCTGGCTTGCTACCAGTTGATCTTCAAACTCTTCATGCAGATATGCCATGGCTGGATACAGGTATCGAATCTACAATCAAATGCTCACAGATATGCCCTGGCTGGATACAGGTATTGAATCTGGAATTTGTCGTCTATAGATATGCCCTGGCTGGATACAGGAATCGAATCTTCAAACTCTTCAGATATGCCCTGGCTAGATACAGGAATCGAATCTGGAATTGTTGTCTACAGATGTGCCCTGGCTGGATACAGGTATCGAATCTGGAATTAGTTGCTCACAGATGTGCCCTGGCTAGATACAGGAATCGAATCTGAAATTGCAAAAGGTTGGTAGAGATAGCTTTCCTGGCTGGATACAGGTGTAAGCCTCCGTCCTGAGAATGAAAGATAATTTCCTGGCCTGTTACAGGGGTTGATCTTCAAACTCTTCATGCAGATATGCCCTGGCTAGATACGGGTATCGAATCTACAATCAATCACTCACAGATATGCCCTGGCTTGATACAGGAATCGAATCTGGAATTGCGATAGTTGATAGTAATTATCCTTGGATTGACTTTTCCTGAAAAGGCAAAACATTAGTTGTATGCAATGTCATGATGTGCATGATGTCATGATGCTCAAAATGAGATAGAGTTGTATGCATTTTATCATGTATGTGAGCAGGATGTATGAAATGTGAAATGTCTATGAATGTATTTTCGTCTAGGAAAATAAATCCTTGACGACTGGCCGGGGAATCAAATCCTGGGCTGATGTTGAAGAGTAGAGTTCTTTGTTTCCGCTGGGGATGACGGTTGCAAAAATAAACCGGTAGGAGAAGATGACTCCGTTGGGGAATAAACTTGTTGGAGAGATTACTCTGCGGGGAATTACTCTGTGGGAAGAGATACTTCGCTGAGGTTTTGATGAGAGCTCTGCTGGGGATTCCACTGATAAGTTATGTTGGGGAATTTTGATGAACTCCGCTGGGGATAAAAGAATCTTGACTGCTGAGGGGAATTAGATTCTATAAGGCTCTCTGGTTGGGGATTACAAGAATCTTTTGAGTTTGAGAAGGAACCGGTGTAGGGTTTCCTAATGATGAGTCCGTGTAAAACTACATCTTCCAACAGGTGATGAAGGAAACGTTGAACACGTTTGACATTCGAATGCCCCAAGTGGTGATGAAAGAGACTCTTTATGTAGATAATTTCCTGGCTTGTTACAGGTGTTGATCCACAATCAGTCGTCCACAGATATTTTCCTGGCTTGTTACAGGTGTTGATCTGGAACTTAAGAAAGGTGACAGAATGGCAACCGTGTCTGGAGCACATCTAGACCGTATCTTCCAACATGTGATGAAGGAATTGTTGAACACTTTTGACATTCGAATGCCCCAAGTGGTGATGTAGATAATTTCCTGGCTTGTTACAAGTGTTAATCCACAATCAGTCATCCACAAATATTTTCCTGGCTTGTTACAGGTGTTGATCTGGAACATAAGAGAGGTGACAGAATGGCAACCGTGTCTGGAGCACATCTGGACCGTATCTTCCAACATGTGATGAAGGGATTGTTGAACACTTTTGACATTCGAATGCCCCAAGTGGTGATGTAGATAATTTCCTGGATTGTTACAGGTGTTAATCCACAATCAGTCGTCCACAGATATTTTCCTGGCTTGTTACAGGTGTTGATCTGGAACTTAAGAAAGGTTGGTCAAGGAGATATTGTCCTGGCTTGTTACAGGTGTTGATCTCTGACCTGAGAAAGAAAGATGGTTCCCTGGCTTGCTACAGGTGTTGATCTTCAATATCTTCATGTAGATAATTTCCTGGCTTGTTACAGGTGTTAATCCACAATCAAATCACTCACAGATATGCCCTGGCTAGATACAGGAATCGAATCTGGAATCGTGATAGTTGATCTGTTGGTGGTTGTAATTTCCAGCAGGTGATGAAGGAATCTTTGGACACTTTTGACATTCGAATGCCCCAAGTGGTGATGAAGGAGACATGCCCCAAGTTGATCTGCAATTGAGAGATTTTGTTGAAATCTTGACTGGACTCCCCCAGGTTAACTGAACTTCGAAAGATCTGTTAGACCTTGACTGGACTGCCTCAGGTTAATTGAACTTTGAAAGATCTGTTGAAACCTTGACTGGACTGCCCCCAGGTTAATTGAACTTTGAAAGATCTGTTGAAACCTTGACTGGACTGCCTTAGGTTAATTGGATGGTGACATGTCATGCCCCTTGTTGATAGGAGACTTGTAATGGAAGTGTCGTCTTTTTGAAGTGATTTTAACTCACTGAGAGAGTTTTCATTTCTCCGAACATTCGCTGTATGAATTTCTTTGCTGCCAAACAAATAGCCAAATGCGAACAATGATATTCAAGCAATGCAAAGTTTATGTCTGTCTCGAAGTTTTGAAAAATGCGTTTTTTAGCAGAAAACTTTTTTATAAGACAAATCAACATATGATTCAGAGCAAAGCCTTACAGGAGTCAGGATACCTTTGGTAACAGTATGCTTTCGAACTAACCCAAGCTTCAATTAGGACTTTTGAAGGGTTGTAACGTGGTCGGGTTCACGATTTAAGAAACAAAGGATAAAGGCTCAAAGTGTATTTGTATCCACCCGCTCTTCGTGATGTTCTTCAACCCTAAGCTCAGTTAATTGCGCGTCGCACTCTATTCGAGTTTGGAGAGACTTTTTGGGTGATGGTTCACCAGTTGAATTGGGAGACAGTCATCATCTCCTTTTTTCTTTTGCAACATCTTTCATGTTGTTGAGGATTTGTAATGACCTCTCTATTTTGATTTTGATTTGTTATCCCTAACTTTTGCCTGACTGTCTCTGTTTTCGAGATCACAGTCAGCGGGATGCCCCAGCTTTCTTAAGCCTCCTTTATAGGTTTTGGCTTGGTGGGCTTTTCTCTTTTGAGAGATTGACTGCCTATGTGATAGGGAACCACCCTTGTCTTTTGATTCCAAAGGAATGCTTTCTTTTGTTTTTGACGTCGTTCGTTGTGTTACGAACTGAGAGTTTGCGACTTCAATGCGCACCCTTTTGAATTAACTGAGATACTACCCTGCCCCAGGTTTACATCAAAGGTTTTGATTGTTTAGAACAGAAAACTCCTACTTCTTTGGCTCGAAGGGGTTGACTAGGGATTATCTTCCTTATAACTCCAGTGTTTTGGAATTGAAAGAAATGTCTGTACATCATCAGCAAGGTCCGCTCAAAAGCATAATGTATGGGATTATGGTATTGTTTTGTCATCCTCCCTCTAAAGGCTTGCAGCTTTTTATCAAGAGTTAAATATCATAAAAAAAGCATAAGAGTAGTGAAAACGAATGGATGAATTCAAGACAAACATATGCAATGCATTAATGAACAGAGTTTAACATTAACAGTTAATTGTTTGAGAACAAAAGAAATTACAACTTTGAAAATTAAAATGAAGCAAAAGTCTTTCAGTTTGAGCTTTGTCACTCCAGGTGGAGAACTCCTTAACGGAAGATTTTCATCTCGCCGTCTGGCATGAATTCCAGCACTCCAATGTCGATTAGATCTTGAATCTTGTTCCTCAAGGCCCAACAGTCGTCGGTGTCGTGTCCCGGGCTGTAGGAGTGGTAAACACAAAATGCGTCGGGATGATAGTTAGGAGCGGAGGTATTGAGCTTCCGAGGAGGATCCCTTAAAGTAAGCAGGTTGACCTCCAACAGGCGTTTCAGTATGAAGGATGATGGTATCTCAGTTTCAGAGAAATGTCTTCCCGACGTATTTTGATTACGCCGATTACTCTGTTGACGCTGGTGAGATTGTTGAGGGGGTAGTGACCCTGAAGCAAGCAGAGGAGCCTTCCCCTTGTCTTCTTGAGTGGATGGGGGTTGAGTGGTGACTTTCTCTTCAACCTCAAATGTTTGCCCCAGTTGGTTGTTCCGAAGCAGTTGGATGACGAGAACTCTGAGTTCCTCTTGTCTTTGAGACAGGTCTTGGATGAGAGACATCTGGCCCACTAGCTGCCCCATCACTTGGATCCTCAATGTTGCCAAATCAAACTGCAGCTCCGCAAGCTGATCACTCCTGGCATTGTTTGAAGTCTCCTGGACCAAGCCCTTTGTGAGGAGAGCTTTCATCTCTTCTTGCCCCAGTGACAGGTTCAGGAACATTTCTTACAGCTGAGCAGTCTGGTCCTGGATATCCTTGACAGTCCTCTCTAGAGCCATCTCTTACTGAAATAAACAGTATGAGAGTAAGGAAGCCTGAAAAAGGAAAAACTGTCAAGATGCAATGCATGACATGTGGATGCATGCTTTCAAGGATCTCTTGGGGTAAACACAAGAGAATGTTAGAGGTTGAACTTCGATCTTTGATTGGAGATCTTTGCCCCGGTGGATGTCTTTCCACAAGAATCAAGCTCACCATGTCAAGTGGGTCATAGCCCCTGATTCAAGTTGTTGCACTTGATCTTTGATTGGAGAACTCTGCACCGGTGGATGTCTTTCCAGGAGAATCAAGCTCACCATGTCAAGTGGGTCATAGCCCCTGATTCAAGTTGTTGCACTTGATCTTTGATTGGAGAACTCTGCACCGGTGGATGTCTTTCCACGAGAATCAAGCTCACCATGTCAAGTGGGCCATAGCCCCTGATTCAAGTTGTTGCACTTGATCTTTGATGGCATTTGTTTAGAGGAAAAACCTCTTGCCCTTTGGTAGACGTCTGGTTCAACGTAATCCTGCATCAAAAGAACCCTCGAGATCCTTAAAATGGTTATTGAAAATGCTATGGTATGATGTTATGATGTTATTTACATGTATGCAAAAGAAAGTGAGTGAGTATACAGGCAATCATATTCACACAAAGCAAACAAGTCCTTAGGTTTAGGCTTGCATGGGGTTTGTAGGTAAGTACCCTCTTGAAGTTAGTTGGCTCATCTTGTCCTAAAATAGAAACCGGGTTCTAAGGAGCTCAATATCATTGGATTGTTTTCTGTGTTCATTGTTTTGGTTTAGCCATTTAACTAGCGACCAAAATATTCCAAGAAAACAACCCTCAATGAGTGTAGTATCGAGTATCTACCAACTTCGGACTGCACCAAAGTCGGTCATCTCACTACCCCTAAAAAGGCTAAGATGGTCAATTAAGGTTCTAAGAGTTCGTTAGTGCTTCACGACATCACTCAGCGGCCCCGTACTCTCCTTGATTGAACTCAAGGGTTACCGGTACTCACAAATATGTCACACTAACATAGCTTACTTCTTCAACCATGTCGGTATACCCCGCACAGTTCCCTAACAGTTTTTTTGCTATTTGCCTAAAAATGTGCCCCAAATCCGGGTGTAGGATTTACCACAAACCCAAACAAGGACCCAAAAAGTAAAGCAACCAAGGCAATCAAGGCAAGAATGTAAAGGTGATCTAAACCTTAAGGTAACCCCACTTTTAAAAATTATCCCCAGCAGAGTCGCCAGTTCTGTGATACGGTGGGAGAACTGACTTGAGTTTTGCGTTTGTATTCGCACTTGTTCGGTTTAGCAAGAGTCGCCACCGACTTTTTATTTTATCCTAAGGAAAGGTTAAAAAGCACAGGAAAAACCTTTTGAGATGTTTCGTGGGTTCGGGGGGTAGATTATGAAAAGGGAAGGTATTAGCACCCTTTTCATCCATGGTTATCCATGGGCTCTTAGTTACTTGGTTTTAGATCACTTGCCTTGATTTTTGATTGCTTGAAATTATGGTGTGTGTGTGTGTGTTTTGAAAATGTTTTTGAAGAAGATGCCTTGTCTTAGGCAACCATTGTAATGACTCGTGTTTGATTGTTTCACAAAAGGTGTGTATCTTTTCGAAAAGATGTTTTAAATGTTTTTTGAAAGTTTATTTTGAAAGTGTTTGTGGAGTGTGGTTTGAAAAGTAGGCAAGCGTTTTTTCAAGTTTGATCAAGTAACTAAGAGTTGTCTACCCCTATTGTACTCAAAGGTTTTTCTCATGTTTTAAACCCTTTTAACAATTTTGTTCCATCATTATATTTGGTGGACAATCTTGCGTTTAGGATGTTTAACGGGACAGGCGTGGGTCATCGTATGGACCATGGATGCAATGGTGCCAAGTGTCTTTTGGAAATTTGCTTGAAGGGACTATGATCATTTTTGATTAGGCGACTTTCGAAAGCGTCATCGAGGGACTATGATCATTTGATTTGTTTTTGCCAAAGAAACTCGGCGTGCAAGCATGGCCCATTTTGGAAGGCAACAAGCGGGATTACCCTAGGGGTGTAAGTGTGATTGTGTATTGATTTCATGTATTTGTCTTTGTATTAGGTTATCTAGCATTTGGTTTTATGTACATACAAACCCTAGGTCTAACCATGGTATAATTCAAAAGCGATAAATTGCGGGAATTTAAAGTCCTAAACTATTACAAATGAGTATCCGTGGATGGGGGTACAATTATTTACGAATGGGGGATGAGACTTATAGGAGAGTAGTATCTAAATAATTACAACCAAATTGAATGGCAATCGCAAATGTAATGTGTATCAAATGTACAAGATGAGCAAATGTAAATGCATCAATGTATTCGTGTATGTGTAAGTGTATGTGTATATGTAATTTATTTACAAGTTTGAGAAATGTTAACTTAATGAGAAAATTAAGTATTTGATTTAATTTAATTTTGTATTCTCGTATTTTGTTAATATGTACAAAGAAAATATTTTAAGAAAATAAAATGTTCAAATTCTAAATATTAATGTCTTATATTAAAGAAAAGTATTTCTTATGTATTTACCAATTAGTGTATTTTAATTAATCTTTTTATGTACAAAGTTTTAACTAAAAAAATGTTTTTTAAGAAAAAATTAATGTTTTGGTGTATTTTAAATAATGTATTATATACAAAATTATAATTATGTTATATATAAAAAGGTATTGTTAATTAGAAATTAATGTAAAGAAAACAAAATTAATGTATTAAGTAAGTTATAAACAAAAAATGGTATATATTAGTTTGAATCATAAAAATAAATGATAAATAAAAATGTTAGTTTATAAGTGTTTAAAATAAAAATAAAGGAAAAAATTGAATGGGCTAAAGAGGTTTAGGGCCCAAACAATAAACAATCAGAAGTGGAATGGGGGGTACGTTAGGAAAAAGGCAAATGGGCTTAGGCGCTTTAGAAAGGGGCAAGGCCCAGGTTTTGGACATCAATTTTGTTTAGGGTTTTCTGAAGTTTGTTTCATTTTGGATATTAGGGTTTGTGTTACAGAAGCGCGCCGTTTACTTCACTTCGTTCCTTTTCGTCTTCGTCCTTCTCGCCAAAGCTTACTGAATACAGCGCAGCCTTCGCCCATGGCCACCGGCGCCACCGTCCCTCCTTTTCCCTCAGTGGACCGCTCAGGCGATGCTTACGAGGTAGCGATTTCTGTCCCTATGTTTTAAGGTTTATATCAATTCCCTTTGCAGGTTTTAGTTTCGTTTGTTGATTCTGATTAAGTGTTGTTGTGGTTATTTGAGGTGCGTGAAAGAAAAAGATGGAGGAATACTACCTTTGGAGACGGAGGATGGTGGACGTGGAGGCGCTCAGGCGTCCAAGGCAGAGGCTTGGTGATGACGCGCTTTGCTTGGAAACCCTGGTATCTTTATTTTTTTCCTCTTAGGGTTTGATGATGATCTTGAGAACCTTAGCTTTAATGTCTTTTCCTCTTCTGCTGTTTGCTCGAGTGCTTTGCCCCTGAAACAAATTGCTTTTGTAAACTTCTTTTTCTCTTCTTCCTCTTTGGGTGCTTCTGTATGATGGCTTTGGTGCTTTTTATGCCTGAGTATATTTTGACAGTTGCCTCTCTTCTTCTCTAATTGCCTCGCTTTTGTATGTTGATATTAATGCTTGCCCCTGTATGATAACCCAGTGATGACAACGTTCTGAGGGTTATGTTGCCTTACTCTGAATTGCCCTAAATGTTTGATATGTTTGGTATTGATGCTTTCCCCTTCTGTGTTTGGTTGACTTGAAATGCTTTGATGATGTGGTTGTTGGCCCGGTGATGAAAGTTTTCTGAGGGCCTTGTGGCTTGGTTATGATGTTTGGATTTTTAGGCTTGACAGTTCAGGTTTTGGCTTCAGTTTGAGGCTTGGCCTCTGCAGGTTGGGTTTGAAGTGTTTGTTGATAGTGAAGGCAGGTTAGGCTTAGTGCTTGAACTTCTGGTCCTTTGTTTAAGGCTCAAACAGATTATGGTTTTTGTTGGATAGTTGACAAGGCTTGACAGGTTGGGATAAAGGCTTTGTTATTCCACAGGCTTCAGGCTTCTGGTTTAAGGCTTGGTGTTTAGAGGCTTTTTGACTTTGTTGGTTGTTTTAACTGTGTTGAAGCAGGTTTTAAGGTTTTTGCACAGGTTATGGCCTTTTAATGCAGGTTTTTGGTTTGACAGTTTAAGCTTTTCCTTGAAGCCTGATGCTTCAGGTTTAACAGGTTATGTGTTGTTAAGCTTGGGCTTCAGGCTTATGGCTTTGACACAGGTTTTTGGAGAGGCTCTGAGGCTTGGTTCGGCTTGTGTTGAAATTGTTTTACAGAGTTTGTGTTTTTCTTTTGATTTGTGTTATCTTGGTTATGTAACATGCTGCCTCCTTACTGTGTTAACAATTTTGTTTTATATATTTGGTTCCTCAAGCCTAAGCCTGTAAGCCTATCTTCTTTTCTTTCTTCTCTCTCTCTCTCTCTAGTACAGATTACAGCATAAAATAATGTTTATGTTTGTACTTTGTTCTGAGAAGGCAACTGCTGGAAAATGATGAAATTTTACATTGCTTGCACTTGTTGCTTTGACTCTGCATACTTTATCTCTTCTTCCAGATTTTATGCTTCTTTGTGACAGCATTTTGATAGCCTTTTGTACTTTGATATCTTGATATCTTTTTGGACAGCTTTTTGGATATCTTGGATAATTTGTGAATTTCAGTTAGGCAATTCAGTTCAGTTTGTATTTGGACTTTGTTTGGCATTTTATGAACTATGCAGCTTTTTTGACCATTTTTGAAATTGTGCAATATTAAAATTTGTGCATTTCATATTTCATTGCAAGCATTATTTATCCCTCTCTATGAACCGGGAGAAATCTCGTGATTTGCGGAGAGGGCGAACTGATTCCGGCCAGCTGCCTTTAATGATGAACCCAATTTCTTATCTGTCTGCTTTTAATTCTTTTATCTGCTTTGACTTTTCTTTCTTTTCTTTGTTTTGCAGATAAACAATCAAATGGAGCAAAAGAGGAGGCATTGGATAGAAGATGAAGACTTAGGAATTAGGATGAAATTTTATTTCAATTTTTAATCATTGTAATCATTATTAGAATACTTTGTAAACAAATACTGTATTCAAATAACAATTGTAACGAATAATTAAAGATGAATAAAATCCAATCTTGATCAATTAATTCTTCTTTCAATTCAATATTCATTTAATTATTTGAATTTCTTAAATTAAAATAACTGGAAGTATCCAATTATTCTGACTTTAGAAAAAATAATTAATAAACACTGTGGCCTTATCATTGAATCAATAATAAACCTGGCGCTCTAATTAAATAATGCACAGTTACTCAAACCAATATCCAGATATTTATCTTTTTACTGATCAAATCAGACACTGTAGATTCTCAATTTAAGTACCTCAGCCTTTATCTCATCTCAAATCAAATTCCTTAGCCTTTACTGATTAAACAAAACACTGCAAGTTCTTGATTCAAATGCCTCAATCCAAATCTCAGAGTAAACTGAAAAGAATTTGTAAAATTAATTCCTTCTGAGAAATATGCGCACAAAACCCTGATTCTTGATTAAATGTCAAAGAAGCGCTCGCCTGATTAAAACCTGAGCCAAAATCAATCAAACCCTAAGAAAACTGTTTGAACTATTCCAGAGCCATGAAAACCCTAATTTTGTCTGACTGACGAGAAAAGTCTGTTTGACCGATTCTTGAACCAGTCTGAAAAATCAGGAAAAGTCCGAAGCTGTGATTTCTTGTGGAAAAATACGAGGGCAAATTTTGGGGTACAACACACACCTCTTCTTGTAATGGACCATTCAGAAATGCAGATTTTACATCTAAATGCATCAGAGGCCAATTCTTGTTAGCAGCTATTGCAATCACTAGTCTGATTGTTTCATGTCTTGCTACAGGTGCAAACACTTCAAAGTAATCCATCCCAGGCTTTTGTAGAAATCCTCTTGCTACTAATCTCGCTTTGTGTTTTCCAATTGATCCATCTGGCTTTAGCTTTTGCTTGAAAACCCATCTGACGCTGATGGCTTTCTTGCCTTTTGGAAGTTCTGTCAGCTTCCAAGTCTTGTTTCTCTCTATAGCATCAAGTTCTTCTTTCATGGCCTGTAACCAAACTTCGTGCTTAAGAGCCTCTTTCGTACTCACAGGTTCAGAGTCTACTAACATTGCACACTGAATAACTTCTCCTTCAGAGTTTACTTTAGTGTCTAGCAACATGTCAAACTCTTCAAATCTTCTTGGAATGCTTCTGACTCTTTGTTGCCTATGAACTGGACCTTCAGAACTTTCCCCTTCAGAAGATCTTGCTTTAGAGTTTTGACTTTCCCCAGAAGCTTGACTGTCTTCAGAGTCTTGAAAATTCCCAGGGTCTGAATCATCATTAGATTCAGAGCCACTACCCTCAGAAATACCATCTTCAAAAGTTGGATCACCTCTGCCTTCAGAAGTTCCACTTTTAGAATCATGTTCATCGTCAAAGGCTGAATTTCCTTCAGAAGCTCCTCCTTTAGAAGTTCCACTTTCATAATCATGATTTCTACCAGAAACATGATCATCTTTAGAAGCTTGTCCTCCAGAACCTACGTCTTTAGAGTTTTCCCTTCTAGAAGCATGATTACCACCAAATTCTGGATCATCATCAAAATCTGGATCAAAATCAGATTCATCATCTGACTCACCTTCAGAGTTTCCAGAGTCATCATCTTCTGACTCTTCTTCAGAAGTAGGATCTTCTTCAGACTCAGAATCACCTTCGGATTCTGACTTGTCTTCAGCTTCAAAGTCATCTTCTGACTCTAACTCGTCTTCAGAAACCCCATATTCTGACTCATCTTCAAAATCTTCAAAGTCGTCATCTGATTCTAACTCAGAGTCATTATTCTGATTCTGACTCATACAAAATCACTCCTTTAGAATCAGAATATTCAGAGTCATATTCTTCTTCCCCTTCTAAATCAGAAAATGACAATTTCACTGGTTCCTCATCAGATTCATAAGCCATAAATAGCACAGGTTCATCATTTGAATCTCTTCTTGCTATATTTGCTTCTTCTGACTTCCTTTCTTTGTTGGACTAGCAATCTCTGGCACAGTGACCAAAGTTCTTACAACAGTAACACTGAACATTCTTTTTGTTAGACTTCTCCTTTCCCTTTTGGACATTCTTCCGCCTATCAGAGTTTGAAGCTTCTGACTTTTGACCACCATTAGTTCTCTTCCTGGCTTCTGACCAAGTCTGCTTCTGATGCTTCTTACCAGAAGTTACTTTTAGAGCCTGCTGCTCTACTTCCCTCTCAGAAGTTCTTGCAGTCATATGCAACTCATGCGCCTCTAGACTACTTTGCAGCTCTTCAACTCTCATGGTGCTCAGATCTTTAAAATATTCAATTGCTACAACAATGTAATCAAACTGAGAAGTTAAAGATCTCAAGATCTTCTCAATAATTACTTGTTCAAACAGATTTTCTCCACAAGCTTTCATCTCATTAGTAATCAGAATCACTCTAGAGATGTATTCAGAAACCTTCTCGTTGTCCTTCATGTTGAGATTCTCATATTGCTTTCTGAGAGACTGAAGCTTCACCTTCTTCACTGATGCGTCACCACCGTAACATCTGACCAGTGTGTTCCACGCAGCCTTTGTTGTTTTAGAATCAGCAATATTCTTAAACACATTCACATCCACACATTGATGAATGTAGAACAACGCTTTCTGATCTTTCTTCCTCAGCACCTTCTGTGCTATCTTCTGATCCTCTGTTGCATCTAACAAATTATAGCCATCAGTAACAAGTCTAACACATCTTGAGAGCTGAATAACGCGCGCATTTGGATCTTCCAACGATTCCAGTTTTTGCCATAAAATACTGGAAGCTTGGAATGAATATCGTCGTTTCCGTTCATCTTCTACCTTGTGCAATTCACGCAGAAACTCAATGAAAAAACAATGTTTCCCAAATTCTAGAGTTTCTAACCAGGAGCTCTAGATACAAATTGTTGGAGCACAAGGAAGATAAAAGACAAAAGGAATATTTACTGATAGCTTCAAAGAATAAGGATTTACAATGAATTACAATAACCTACTCCACTAGGCTATTTATACACACAAATTAAATCTAAAATATATCTTCTACAAAGATATAAGAAGATCTAAGATTTATATATTCTAACAAAGATATTCCTAAATATAAATTAATATCTAATTAAATCTAAATTAATTCTGACATATGACATCATAGATCCATAATATGGACAATAGTTTGGATTAGATGACGACATTATAAAATTTGGTATATTTTGGGGACCTTGTTGGTTGGAAGAATGATTTTGAAATATATAGTTGGGATTTGGGTAGTTGAAAGGATAATTAGTAGAATTTTGGGTGTTAAGAGGGTTATTGTTGAGATTCATTTCACTAAAAAATTGTTTAGAGCTACAAACAATAATTTATTGAAGGCTGAATAGAAAAATTAAAGAGAAAAAATAGATTTTTTTTCTTTGTCCAAATCAAATAAACCAAGACTCTATTTATAGACAACAAAAAAATGATGAATTTTGATGAAAATAAAAATAAATAAAAAATTGATTTTATATAAAATAATTGACTCTAAATAATTTAGGTAAGATAAAAATATAAACAATCACAACAACCAATTATATTTTATAAAGTAATATCATATTTTTGGTATTGGTACTTCAATAATATATAAGAAACTAAGTGATAAAATAGAAATCAATATCTTGATAATATAGATAATAGTAGACAAGAAACAAAATGACAAAATAGAAATCAATATCTTGATAATATAGATAATAGTAGACAAGAAACAAAATGACAAAATAGAAATCAATATCTTGATAATATAGATAATAGTAGACAAGAAACTAAGTGATAAAATAGAAATCAATATCTTGATAATATAAATAATAGTAGACAAGAAACAAAATGACAAAATAGAAATCAATATCTTGATAATATAGATAATAGTAGACACGAAACTAAGTGACAAAATAGAAAACAGTAGATAAGAAACAAAATACAAACAATGACTTGACAATGACTTGATAAAGACTTGATAATATAGAAAATAGTAGATAAGAAACAAAATACAAACAATGACTTAACAATATGCAATTTTACCCCAATATGAATCACTTTTTTGGTTTCTCCCAACAACACTGTCTGTTCCATATTTAATCCACCCGCTAATTAGAACCAAATTTTGATCAGTGGTCCATTTGGGGTTTTTCCGACGAATAAGAGTTGAATCTCTGCATTTGGAGTGACTCCATAACCACCGCTCATGCCATCAAGAGCCGTTTGTGTAGAAAAATCAGGAAATTCATCAAGTCCAACATTAGAAACATTTTCATTTCCCATTGGATTAGAAGAATAATAAGGTGGTGTTTGAGATTAATATGACATCATAGATCTATAATATGGACAATAGTTTAGATTAGATGACGGCATTATTAAATTTGGTATATTTTGGGGACCTTGTTGGTTGGAAGAATGATTTTGAAATATATAGTTGGGATTTGGGTAGTTGAAAGGATAATTAGTAGAATTTTGGGTGTTAATTGTTGAGATTCATTTCACTAAAAAATTGTTTAGAGCTACAAACAATAATTTATTGGAGGCTGAATAGAAAAATTAGAGAGAAAAATAGATTTTTTTTCTTTGTCCAAATCAAATGAATCAAGACTCTATTTATAGACAACAAAAAAAATGATGAATTTTGATGAAAATAAAAATAAATAAAAAATTAATTTTGTATAAAATAATTGACTTCAAATAATTTAGGTGAGATAAAAATATAAACAATCACAACAATCAATTATATTTTAGAAAGTATTATAAGTGACATCCACTCATTTCTCATTCAACACGTTGAATGTTTTCAACACAAATTAATTCTTGTCACATTCAACACCTCGTTCAACAATTCATTAAATCAATTCAACTATTGAAAATTTTATTCATCACCCAATTATAAATAGTTTAAGATAGTAAAGGCTGGCTGTCACATGGCAGTCGCCATCAATAGTTTTGGGTCACCACTTGATAGAGATATCGATAGTAATAATGCATGAAGTCCCCACAATAATATTTTCCAAAAGAAAAAATTGTAATAGTTAAATAAAAATAAATTTGTCCTTAAAATTGAATCCAGTTGGTACTTGGTAGAAGTGATGTTACATAAAGTATCATACGATTGACTGTTTAATGCTCTTCAATTGCAATGTAAAACTTCTTGAGAAATAGGACTAAAAATAACAAAGCTGAATTGTTTAATATTGTCAGTTTGTAAGAAAAAGTTAATACGGTCATGGAAGAATGAAATTACTTGAAGCTTATGTAGCATACTCAAAATGGAAAATTGAAAACATCTTGAATTAAATATGTAAACAAATTAAAGGAATAATCTTGTTTGTCTACGTTTTAATTGTCAATTTAAAATAAAACTACAATTTTATGGATCCAAAGCTAGCTAAGTTTAGCAAAAAAAATGTGTCCTTTTACATAGAAGGAAAATGGGTCCTCTAGATTATATTGTCAAATATCATCACCGTTTTAAGTGTACGCCATAAAAAGGCGTATTAGTACTTTTATTATAACAAATTGTTGGGTTTGTGGGTAAAAGGGGGAGGAATAACTACAAAATATTACTATATGCTAGCTACCACCAGAAAGAAATAGTAAAATGTTTGAAGTTTACTGAATAAACTTTTTTAATCTAAAACACATACAAAAGTCAATACTCTGATTATGTATACAAAAAAATAAGTCTTTAAAAACGTAAGAATTATTCAAAACAACTTGCGTGTGAAGCTATCTAGAGCGAAACATAATGTTTCATAGAATGAATGACATTAGGTTCAACACGAATATGCTTTCTTATTGAAGTGTTTTGATCACATAGAGACAAGATTTCTCACATATTTACAAAACATATTACTTCACATGTTGCCTATAAAATATTATAAATCATATGCAATAACAAACTCTCTCTTTGACCACTTTTTAAACAAATACATGCAAGATGTTAGTAATTTATCAAAAACATCATAGTGTATAAAAACTAACAAAGAACATCTTAACTAAGAAGACATCATCTTCAGAAGGGACCACATGTTTGATAGAAAACTGTGTGAGTATACTATCCTCTTAAATATTTTGAATGATATCAAACTAAGTAGTATTTAGTATTTGTACATTGGATATTTTCTCTCCATGTCTTGATATGCTTTTTCATCTTATGACACTTAAAGAACAAGTCAAAAGCATTTGGATAAGTCAAAAATAGGATTTTTCATTAAAAAAATACTATGTTTGGAGTTGACACAACCATGTTAGGAGTCAACTCCCTCTGAAGGAAAATGAATCAAAACTCTTTGTTGCGTATGCATCGATACAATGGCATCTGGAGTCGACACACAACATGAATGGGTCGCCTCCCTCGATTCGTGGGTCAGCTCCCACTGAAAGTTCTTTTTTACCAAAATTCCTTGCACTGATGAGTCGACAGATTGCGCTTATGAGTCAACACACAACATGAATGGGTCGACTCTCTCGAGTTGTGAGTTGACTCCTACTAAAAGCCTTTTCGCCCAAAATTTCATGTCCTCTTGGAGACGACATCTAGCATGCATGGGTAGACTCCTCAACTCCTATGAGTTGACTTTCAACTCGAATGAGTCGACTCCCACTGACTTAAAATGTCCAAAATTATAATTTTGCAAATATGATTTTTCTGTTACTTCTTTTACACACACACACACACTTATATATAGGCATTCATGCATCATTTCAAACTGATTGAAACCAAAATATATACAAATAATTTTTTATCATCTTCATCCTTTCTCATTTCATATATACAATAATTACACATAATTATTTTAGTTGTGTAATATAGAGATAGTTTAATAAGGTCAAATTAGGTTGGTTGTATTCAATTGGGTTGGAAATTTTTTTGGGGGTTTCAAGATAAATCAATTTGGGATTTTCTACCAAGATCAAGGTTTGTTTGAGAGTTTTTCATAAGATTTCGCAAATTAGATTCATCTGAGTGAAAGCTTTGAAGAAAGACGTTTCTTAGGAGTAACGGTAACTGGAGGATCATTTTGGCAATCTCGGGTCATAATAGTTCGCAATTTGGATTCGGTCGAGTGAAGGCTTTGAAGAACGAAGTTTCTATCAAAAAATTAACGGTAACTAGAGAATCAAATTAGAACTATTGAATTACTTGATCGAGCTCAAGATCAAGGAAAGGAAAGAATATATGATCAACAACAAACATAGGATTTGGAGGGTTGAATTGCTACTTTTTCTCTTGTAAACAACATTTGCAAAGGTTAACTTTTATTATCTCAATTCCATAGGAATTGGGGGCAGATGTACCCATTATGGGGCCTATTGGGGAACTTCCTAAACAACTCTCTCTCTCTCTCTCTCTCTCTCTCTCTCTCTCGTGAATCCAATGATTATACAATCAATACATTGAGATAAATTCTTTCTTAATAATATTTTAAACTGTTTTATTGAGTTGATTGCAATCTATAAGATTGAAATTGGATTGTCATATCAACAAATTCAAAAAAAATCTAATTAGAATTGATTTCACACCAAGTGTTCGACAAATTTCTTAAGTCAGGTATTTGTTTAATATTTCTTTGGAAATCGATTATTATTGTTTGATTTTATTCAAATGTTATATTTGAGAATATATTGATTAGTTCTCTCATCATTTGAATTGCTTTTAGATACAGTTTAAAGCATATCCGATCCTTTCTATAACGATTCAAGATAAATGATTGTCGATCTGGAATTGCTTCCACTTGTCATAATTAAAAAAAACTAAACAAGTTTTTAAACAATAAAATTTCATTAACGGTCTATTCACCCCCTCTAGATCGTTGACTATTGTCTAATAAACTAAATATCTCAAAACATCATATAAGTGCAATGAAGCATGCATGCTTTTCATGTCTCGTTATTTTCCATAAATGGAAAAATGGTGTTTACATAATATCCAAGCCATTAAGGGAAACCAGAAGAATCAAGCAAATAAAGGGAATAAAAAAATTATTATCAGACTCATTAGAGGCAACCACATCATCGGAACAAAAGACCCACATATGGGTAAAAAAGAGAAGTCAGAATTCTGCCATACACGTGGCTTACACAATAATTAATCAATGGAACAAAAAACTTCATCATTCAATAAGTTGTTACTAAGAGTCACCATCAGAGACATATTCGTATTCCACATCTTCACTATTTTTACCATCTTCACCACTGACTTGGTCATCATTTTTACCTAATGTCTCAATAATATTTTTAGCATCTTGACCTACAACTTAAGAGGTGGTAATCCACAAAAATTTTGAGATCCATCATTTGAATGAGACCATCATCCTCACTATTTTTTGTTGTTGAGGTAACAATTATATCTTACTGAGTCTTGGACACTTATATAAACTCATTCATCATGTGCCCTCTAGCTGATACCAACATGAGAGGGACCTCTAAAAGACTGACACCTATTAGAATGAAACGTTGTGAAAGATATTTTCTAGAACATTGTTAAGTAATTTCTTACCTCTAACCACCTTCTTACTCTTCTTATTCACATGAACCAAAATATCATCTAAGTTGAAAATGAAATCTTCCTCAATAACTTTCACTTTTGGAACCTTCTTCCTCTTCAGTCCAGACTTCTCCTTACTTGTAGACTTTTTAGAAGACATTTTATTCTATATAGATTTTTTCTTATTTTGAACATCATCCTTATTTTTATAGGCTTTTCTTTTCTTTATTGGGGTGGCAGACTTTTTGGTCGTGTTCTTCTTTACATTCACTTTATGTAGTTTTCTATCTTGAACATTACATATCCAATCAACATCATAATATCTAACAATAATGGAATTAGTTTCATAGGAGTACACGATTCCATAGTCACAAGTTCCATATATTTGATGATTCTATTGACTTACGTGAGATGGCTCATTTTAGAATTGGCTTAATAGAAAACACACACCCATATAGAGAAGGTGACGTCAGGAACTACTATAAAAAGTGATTTTAACCTCGAACGCGAAATGAATTTTACCTCGGCTATTGAAGCGGGGTAACAGATGTCTTCATAAAAAGTAAGGACTTAACACCTCGACTTTTAAATCACTGAGGGGTAATTTATTTGCGCATGGGTTCAAACTCCACCATCTGCATTTTTATTATTTATAATAGTAGCGACTCATATATCTTGGTTTATCAATAAAACCGAGGGGTAAATTATTATAAAAAAAACTTAAAACTCGTTGCATTATTTACACAGAAAACTAATAGAATAATTTATTTACAAACTACACTGTTTACCCAGAATATTTCATTGTTTACACAGAAAAAAAATTAATTCCACAAGATATTAATTTCACATTTTCAAATCATATAATTTTGGGGAAGATCAAATGTTGGGTGTTAGGATATTTTCAATTGCTTTTGCTTGCATTGATTTCTGATATGAACAAAAAAAGGTTAGACAAAAAAGGGTTAGATAAATAAATTATTTTCTGCTCAAATAAATATTTAAGAACACAAACCTAAAAACCAACTAATTTTGTGCTCTTGCAATCCATCATAGAACTCTTCGTGATAAACACTCTTGAAAACCTTAATGTGGAGGATGACTTCAAGGGCTTCATGATGTTTCATTATCAATTTTTGATATTCATAATGCTTTTATAAAGGAAGTTATTTATGTTTCACGCGGATCACTAATGGTAGTGTTTTTTAGCATTGAGAGTCATGTAGTGGACGACAAGGATTTGGTTAAGAAGGATGATAAATATCCTCAATTTTAATGCTAAATTGTCCCCTCGATTTTTAGGAAAAACGAGGTGAAAAATATTCTTTTTTTTTAAGTTAAATTGTTTACACAATATATTGAAGCACAATATTGTAACAAATCAACTTCTTAGCTATGAAGAGTTATCTACTCCAAACATTGGAAAATGTTATATTGATTGAGTGCATCCAACTTATAAAGAAGATATATGTTCCAACTATTGCAAAATGTTTTTTGCACATGAAATCAATCATAGGGTTACTTTTCAAGCTTCTTAAAGGAAATGATAAACATTTATCCCAAAGAATGAAGCATATGAGTTAGGATAATGGTAAAATCTATTTTAAGTGATGTTCTAATACTAAAATATGATTATATTATCCCTTGGTTACGATGAAACGGGCAGGTTAAATCATTTATTTACAAATAAAAATATAATAAAAAAGCGCTTCTAGTTTTTTTCCCCTCGGATATGCTAAAATCTGAGGTAATATGTTGTTTTAAAACTAATTAAAACCTGGCACACGTGTATTGGAAGCATATTACAAGAATAGCAATTATCATCTATATTGAAGTCGTAACCTCTCTTTTGAATTTTCAAGGAGGCTTTTGAGCTATTTAAACGTCTCATTTCCAACTCTTTGTGTCTTTAAACCTTGTTTCAAAGTCTTTTCGTATTTTCAACGTCTCATTTCAAACTCTCTGTGTCTTGTTTCCTTGTTTCAGTCTTTTTTATTCAAAAAATGGATGCAAAGATTTTGTTCGTTATTAATGAAAATTTGGTTGATTTCAATGATTTCAATTGTTTTATACTAAGGAAAGTTGTTAACAAACAAAGTTTGAATGGTTACTTTCACATTTTACACGGTACCATATACACTAATCTTGTTAAAGGGTTCTAGATGAATGCCTCCATTGTGATAGCAGGTCGTGATGAAGTCATCCAATCCTATATCAATGGCTCTCATTTCTTCATTACTCCATCACTGATTGCTATGACAATCAACGGTCAAGAGATAGGTAGTTGTGTTGAACACTATGAATTCAACAATGTCTACTCAACCAAAATTAACTGAATTTATGCCAACCATGATAAGCCCACCAGTCTTGGTTCTCTACTCTTGTTGCAAATCTTTGGTTTCTAGTGGAAAATCTCCTCCCAAGAGAGAAACAACTGAAAATGCGCTTACTTGGTATGACAAGCATCTCTTGCACTTTCTCACCTATAACGTCAGAGTTAATCTTCCTCTTACCATTCTCAACTTCTTAAAGGAAATGATAAGAATTTATCGGGAGTAAATGACTTTCCTTATACCATATGGAAGAGTTATTTTTGAACTTTTCTCTAAGTTAGGGATAGTTAAGGGTAATGTTAAAGTTGAGTGGACTGAGAAGGTTGAATTTATGGAATAATTTTCTATGTTGTCTTATTTTTTTATTATCAATGAAATATTTATTTTTTATATTATTTCCTATTCTTGTCTATTGATAACAAAGATTTTGAGAATTACATAATTAACAAAGAAAAACATGGAATTTGGAAAAGACGTCAAGAGATAAATTGCTGAATTTTTTTTTAAATGTGGTGCGGATTCGAAGCGAGATACCTTATAGCTATATTACCTCGTTTCTCGAAAAAAATCGAGAGAGTAGGTTTATCATTTATTTTATGTATAAAAATGGCGCTCGCTTATAGCTTTGTTACCTCAGTTCTTTATAACACCGAGGTAAAATATTATTTATTTTATTTAAAAAAATCAAACATGGCGCTCCCAAGACATATACTCTCGATTTTTAGCATGTTCGCGATGAAAGCGTCCTTATAAAAATTGTTATTCATTGCAGTGAGGACATCTAGAAGTGAGATATATTAGACTACAAATCATAATTCTATAGATACTTTGATCAACAGAAACTCATTGACCATCTTTAGTGAGTTTGACATGAATGGCCGCAGAATTACGTTTATGCCTTGAATTTTCAAGGCCAAACTTCTTGCAAGTGTGCTTAGCATACTTTCTTTGAGAAACAAAGATGTAATCTTTCATTTTTTTAAACTTGGAAACCAATGACATATGTAAGCCCACCTACCTAGCTTATTTCCAACTCATATTGCATTTGTTGAACAAAATGTTCTACCATCTTTCTTGACATTCCACCAAATACAATATCATCCACATATATTGGTATCATCATGATTTTTCCTTCTTTTATATTGACAAATATAGTTTTTCAATTCCTCCCCTCACTTAACTATTACTAGTGAGAAAACCTGTGAGTCATCCATACCAAGCTTTAGGAGCTTATTTCATACCATAGAGAGAATTCTTAATCTTGTACATATGATTTGGGGAACTAGGATCAATGAACCCTTTGGGTTGTTCAACGTAAACTTCTTCATTCAAAAACAAATTCTAGAAGGAACTTCTAACTTTTATTTGGTACAATTTGAATTTAGGAAGATAAGATATTCCAAGTAACAATCTTATAGCTTCCAAGCGAGAAACATGGGAAATTTTCATAAAAATATATCCCCTTTATTTGAGTGTACCCTTGAGCCACTAAATGAGGGTTGTTTCATGTGACATTTCTATTTTCGTCTGACTTGTTTTTGTAGATCCACTCGGCTCCAATAATGTTAGCATATTTGGGTATGGGGACTAACTCTCATACTTTATTTCTTTCCAATTGAATAAGTTCTTCTTGCATGAAACTTACCCAATATTCATCCTTGAGGGATTCCTTGAAATTATTAGGTTCAATTTTTGAGATAAAACACATGTTAGCAATCACTTTCTTGGACCTTGTAATGACTCATTCATTTAAATCCCTAATCACATTATCTATTGGATGGTATTTATTAATTCTTGTGGATGGCCCTTAGCTTACAAAAACATTATTCTATACATCTTTTAAGTTTCCATTTTTATGTGATAGAAGGATGTTCATACCTTTTTTCAGGTAAATCTAGTGTGACATTCTATCCAGGAAGAGTGGACTTCTCCTCTTGTTCACTGACATTATCATGTTGCATGTTACCAACAATAATATTGATAAACTCCATCATATATCTTGTAAGATTATTGAATACCCAATATGCCCTACTATTTGCATAGTATCACAAGAAGATTTGTTCATCACTTTTAGGATCCAACTTGCGTTTTTGCTATCGATCAACAAGGATTTAATATTTGCTTCCAAAATCATAAAAGTATTTGACTTTTAGCTTTCTTCCTTTTCCATAGTTCATAATGTGTAGCTTTGGTTCCTAGTTGAATGGTCACACGATTATGAATGTGACATGCACTGTTCTTAACTTTTTCCCAAAAGTAATATGGTATATTTTTGGTATGAAGCATGACCCTAACCATTTCATGAAGTGCTCGATTCTTAAGTTCAACAACCCCATTTTATTGAAGAGTGATGGGCTGAAAAACTCATGAGATATACCTTCAAAAGAAAAGAATTTAGAGAAACTAAATTTCTCAAATTTCCTTCTATGATCAATACAGATTCAAACAATCTTCCTAACTTGTTTCCCCTTCTCATGTGCAAATGTTAGAATAAGCTTTAAAAAAGGTAAAATAATATACTTCTTCTCGAAGAAAGTAAACCCAAATGTACCTTGAGAAATCATCAACAAACACAAAGACATATCTTCTTCCACATAGGCTTTCCAATTGTACAGTGTAATACGGTGGGATAACTGACTTGGTTTGCATTTTATCGCAAATTTTACGGATAGCTAGAGTCTCCACCGACTTTTATTTTATCCAATAAGGAAAGGGTGAAAAGAATAGGAAAGACCTTGAGATTTTTGAGTTCGGGGAGTAGATTATGAAAAGGGAAGGTGTTAGCATTTTTTTCATCTGTAGTTACCTATGGGCTCTTAATCGCTAGCTCACTTTGTTTGAAAATGATTTGTGTTCGTGTGTTTGAAAATATTTTGAAATTTTTCAATAGTTAGGCAACTTTGTAATGATTCTTGTATTAGTTAAGAATGCGTACAAAGTGTTCATTTGAAAATATTTTAAAAGTGTGACAGTGAGAAATGTTTTTGTTTTGAAAAACGTGAGCAAGCGATTAAGAACTATCTACCTACTCAAGATCTTTCATATTATTTTCCTCCTCTTTTAGAAATAGTGTTATTTGTACCATTAGCTGGTAGGTAGCCCTATCTATTGGATGTGAAGGGACAGGTGTGGGTCATCGTACAGTCATAAAGGAAACTCGTAGGGGCGCTTTAGCAATTTTATCATAAGGGACTAGATCGTTTTACCGAAAGGCAACATCGAAGGGTCATCGAGGGACTACGATCATTTTAATCGAGGGACATATCTAAAGCTTCCCCACGTTTGAGGCACATGACTGTTTTTTTTATTATGAAGGCGACAAGTGAGGTCACCCTAGAGGTGCGGGTGTGTGAAGTATATTGTGTTTCAAGTATTTGTCTTTGATTAAGATTAGCTATTGTTTGATTTTAATCTTTCCATACAATCCTATTAAGCTAAACAGTTATAAGGAAAGCGATAAATGCAGAAAGTAATGACAAATGTTAAAGATTCATACGCTATTACAAGGCTTCGGGAATGGGGGGTACAATTAATAAAAAACGCGGGAAAAGAGTAAAACCCTAATTATCTATTATAAACCATAAGCAATTACAATAACTAAAAATGTGAAAATAATAAAAATACGCGAAGCGATAAGACGGGAAAAGGGAAAGGAAATTGCTTGGATTGATTTTTAATAGAAAAGACTAGATGGTTAACCTAATGACCTAATTGATTTTAGTTAGTTCAAAAAAAGAAATCGATCAATTAAGTTAATCAAACCATAAATTGATTTTAGTCAATTAAAAACCTAAAAAAAACCTAATTAATTTTAATTTTAAAAAAAGAAGAAAGTTTATTAGTTAACCAAAAACTAAAACCTAATGTTGATTAGGGTTTGTGAGAAGATTAATTGAAAAAAAGGTTTAATTTGATGAATTTAGGGTTTTTAAAGGTGAAAATAGTACAAAAAATAGGGTTTTAAAAAAGTTACCAGGGTTGGGTGTTGAACCCACACCCTCTGCTCTTTCACTCAGCACCTTCACCACCAGGCCAGACGCTCCTTGGCGTTAGGAAATAGCTTCAGCGTGTTTTGTAAACTATCCAACAAAAATATGAAAACGTAAGGAAAAAAATGGTAAAAGTTTGGATCGAACCCATGCCCTTTGACACCAATGCCTTAATGCACGCACTTCAACCGTTGGGGCGGTGACACATCCATTAATTTAACTGAAATAAAACATATATAATATAAAAATGTGGCCTGAACCGGAGAGGCACCGAAGCCCTAGCTCCAGTCGTCTTCTCCGGTAACCTGTTTTTGTCAAACTTGTAAACATAAGAGGTTAGCAAGCCAAAAACACCCTACCCCCCTAAATTGAGTGCTGCGAGTTTGATGGGATAATTATTTTGGGCTAAAACAGCCTGGTTTAATAGTTATGGCGAAAATGATGTAGATTAGTGTAGCTATGGTGCATCTTAATTATGGTTGCATGGGACCTCCACGATGATCCAAACTTGTACTAATGAACCTCAGGAACATGTTAGTAATGTTAAATTTAATCAAAACAGTATGAAAAAAAATTATGAATGCATGAAACAATGATAAGGTGGTGCTGCATGCAGGGTTTTTTTTAGCCTTTTAGATTGTTGCAATTGATCTCATCTTACCCTCTAATCTTCTTGGGAATGAATAGGATGATTAGTTTGTGATGAAAGGCACCGTAAATAAGGTTTGAAGTTTTTTAGGGTTCTTTGAAATTTTGTGACATTTTTGACAAGTTTTGAGGCAAGGGTTTTTGGTGTCCCTTTGTATGAGAATGAATGGGAATATATAGGACAAATTAGGTCAAAGATATACGCTTGGTCTTTGTGTAAGAAAGGCCTATATTTTTTTTTATTTATTTTTTAAATATTAATGAATAAATCAAAATAATTAAAATAAAATAGGTTAAGGGGTGTATGAACAAGGTTTGAGGTGTATAAGGAGTATATAACACATTCGACTCTGAAAAAATGGCCCAATAATCCAAAATATCAAGCTTGCTCAATTTGAACTTTATGTATTTGCTCAAAATTTCCCAACTTGCACTGGTCATAACTCTCTCAATTTTCATATTTTGAATGATATCTCGGGCCTTTTGGAAAGCTCAAGATGTCCTCTTCAATCCCTCTTTTGATCATTTTTGCATTTGGAGAATTTATCTTGATGTAAGTTGCCTTGACAAAAAGTGTCTTTTTGTTGACTTTTGAAAAGACCTATAATGTATTGGCTCATATCTGTCAAATAATTTTTGGACTTGAGCTTAGAGATACAAATTTATATAGAATTTAATTTCCTTCAAAATGAGCCTTGGTTGAGGAAAAACTAATGAAGCATGTGAAAGTTATACTTGGTCAAAGTTCAGTTGACTCTTTCTAAGGAAACCCTAATTTGGCAACTTTTGACTTTTGATGATTTAAGGGCTTTTATTGAGGAATCATGATCAACCCTTGATCAAATGATTAATATGACCTCAAAATATTGATGTTGACCAAAACTCTTGAAATGTGACTGTATGTTGACCACAATTGACATTTTACCCAGTACAATTGATTTTCAGTCATCTGAACCATTGACTGAGCAAACTTGTGATGCAAGGCTTGAAACTTGGTATGAGCATTATTAAAGACATATAAGAGACTGTGAATTTCATTTAAGACCTTTGAAACCCAAACTTCCTTGTGAAAAGTTAAACCCTAGTTGTGGATCCATTGCTTAGGAGGAGAATTTGTCTGATCAATTCTTGAGCATCCTTGAGCATTTGAGAACCCTAGGAAAATGTTTTGAAGGAAATGAGAGGGAAAATTTTGGGTTACAACAGCTTCCCCTGTTCAATCTTCTTAAACCTGAAGAGTTAGATTGGCATGTCCGACATTTGTGACTTAAAGGTAGAAGATGATTCAACACCTAAATGCCCAGAAATTTGCACTCGCCCGTGCAAAAAAATTAACGTCATTTATTGATTGTATTTCTTGAATGGGCTTAAAGATGACATTCGGAGAAGTGATAGAATGTCGTCGGAGATGGGCTTATAGATGTCATCCAAAGTATTTGTTGATATAAGTATCAGCATGAGTCTACGCTTGACTGTATCTAAAGAATGCTTTCTAGAATGAACCTCTGGGGAAGGTGTTTGAGTAGCTACTTATCAGATTTAGTCTCTGAGATAACTATTTGTAATGTAGATATTTGGCCCATCTTGTTTCGGGAAATGATCTACAATCTATTTTCGTTGGTAAACTCGTCCTGTTTCGGGAATTCACACCACCTGGTGATAAATATAGCTGCCTCGTCCTGTTTCGGGAATTGATCTTTACCTGGTCATAGAGATAGAAAGATAGTTTCCCCGTCCTGTTTCAAGAGTTAATCTTTTCTTGGTCGTATATTTAGTTTCCCTGTCCTATTTCGGGAGTTAATCTTCGACCTGTTCATGTAGATAGTCGCCGCGTCCTATTTTGGGAATTAATCTACAATTTGTTTTCACTAATAGATGCCCTATCTTATTTAAGGAATTTATTTGTGTATGGTCATATAAATAGTTGCCCCGTCTTGTTTCGGGAATTAATCTGTGACCTGTTTGAGAATAATTGATGATATTCGTCAGTTTGTAGACTTTACCTAAAAAGACGAGGTTAGTCTTTATGCAATGTCATGATGTATGTAATGCATTGCATAATGATGTTCTCAAAATAAATAAGAATGTTATATGTGTGTCGTATGCATATGCTATGATATTTTGTAAATAATGTATGAATATGAGATGTCGTTGAAGCATATTAGTAGCTTTGTATAACATCTTTGACTGGGGGAAATAAATCCCTGATGGTCGCTGGGGATGAAGAATAGGTGTACTCTTCAATTTTGCCTGGAATTTTTCCTCTAGGGATTCCTGCTTGCTGTTTGTGGAAACTCCACTGGAGGATGTTGACTTATGCTTGGGGAGAAGAGTTCAAGAACATTGGTCGTTCATCGCTCTACTGGGGAATTTAATTCTTATATACCCTGACTGGGGATAAAAGAGATGGATAACCTTCCGAGGTGTTGTCTGACCGAGTTTTCGATATGGATGTCGAATCGTCTGGGGAGGATAGAGTTAAACGATATCTGGTCCGATTTCAGATTTCGTAGCAACTCTCTGGGGATAGTTGTGTGGACTACCCTTTGCTGGAGAGGGGAATTTTTCTGGGGATTTGCAGTAGTCAGAGAAAGGAACTCAGCTGGGGAAATTGAATTTCGTTAGGGAAATAAACCCTGCTGGAAGAATAAACCCTGCTAGATAAGTAAACCTTGCTAGATAAGTAAACCCTGTTAGAGAAGAGAATTTTTCATGGGATTTTGTATTTGGATAAATAAACTCAGCTGGGGAAGATAATTCATGTGAACTATGCTGATGACATAATCCCTGATGAGGATCGGAACTCTGTAGGTTGGCGACATTGTCGGAGAAAAGATCATACTCCTTTATCCCCTAGGGGGTCTATTGGGGGAGTATGATTAGGTTAATTGCTGGAAGGTGCCCCAATTCCTGTCTTGAAAGGATATTGGACTTACGGGGAATGTATCTTTGTTGAAGATGAGCTTGTGAAGATGATTCTATGGGGATAATCCTATGGAAATTTCTCTGTGGGGATTTGTGGACGACTTGAACGTTATCCCAACTCCTAGAGTCTTGAGTAAATGCTTATTACTTTTTATACATATATTTGTTAACAGTAATCATATTCATATGCATATGTTCATTCAATTTAGTCATTGGACGTTTTTGCAAAAAAAAAAAACAGAAAAAAGGTAAAACAGAAATTTGAATTTTGAAATTGTATTTATATTGATAGTTTGCCTATAAACAGGAGATTTTGTACTAATATACATAGATCCTAGTAAGAGGACATTTTCATAAAATGAAAAGAGTACAAAATAAAAACAAAACATATAGCTATGTGTGTATGATCCCGTCGGGTTTCAACTTTTCTATTGCCCCTATGTCTTTGAGCATCTCATCCCTTATTGTCGGAAGAAGTTGACTGGACTGATCTGCACCATTTGAACTTTATGTTGGTAATAAAATTAGATGTAAGTGATCCAATGGGACATGGTCGTATGCTTTAATCCCTAATTTTTGCATGAACAGCCCTTTCGGGTTTTTAGTCCATCAGGATACCCTTTTTTGCGCAAGCAGCCTTTTCAGGTTTTCGACTTACCGGGTGTATAATCTTTATATATATCCCTAATTTTTTCCCGAATCCTTTTGGTTCGCCAGGATGCCCTTATTTTTTCTAGGCCAATCAACCTAGTGGGTCACTTTTATGCGTAGTATCTTTTGACTATGTTTGCGTTTACATGGTGTGGAAAATCTTCACCGTCCATGGTGGTCAGTATCATAGCACCGTCAGAAAATATCTTCTTAATTACAAATGGCCCTTCATAAGTGGGTGTCCATTTTCCCCTGTGATCACTTTACAATAAAATGATGCGCTTATTACGAAGTCACCAGCCCGATATACCCAATGCTTGACTCTCTTTTTGAAGGATTTGATCATACGCTTCTGATACATCTGACCATGGCAGACAGCCGCCAATATTTTCTCGTCAATTAAATTCAACTAGTCCAACCTAGTATGAATCCATTCAACTTCGTCCAAATCTGCATCTTTCATGATCCTTAGAGAAGGAATTTGAACTTCGACAGGTAGGACGACTTCCATACCGTAGACCAGAGAGAATGGGGTTACCCCAGTTGAAGTCCGAGCTAAAGTGCGAAAGCCATAAAGATCGAATGGTAATATCTCGTGCCAATCTTTATATGTCACTGTAATACGGTGGGAGAACCGACTTGGTTTTGCATTTTATCACAAATGTTGCGGATAACAAGAATCACCACCGAATTTTCTTTTATCCAAGAAGGAAATGATGAAAAGAACATGAAAGACCTTGAAGATTTTGAGTTCGGGGGGTAGGTTATGAAAAAGGAAGGTGTTAGCACCCTTTTCATCTGTAGTTATCTACGGGCTCTTAATCGCTAGCTCACTTTGGTTGAAAATGATTTATTTTCGTGTGTTTGAAAATATTTTGAAATTTTCCAATAGTTAGGCAACTTTGTAATGATTTTTGTATTGGTTAAGAATCCGTACAAAGTGTTTGTTTTTGAAAATATTTTTGAAAGTTCAATTGTGAGAAATGTTTATTTTGAAAAATGTGAGCAAGCATTTAAGAACTATCTACCTACTCAAAGTTTTTCTTGTTATTTTCCTCCTCCTTTAGATAGTGATATCCTACAATTAGTTAGTAGGAAGCCTTATCGTTGGATGTGAAGCGACATGCGCAGGTCATTGTACAGTCACAAAGGTAACTCGTAGGGGCGCTTTAGCAGTTTTTCATAAGGGACTAGATCGCTTACCGAAGGCAACATTCGAAAGGGTCATCGAGGGACTACGATCTTTTTAACCGAGGGATAGTGCTAAAGCGTCCCCACGTTCGAGGGACATGACTGTTTTCTGAGGCAACGAGTGAGGTTACCCTAGAGGTGCAAGTTTGTAAATGATTTAGTTCAGTTATTTATCTTGTTTATTTAGGGTTAGCTATGATTGCTTTTACATTTTGCCATAAAATCCTATGAGCATACATCTAACAATTATATACAAGGTCTAAAGTAAAAATGCGGAAAAGTAAACCTAAACTATTACAGGGCTTCAGTGAAGGGGGTACAAACCATAAAATCGGGGAAAATATAAACCCTAATTAACTATTACATACTGTAGCAGATACATAATTTGGAAAAAAAACTAATGTGAAAGTAATAAAGTGCACGGAGCGGTAAAAGGGGAAAATCGTATGATAAAAAAGTTTTGATAATCAACCCAAAGTCTAATTGATTTATATTGGTTGAAAAAGAATTGATTAATTAAGAAAAATCCTAAATTCTAGGTTGATTTTAAATTAATTGAGAAAATATAAAAAATCAAATTAGGGTTAATTAAATAAAACCTAAAATTAAATTGATTAAACTAAAAAACCCTAAAATTAAATTAATTAAATTTAAGAAAACCTAAAATTAAATTATCCTAAAATTAAATTATTTGAGTTTATTGAAAAAAAAGGTTTTATGTTAGGGTTTGTTAAAAAATGTTTTTAGAAAGAAAAGGTTTTGTAAAGATTAAAGGAAAAAATAGTGAGAAACATAGAAAATAACCAAAAGAGTAGGGGTGGTTGTTAAACCCACGCCATCAAGCATTCTCCGCGCATAGCACACCACCAGGTCAAGTGCTGGTTGGTGTCAAGATATCAGGTTCAATGCATTATATAATAAACCTGCAAAAAGTAATGAAAACAT
Organism: Vicia faba; assembly: GCA_948472305.1. NCBI lineage: Eukaryota > Viridiplantae > Streptophyta > Magnoliopsida > Fabales > Fabaceae > Vicia > Vicia faba. The sequence continues at coordinate 1,659,974,111 of OX451736.1, forward strand.
GAAAAATTTGCAAAACCGGGGATCGAACCCGTGACCTGGGAGAGGAGTGAGTTAGCATACGCGTTTCTACCTCTGAGGTGGCTATACACCCATTCATATAATTGAATCAAAATATATATAATATAAACATGGATATGTTGGCCGGAGCCCTAGCTCTGGTCATCTTCTCTGGTTGCTCCTCTTTTAAAACCTACAAAACACAAGGATTTAGCAACCCAAAAACATCCTACCCCCCTAAATCAAGGGCTGCGAGTTTGACGGGATAATTATTTTGGTCTAAAACTGGATGTTTTATGAGTTATAGTGCAAGCAAGGCAGATCTGTGCAAACATGGCATCCTATGATTCTGACTGCATGGGGTCACGATGATGATGCAAACATGTACTAGTGAAACTCAGGAATCCATTAGTAATGTTAATACATGTTAAAGCAAACAGAAAATCAAGATATGAATATTATGGATATTATGAAAGTAGTTATGCCATGTAATGCAATTTCACATGTTTTGGACCATCCAATTTGGTCCAAACTTACCCTTTAGGCTTGCAGGGAGAGAATGGAATGGAGGTTTTGTAGTGAAAGGGCTTGTAAGTAAGGATTTCAAGATTTAGGGTTCTTGAGAAAAGTTTGGAAATTTTGAAAAGTTTTATGCAAGAGGTTTTTGTGTCTTTGTGTGAGAATGAATGAGGGAATATATAGTGAAAATTATCTCAAAGTCATGTGGGCTTGGACCTTGTAGAAGATATAATTTTATCTTATTTATTTTTCTTTATTTAATGAATAAATAAAAAAATAATTAAAATAATTAAAATAAAAAAAGGTCATGGGGTGGAAGAACAAGATCTGAGGTGTATGAGGGTATAAAGCACGTTTGGACTCTTAAACCATGGCCCAATAGCCCAAAATATCAAGTTTGCTCAATTTGAACTTCATACATTTGCTCAAAATTTCCCAACTTGTAATTGTCATAACTCACTCAATTTTTATCTTTTGAAGGTGATATTAGACTTTTTGGAAAGATCAAGTTGTCCTTTACAACCTCTATGTTTACCATTTTTGCTTTTGAAGACTTTATATTGATGCAAGTTGCCTTGATAAAAAGTGTCTTTTTGTTGACTTTTGAAATGACCTATAATGTATTGGCTTATATCTCCCAAATGATGCATTTTTGGACTTAATCTTAGAGAGACAAAGTTGTAGAGAATTGAATTCCCTTTAAAATAATATTTGGTTAGGGAAAAGCTGATGAAGCATGTGAAACTTATGATTGGTCAAAGTTCAGTTGACTTCTCCAAAGGAAACACTAATTTGGCAACTTTTAACTTTTGATGATTTGAGGGATTTTATTGAGGAATCATGATCAACCCTTGATCAAATGATGAATATTACTTTAAAATATTGATGTTGACCAAAAGTCTTAAATTTTGACTATATGTTGACCATAGTTGACTTTTTATCCAATATAGTTGATTTTCAGTCATCTGAGCCATTGATTGAGCAAACTTGTGATACAAGGCTTGAAACTTGACATGAGCATTCTTAGGGACATATAAAGAACCATGAAAACCACTTGAGACCTTGGAAACCCAGTCTTCCTTAGGAAATACAAAACCCTAGTTGTGAGTCCATTGAGCATTTGAGAACCCTAGGAGAATGTCTTGAAGAAAATGGGAGGACAAATTTTGTGATACAACATTTGCCCCTGTTCAATCTTTTTAAAGCTGAAGAGTTAGATTGGCATGTCCTCCATTCGTGACTTGAAGGTAGAAGAGGATTGAACACTTAAGTGCCCAGAAATTTGCACTCGCGTGTGCATGGATGTTGCACCCCAAAATTTACCCTCTTATTTTAAGACTTATATTTCATCATGAACATCATAGTGCATTGCATTCATACATTGTGATAGGATCAAAGTACTTTGGTTATCAAGTTTTCATTAAAGCTTTGAAGGTTGATTACATGGACAAGTTGCTCAAGAAGAATCCTATCATCTAAACCTCTAAATCTTTCAAGCTCAAAAGTTTTTGCATATCTCAAGATGTTTTTACCCATCTCTTTGGGTCATCAGAGGATTGGAGCTTGTGTTTGATCACAAGTGGAATCATTCTTTGGATTCATCATCCAAATTAGGGTTTGCTTGAGCAAGGTTGTTGGCCAATGTACAAGAATTGATTTAGGGAGCTACAACATTTATTTGATATTTGAAAGTTCCTAGTACAATAAATTGGTCAAGATGCCCAGAGGATTTGAAGTTTTGAAGATGATTCATCAGTCTCCTAATGTGTTGACCAAAATTAGGGTTTTGGTTTTTATCAGGTTTTCTTGAGAATTTTGAAGTGAAACTTTGCACATGGCCTTTATATGTTTGGAAGATCAGATGTTTGAAGTTTTGATCATCAATTTTGAAGGGAAGTGGATCAATTGATTCAGAAGGGCAAAATGGTCATTTTGGTCAAAATCAGTCAAAGTCAAGGTTGACCAAGTGAATTTTAGACCAACCATCAATTCAAGGATGTACTTTTCATATTTCAAGTCCATTTTGGTCATTGAATTAAATAGATTGAAGTTTGGGTTGAAACTTGTTCTTGAAGAAACCCTAAAAGTTACTAATTTTGGAAAATAAGGACTTAATTTCAAAAATTCATATTTTATTCACCCTTGATCAAGAAGGTGCAAATGAAATATGCTTGGAAAGCTAAGAGAATTATCTTTCACCTCCTTTTGGTATCATGACCAAATTTGCAAGGAATCAGGAGTTATGGTCTTTTGAAGTTACAAAATTATAGGTCATTTTTCAAAATTATTGATTTTCAAGCCAAATTTTGAGAACCTTAATGGATTAATTTTCAAAAACTCTAAACTAAGGGATTGTATATATTTCCAATACCTTTCCAAATTGTACTCATTTGTGTCAAAACTCAAAAGTATGAGCAAGTTACGAGTTTTGTAATTTTGTGGCATTTTAGTGAAATTTGGCAAATGTGCAAAATGGCCATTTCTTGCAAACTCAAGTTTTAGCCATTCCTCTTATTTATAATCAAGCCCATTGGTAATTTGTGACATGCCGAGGCCCATTACACTCACCATTTCGTGTCCATGTGCTTCATGAACTTGCTTGAATCAAAAAATACAAAACTTGCTCAAAATGGCCAATTCACCAACACTCTTTCATTTCAAGTAATCGTGGGCTGGCATTTTGAGCATGCATTTCTGACTTCATTTAGCTCACAAAATGCATAAAAGGCAGAAGAATGCATGAGCAAAACACATGATTCAATATGCACTTCATTTTTGGCCAAAATTCCCAATCCTGCCCTCCAACGGATTTAAGGACAAACTTCCACTTCTAACCTTCTCCACAAGCTCTATATAAGAGGAAGCAAGAAAAGAGAGAGAGAGAGAGAGAGAGAGGGAGAACGCGCCATTTGCAAGAATTCCAGATCTAAAATTTTCTTCCATCTTCTACAAGTTGATTCGATTCTCTCAATTCCTTGGTGTTTTCTTCAAAATTCTTGTGGATTCTGCTTCAGCAAAGCAAGTAGATCAAGCTAGCACCATTTGTTTGCAACTGGAGTGAAGGAGACAGTAGATCCATTTTTTCTCAAAGGTTTGAATTCTCAACTTTGAATTCTGATTTCTAGCCATGCCTCGTGTGATTTAAGTTCATGATCATGTTGTTTGAAGTCTTTGGAATGATTCTGAAGCTTTATAGCATTTAATTTAACAAATTATCCATGTTTGGATGTTCTGAAACTCGTGATTCAGAATGTTTTTGTTCATGTTCATGACTTGATTGTGGACAATGTGGTTGATGATTTGATTTGATTCGAATTGTTATGGATTCCTTGCCATGCTAGCTTTGATTTGCCTTTGATTTCATGAAAAATAATACGAAATCGAGTGAGTTACACTGATCTGAAAGTGAGCCCTAAGCCTGAGAAGATGCGCGCATTTTTGAACCATCCGGAGGTTGAAGATGATGGGGTGGCACATCATGATTGACCTGTTTAATTTTTTGGTTTATTTGAATTTTTGTTTTATAAATTGATTTCCATGATTTTATTTTTTGCTCAAAAATGATTGGAAATTTCTGAAAAAATTATCATAAATTCAAAACAATATTTCTGACTTTGTGTATTTTTTTGATAATTTTTTGAAATTATTTTGATTGGTTTAAAAAATTGTTAGGTTTAATTAATTAATTGATCAAAGTTTATTTTTATGTTAATAGTTCTATTGATCTAAAAAATCCACAAAAATTATTTGAGAACCACAAAATAATGTGAAAATTGATTCTGACTTTGGTTCATCATTTTTTCTTATTTTTGATTAAAAATTTAATTTCAAAAGGTTACTTGTAATATTTGTTTATTTTTTTTTATTTTTAATACTTCTATTAATTCAAAAATTCCAAAAAAAATCATGTAATTTTGCTTTTAATCATAGAATCTGATCATATTTTTGTTTTGCCTTTTTTTTGTGATTTTTGGTTATGGTTTGCATTTTCTGGCCCTTGAATAACAATTTTATTATTAATTGTTTGTTTTTTTGTTTTTTATATTTTCCTTTTATCCAAAAATTCACAAAAAAATTCAGGGATGTGTGTTTTTAGCCCTAATATTTGAATATAATTTTGTTTGGCCATTTTTCTGATTTTTGATTTAAATATTATTTTGATATGTGATTATTTGTTAATTACATACTTGTTTGAATATTAATTTCTTTATTGACTTTTCCTTATTCAAAAAATATGAAAAATATATTTTCTGAATTTTAAGATTTCTTGGTGATTGGTTTGACTTTGGTTTGATTTGTTTGAGTTTTAATCCTATTTAATTAATATTTGGGATTAAAAGTCAAAATTTAGGGTTTTATTGCTTATGGTGCAAGTTTCATGTTCAAAATCTTTGTGCCTTGGACTTTATTGGGAATTCAGGTCATGTTTGTGGTTCATGAATGTGTTGGGAATTTAAAAACCATTTTTCTTGAATTATTTTACTTGGTTTGATATTTTTCCATAAATAATTTTGAAAACTTGTCTAGTTTGGTGGTTTTGCCAACTAGTCTTAAACTTTGCACTTCATTTCTCCTCCTCCCCAATCATTCATGAACTTAGGGCTTTCATTATGACTTCTAAACACTTCCAAGATATTAAGATATTTTTGGTTTGAATTATGGATCCTTATTTCTATTTTTGGTGTAATTTTGAAATGAAGGTACCCAATTATGTTTGCATGCTTGTTGCAATTTGTTTGATGGACAATGAACTTGGGTGAGGCCTATAATTGGAACCTAATGATCATGTTGGTTCTGATTTGTCCATGTTAGCATCAAACCATTTTGACTCAATGTCCCATACTTGAATGTTTTGAACCTCCTAGTGCATTATGTAGGTTTCATCTCCTTTTATATTCATGAAGTTGTGTTTGAATCAATTGTGCATGATTGAAATGTGTTTGCTACTGAATTTCATGGTCTTTGTTCATATTATTCTCAAGCTCTTATGATCCTTGATTGACACTTAATTGTCAATTTAACATGGTGATATAAATGAGCAACATTCCCCTGCTTTTCTTGACCTAATCTGTGCATATGCTTGTTTCTTCTTGTTTATCATGTCTAAAGCCATCATGTTTGTTCTCACTTTTTTTCACCTTATGGAATAGTAACTTGGTTGTTGAATGTGCGAGGTACTCTGAGAAAGTTGACACTTTTGGCTTGAGGCTTTTTTATGTTTCACTTTATTTGTGAAACACAATCTATTATTCGGGCAGTTGGCGGAGAGATATCAGGTGAGAAAAGTCTTCCGCTGCGGGTGACTTTAGTAGGTCCAACAATATTGCTGACATTAGTATCAGCATCTAACTCTTGTTTAACTCCATGAAAATAAACATCAGCCCTGTAATGCCAAGGGACAGCTTTATCAGATGTGTAGGGGATAGGCCCAGGAACAGTGATGGTCAATGGTGCGATTCTTGGAACAGATGTAATTCTAACAGGCTTTCTCGAGGAAGCCTTGGAAGAATTGTCGAGAATGGTGATAATAGCAACTTCTTCAATATGAACTAAGGGAACAACAGTCTTCTCAAACAAAATTTCTTTACTATCCATCAGGCGTTGGACACCTGACTTCAAAAGATGGCAACCGGTAGGTAGGGCAGCACACATACGGCAACCTTCGTCACAGCCCGGAAATAAATCGGCTAGCAAAAGGTTCTTTTTCACAGTCATCAAGGGAGTAGCAATATCTTTCACAGAAACCACAAACAAGTCTTCTTCTATAGCATTCACTCCATGCTTGGGCATAGGAGCAGTCACAACTTAGGTCTTTCGGGTGCCTCGAACTCAATCTCCTTAGCATCAATTGAGTGCTATATTTTGTTATTCAAAGCCCAACAATCATCTGTATTATGCCCCGGGCTATCAGAGTGAAAAGCACAGCGGGCATTAGGGTTGTACTTAGGTGATGCAATATTGGGATTCTGTGGAGCCTCCCTTAGAGTCACTAGATTGGTCTTTAATAATTGCGGCAGAATCCGAGACAGAGTCATGTTGAGATGGGTGAATTGCCTTCGAGGTATCTCGGCCTTTTGTTGATTGTTGTGCCGAGGAGCCCCAGCAGGTCTTGAAATAACAACCGCATTAACAGCTTGGCGGAGTTCAGGTCTATTCTGGCTTTTCGAACTATAAACAGCATTGGACTCCTTCTTAAAAGGCTTTTTCTCGGTGCTCGACGAAGCACCCTTTTGTATCTTACCAGCCTTAATACCAGCCTCAATCCTCTCACCGGTCATAATTAGCTCTGTAAACCCAGACGAAGAGCTTCCAATCAGGTGGTTGAAAAATGGACCAGACAAGGTCCCCCAGAAACATATCCACAAGCTCCCGATCAGCCAAGGGTAGTTGCACTCTTCCGGAGAGGTCCCTCCACTTCTGAGTATAGTCTTTGAAACCTTCGCCTGTTCCCATTGACATACCCTGGAGTTGGGTGCGCGTGGGAGCAAGGTCGGAATTGTATTGGTACTGCATGTAGAAAGAAGTAGCCAAATCGTCCCAACTACAGATACTGGCTCCATCCAACTGGTAAAACCATTCAAGCTGAGTCCCTGAGAGACTGTCTTGAAAGAAGTGGATCCATAGGTTCTTATCAGCGGTGTACGGCTGAATCTTCCTTACATATGACCAGAGGTGCAGCTTCGGACAAGAAATTCTGTCATACTTAGAAAATGCTGGTGCTTTGAATTTGTAGGGAATCACCACCCCAGATGATAGACCTAGATCACCAAAGTCCAGACCAGGCACTTTCTGAACTTCCATCGCACTCAACCGGTCTTCCAGTTGTTTGTATTTATCCTCAGCAGGAGGATACTGGTCTTCGTCGAAGTCCGTCTCGTTGTCTGAGACCACAGGACTAGGAGCCCTTCTTTCCTCTTGACTATCTTTCCCTCCAGATGAGGTGGTCAAATCAACTTCATCCCGTAGCCTATTTCCAAACCTGTGACCTGTGTTAAACAGGACTGTCCTCTTCTTCTTCTTCTTCTTCTTCTTCTTCTTCTTCTCTTTCAGAATCAGGGTCTTCAGATCTTGCTGACCCTTAGCTAGATTCAGGAACAACTCTTGGAATTGGGCATTTTGAGCCTGTAGAGCTTTGATTGCTTGCTCAGTTGATGGTTCAGCAGACATGATGAGTGCTGAAATAAACAACGAAGAAGATAAGAGACCTGTAATAGGTACCTGTTATGAAGTGCATGGGATGAAATGCATATGACATGATTTCAAAGACATCGAGAGATTCAAATTCGTAAACAAGAAATGAAACACACTTTTATTAGATAAACTTGAAATTCAAATTGTTCAACAAATTGCCCTTAAGGCGTTACAAGAAAGGAAATACTGAAAAGTAAATAGAACTGGAAAGGAAATAAACAAAGGAAAATCAGTGCTCCCATGGTCGCTTCTTGTCGGTGCGGACATAGTCATTGAGAATCCGCTCGTTCTCCAACTGCCTAGTCAACTTCTGGATCTTCTGCTCTTGCTCGTTAAACTTTTCTCGGTAAGCATCCCGCTCTTCTCTCAGCTGCATCCAAGACCTTTTCAGTGCCCCAATGTCAGTGGGCATGTAAGGGTGGAGGATGGTAGGAAGAACCCCTTCTTCATTAGAAACTTTAACAATGATAGGCAGGACGGCTTCATATGGCATACCCAGCTTTTGGGCACGGATACAGACCCATCTGAGATATGGCTCCATCGGAAGAGAAGTCTTTGGACCCAGCTCATGTGGGTCAGATCTGTGAACTCTATCCCAAGCCCTTATGAATCTGCGGCGTTGCTCGTCGCTATCCCCTTGAAAATCAAAGATGATACTAGGCATTAGCAATTCATGAGGACCTTCCCTCCTAGCACGCCCAAACTGACGTAAGGCCAAGCACGGATTATAAGAAATTCCTCCATGGGTTCCTATCAATGGAACATTGGGGTACTCCCCACAACGATCAATAATAGCCACCTCGTCCATACCCTTGATAGTCCAGATGATGTCATTATGAGAGAGAGACATAACCCTATAGGCCCAGCCCATGCCTTCTTTGTTCTTCAGCACTGATTTGGGGAGGTGCGAAATAAACCACCTCGCCAATAATGGAGGACAACACATCAAGGTTCCCCGCTTTCGGGCAGTACGGGCATAAAGATGATGAAGAATGTCACCCAAGAGAGTGGGTACAAGATTACGAGAGATGAAGAATTTCATCGCATTCACATCAACAAAGGAGTCAGGGTTCGGAAACAATACCAAGCCATATATCAGAAGATCCATAATATCTTCGAATGCCTTGAAGTGTAGACTATCCCAGAAATAATTAGCCTTACCAACCAAGAACTTAGTCAGAAAGCCCTTTGCTCCACTTCTAGTCTCCCAATTAGCCATTACCCCATTCTTTGTCATATGAAGGGCTGAAGCAATCTCTTCTGGTCTAAGGATCTTCTCCCAACCAGTAAACGGGGTATGCTCCAGAATAGAGATACCGAGCAGATCATAGAACTCTTCTAAGGTGGGAACCAACTGGTAGTCCTGAAAAGTAAAGCAATGGTACAGTGGATCATAGAATTGGACCAAAACACTCATCATCTGCTCGTCCAATTTGGAGGTGACCAAACTGAGAAGATACCCATGTCTTCTGATGAAGGAGGTAGTATCAGGCATCTTTGCAACCAATTCTTTAAGCATGGTGGGAACCTGGACAAAATTGATCTGGATGGTATTCCTACGCATGGGCATCATGACCTACAAAACAGAACAAAGATGAATCCCTCCTGTCTTTGAAATAGGTTAGTCCAATGCAAGATGTATGCAATGTTATGATGTCATGATGTCATGATAGAAAGCACACCACAAGTATCCAAAAATAGCAAACATGGTAAAGGCACACAAGTCACACAAAGAGCCCTTAGATTTCAGGCTGGCAAGGAGCTTAGGTACTACCCTCTTTCAGTTCAGTTGGTTTAAACCTGTCCTAAAAATAGTAATCGGGTCCTAGAGGATCTCAATATCACTGACTACCCTCGATCAGTCATAATTCCAGTTTAGCAACCTTTTCTTGCAGCCGGAATCATCGCGAGAGTTTAGTCTCAATGAGTGTAGCATACTGCTACTGTTCTATGGCCAAGTTGGTCAATTTAAAGGTTCTAAGGTCAGTTGGTGCTTAATGACCCCTTAGAAGACCCATATTCTCCTCGTTCCAACACAAGGGATATCGGTACAGACTAAAGTGCCACACCAACGTAGCTACTACTTCAACCGTATCGTTCTACGCCGTACAGTTCCCTCACAGTTTATTGCTACTTACCTAAAGGGTATCCCCAGATCCGGGTTAAGATCTATAGTAACTCCGATACAAGCCCACAAATATAAAGCATACAAAGCATACAAAGCAAGAAATTGAAAACATAATGATCTAATCCTAAGGTACACCCCACTTATTAAGCGTCCCCAGCAGAGTCGCCAGTTCTGTGATACGGTGGGAGAGAACTGACTGTTTTTTCGAATGATGGTTTGTGTTTTGCGTTTGTTTTTGCAAAATGTCGCGGTAAGCAAGAGTCGCCACCGACTTTTATTTTATCCAACAGGAAAGGAAAAAAGCACAGAAAAATTCCTTTTTCGAGATATTTCTCGGGTCCGGGGGGTAGATTATAGAAAGGGAAGGTGTAGCACCCTTTCTATCTGTGGTTATCCACGGGCTCTTAGGTACTTGCTCATAGTGTTATCAAAAATTTGCTTTCTTTGTGTTTGTGGGTTTGAAGAAGTTTTTGTTTTGAAAAGGAGTGTAAGTGTGAAAATTTGTTTTGTTTTGAAAGAGCAAGTACTTAAGAACCATCTACCTACTCGAAAAAGGAATCATTCTATGCTATCTTCCTTTAGACAATGCTATCCCACTATTGATGATTAGGTAGCATCGTCGTTGGAGTTTTAAGGGTCAATTCGATTAAGGGACGTGCGGTCACTAAAGCAATGTTAGGACGCCTTAGCGATAACCCTAATGTCTTAGATCATTTTTCCGAGGCAACCGTTTCGAGGCAACTATGATCTTTGGAAAAGAGGGCGACCTCTAAAACTTCCTATACTCAATGACCGCGTACGAAGGCAACCAAGTGAGGTGTACCCTAAGAGTGCGCATGTGCGAGTGTGTCATTTTTCAGTTATTTTGTCTTTGTACATGTTATGGGTGATCTATGTTGATTTTAGGTTTAAATGTTCGATCTTGTCATGCATCTCCTATTATCAAACATCTAACAGTTTATAAGTTGTGGAAATTAAATTGAGGAAATTAAACTAACTATTACAAGGCGTCGGGTATTTACATCGCCAAAAGCAACCCTTGAGATTAAAATGCGGAAAATAAATAAAGCGGTAAAAATAGTAAAGTCCTATTAAGTTATTACATTCCAGGAAACAGATACAATATTGAATAAAATGGATCGCGTGCGGGAAATTAAATCGGGCGCAAGTTTTAGGGTTTTGACCCTTTGCTTTTCAAGAAAAGATTTTTTTGGTTATTTTTTAATTAAGAAAGAAGTTAATCTAGGTTAATTATTAAATTTATGAATAAATTAATTAATAAAAATATTTTTGGGTTTTTGGTATTTAAAGGAATAAAAATAAATTTGATCAATGTTAATAAAACCTAATTGTCTAAGTTAATTTTAATTATTGCAAAATATATTAAAAGGTATTCCTAATTAAAACTAAATTAATTAAATTAATGTTGTTAACAAAAATAAAATGCTGAAATTTAATTTAAATAAGAAAATATTTTTTGGTTTTTAATTTTATTAAGAAAAAAGTTTTGATTGGTTAGTTAAATAATAAAAATAATAACAATAAATAATTAAAAGAAATAATAAAATAAAAGAGAAAAAGTTAGGGTTTGGGCCTGATTAGGGGGGTGAGAATGGCAAATTCAAGGCCCATCACAAGCTGGCCTCGTTTGACTTTCCTGATTCTGTGTGCACTGGTTGACTAGATCCCACCATAGGCCATCATCCCTGGATTGCCAGATTTGACCTTGGGCCATCTGGCGCTTGATTGAGTGAGGGAGCATGATAGGCTACAACTCCTGAAGTGCGCTGGAATACCTGAAGAAAAATAATACAAAGCATATGGGGGGACCTGGGATTCGAACCCAGGTCCTGTTGGGTTTTTAACACACACCACTACCACTCAACCAACGCGTTTCAACTGTTAGTATAATGGACAATAATAAATATAAGGGAAAACACATTAATATGCCAGAAATAAAAAAATGTGTGCGAATTGTTTGAATGGTCCAATCAGAGGGAGACACGTTTGTCGTCCCTGACCTTCAAACCCTGTAAATTTACCTGCGGATTTAGATCCGCAGCTAAATTTGTAGGACGTTCCAAAAATCGTTTCTAGGCCATGAAAATTAAATCCAAGCACATGGTTGAGTTCGTCTGGGCATCCTGAGTAAACCTATACCCTTCTTGAGTCTTGATTTCCCCTGAAAAAGAAAACCCTAAAACACGAATGAAGAACCCTAGTTTTGGGGGTTCTTCATCTTGTCCAGCAAAACACAACTGACTAATGCAGAATGCTTATAAATTTGACGATAATCATGAATATGCAAAGAGTTTGTAAGAAAGGTGCAAGAATAAGGATCTATGAATTCAAACGAAAAGCGTTTTTTTGAGACACTTACAGAGCTTTTGCGCGTGTATGGAGACTGGCTTTGGGTTGGTTTTGCTTCAGTGATTGTCCAGCAAGCGATTGGTATTGAGTTTGGCTCCTGAATTTGCTTCTAAGAATGATTTCAGTTTCACACTTTTTTGTCAATTTTTCAAGTTTGGTTCTTGGTATTCTTGCAGCCTCTAGCCTCAAATTCGTGTGCCTTGGATTGTATATGTATGCTGCAATGTATTAGGTCAACAAATTGGTCTTGAATCTTTGCACATCAATGCTTTGAGATTGGATTTGATCCTCCATTGAAAACTTGCTTAATTTGCCAAAAATCCAATCTTTTTGCACATGGAATGATTGATACGAATTTGATCATGACATTGATGATGATTAGGTCCTGAAAATAGAAAAAGATCTCATATAATCAAGTTTTGGGATTTTATTTGATTTAAATTGATTTAAAATGACATAGATCAATAAAAAATCAAATAAAATAGAAAAATTGATAAATGGACACAAGGCTGAAGCTAGGACACGTGTGGAATGTGGCAAGCCCAAATAAAGTGGAAAAGAATGGGCCCATTTGACAAAATTTGAAGTTTTGGGGATAGTTGATTTTTGGCAATTTTGCAAAAATGCCCAACTTCAACAATGCATAACTTCTTCAATTTTGAACTTTTGGAAGTGTTCTTGGACTTTTTAGAAAGATTGAGATGTCCTATTACCAACCCTTTTGGTATCATCTAATTTTGATATTCCATGCTCAAGTTATAATCTTTGGAAACAAAGGTGTTTTTGTTGACTTTCAAAAATGACCTATAATGTCCAAATTTATAACTTCTTGTGAGTGCATTTTCTGATATTGGGGTATGAAGATGGATTGTAGGAAATTGAATCCTCTTCAAAATGAGCTTTTGATGGGTCATTTAGCATAAAGTATGAGAAAGTTATGCTAGGTCAAAGTTGAGTTGACTTTTCCTACAAAACCCTAATTTAGCAACTTTTGAGTCGATGAATTTTGAGCAATCCTTGATGAATCATGATCAACCCTTGATAAAATGATGAAATATCCTTCAAAATGAGAATGTTGACAAAAAAACTTGAGGTTTGACTGTTTGTAGGTCACAGTTGACTTTTTCCCTAGCACAATCGATTTTTGGACCCTTTGAGCAATTGACTGAGCAAACTTCCTCTGCAAGGCTTAAAATTTAACATGGATGATCTTGAGAGAATATTAGTACATTGGGGAGCACTTGAGGTCATTTGGATTCAAGGATCTTGATGCAACACAAAACCCTAATTTGAGGTTGACTGCCTTAGGAGATGACTGGTCTAACCCACTCTTGAGCAATCTTGATCCACTTGGAGATTTTTCTTGCAATGTCTGGAGAAATATGAGAGGGCAAATTTTGGGGTACAACAGCTGCCCCTGTTGAATCTTCTTAAACCTGAGGATATAAATTGGCTTTCGGGCCTTTCATGATCCGAAGGTGGAAGATGATTGAACACTAGAGTGCCCAGAAATTTGCACTCGCATGAAGTGGTATCAGCCTTGTGATATCAGGAATGGGCTTACAGATGCCATTTGGATATTGTTGATAGGTGGTCTGAACTTCGGCTGGAATACGAATCAGAGAGATCTTATCGTCGATCTGACTGAACCAGAGAAGGTCTTGGATTAACTTTGGCTGGATACGAATCAGAAAAATCTTAGGGTCGATTTAACTGAACCAGACGAAAGTCTTGGAATATCTTCACCTGGAATACGAATCAGGGAGATCCTATTGTCGATCTGACTGAACCAGAGAAGGTCTTGGATTAACTTTGGATGGATCAGAATCATAAAAATCTTAGGGTCGATTTAACTGAACCAGACGAAAGTCTTGGAATATCTTCAACTGGAATACGAATCAGGGAGATCTTATCGTCGATCTGACTGAACCAGAGAAGGTATTGGATTAACTTTGGCTGGATCAGAATCAGAAAAATATTAGGGTCGATTTAACTGAACCAGACGAAAGTCTTGGAATATCTTCAACTGGAATACGAATCAGGGAGATCTTAGGGTCGATCTGACTGAACCAGAGAAGGTCTTGAATTAACTTTGGCTGGATCAGAATCAGAAAAATCTTAGGGTCGATTTAACTGAACCAGACGAAAGTCTTGGAATATCTTCAACTGGAATACGAATCTGGGAGATCTTATCGTCGATCTGACTGAACCAGAGAAGTTCTTGGATTAACTTTGGCTGGATCAGAATCAGAAAAATCTTAGAATCGATTTAACTGAACCAGACGAAAGTCTTGGAATATCTTCAACTGGAATATGAATCAGGGAGATCTTAGGGTCGATCTAACTGAACCAAAGAAGGCCTTGGATTAACTTTGGCTGGATAAGAATCCGAAAAATCTTAGGGTCGATTTAACTGAACCAGACAAAAGTCTTCCATAGATGCAGTTTTTCTATTGAGGGGACTACTAGGTCATATGATTAGTCAGTGGTGTTTACTGATTCTTCTTTCCATGAAATGGTAAAGAGTTAATCATATGCAATGTCATGATGTATGAAATGCATGATATATATCAAGCAATGATGCTCTCAACATAAATGAGATTGTATGGTATGATGCGTATATGCATGTATCATGATGTATGGAAATGTAATGTTTTAGATGGGGAAAATAAATCCCGAATAGCTGCTGAAGAATAGAGTTGAATTCTTCATTTCTGCTGGAGATGACGAACGAAGGTGATTGTGAGAATAAACCTGCAGGAGAAGATAACTCCGTTGGGGAATAAACTGATGAGGATATTACTCTGGGGAAGAGATGCTCTGCTGAGGATTCCACTGATAAATTTCGTCGGGATGAATTATCGTTGCTGATGATATTGAATTTGTTGAGGATTGAATCCCTGTTTGTGAAAGGAAAGAACTCCGTTGGGGATGATCTCTCAGTGGCGACGTTACTGGGGATAACCTGTTAGACTTTTGTGGGGATAATCCTCTAAATTCTGCTGGGAATGATCCTTTGAACTCGGTTGGGGAGATTTATTTTTGTACTCCGCTGGGGATAAACTTCCAGATTCTACTGGGGATGATGCTTCAACTCCGTTGGGGAAGCTTTTTCAGACTGCACTGGGAAAATTTTGACTCCACTGGGGATATCTTGTATTCTTCTGGGGAATATCCTTATACTCCATTGGGGAATATTAAAACTGCCGGGGATATTAAGCCTTTTCAGTGTTGATGGTAGATAAACTCTGCTTGGAGAGAATATTACCGACTCATTCACAGTTGCAAGCCTCAGCTGGGGGAGAGCTACCATTACTGTCTTACTCTGCGGGGAGTGAAGGTATCTTAGCCATATCCTTCAGATGAATTTACCCGGTACCTGGTGGACAGAGCAACTATACAGCTTGGACACTTCTTATTGCCCCTGTTTATGCTATTACCAGTAATTCATCTTTTGTTTCGTATGTAAATATTCATGAGCAACAATTAATGTCAAATTCATAAATAAAAAATGAACATTGGACGTTCTTTGCAAATCAAAACAGATAAAGAAAAAAAAAGCAGTTTGAAATTTCTTTGAAAATGAATTGTATTGATTTTGAAGCTTGGCCTGTAAATAGGCGTTTTTGTACAAGAGGCTGACGTCCTAGTAAGAGAACGCCGCCAAGCAGATAGAATTTACATAATTTGTGAAAAGAAAACAAAACAGTTATGTGAATAATCCCACTGGGTTCCAACCCTGCTATTGCCTTTATGTCCTCGAGCATCTCATCACTTTTCTACTTAGTTGAAGGTAGATCAGATTGATTAGTGCCGTCCGAGCTTAATAGTTGATACCGAAGTTTGGATGCAAGATGATTCAATGAGACATAGTGTTACACTTTGATCCCTAATTTTTTCCTGGACCGCCCTTTCGGGTTTTCAATCCACCGGGATACCATTTTTTCCCAAGCCGCCTTTTCAGGTTTTCGACTTGCCGGGTGTACAGATTTTTTCATTTTCGTCCCTTATTTTTGCCCGAACCCTTTTGGTTCACCGGGAAGCCCTTACTTTTGCCTAGGCCAGTCAACCTAGCGGGTCTTTGATTATTCATAGTATCTTTTCACTATGTCTGCATTGACGGGGTGAGGAAGGTCGTCACCATCCATAGTGGTTAGAATCATAGCTCCTCCTGAGAAAATGTTCTTAACCATAAATGGCCCTTCGTAAGTAGGGGTCGATTTTCCCCTGGGATCACCTTGAGGTAGGATAATGCGCTTGATAACGAGGTCCCCAACTTGATACTCTTGTCGTCTGACTTTCTTATTAAATGCCTTGATCATCCGTTTTTGATACGTCTGACCATGACAAATAGCAGTAAGTCTCTTTTTGTCGATTAGGTTCAGTTGATCAAGTCGGGTCTGAATCCATTCATCTTCGCTCAAACCTGCATCCTTCATGATTCGGAGAGATGGTATCTGAACTTCAATGGGCAGGACTTCCTCCATGCCATATACCAAGGAGTAGGGTGTTTCCCCTGTTGACGTCCGTGCTGAGGTACGGTACCCATGAAGAGCAAATGGTAACATCTCGTGTCAGTCTTTGTATGTCACTATCATCTTCTGCATAAACTTCTTAATGTTCTTATTAGCCGCTTCGACATCCCCATTCATCTTCGGCCGGTAGGGAGAAGAGTTATGATGTTGTACCTTGAATTGTTTGCAGAGCTCAGTGATCATCTTATTATTGAGATTTGTACCATTGTCCGTAATGATCCTCTCTGGTACACCGTATCGACATATCAGATTGTTCCGAATGAATCATGCCACGACGTTCTTGGTTACAGTAGCAAAGGAAGCTGCTTCAACCCATTTCATAAAGTAATCAATTGCTACCAGAATGAAGCGATGCCCGTTGGATGCCGTAGGTGTGATCTCGCCGATCATATCAATGCCCCACATTGCAAAAGGCCAAGGAGCTGTCAAGACGTTCAGAGGAACTGGAGGTATGTGCACTTTATCAGCATAGACTTGACACTTGTGACATGTCCGAGAATGCTGATAACAGTCAGCTTCCATAGTGGACCAATAATATCCTGCTCGAAGGATTTTCTTTGCCATGATATGTCCACTGGAATGAGTTCCGAAAGTACCTTCATGTAACTCCTCCATGATCCTTTCTGCTTCATTCTTATCCATACAACGCAGTAAGGTTAAATCATGGTTACGCTTGTAAAGGATGCCATTACTGATGAAGAACTTCGCCGCGAACCTCCTCAGAAACTTCTTATCATTAACAGATGCACCCTCGGGGTATTCCTGAGCCTCAAGGTATCTCTTCACCTCATGAAACTAGGGTTTATCTGCTACCTCTTCAGTCTCAATATCACAGCAATGTGCAGGTTCGTCCATCCTTTCGATGATAATCCGGGGAGCTTCGTTGTCCCAATTGACTTTGAACATAGAAGACATCGTAGTTAGCACGTCCGCCAGCTGATTCTCCTCTCTAGGGAAGTGTTCAAAGGGTATATCTTCGAAGTGGGGAAGCAACGTCAACACATACTCCTTGTAAGGAATAAGATTTTGGTGTTTTGTATCCCACTCGCCTTTGATCTGACTGATCACGAGAGTGGAATCTCCGAAGACACTCAGAAACGTAATCCTTAGGTCAATGGCTGCTCGAAGACCCATGATGCACGCTTCATACTCCGCCATATTGTTGGTGCAGTTGAAACAAAGTCGGGCGGTAAACGGAGTATGGGAGCCTTTAGGAGATATGATCACGGCGCTAATGCCATTACCCAAAGCGTTCGAAGCTCCATCAAAGTACATAGACCATCGGGATCCCTCCTCAGGTCCTTCATCCGGTCCAGGTGTCTCACAATCAGTCACTATCATGATATTCTCGTCCGGGAATTCAAAGTTCATAGACTGGTAATCATCCACTGCTTGATGTGCCAAATGATCTGCTAACACACTTCCCTTGATTGCCTTTTGGGTCGTATACTGAATGTCATACTCAGTCAAGATCATCTGCCATCTTGCTATTCTTCTGGACAATGCAGGCTTCTCGAAGATATACTTGATTGGATCCATCTTCGATATTAATAAAGTAGTGTGAGTCAGCATATACTGTCTCAGCCGGCGAGCAGCCCATGCCAAAGCGCAACAAGTTTTCTCGAGCAGTGAGTATCGAGTCTCACAGTCGGTAAACGTTTTGCTAAGGTAATAAATAGCATGCTCTTTTCGGCCAGACTCGTCATGCTGCCCCAGCACACACCCCATTGAGTTATCGAGAACTGTCAAGTATAAGATCAAAGGTCTTCCTTCAACCGGTGGCATCAGAATAGGTGGCTCTTGGAGATACTCTTTGATCCTTTCGAAAGCGGCTTGACATTCATCACTCCAACGTACTACTTGATCTTTCTTCAGTAACTTGAAGATTGGTTCACAAGTAGCGGCAGGTGTGAGATGAATCGGGCAATATAGTTTAGTCATCCCAGAAAGCCTCTGACTTTTTTCTCTGTTTGAGATCTTGCAATCATGTCGTCGACGTATACCTCAATCTCGTGATGGATCATGTCATGAAACAAAGCAACCATGGCACGCTGATACGTTGCCCCAACATTCTTCAATCCAAAAGGCATGACCTTGTAGCAAAAGGTACCCCACTGAGTAACAAAAGTTGTCTTCTCCATGTCTTCAGGAGCCATTTTAATCTGATTATAACGGGAGAAACCATCAATAAAGGAGAAGACCTTATGCTGAGCGGTGTTGTCAACCAGAACATCGATATGAGGTAGAGGGAAATCATCCT
This sequence comes from Vicia faba, assembly GCA_948472305.1. Taxonomy (NCBI): domain Eukaryota; kingdom Viridiplantae; phylum Streptophyta; class Magnoliopsida; order Fabales; family Fabaceae; genus Vicia; species Vicia faba. The sequence goes on from OX451736.1 coordinate 1,659,993,111, forward strand.
TAGGACTCACCCTGTTCAGATCCCTATAATCAACACACATTCGAACCTTACCATCCTTCTTCGGCACAGGAACCACATTGGCCACCCATTGTGGATAAGAAGTAACTGCTAGAAAACTGGCGTCAAACTGTTTCATCACTTCAGCCTTGATTTTCTCAGATATCTTTGGGCGCATTCGGCGGACCTTCTGTTTCACTGGAGGACAGTCTTCCTTGGTAGGCAGGCAGTGAACCACAATATCGGTATCCAACCCAGGCATATCTTCGTAAGACCAGGAAAAGATCTCAATGTAGTCACGCAGCATCTGAATCAAACGTTGCTTCACACCAAGATCCAGATTTGCCCCGATCTTGACCTCTTTCTTGTCCTCTTTTGTACCCAGATTCACTGTTTCCACTGGCTCTTCGTGCGGTTGAATAACCCTCTCTTCTTGAAGTAACAGTCTTGCAAGTACACTAGGAACTTCGCAATCATCTTCACCTTCGTCTTCGGCTAAGTTGATCGGACTTTCAAAGTCATAACTGGCAGTAGCAGAGTCGTTACCAGTGAGATCCAGAGTGGATGTAGACCTGTGTATGTGAGTGTGTGTAAAATAGCTGTCTTGCAATATGTAATAAAAGAAAAACAAGGAGCGCAAAATTTGAAATGCAAGAAACGTCCAATGCTTTTATTAATGATATATGTGAATGACACGCATAAAGCCCTCACAAATGAAGCCACAGTGCCCCGGGTAAGACACCGGGCCGTAGAGTTTAAAACATTGTCTGTTACAAATTCAAAACAAAAAGTTTCATTACTGGGTAACAAAAGAAATAGGTATAAAGTCCTTTGCTGTCCAGTTGCTTAGTCCACCGTCGGTCGTAGGATAAATCCAATTGTCGAACTCAGACTCTTCAACGTCGTCTTCAATGGCATTCACTCTCGAATTGTTGATGAACACGGGAGGTCTTCCGATCCGTGCATTCTGAACAGCCTTTTGAGCTTCTGCAGTGAAACCCAAACCAAACTTGTTAGTCTTCTGTGTAAAATCAGGGAGTCAACCCAATTTGCACACCCACCTTTCTCGACAACAGCCCGGGCATCCCTAAAGGAAGCCATCTTCATAGGAGAATCTTCAACAACAGTCTCAGTTGATGCCAGTGTCTGGGGAACCTCTTCAAAATGTTGAAATGGGGTCTCAATGAACTCCCCATCCATCTCTACATATCGGAAAGAGTTGAGGTGGCTCACCATGTACTCTTCCTCTCCTTGTACTGTCACAATCTTCCCTTTGACCGGGTACTTTAACTTCTGGTGGAGCGTAGACGTCACTGCCCCAACTTTATGGATCCATGGGCGACCCAACAAACAAGAATAAGATGGCCGAATGTCCATCACATAGAATGTAGATGCAAAAACATGAGAACCAACCTTAATAGGGATATCAACTTCTCCATGCACCATCCTCTTAGACCCATCAAAGGCCTTGATGATAATGTTGCTTGGTTTCAGCTCCAACCCTTCACAGTCCAACCGGTCTAGAGCTTTCTTAGGAAAAACATTCAATGAGGAATCAATATCCACTAATACATGAGCAAGAGTAGGTCCCCTGCATTCAATGGAGACATGCAGGGCATCATTGTGATTCTTCCCTTTAGCATTCAAATCAGCGTCAGAGAAACCCAACCCATTATCAGCAGTCAGACTGGCCACACAATCTTTAAACTGATCAGTCTATGTCTCTTGCAGTACATGTGCAGTCTTCAGGAATGCAATCAGAGCCTTGGCATGGGCCTCTGAGCATAGAAACAGTGACAACATAGAGATTTTGGATGGGGTTTGCCCCAACTGTTCAACTACATTGTAGTCACTCTTTTTGATGATCTTTAAAATCTCTTCCATCTCTTGTCTAGAAGCTTCAATAGTAATCGTCTTTGGTGCCTCTGTCTGGGCAGGCTCACTGGTGATCCCTTTGCCCTGAGTGTCAGACGACTCGGCGATAGGGGTAAGAATAGGAACTTGAACATGAATAGTAGCAGGTACACTGGCAGGTGTAATAACAACAGGTTTTTGGGCAGTTGGCAGAGAGATATCAGGTGAGAAAAGTCTTCCGCTGCGGGTGACTTTAGCAGGTCCAACAATATTGCTGACGTTAGTATCAGCATCTAACTCTCGTTTAACTCCATGAAAATAAACATCAGCCCCATAATGCCAAGGGACAGCTTTATCAGATGTGTAGGGGATAGGCCCAGGAACAGTGATGGTCAATGGTGCGATTCTTGGAACAAATGTAATTCTAACAGGCTTTCTCGAGGAAGCCTTGGAAGAATTGTCGAGAATGGTGATAATAGCAACTTCTTCAGTATGAACTAAGGGAACAACAATCTTCTCAAACAAAATTTCTTTACTATCCATCAGGCGTTGGACACCTGACTTCAAAAGATGGCAACCGGTAGGTAGGGCAGCACACATACAGCAACCTTCGTCACAGCCCGGAAATAAACCGGCTAGCAAAAGGTTCTTTTTCACAGTCATCAAGGGAGTAGCAATATCTTTCACAGAAACCACAAACAAGTCTTCTTCTATAGCATTCACTCCATGCTTGGGCATAGGAGCAGTCACAACATTAGGTCTTTCGGGCGCCTCGAACTCAATCTCCTTAGCATCAATTAAGTGCTGTATTTTGTTCTTCAAAGCCCAACAATCATCTGTATTATGCCCCGGGCTATCAGAGTGAAAAGCACAACGGGCATTAGGGTTGTACTTAGGTGATGCAATGTTGGGATTCTGCGGAGCCTCCCTTAGGGTCACTAGATTGGTCTTTAATAATTGCGGAAGAATCTGAGACATAGTCATGTTGAGATGGGTGAATTTCCTTCTAGGTCTCTCGGCCTTTTGTTGATTGTTGCGCCGACGAGCCCCAGCAGGTCTTGAAATAACAACTGCATTAACAGCTTGGTGGAGTTCAGGTCTATTTTGGCTTTTCGAACTGTAAACAACATTGGACTCCTTCTTAAAAGGCTTTTTCTCGGTGCTCGACGAAGCACCCTTTTGTATCTTACCAGCCTTAATACCAGCCTCAATCCTCTCACTGATCATAATTAGCTCTGTAAACCCAGACGAAGAGCTTCCAATCAGGTGGTTCAAAAATGGACCAGACAAGGTCCCCAGAAATATATCCACAAGCTCCCGATCAGCCAAGGGTGGTTGCACTCTTCCGGCGAGGTCCCTCCACTTCTGAGTATAGTCTTTGAAACCTTCGCCCGTTACCATTGACATACCATGGAGTTGGGTGCGCGTGGGAGCGAGGTCGGAATTGTATTGGTACTGCCTGTAGAAAGCAGTAGCCAAATCTTCCCAACTGCGGATACTGGCTCCGTCCAACTGGTAAAACCATTCAAGCTGAGTCCCTGAGAGACTGTCTTGAAAGAAGTGGATCCATAGGTTCTTATCAGCGGTGTACGGCTAAATCTTCCTTACATATGATCAGAGGTGCAGCTTCGGACAAGAAACTCTGTCATACTTAGAAAAGGCCGGTGCTTTGAATTTATGGGGAATCACCACCCCAGATGATAGACCCAGATCACCAAAGTCCAGACCAAGCACTTTCTGAACTTCCATCGCACTCAATCGGTCTTCTAGTTGTTTGTATCTATCCTCAGCAGGAGGATACTAGTCTTCGTCGAAGTCTGTCTCATTGTCTGAGACCATAGGACTAGGAGCCCTTCTTTCCTCTTGACTATCTTTCCCTCCAGATGAGGTGGTCAAATCAACTTCATCCCGTAGCCTATTTCCAAACCTGTGACCTGTGTTAAACAGGACTGTCCTCTTCTTCTTCTTCTTCTTCTTCTTCTTCTCTTTCAGAATCAGGGTCTTCAGATCTTGCTGACCCTTAGCTAGATTCAAGAACAACTCTTGGAATTGGGCATTTTGAGCCTATAGAGCTTTGATTGCTTGCTCAGTTGATGGTTCAGCAGACATGATGAGTGCTGAAATAAACAACGAAGAAGATAAGAGACCTGTAATGGGTACCTGTTATGAAGTGCATGGGATGAAATGCATATGACATGATTTCAAAGACATCGAGAGATTCAAATTCGTAAACAAGAAATGAAACACACTTTTATTAGATAAACTTGAAATTCAAATTGTTCAACAAATTTCCCTTAAGGCGTTACAAGAAAGGAAATACTGAAAAGTAAATAGAACTGGAAATGAAATAAACAAAGGACAATCAGTGCTCCCATGGTCGCTTCTTGTCGGTGCGGACATAGTCATTGAGAATCCGCTCATTCTCCAGCTGCCTAGTCAACTTCTGGATCTTCTGCTCTTGCTCGCTAAACTTTTCTTGGTAAGCATCCCGCTCTTCTCTCAGCTGCATCCAAGACCTTTTCAGTGCCCCAATGTCAGTGGGCATATAAGGGTGGAGGATTGTAGGAAGAACCCCTTCTTCATTAGAAACTTTAACAATGATAGGCAGGACGACTTCATATGGCATACCCAGCTTTTGGGCACGGATACAGACCCATCTGAGATATTGCTCCATCGGAAGAGAAGTCTTTGGCCCCAGCTCATGTGGGTCAGATCTGTGAACTCTATCCCAAACCCTTATGAATCTGCGGTGTTGCACGTCGCTATCCCCTTGAAAATCAAAGATGATACTATGCATTAGCAATTCATGAGGACCTTCCCTTCTAGCACGCCCAAACTGACATAAGGCCAAGCACGGATTATAAGAAATTCCTCCATGGGTTCCTATCAATGGAACATTGGGGTACTCCCCACAACGATCAATAATAGCCACCTCGTCCATACCCTTGATAGTCTAGATGATGTCACTATGAGAGAGAGACATAACCCTATAGGCCCAACCCATGCCTTCTTTGTTCTTCAGCACTGATTTAGGGAGGTGCAAAATAAACCACCTCGCCAATAATGGAGCACAACACATCAAGGTTCCCCGCTTTCGGGCAGTACGGGCATAAAGCTGATGAAGAATGTCACCCAAGAGAGTGGGTACAGGATTACAAGAGATGAAGATTTTCACCGCATTCACATCAACAAAGGAGTCAGGGTTCGGAAACAATACCAAGCCATTTATCAGAAGAGCCAGAATTTCTTCGAATGCCTTGAAGTCTAGACTATCCCAGAAATAATTAGCCTTACCAACCAAGAACTTAGTTAGAAAGCCCTTTGCTCCACTTCTAGTATCCCAATTAGCCATTACCTCATCCTTTGTCATATGAAGTGCTGAAGCAATCTCTTCTGGCCTAAGGATCTTCTCCCAACCAGTAAACGGGGTCTGCTCCAGAATAGAGATACCGAGCTGATCATAGAACTCTTCTAAGGTGGGAACCAACTGGTAGTCCTGAAAAGTAAAGCAATGGTACAGTGGATCATAGAATTGGACCAAAACACTCATCATCTGCTCGTCCAATTTGGAGGTGACCAAACTGAGAAGATACCCATGTCTTCTGATGAAGGAGGTAGTATCAGGCATCTTTGCAACCAATTCTTTAAGCATGGTGGGAACCTGGACAAAATTGATCCGGATGGTATTCCTACGCATGGGCATCATGACCTACAAAACAGAACAAAGATGAATCCCTCCCGTCTTTGAAATAGGTTAGTCCAATGCAAGATGTATGCAATGTTATGATGTCATGATGTCATGATAGAAAGCACACCACAAGTATCCACAAATAGCAAACATGGTAAAGGCACACAAGTCACACAGAGAGCCCTTAGATTTCAGGCTGGCAAGGAGCTTAGGTACTACCCTCTTTCAGTTCAGTTGGTTTAAACTTGTCCTAAAAATAGTAACCGGGTCCTAGAGGATCTCAATATCACTGACTACCCTCGATCGGTCATAATTCCAGTTTAGCAACCTTTTCTTACGGCCAAAATCATCGTGAGAGTTTAGTCTCAATGAGTGTAGCATACTGCTACAGTTTTATGGCCAAGTTGGTCAATTTAAAGGTTTTAAGGTCAGTTGGTGCTTAATGACCCCTCAGAAGACCCATATTCTCCTCGTTCCAACACAAGGGATATCGATACGGACTAAAGTGCCACACCAGTGTAGCTACTGCTTCAACCGTATCGGTCTACGCTGTACAGTTCCGTCACAGTTTATTGCTACTTACCTAAAGGGTATCCCCAGATCCGGGTAAGGATCTATAGTAACTCCGATACAAGCCCACAAATATAAAGCATACAAAGCAAGCAATTGAAAACATAATGATCTAATCCTAAGGTACACCCCACTTATTAAGCGTCCCCAGCAGAGTCGCCAGTTCTGTGATACGGTGGGAGAGAACTGACTGCTTTTTGGAATGCTGGTTTGCGTTTTGCGTTTGTTTTCGAAAAATGTCACGATAAGCAAGAGTCGCCACCGACTTTTATTTTATCCAACAGGAAAGGAAAAAAGCACATAAAAATTCCTTTTTCGAGATATTTCTCGGGTCCGGGGGGGTAGATTATAGAAAGGGAAGGTGTTAGCACCCTTTCTATCTGTGGTTATCCACGGGCTCTTAGGTACTTGCTCATAGTGTTTTCAAAAATTTGCTTTCTTTGTGTTTGTGGGTTTGAAGAAGTTTTTGTTTTGAAAAGGAGTGTAAGTGTGAAAATTCGTTTTGTTTTGAAAGAGAAAGTACTTAAGAACCATCTACCTACTCGAAAAAGGAATCGTTCTATGTTATCTTCCTTTAGACAATGCTATCCCACTATTGATGAGTAGGTAGCATCGTCTTTGGAGTTTTAAGGGTCAATTCGATTAAGAGACGTGCGGTCACTAAAGCAATGTTAGGACGCCTTAGCGATAACCCTAATGTCTTAGATCATTTTTCCCGAGGCAACCGTTTCGAGGCAACTATGATCTTTGGACAAGAGGGCGACCTCTAAAACTTCTTATACTCAATGACCGCGTACGAAGGCAACCAAGTGAGGTCTACCCTAAGAGTGCGCATGTGCGAGTGTGTCATTTTTCAGTTATTTTGTCTTTGTACATGTTATGGGTGATCTATGTTGATTTTAGGTTTAAACGTTCGATCTTGTCATACATCTCCTATTATCAAACATCTAACAGTTTATAAGTTGCGGAAATTAAATTGCGGAAATTAAACTAACTATTACAAGGCGTCGGGTATTTACATCGCCAAAAGTAACCCTTGAGATTAAAATGCGGAAAATAAATAAAGCGGTAAAAATAGTAAAGTCCTATTAAGTTATTACATTCCAGGAAACAGATACAATATTGAATAAAATGGATCGCATGCGGGAAATTAAATCGGGCGCAAGTTTTAGGGTTTTGACCCTTTGTTTTTCAAGAAAATAATTTTTTTGGTTATTTTTTAATTAAGAAAGAAGTTAATCTAGGTTAATCATTAAATTAATGAATAAATTAATTAATAAAATTATTTTTGGGTTTTTGGTATTTAAAGGAATAAAAATAAATTTGATCAATGTTAATAAAACCTAATTGTCTAAGTTAATTTTAATTATTGCAAAATATATTAAAAGTTATTCCTAATTAAAACTAAATTAATTAAATTAATGTTGTTAACAAAAATAAAATGCTGAAATTTAATTTAAATAAGAAATTATTTTTTGGTTTTTAATTTTATTAAAAAAAAGTTTTGATTGGTTAGTTAAATATTAAAAATAATAACAATAAATAATTAAAAGAAATAATAAAAGAAAAGAGAAAAAGTTAGGGTTTGGGCCTGATTAGGGGGTGAGAATGGCAAATTCAAGGCCCATCACAAGCTGGCCTCGTTTGACTTTCCTGATTCTGTGTGCACTGGTTGACTAGATCCCACCATAAGCCATCATCCCTGGATTGCCAGATTTGGCCTTGGGCCATCTGGCGCTTGATTGAGTGAGGGAGCATGATAGGCTACAACTCCTGAAGCACGCTGGAATACCTGAAGAAAAATAATACAAAGCATATGGAGGGACCTGGGATTCGAACCCAGGTCCTGTTGGATTTTTAACACACGCCACTACAACTCAACCAACGCGTTTCAACTGTTAGTATAATGGACAATAATAAATATAAGGGAAAACACATTAATATGCCAGAAATAAAAAAAAAAGTGCGCGAATTGTTTGAATGGTCCAATCAGAGGGAGACACGTTTGTCGTCCCTGACCTTCAAACCCTGTAAATTTACCTGCGGATTTAGATCCGCAGCTAAATTTGTAGGACGTTCCAAAAATCGTTTCTAGGCCATGAAAATTAAATCCAAGCACATGGTTGAGTTCGTTTGGGCATCCTGAGTAAACCTATACCCTTCTTGAGTCTTGATTTCCCCTGAAAAAGAAAACCCTAAAACACGAATGAAGAATCCTAGTTATGGGGGTTCTTCATCTAGGCCAGCAAAACACAATTGACTAATGCAGAATGCTTATAAATTTGACGATAATCATGAATATGCAAAGAGTTTGTAAGAAAGGTGCAAGAATAAGGATCTATGAATTCAAACGAAAAGCGTTTTTTTGAGACACTTACAGAGCTTTTGCGCGTGTATGGAGACTGGCTTTGGGTTGGTTTTGCTTCAATGATTGTCCAGCAAGCGATTGGTATTGAGTTTGGCTCTTGAATTTGCCTCTAAGAATGATTTCAGTTTCACACTTTTTTGTCAATTTTTCAAGTTTGGTTCTTGGTATTCTTGCAGCCTCTAGCCTCAAATTTGTGTGCCTTGGATTGTATATGTATGCTGCAATGTATTAGGTCAACAAATTGGTCTTGAATATTTGCACATCAATGCTTTGAGATTGGATTTGATCCTCCATTGAAAACTTGCTTAATTTGCCAAAAATCCAATCTTTTTGCACATGGAATGATTGATACGAATTTGATCATGACATTGATGATGATTAGGTCCTGAAAATAGAAAAAGATCTCATATAATCAAGTTTTGGGATTTTATTTGATTTAAAATGAAATAATTCAATAAAAAATCAAATAAAATAGAAAAATTGATAAATGGACACAAGGCTGAAGCTAGGACACGTGTGGAATGTGGCAAGCCCAAATCAAGTGGAAAAGAATGGGCCCATTTGAGAAAATTTGAAGTTTTTGGGATAGTTCACTTTTTGCAATTTTGCAAAAATTCCCAACTTCAACAATGCATAACTTCTTCAATTATGAACTTTTGGAAGTGTTCTTTGACTTTTTAGAAATCTTGAGATGTCCTATAACCAACACTTTTTGTCTCATCTCATTTTGATATTCCATTCTCAAGTTATAAGCTTTGGCAAAAAAGGTGTTTTTGTTGACTTTCAAAAATGACCTTTAATGTCCAAATTTATAACTTCTTGTGAGTGCATTTTCTGATCTTGGGGTATGAAGATGGATTGTAGGAAATTGCATCCTATTCAAAATGAGCTTTGGATGGGTCATTTCTCATAAAGTATGAGAAAGGTATGCTTGGTCAAAGTTGAGTTGACTTTTCCTACAAAACCCTAATTTAGCAACTTTTGAGTCTTGATGAATTTTGAGCAATCCTTGATGAATCATGATCAACCCTTGATCAAATGATGAAATATCCTTCAAAATGAGAATGTTGACAAAAAAACTTGAGGTTTGACTGTTTGTAGCTCACAGTTGACTTTTGCCCTAGCACAGTCAATTTTTGGACCCTTTGAGCAATTGACTGAGCAAACTTCCTCTGCAAGGCTTGAAATTTGACATGGATGATCTTGAGAGCATATTAGGAAATTGTGGAGCACTTGAGTTCATTTGGATTCAAGGATCTTGATGCAATACAAAACCCTAATTTGAGGTTGATTGCCTTAGGAGATGACTTGTCTAACCCACTCTTGAGCAATCTTGATCCACTTGGAGATTTTTCTTGCAATGTCTGGAGAAATATGAGAGGGAAAATTTTGGGTTACAACATGCTTCTTAAAACAAAAATTTGTTTCTTGGAAAATCATAAGACATTTCTAATGAACCCAAACTCTTCTTCAAAGTAAAAGATACAAACCAATCTTACTTTGTCCGTGTTATCTTGAGGCCGATGTTTCGCCATCGCACGTGTATGTTATCCTACTTTGATTCTCAATATCATTGTTAGGTGTGATGTTTTTTCATCTGTTTTATCGATGTTTCTCCATCTTTGCCATGATACCTTGTTATCTCTTAGCCGATGTTTCGCCATCGCAGATTTGTTTGAAGCTGATGTCTCGCCATCACACATGTTTGTTATCCTACTTTGATTCTCAATATCATTGTTAGGTGTGATGTTTTGTCATTTATTTTATCGATGTTTCTCCATCTTTGCCATGATACCTTGTTATCTCTTAGCCGATGTTTCGCCATCGCACATTTGTTTGAAGCCGATGTTTCGCCATCGCACATGTTTGTTATCCTACTTTGGCTCTCAATGTCATTGTTAGGTGTGATGTTTTATCATTTGGTGCTTCGTCGTCTTTGACACGTTACTTTGTTATTATTTAACCGTTGTTTTACCATCTCATCTTTTTGTTTTTTTATCTGATGTTTTTCCATTTTGACTGTTTTTGTTGTCCTAACTAAAAAAACACAAACCAACCAAAACACATAAGCTGAACTACGACTACTCTAATTCCTTAAAAGGGATACGTAGGCATTGGGGTAGGGCCCAACCGAGCACAACTTTTATTTTCCCTACATTATTTTCTTTTTTTTTCTTTCGCATGCATTCCCTTTTCAGTTTTAAGTCATAGACATAGGATTTGACCCCACCCATTAGATTAGACTACAAGAGTGGATACCGTAGAGTACTACGAGCGTGTGGGGTGCTAACACCTTCCCCTCGCGTAACAAACTCCCTTACCCGATCTCTCGGTCGAAAGACCGTGATTTCTCCCTTTTTCAGGTTTTCTTGATGTTTACCTTTCCCTTTCGGTGGGATAAAAGACGTTCGGTGGCAACTTCATTGATATTTCATTAACATCCAGATGACAGGTTCCGGCTGCGTGGTTTCAATGGAGTAACTCTGTTGGGTGATAAGGTTGCTTGAATGGGCTTAAATATATCATTAGGAGAGGTGATGGAAAGTCGTCGAAGATGGGCTTATAGATGCTATCCAAAGTAACAGCTGATAGAAGTATCAGAATTAGTCTACACTTGACTGTGTCTGAGGAATGCTTTCTAGAATGGACCTCTGGGGAAGGTGTTTGAGTAGCTGCTTGTCAGATTTAGGCTCTAAGGGAAATGCTCGTCAGAATGAATTTTTGAAGGAAGATGCTTTTCAGAATGATGTTCTGAAGGAAAATTCTTTTTAGAATCCAATCTCTGAAGGGAAGTGTTTTTTCATGTAGATAGTCACCCCGTCCTGTTTCGAGAATTGATCTACAATCTGTCTTTGTTGGTAAATTCATCCTGTATCGGGAATTTATACCACCTGGTGATAAATATAGCCGCCCCGTCTTGTTTTGGGAATTGATCTTCATATGGTCATAAAGATAGAAAGATAGTTTCCTCGTCCAGTTTCAGGAGTTAATCTTTGCTCGGTCGTATAAATAGTTTCCCCGTCTTGTTTTGGGAATTAATCTTCAACTTGTTCGTGTAGATAGTCGCCCCATCCTGTTTCCGGAATTGATCTATAATTTGCTTCGTAGATAGTTGCTTTGTCTTATTTCAGGAATTAATCTGTGTCTCCTCATCCAGATAGTTGCCCCGTCTTGTTTCAGGAATTAACCTGGGACCTGATATTTTTTGGCCGCGGAGATGGTTTCCCCATCTTGTTTCGGGAATTAATCGCTAACCTGGTCACATAGATAGTTGCCCCGTCTTGTTTCAGAAATTAATCTTGGACCTGTTTGAGAATTGTTGATGATATTTTTTTGTTTGTAGATTTTACCTGAAAATATAAAGAGTTAGTTGTATGCAATGCCATGATGTATGAAATGCATTGTGTAATGATGTTCTCAAAGTAAATGAGAGTGTGCAATATGTGTTGTGTATACATATGCTATGATATTTTAAAATGATGTACGAATGTGAGATGTCTTCGAAGCGTATTGGTAGCTCCGTATAATGTTTCTTGACTGAGGAAAAATAAATCCCTAATTGTTGCTGGGATTGAAGAATATGTGTAATCCTCAATCTTTATTTAGAATATTTCTGCTGGGAATTTTTGCTTTCTGTTTGAGGAAACTCCGTAGGGGAATGTGATTTTTGCTTGGGGAGAAGAGTTCGAAAACATTGGTCGTCCATCACTCTACTGGAGAATTTAATTCTTATATACCCTGACTGGGGATAAAAGATATGGATAACCTTCCGAGGTGCTCCCTGGCCGAGTTTCTGATATGGATGTCGACTAGTCTCGGGAGAATAAGATTAATTGATATCTGGTCCGATTTCAGATTCCGTAGCAACTCTCTGGAGATAGAAATCTGGACTACCCTTTGCTGAATATAGAAATTTTGTCGGTGATTTGTAGTAGTCAAAGTGATAGACTCAAGCTGGGGATATTGTACCCTGTTGGGGAAATAAACCCTGTTGGGGGAAATAAACCCTGCTGGAGAAACACTCTGTTAAGGAAATAGACCCTGCTGGAGAAGAGAATTTTGTAGGGTTTTTACAGTGTTGGAGAAATAAACTCAGCTGGGGAAGATAATTTATGTGAACTATGCTAGTGACATATTCTCTGACGAGGATTAGGACTCCATAGGTTGGCGACATTGTCAAGGAAAAGATCACACTCCGTTGTCCGCTAGGGGGATCTGCTGGTGAGTATGATTAGGATATTTAAGACTTGCGAGGAATGTGTCGAGTTTATGAAGATGACTTTGCGGGGAATAATCTTATGGGAACTACTCTGTGGGGCGGCTTCACTGGGGATTATTCTGTGGGGATTTGTGGACGACTTGAATCATTATTCCAACTCCTAGAGTCTTGAGTAACTACTTTATTATTGTTTTTATGCATATATTTGTTAACAATAATCATATTCATATGCATATGTTCATTCAATTTAGTCATTGGACTTTTTTACAAAAAAAAAAAAGTAAAACGAAATTTGAATTTTGAAATTGTGTTTATATTGATAATTTGCCTATAAACAGATGATCGTTGTAAAAGAGACAGAAATCCTAGTAAGAGGAAATCGCCGTGAAATGAATAGAGTACAATGTGAAAACAAAATATATAGCTATGTGTAAATAATCTTGTCGGGTTCCAACTCTTCTATAGATCCTGTGTCTTCGAGCATCTCATCCCTTCCTGTCGGAAGAAGTTGACTGAATTGATCTGTACCATTTGAACTTGACATTGGTAATAAAGCTAGCTGTAAGTGATCCAACGGGACATAGTCATACACTTTAATCCCTAACTTTTTCCTGGACCGCCCTTTCGGGTTTTCAGTCCACCGGGATACGCTTTTCTGCCCAAGTCTCCTTTTCAGGTTTTCGACTTACCGGGTGTACATTCTTTTTATACATATCCCTAATTTTTGCCTGAACCCTTTTGGTTCACCGGGATACCTTATTTTTGCCTAGGCCAGTCAACCTACCGATTAGTTTTTACGCGTAGTATCTTTTAACTATGTATGTGTTCACGAGGTGTGAAAGATCTTTATCGTCTATGGTGGTAAGTATCATAGCACCACCCGAAAATATCTTATTGATTACAAATGTCCCTTTGTAAGTAGGAGTCCATTTTCCCCTGGGACCACCTTGCGGTAGGATGATGCACTGTATTACCAAGTCACCAGCCTGATATACCTGATTCTTGATTTTCTTATTGAATTCTTTGATCATACGCTTCTGATACATTTGACCATGACAAACAGCCGCAAGCCTCTTCTTGTCAATCAAATTCAACTGATCTAGCCTAGTCTGAATCCATTTGTCTTCGTCTAAATTTGCCTCTTTCATGATCCTCAGGGAAGGAATCTGAACTTCGATAGGTAGGACCGCTTCCATACAGTAAGCTAGAGAGAACGGGGTTACCCTAGTTGATGTTTACGCTGAAGTGAGATAGCCATGAAGAGCAAACAGTAACATCTCGTGCCAATCTTTTTATATCACCGTCATTTTCTGTATAATCTTCTTGATGTTCTTATTGGCATGTTCCACTGCGTCGTTCATCTTCGGTCGATACAGAGAAAAATTATGGTGATTGATCTTAAACTGCATGCAGAGCTCTGTTATCATAGTGTTGTTGAGATTGGTACCATTGTCTTTGATAATCCTTTTGGGGATGCCATACAGATAGATAAGGTTATGCTTAATGAACTGGGCGACCATATTCTTAGTAACCGAAGCAAACGAGGCTGCTTCAACCCATTTTATAAAGTAATCAATGGCGACGAGGATGAAGCGATGTCTGTTATAAGCAGTGGGCTTGATTTCTCCAATCATATAAATGCCCCACATTGCGAACGACCAAGGAGCAGTCAAGTTATTAAGAGATACTGGAGGCACGTGTACTTTATCAACATAAATCTGGCACTTGTGACAAGTTCTTGAGTGGCGATGACAGTCAGTTTCCATAGTCGACCAATAGTAACCCACTCTCAAAATCTTCTTAGACATAGTATACCCACTGAAGTCAGTACCAAAGATACCTTCATGCATATCCTCCATAATATTCTCCGCCTCTTTCTTGTCCATACAAGGAAGCAGAGTCGAATTTTGGTTGCGCTTGTACATAATTATGTTACTCAAGAAGAACATAGCAGAGAACCTCCGTAGGAATTTCTTGTCATTGATAGACGTTACCTCAGAGTACTCTTGAGCCTCAAGGTATCTTTTCACTTCATTAAACCAAGGCTTCTCTTCTACTTTGTCAGTGTCAACTTCATAGCAATGTGCAAGTTTTTCTAGCCTTTCAATGGTAATTCTGGGAGCCTCGTTATCCCATCTAACCTTGAACATAGATGATATGGTTGCTAATGCGTCTTCCAACAAATTCTCTTCTCGTGGGATGTGCTCAAAAGTGATTTCCTTGAAGTAAGGAATTAAGGTAAGCACATGCTCTCTATAAGGAATAAGATTCAGGTGCTTCGTATCCCATTCTCCCTTAATCTGACTGATTACTAGAGCTAAGTCTCCATATACACTCAAGAACTTGATTCTCAAGTCAATAGCAGCTTTAATACCCATGATGCACACTTCGTATTCAGTCATATTGTTGGTACAGTCAAAGCATAATCTGGCAGTGAAGGGCGTATGGCAACCCTTGGGAGAGATAATTACAGCACTAACTCTATTGTCGAGTGCATTACAAGCTCCGTCGAAAACCATAGTCCATCAAGATCCTGGCTCGGGTCCTTCATATGGTCCAAGTTCTTCACAATCTATAACTAGCATAATGTTCTCATTCGGGAACTCGAAATTCATAGATTGCTAGTCGTCTATGGCTTGATGAGCCAAGTGGTATGCTAGTACACCTCCTTTGATTGCTTTTTGAGTGGTGTAATGAATTTCGTATTCTGTCAAGAGAATTTGTCATCTGGCTATTCTTCCGGAGAGAGCGGGCTTCTCGAATACGTATTTGATGGGATCCATTTTAGAGATCAATAGAGTAGTATGAGTCAACATATACTGTCTTAGTCAGCGAGCAGCCCATGCCAAAGCACAACAAGTTTTCTCGAGCAGTGAGTATCTTGTTTTCACAGTTGGTAAACTTTTTGCTAAGGTAGTATATTGCATGCTCTTTTCGACCAGACTCGTCATACTGGCCCAGTACACACCCCATTGAATTCTCTAGCACTGTTATATACATGATCAGAGGCCTTCCTTCAACTGGTGGCATTAGAATCAGAGGTTCTTATAGGTACTCCTTGATTTTGTCAAAAGTTGTTTGGTAGTCGTCGTTCCATTTTACTACTTGATCTTTCTTGAGCAACTTGAAGACCGGCTCACAAGTGGCAATCAAATGAGAAAAGAACTGGGAAATATAATTCAGTCGTCCTAAGAAACCTGTGACTTCCTTCTCAGTACGGGGAGTGTGCATTTATTTAATATCTTTGACTTTAGTAAGATCAACCTCGATACTTTTACCGCTAACAACGAAACACAGGAGTTTACCGGATCTCACCCCAAAGATGCACTTATTCGGATTCAATCTCAGCTTGTACTTTTTCAGCCTCTCAAACAACTTGTGTAGATTGTCCATATGCTCTTCTTCTGTCTGAGATTTGGCTGTCATATCATCCACTTCTCTGTGTACCATCCTCTTTGACCCGTCAAAGGCTTGAACTATACTATCATTGGGTTTCAGTACAACCCCTTCATAATCAAGTTTGTCCATAGCTCCTTTCGATAACACATTTAACGAGGAACTAGTATCAACCAATGCATGAGCCAAAGTAGTGCCCTGTATTTAATGGAGACATACAGATCCTTATTGTGATTTCTTCCTTCTGGGGTCAGATCAGCATCAGAGAAACCTAATCCATTCTAAGTTGTTAAACTAGCAAAATAACTTCCAAATTGATCGGCAAAAATATCTTGTGGTACGTGAGAAGTCTTCAAGAATTTTACTAAAGCCTATGCATGGGCTTCAGAACACAATAGCAGGGATAACATGGAAATCATATACAGGGTATGCCCCAACTGTTCAACAATTTTGTAATTGATCTTACGGATTATTTTCAAAACCTCTTCCAACTCTTTCGTAGAGGTGTCTTCAGTTGCAACTTCTTTAGGTGCCTCCGTCTGGGCAGGCTCCGCTATTTGTTCTTTATCCCGAGCCTCAACAGTTGACTTGGTAGTGGTAATTCTAAGAGGTGTAGAAACAGTCTTTAAATATATTTCTGTAGAGAAAATCCTTCCGCTTCTAGTAACCTTACTGGTTCCCGTAATATTGTCAATATCGGGATCAACAGCTTCAATAACTTCATCTTCAGCGATTGATAATTCTTGCTTAACGCCATGGTAGTACATGTCGGATCCATAGTTCCATGGGATAGCCTTATCCGAAGAATATGGGATTGGTCCATGTGTAGTGATGATCAGAGGAGCAGCTTTCAAATTGGCAATAATTCTTATAGGACCTTTAGAGGTAATCTTGACAGAAGGGCCGAATATTACAGATAAGTCTTGACACAGATTCTCAACAGAAGGAATCCTCTCTATCAGAATCATATGATTATCCATTAAGTGTTGAATACCTTCTTTCAATAACTTGTAGCCACTGGGTTAGGCTGCACAACAATAACATCTTTCAATACAACCCGGAAATAAACTTGTTTATAGAGTAACTGTTATGTAATGATATGCATGATATGTAAATGCAAGTGCAATGTTTTCAAGGACCGTTGCAGGATTTAAATTTGCTTAAACAAAAGGAAACAAAAGAAACTTTAGTAATAAGTTCAAATTATAATTTCTTTTAATAAAAAGTGTTACAAAACAACATACTATAAATTCAAATCTCCCATGGACGCTTCCTCTTTGTGTTGACATATGCATTAAGGCTTTGTTCTTCATGGAGTCGTTTCGTCAGCTCCAGTACTTTCTTCTCACTAGCATAGAACTAGGCCTCGAAGGTATCTCTTTCCTCCTTAAGCTGAATCTAGGACTTCAGTAGTTCTTCGAAGTTGGTAGGCATATTGAGATGGAGAACGGTATAAGAAGCATCCCCTTCAACAATAGGTTCTACGACCACAGGTAGGATAACAGGATGTGGAATTTTGAGATTCTTAGCACAAGACCGCACCCATCTAAGGTAAGTGTTGTACCCCAAAATTTGCCCTCCCATATTTCTCAAAATATTTCAAGAAAGATCCTCAAGTTGCTCAAGGTAGTCCAAGGATTGGCCAAACAAGCTCTCTCCTAAGGCAGTCTACCCCAAATTAGGGTTTCATGTTGCATCAAGATCCTTGAGTCCCAGTGACCCCAAGTGCTCACCAATATCCTAATATGTTCTCAAGATCATCCATGTCAAGTTTCAAGCCTTGCAGAGGATGTTTGCTCAATTAAATGCTCAAAGGTCCAAAAATCGACAATGCTAGGGCAAAAGTCAACTGTGACCTACATACAGTCAAACTTCAAGATTTTTTGTCAGCATTCTCATTTTTAAGTATATTTCATCATTTGATAAAGGGTTGATCATGATTCATCAAGGATTGCTCACAATTCATCAAGATTCAAAAGTTGCTAAATTAGGGTTTTGCAGGAAAAGTCAACTCAACTTTGACAAAGCATAACTTTCTCATACTTTATGAGAAATGACTCATCCAAAGCTCATTTTTAAGAGGATTCAATTACCGACAATCCATCTTCAGCTCCCAATATCAAAAAATGCACTCACAAGAAGTTATGAATTTGGACATTATAGTTCATTTTTGAAAGTCAACAAAAATACCTTTTTTGTCAAAGCTTCTAACTTGAGCATGGAATATCAAAATGAGATTAGACCAAAAGGGTTGGTTAGAGGACACCTCAAGCTTTCTAAAAAGTCCAAGAAAACCTCCAAAGGTTCAAAATTAAGGAAGTTATGCATTGTTGAAGTTGGACTTTTTTGCAAAATTGCCAAAAGTCAACTATGCCCAAAACTTCAAATTTTGCCAAATGGGCCCATTCTTTTTCACTTGTTTTGAGTTGGAATTATAGCCCACGTGCTCTAGCCTTGGCCATGTGTCCATATAATATTTTTATTAATTGTTTTGATTTTTATTTGAATTAATTTTAATTAAATAAAAAAAATCAAATAAAATCAAAAATATTGAAAACCAAAGATCTTTTGATGATTTCAGGCTTCATTGGACAGCTAGCACCATTCCAAACTCGTATCAAGGAAATTGTGTACAAAAAGATTGCAAAGGAACCAATTTTGGAAAGTTTTAAAGGAGGATCAAATCAAATATCAATTTTATTGAAAGAGGAAGATTTGGGCAAGGCAATCAACCATAATGCATTGTGTGGTACATAAGGGTTACGTGCAGACCAAAAACAAGGCTGGAGATCAAGCATTGAGAGCAAACAAAATCTGAAAAAATACCAAAAAAAGTGTGAGATTGAAACAGGGCTTAGAGGCATTCTCAGGGCTTGGCACTTGTCTCAATCTCTTCCTGGAAATCTTAGGAATCTAAAGCAACCAAAAGCACATGTTTTCAGACCCTCCCACGCGTTGTAAGTCACCCACGAACTCGCCCTGTTCTTGATTTCGTATTCTGAAATTTAGGCATTGTTAACATGTATTGATGGCATATTCTTAATCTACACATAATTTGCAAGCTTTTGGTATTACTCAATTGCATTTATATGACCTATATCGTGATTCACCATAGTTAGGGTTTCAAGTTTTGGTTTAGGGATTTTTGTTTTAGGAAAAATTAGCCTTAGTAATGGCTATGGTTGTGATCATAAGAGGGAGACGAGTCTAACCATGGTGTTAGAATTCATTTCCATGGCCTGTACGTGATTTTGAGGATGCTTGGTTTGTAGTGACGAACATCTGTCCGTGGGTATAGATCCTGGAACTTTTATCCACGGTGCAGAGGACAGGGACGAAGGTGTGTCGCTTCCCCATTCGTCCATTCATACGTTGGCACGTTTTTCTGGCTTTTGTCCACTAATTCTTGTTTTTATATTTTATTATTTCCTTTTAATATTATATCAAACAGAAGCGTGTGATCCAATGGCAAGCGTGGCGTGGAATTCCCTTCAGGACCTGGGTTCGAATCCCAGGTCCCCCCTATTTTTCTCCATATTATTTGTTTTCAGGTGATTCAATGCATATTCAAGCCAAGCCTCCACCATGGACACTCACTATCCAATGCACCAGATGGCAAGATGGCCAGATCTGGTGGCCACTATCGAAGGTGCACCAAAAGGCCAGGTCAACGCACATGCACTGGATCACAAAAGTCCAACGAATCTTCATCAATTGGGCCAACAAAGTTGCTATTGACACCCCAAATAATCAGGCCCATCTCACTCCTTCTCTTATATTTTTGTTTATTTTATTTAATTATTTTATTTTATTTAACTTAATTACTAACCAATTGAATAATTTCTTTTTATCAAAAAAATCACCAAAAATATTTTTTTATCCAATTAAATTTCATAATTTTTATTTTTTATTAATAAATATTAGTTAAATTAATTAGGTCATTAATTGTAGATAACTTGAATTTATTTTGTAAATAATAAAAATCAATTAGAATTAATAGGTTTTAACACTAATTTAATTATTTTATTTTCTTTCCTAAAATAACAAAAACTCCAAAAATATGTCATTTAATTTTTTTCATTAATTAATTTATTTAATAATTAATTTAGCATCTTAATTTTATAATTTAATTTCCTTTCTTAAAAAATTAAAAATAAAACATTTTCTTTTAAGAGGGTCAAAACCCTAATTTCGCATCCGATTTAATTTTGCGTCGCGCGTTTTATTTATCCAATTATTGTATCTGCCCCCGACTTGTAATAGTTTTAATATGACATTTATTTATTTTACCGCATTTATTTTCAAAGGGGTTGTTTTTTGGCGATGTAAATACCCGACGCCTTGTAATAATTTAGTTTAAATTCTGCACCTTTAAATTATGCAAATATTCAACTGCTAGAAGTTTGATAATAGGGTTTGCATGACAAGAATGAATGCCTAATTTAAAACAGTTAGATCACCCTTAACCTGTGCAAAGATAAAAATAACTGAAATCAACACACTTGCACATGCGCACTCCTATGGTATACCCCACTTGGTTGCCTTCGTACACGGTCATTGAGTATAGGTCATTTTGGAGGTCGTCCTCTTGTCTAAAAGATCATAGTCGCCTCGAAATGGTTGCCTCAGATATTGTTGCCTCAAACAAATGATCTAAGACATTAGGGTTACCGCTAAGGCGTCCTAACATTGCTTTAGTGACCATATGTCCCTCTTTTGAATTGACCCTCAAACTCCAACGACGGTGCTACCTACTCACTAATAGTGGGATAACATTGTCTAAAGGAAATTAGCATAGAACGATTCCTTTTTCGAGTAGGTAGATTAGTTCTTAAGTCTTTGCTCATTCCAAACAAATTTTTCACACTTACACTTTTTTACGAACAAGTTTTCAAAAAAACACTTCATTACACTCTTGAGGATAGAAGCAAGAGTTAAATCGAAGTTAAAACAAAAACTTTTCAAAACCCACAAACACAAAGAAAACAATTTTGAAAATAATGAGCAAGTACCCAAGAGCCCGTAGATAACTACGGATAGAAAGGGTGCTAATACCTTCCCTTTCTATAAATATACCCCCCGTACTCAGAAGTGTCTCGAAAAAGGAATTTTTCTGTGCTTTTTTCCTTTCCTTGTTGGATAAAATAAAAGTCGATGGCGACTCTTGCTTACCACGACATTTTGCGAAAACAAACGCAAAACGCAAACCAGCATTTCAAAACAGTCCCGTTTCTGGCCACCGTATCACAGTAAGGCTCCAGAGGAATGGAATTCTTGTGTCCAGAAGCTCTGCTATCAATCTTATTGACCGTATGTATAAACCTTTGATGGTAATTTTGAGGATCATTCTCATAGTCAAACACAATACCCTGGATGAGCATATCATGAGGACCCTCTCTTCGAGCATAACCAAACTGACGCAGAGCTAGAGAATGGTTATAAGTGATGCCCGCTCTTATACCAAGGAGTGGTACATTAGGGAATTCCCAACAGCCATAAATAATAGTGACATCTTCCTGAGATCGAGAACATCAATGGATATCTGCATGAGTGAGTGACATCAATCTTAGAGACCACCTAAAACCTTGTTTGTTCTTTATCACTTATCATGGAAGGTGCAAAATAAACCACCTAGACAGTAGAGGTATGCAACACATAAGAGTTCCTCGCTTCTTCATAGTATGAGTATGGAGGGAATGCAAGACATCTTCGAGCAAAGTAGGTACCGGATTATGAGTGAGAAATATTTTGATGGCATTCATATCTATGAATTAGTCCGGATAAGGGAATAGTACCAACCCATAAATCAGTAAGGCAAAAATATCCTCAAAATAACGAAGATTCATGGCATCTAGAAACCACTTAGACTTCTCTATTAGAAATTTAGGATAAAAACCATTGACTACATTCCTTGTTTCCCAATTAGATACAATGTCTGATTGTTTTAGATGTATGGCTACTGCAACGTCTTCATGTTTTGGAACTTTCTCTAAACTGGTGAAGGGTATTTGATCAAGAATAGGCACTTAGAGAAACTTAGAGAATTCTTCCATTGTGGGAACCAACTGATAATCCGGGAAGGTAAAACGGTGATGTTTCGGATCAAAGAATTGGAAAAGAGCGCTCATCATGTCTTCTTGGAAACCAGTAGTAACCAAATTGAGTAGATGACCACGTCTCTTGGTGAATTGAGAATTTCCAAGAACCTTTGAGACTAATTCCTCGAGCTTGGAAGGTATCCTTACAAAGTTGATCTGAATGGTATTCCTACGACTGGAAGCCATGACCCTACAACACATAACAAAGATAAATCCCCTAGATCCTTGAAATGGTTAGTCATGATATTATGATGTTATAATGTCATGTTTAAATAGATAATAAAACACAATCAAAGCACACAAAGGCCTTAGGTTTAAGGCTTGCATGGGGTTTGTAGGTAAGTACCCTCTTGAATTTTAGTTGGCCCAACCTGTCCTAAAGAAGTAATCGGGTTCTAGGGATCTCAATATCACTGATTTTTCCCACAAGTTTTATCTAGCACGTCAACTTACTTGCCACCAAACAAAACTCGGGAGTTGAATCTCAACTAGTGTAGTATCGAGTATCAACCAACTTCAGATTGCACCAAAGATGGCTATCTCACTACCTTATAATGGCTAAGTTGGGTCAATTAAGGTTCTACGGTCAGTTAGTGCTTATGACACCATGCAACAACCTAGTATTCTCCCCGGCTGACTCGAGGGACACAAGTACAAACCAATGTGTCGCACTAATGTAGCCAACCCTTTATACACTTTATAGTTTCCATGATCTATTGCTACTTGCCTAAAATGCCCCTAAATTCGGGTGGAGGATCTTTGCAAGAAAATAAACCCGAGCAAGCCCCAAAATGTAAATCAATTAAAGGAAATAAGTAAAACATTAAAAGTGTTCTAACTCTAAAGGTAACCCCACTTTTAGTTGTCCCCATCAGAGTCATCAGTCTTGTAATACGGTTGGAGAACTAACTTGGTTTTTCAATTTATCACAAATGTTGAGGACAGCAAGAGTCGCCACCGACTTTTCTTTTATCCAAGAAGGAAATGGTGAAAAGAAGAGGAAAGACCTTGAAGATTTTGATTTTGGGGGGTAGGTTATGAAAAGGGAAGGTGTTAACACCCTTTTCATCTGTAGTTATCTACGGGCTCTTAATCGCTAGCTCACTTTGTTTGAAAATGCTTTGTGTTCCTGTGTTTGAAAATATTTTTAAATTTGCCAATAGTTAGGAAACTTTGTGATGATTCCTATATTGGTTAAGAATGCGTACAAAGTGTTTGTTTTTGAAAATATTTTTGAAAGTGTGATTGTGAGAAATGTTTGTTTTGAAAAATGTGAGCAAGCGATTAAGAACTGTCTACCTACTGTTGTACACCAATTTTTGACCCTAAGATCCCTCTATCACATCATATCAAATTTAATCACAACAAGATCACACACTAGGGTTTAGTTCTTCTCCCTATCTTTAGCTTTGCTCTATGGGGAGTCACCAAGCACCTTAACTTGTATCTTGTGATCAACTATGTTTTGATTATCCTTTAACTAATGAATACAATAAGTGTTTTCTCCAATTGATGATGTTGTAGGAGAAAGCACAACACATTCTATCAAGATTGATCTAGATTCATGAGCTCATTTCTATGCTTTCCTCAACAAAGCTTCATGGAGACTCAAGCCTTAACATTGAAGATACTTTGAAGCAATATCATGACAAAGTCTATTATTATTCCACATACTTCAAGTTATCAAATTGGTTCAAAGGTACAAGGACTGATTGAAGAATTTTGACTCAACTGGGCAAATCCTTGATTCATTGATCACAAGTGCACATATCCTTCAATTCTCAAGAGTTTAAAGTGGTTTTGGTTGCTATGGTTTCTCCTTATCATCCTCAATAACTCATATTCACATTACAAAAGTATTTGTCTAAAGAGGTAGGTCAAAATTGCAAAGGTTTCCCAAGGCATTTTCTTTCTCTAGGAGCTAGGGTTTCAAAAGGGCATATCTTACTCATCTTTTGGTATTTTTGAATGATTCTAAATACATGCTTCTCTTAAAAGGGTTATTAATAAATCACTTTAAAAGTTTCACGAAAATTTTGTGTGGAAGAAACTTGATGATGAAGAAAGATTACAAGTCCTCTAGATGAAGCCTCAAATTCCATTAGGTGATTTCAAATGATCATATCTTGGTCTATTTTTATCACCTTGAGCCCATTATTTTTCCACAATGATCTTAAAGATGTGAACTTTAACCCATCTTTTAAGTGCAAAGTGTGAAAATGGATGAAATATGCCCTAAGTGAAGAATTGAAAAACACAAGAAGAGGGGGTGAATTGGAATCTTAAAAAAAACAATGGAGTAAAGAACACGTTTATTTTTATCCTGGTTCATTTGAACTCAAACTACTCCATTGCACCCACCAAGGTGATTTCGCCTCTCTCTAACGAGTTCTTAATTCACTAATCAAACTTGATTATAAATCTACTTTAATAACTGTCAAAGCCTTCTTGAGTCCAAAACCACAACTCGGTTTTCTAAAGGAAATTCATTAAACAATTAATTGAATAAATATGTACAATGATGTTTCTAATAAACAGTGTCACTAACAGTGATTTTTCACATAGTTTAATATTGAATGTTGAGGATGAAGAATGGTAGCTACGTTACTGGCTGTTGACATGAGTTCTTCTTTTTGTGCGCAGTGGTTCATCATCTTGAGATCTTCTTTTTTGTGTGCTTTATATAGGCCATGCAATAAGAAGATACTTTTGGTATGTCCATAACACGAGTTAATGAGCTTTCCAAACCAGGAGATCCTTGTCTGTTTTTAGTAGTTACTTATGATCTTGCATTGATGAATTGTAACGCTTCAGAGCTTCTCACATCAGAGGATGAATATTATCGTTGAGAGTCCTTTACAACTTGTATCAGAACTTTGCAAATCAGATATCAGGGATCCTGTTCCACAGCACTGGTGCATTCAGAAGTTGCAACAGAACTTCTTCATATAAGCGTGTCACACATATTTGATGCGTCTGAATCTTTCATGGTCCTCTCAACTTCTGTGCTCGCATAATCAGAACTTTTTGTGATGTTCTAGAAGAACTTCTAGTTGCATCATAACATCTTTTTCACATCAGAACTTCCTGCATGTAAAGATACTTTTATTAGCGAGCATGTTTGTTCTTTATATCATGTGTTTGTAATCATCAAAACTCTTACTGGGATGTAGAACCAAATTATGTTCTAAAAATCTCCCCCTTTTTGATGATGACAAAAACTAGTATATTTTGATTGAATATAAAGAATAAAAATTAAAATTAAAATCCCCCCTGAGTAGAATACTCGGCTAACGAGAACATAAAATACTTCCCTGAGGATCTTCTGATTATGAGTCAAAATATTCTTCATTCTCCCCCATTTTGTCAAGAATCAAAAAGTGGTAAAGACTCTGTTTGGCTTGCTCCGATAGAAGTTGCTTGAAAAGCTATGACATCCTCTTCTGGGTACATATGAGATTCTATAGAGAGCTTCTGATGTTGTATTTTCATTCCAGTTTCCAATAGTTTCAGAGCCATTATCCTTCTATTTCTGATTGCCTCTGAAACCTGTGAATCTTTTAAATTCCAAGCTTTGGAACATATGCTTTATTTCCTCCAGGTGTAGAGAGAGTCCAGAGTCCAGGTATTAATACCGGTGTTTCAACCTTGCTGTTAAAAATATCTACAACATATATGATTTTGTCTTTTGGTACCCATATCTTTTTGGGTCCATGACTGTTAGAGTTTCCAAAATTCTGTTTGAATTTTGGTTTAGTATAAAATGCCTTACCAATATGTTTTATATCATGTGTTTGCCTAGTAGTGAAATGAGAATAAATAGGAGTGTGTTTGATAACCAGGTCCTTAACTTTCTTAAGTTGGGATACTTTACCTTTGTATCCTATACATATTCTTCCATTTCTGCTAACTACATACATCATTGAAGCCATCTTGCTTCTATCTATGTTTTTAGCAAGGAACTTCTGAAAGCTGTGATCATATTCCTTTATGATCTTGTCAGAGTTACTGGGAACGTCTGAGATTGTTTCCTTCTGAGTGTTTTGTAAATTGTTTTCAAGTTTTGAAATTTTTTCTTTTAGCTCAGAATTTTCTAATCTCAGATTCTCAGTTTCTTCAGAGTCAGAAACTAGATCCTTTTTCAGGTTCTTGAATTTGACCCGAAGCTGCTGATATCTTTCAAGAATCTCACTCAGGCTTTCTCCTAATTCAGCTTTAGTAAAGTTTACAGTAAAGTCAGGAAATACCTCTTCTGTGTCTAATTCTGATTCTGACCCAGATAATTCACTATCTTCCATCACGTTGGCCATAATAGCAATGTTGGCTCTTTCATCTTCTGATTCTGTGTCTGTGTCAAAAGTATCTGAGTCATCCCATGTTTCTATGATACTTTTCTTATTCTCCTTGAAGAACTTCTTTTTAGATTTCTCCTTATGAAGCCTTGGACAATCACTTTTGTAGTGCCCTTGTTCATTGCACTCGTAGCAGACAATGTCCCTGTTGCTTGACTTTCTGTGTCCAGAAGAAGATTCAGACTTTCTGTGTCTAGAAGAAGATTTATACTTTCTGTATCCAGAGGATGCTTCATTTTGATTCCCTGTTCTTATGGAGTTTCTGAACTTCCTTTGCCTCTGCTTCCACAGCTGATTGACTCTTCTGGAGAGAAGATACAATTCATCTTCTTTTGATGAGGATCCACTAGAGGTTTCTGCTTCTGCTTTTTCCTATAAAATTTTGGTTTCATATTTGTTAGATTTCAGATCGAGAGACTTACATTGCTTCTGAGGCTCATCGTCTTCTAACTCTATCTCATGGCTTCTGAGGGAGCTGACAAGTTCTTCTAGAGATATTATGTTCAGATCTTTTGCCAGTTTGAGAGTGGTGACCATTGGTCTCCATTATTTTGGTAAACTTCTGATGATCTTCTTTACATGATCAGCAGTTGAGTACCCTTTGTCTAGCACCTTAGCCCTTCCACCAGAGTTTGGAATCTAGAGAAAATTGTTTCAATGGTTTCGTCTTCTTCCATTTTGAAGGCTTCATACTTCTGAATGAGCACAAGGGCTTTGGTTTATTTTACTTTCATGTTTCCTTCAAGCGTCATTCTCAGAGAATCAAACATGTTCTTAGTTGTTTCTCTATTTGTGATCTTCTCATACTCTGAATATGAGATGGCACTCAAAAGAATCGTCCTGGCCTTGTGATGATTTCTGAAGTCTTGCGTTTGATGATCTGTCATCCTTTTTCTGTCAATCTTCTAACCGCTTCCATCAACAGGATGTATGTATACATCAGTTACTACATCCTAGAGGTCAGCGTCATAGGATAGGAAGAAACTTTTGATCATATCATTCTAGTAGTCAAAAATTTCACCTAAGAATATTGGAGGGCTGCTGCTGATTTATAACTTGCTCCCATCATAGTGTTTTTCCCCTTTGGATCTTTATCTGACACGGTTAAGTGTTTGCACCCAGATCCATGCGCTCTGATACCAATTGAAGAATTGAAAAATACAAGAAGGGGGGGGGGGGTTGAATTGGAATCTTAAAAAAAAACAATAGAGTAAAGAACACGTTTATTTTTATCCTGGTTCATTTGAACTCAAACTACTCCATTCCACCCGCCAAGGTGATTTCGCCTCTCTCCAACGAGGTATTAATTCAATAATCAAATTTGATTACAAATCTACTTTAACAACTGTCAAAGTCTTTTTGAGTCCAAAACCACAACCCGATTTTCTCAAGGAAATTCACTAAACAGTTAATTGAATAAATGTGTACAATGATATTTCTAATAAACAGTATCACTAACAGTGATGTTTCACACAGTTTAATATTGAATGTTGAGGATGAAGAATGGTAGCTACGTTACTGACTGTTCACGTGAGTTCTTCTTTTTGTGCGCAGTGGTTCATCATCTTGAGATCTTATTTTTTGTATGCTTTATATAGGCCATGCAATAAGAAGATACTTTTGGTATGTCCATAACACGAGTTAATGAGATTTCCAAACCAGGAGATCCTTGTCTGTTTGTAGTCATTACTTATGATCTTGCATTAATGAATTATAACGCTTCAAAGCTTCTCACATCAGAGGGAGAATATTACCGTTGAGAGTCCTTTACAACTTGTATCATAACTTTGCAAATCAGAGTATCAGGGATCCTGTTCCACAGTGCTGGTGCATTCAGAAGTTGCAACAAAACTTCTTCATATAAGCATGTCACACAAATTTTATGCGTCTGAATCTTTCATGGTCCTCTCAACTTCTGTTCTCGCATAATCAAAACTTCTGGTGATGTTCTGGCAGAACTTCTGGTGATGTTCTGGATGAACTTCCAGTTGCATCAGAACATCTTTTTCACATCAGAACTTTCTGCATGTAAAGATACTTTTATTAGTGAGCATATTTTTTCTTTATAGCGTGTGTTTGTTATCATCAAAACTCTTACTGGGATGTAGAACCAAATTATGTTCTAACACTAAGGATGCAAAAGATTATAGGTCATTTGATGAATTTTTGCCAACTTCAACAAGTCACAACTTTCATAATTTTTGGAGGTTTTGAATGTTTCAAGTCTCAAAATGTCATTCAAGATATCTACTTCATGCTATCTTTTTTGGTCAAGATCAAAGTTCAAGTGTAAGGCCATATTTGGATGCAAGAGGTTATAAGTCATTTTTGAAGAAAAACTTAGAAAATTTTCTAAGTATAGAAAGTCAACCTCTTTTTCTTAAATTTGACTCATTATAACTTTAAGCTCAAGCATCCATTTGATCCCACTCTTTGCACATTATAAAGTTTGTAACCTCATCTTTCTAAAACTTCAAGAATCATATCCTAAGACCTCTTGAGTTGAGAATGCCATTAATTTGAATTTTGTAACTTGAAACTGAAGTTTCTCCAAAAGTCAAAATTTGAAATCTTTGTTTTGGCTTCTAATCATAAAATTCTGACGCTTTTTTGCTTCTAATCATGTTTAGAAACTTTCCAAAAGCATTTAGAATCATAAAACGCAAGGATTGGATGAGTTTTGATAAAAAATGAGTCACACTTTTCCCATGATGCAGATTTACACGAATTTCCTCCAAACTTCATAATTTCACACGCTTGAACATTTCATTCACTTCCCTATAAATAAAAGATCATTCCTTATTCATTTCCTCAAGCTTGAAGAGTCAAAATCACTTTGTCAAACTCTCTCCATAACACCCTTTTATGAGATTTCGAATTCTTATTTCTACCACGTTTCAATTTAATTTCTTCCTTAATCCTTCATCCTTGAACTTCCCTGAAGCTTATAGAAGAAGAGTCAAGCCTTGAGGTGCCCTGAATCGTGCTAGCCAAGTCCATTTACAGAGCAACTTCATCTGACTTTGTTTAGGTAGTTTAATACATCAAATTTTTAACTCAAATTACTGGAATGGTCTATGATGTTCACTGATGCTTGCTATTAACTCAATTTTGGAGAAACAATGCATTTGATACTTCTGATTTTTTATTTTGACATTATTAAACATCCCTGGTTTTTTCCAAATCTACTATGTTGTGTTTTATATAAATTTGGCGCGAGGATATGGTTGTGATCGTCTTGAAGAGACGCGTCTATTGGTACCACTATGAGCGCCTACAATTATAGATTCAATGACTTGAGGTTTTCCCTATTTGTAGGGTGTCTGGAGGTTGAAGACGATGACATGTCTCGTCTAACCAATGATAACACGCCAATTGTTTTATTTTTATTGGTTGGCCTTTTTCTGATCCAGTGTGTTTTTAAATAAGGTCCATATCAAGCACAACGTATCTGGTCCACTTGATTAGCTTACTAATGCGTTTTGACTATGATCTGATGGTCCACATCTTTTTATTTTTATTTTTATTTTCTGATTTTATGTTTTAATTATTTTAAATTTCAAAAATTCATAACCCTTTTATGTTTTATCCAAAAATTATTTAAAAAAAATATATACAAAAATACCTGGAATTATTTCTGACTTTGTGAATATTCTTTCATATTTTTATTTTGATGTTTGATATTTTTCATAATTTTTGATTTGTTTGCTTTATTTTAATTGTTTTAAAAATACTTTATGACATTTTTAAGTTCTGAAATTTTTTATAAAAATTATTTTCATCATTTCTGACCTTCTGGATTTTTTGTGGAATTTTATCTTATTTTTTACTATTTTTTATCTTTTTTCCTTTATTTGATTAATTTAAATTAGTTTAAAAATAATTCCTGACTTAAAAAAATTATCAAAAATTTCATAAAAATATTTGAGTTCATTTCTGATTTTTCTATGGTCTCACTTAATTTTTCTTGAGTGTTTTGAATATAATTGCTATTTTCCCCTTATTTCCAAATTTAAAAAATCATTTAAAACCTTTTATTTTATTTTAAATATTATTTTATTATTTATACATATTCTGGCTGATCTTGGACTATGAAATTTTGATCATGAACTTTATTAACATCATTGGATCCATGGTGTTGAGTCTAACTCCATGAAAATGGATGAATGATTTTAATAATAGTTTGGTTAAATTTTTAGTTCAAATGTGGTTTACTTTTTACCTTATTTCTTCTTCATCTCATCTCTTTCTCAATTGTACTAAATGTCATTGGAGCATGATTTCCATATCATGTCTCAAAATGTATGGTACATAGATTGTTATTGATCGGCCTCAAAATAAGTGCGACTTCTATATAAGTCCAATTGTGATTGCTTAACATAGCGTTAAATTTTGTCCCGACTCGAGAAATGATCCTTAGTGGCCCAAACCCATGTTTTCAAGCCCAAGTATGTTGATTTGAACCCTTTGATCCAATAACCTTGAGATTCATTGTTGGGAGGCTTTGGTTTTACCAATCCTCTATTGAATCTTCATCAATTTTGGTCAAAGTGGATCACTTAAACATCATTGATTAGTTAATGTTGCCTTAAGAATTCTTAAATGGATGATATACTTGACAAAAAGAAAATGCAACTTGTTGTTGAGAGGATTTGGTTCTACCAATCCTCTAATGAGTTCCAAATATAAGTTTCAAGATGGTCATTCAACTTACCACTAATTTCTAACAATTAAATTTATTTTATGCTTTTACTTTATGCCTTTACTTTAAGCATATTTGTTTTAACATTTACATTTCATGCTAGTTTCATCTTTGCTCACTTGAGCATTTACTTTTATGTCATTTTTATTTTGCTCATTTGAGCTTTTCATTTCTTTTTTTTGAAAATACTTAATAATCAACTTGAACCATAAAAAACTTTAATGTTACTTGCACTACTTGGTTACTATCCTTTGAATTTTGGAGACATGGACTTCTTGGACTTAGGATAAGGGGCCTTAACCTATCTTGGAGACCTTGTGACCACAACTGTTATTTTGTCTTGAGCTCTTGGGGTTTACCCCATGACATTGGGTTGTTTGTTTGTTTTATGTGCAGGTTATTGTGATTACATGCTTTGTCAATGATCTGGAATTCATTTGATTACAACTGTTACTTTGCCCAATTTTTGTGAAGACTTAATACAAATGGTGTTTGTTTTTCTTAAGAGGTCTTTTTTGTAATTGTTTGTTTGGTTTCAAATCCCAAAGATGGGACTTCTACATTGACTCATTGTGTTAAGTGTTGGCTTCTTGTTGGTTAGACGGTTCTTTTCCCTAGCTTTTACCTTATGCTTTAGGATAGTCCCTTCATCTCCTCCCATCTTCTTTAATTTCAAAATCTTCTCCCTCCTTTTGAAAATTCTTCTTGTTTTAAAACTTGAACCACTTTCATAATAAACTTGGACTTAGGTCCATGCACATTTCAAAAATCTTTTCTTAATCAAACTTTAATCAATTTAATAATACTTGAACATTTTTGTGAGAAGACTAAAAGTCAATCAATCTTTTTCAAACTATTTTGCCATTTTGGCGTTTATCTTTAAAATATTTCTCAAAATATTAGACTCTTGTCAATCCTTGTAGTGATGCAAACAACTATACTTCTATGATATGTAGTGAAGTGAGATACTTTCCACTCGGGTGTTGAGTGAGGTTTTTGTTGATTTTAAAATCCAAGCCATATCATCCACTTTGAGATGATGCAAATTCTCCTTTCTCATAATTGTGGGTAGTAAGTATGTTTTCCACTCGAACAATGATAATGACGTCTTATCTCTTAAAATCAATCAACACACTTGTGTTTTAAATTTTTAAAGGTGAACTACGTGTACCCTGATCCCATATTGCACAGAAGGTGGTACGTAGGCACTAAAGGTTCGCAACCGCGACGAGTCTAAAAATAATAAAAATATACTTCTTTTCTCATCTCCACAGTCTATTTTATATATACAACATTTTATAGCCAAAACATACATATTTACAAAGAGGTTTCTACGGAGTACCATATATTTTTAGGGTGCTAATACCTTCCCTTTGCATAACCAACCCCTTACCTAGATTAGCTCCCCCTCTTTTTGGGTTATTCGTTCTTTTCCCGTTCCTTTGGAAACAAAAAAGCGTGGTGGCAAATCTTATTTTGATTTGTGCGAGTTAAGTCAATCCAATGGCTTAGTCTCAACATTTCTACCGCTATAGAAGAAAAATGGGGACTTCAATGGGGAAAGATTGACCTCTTGCTGGTCCATCCCTAAGTGGGTAAAGTCTATCTTTGTTTATATCTTTATATGTGCCATTGTTTGTTGTATATTATGTGCTATATATGTTTGTATGGATTTTCCTGGTTTTCAGGGGTGCTTGGTGATTTCTCATAAGTCCTATACTTGGATTTGGGCAAACTTAAGATAGTACGGGCGGTATAGTCATGTTACCTTTGAGGGAGTAATCCCAAAAAAGGAGACATGAGATCCCCCACTCAGTGGAGGCCCTTTTGTCTATAGTTTCATTTACCGAGTAATCAGAAAGACGTGCTGCTTTCGACCTGGGAGCCTGCTGAAACTGAGTACTATAGAACCCTTAACCCATCTTGACCTTTTAGGTGTACTGCAGAAGCTATGACAGAGTAATATGGAAATGGTTGTCACGCGATACTGCGCTCAGACGAGATTTTCCTAAAAATATTTCTAATTACCGAGTAAATCGGGACATTAGTAATATACGAAGGAAGGATGTAGACTTTGGGAACCTCTTATAACCTTGTTTAACATGTGATAAAATTTTAGATCATACCTTGTGGGTAGTACCTTCAACCTCATGCTCATGATGTTGAACTTATGAACCCTATGTTTGTGATCTTGTGTGTGATTGTTGCATCATGCATTAATGCACCCATGAGAATATATTAAAAAATCTTGTTTCAAGGTGTTATATCCCAAAATTTTACCTCTCATTTTACTCAACACATGCCCATTGAGGTCCCCAACTTGCCCTAAGATGACTAAGAATTGACCAGACAAATTCTCCTCATAAGGCAATAAAACTCTAACTAGGGTTTCAATTTTCATCAATATGGTTGATCTCAAAGGGTCCTAATTGTTTTCCATGGCCCTAATATGTCCTCAAGGTCATCCATGCCAAATTTTATGCCCTACACAACAAGTTTGCTCAGTCAACTGCTCAAATGCCTGAAAATTAACTATATTAGGTCAAAAGTCAATTGTGGCCTATATACAGTCAAACTTCAAGATTTTTGATCAACATCAACATTTTGAAGTAATATCCATCATTTGATCAAGGGTTGATCCTGATTCCTTAAGAAATTCCCCTAACTCATCAAAAGTCAAAAAATGGCAAATTAGGGTTTTTATAGGAAAAGTCAACCAAACTTTGACCAGGCATAACTTTCTCATACTTTATCACAATTTTTTCCACCAAAGCTCATTTTGAAGAGAATCTAATTCCCTACAACTTATCTTCATCCCTCAAGTTCAAGAAATGCCCCAGTTAAAAGATACAAGAACATACATTATAGGTCCTTTCAAAAAGTCAACAAAAACACCTTTTGGGTCAAAGCTACTTACATGAACATGGAAGACCCAATTGAAAAGAAACCAAAAGGGTTGTTTATAGGACATCCTAAGCTCTCTAAAAAGTCCAAGAACACCCTCTTAGGGGTAAAAATGAGAGAGATATGCATTGCCAAAGTTTACCAATTTTTGGAAAAGTGCATGAAGCCAATATTGACCAAACTTGAATTTTTCCAAACGGGCCCATCTTTTCACGGTTGAAACTTATTCCTAACATGTCCAAGATCTTATAAACTCAGCCATGCATAAATTTGAGTTTTATTTTATTTATTTTTTATTTTTATTCAAATAAAATCAAAATAAATTAAATAAATACAAGATTTATGTATAAGGCGTGCAAGGCTAGACATTTGGTCATGTTGGAGGCTCAAAAAGCTCACAAATAGCTGTCAAAATGCACAAGGCAAGGGGAGGGAAAGATTTTCTTGTTTTGGAAATTTTGGATCAAATTTGCATGACATTAAAAACATGATTATATTTGATCTCATGACTGTTTTTGTTGACCTAACATGGTCTCATATATATGAACAAACAATTCAATACCTAGATACACGCAACTTCCTCTAAAATAACTCTAAATTTTTTCTAAAAAAGTCAAAGAAAAGGTGCAACTTGTATTGTACGATCCAACCATTCTCCAACAGATCTAAGCACTCCATCACACTCCTGAAGGTCCCAGGAGTCCATCCCTATCATTCTTGAAGCTCGTAGCACCCCAAATCACAGTAACCAAGCGCCACCGGTTTGGTAAGGTTTGACAAATTCAAAATTAATAATTCATGCATTGTTGGCATGTTTGATGTGTTGGTTTGTGTTCAGGACATCCATTAGAATAGGTTAGACATTTCGTATGGGAGCTTTGATGCTTGAATCACAAGATGTCATTGTTAGGGCATCACAAACTGAAACCTTCGAACCTTACAATACATGGACTTTTAGGCCAAATGGATACCACCATTGAACTCGCAGCATATGATTTAGTGGGGATAGGCTTAATCTCTTGCTTTGATTCTTGATATTTTGTAGGGTCCAATTTTGATATCACCGGAGAAGAAGGAGTTGACCACCGTGAGGGGTGGTCAGACTCACCGGTGCAAGCGTGGCTGTCTCCCATTCGTCTATCCAAATACCAGGGGCCCACTCTATGCGCGGGTTTTATTTGTTAATATATTTGACCTAATTTTGCATATTATATTATTGTTTCACTTATGTTCACGAATGAGAAGGATGGATGGGTGGTAAGGAAGAACGCGTGTGAAGTGAAAGACCTGGGTTCGATACCCAGGTCAGGTGTTTTATTTTTCTAACATTTATATAGCATATCCATTGTTTCAAGCTCTAGCGTGCACACCATGTGTCCTCACACCATCACCATCAGATCTTCATTGTTCCAGATCCAGCGCTCCTGGGTGCAGACCCATCATAGACCTTCCAGATGCAGCAGCATGGGATCTCACGCAGTGGTGGGCCAACAGATCTGGGCCCTCACAAAAATTCCAGCCAGCACCCCCCAATTTGGGTTTCTCACTCCAGGCCCATTTTCCTTTTTTAATTCTCTTTAGGTTTTTTTAATTAGTTTACATCTTTTTTAAATTCATTTTTTTAATTATAAAATCAACAAAAAATAGATTTAGGTTTTTTAATTAAAATTAATTCTTGCAAATTAATTAATTTAATTTAGTTTTAACTTGTTTCCTTTAATTTAAAATTAATTAGAAATTAGTTTAAATCTCAAATTGTTTCATAAAATACCAAAAATATTTTTAATAAGCAATTAGATTTTAGGGTTTCAATCTTATTCTCGTTTTAATTTTTGCGCGTCATTATTTTGCATACGATTATTTTTTTAATGATGTAACTGTGCCCGACTTGTAATAGCCTGATTAGGGTTTTTAATTTCTGCACTTTACATTTCAGTCAGATATAACTGTAACTTTCTCGAAGCCTTGTAATAGCTGTAGGTTTTTCTTTCCGCACTATATTATATGTCTGTATATAAACTGCTAGTAAATTAGGCGTGTATGGCAAGAACTAAACAATCAATCTTAGATCACTAACATCAAGATAAAACTACCTGAAAGAAGCACACTATTGCACACTCTCACCCCTAGGGAATTTCCCACTTTGGTTGCCTTCGGAAATGGTCACGTCCCTCGAACATAGGGATACTCTTAGCATATACCCTCAATTAAAATCATCATAAATATCATAGTCCCTTAATATCCCTCGAGTTTCCTACAAGAAATGATCTTGTCCCTCGATGTTGCCTATGAATCTATGATGACAGTCCCTTCGAACTGCTAAGGTATCTCTACATGTTGCCTTCAATGACCATAAACATCCCTTTCAATAGTCCCTCAACATCCACTAATAGAGTTACTTACTCACTAATAGTGGGATAGCACTATCTAAAGGAAAGGAGGAAAAGAACGCCTTTTTCGAGTAGGTAGATGGTTCTTAAGTACTTGCTCAAATCTAATTCATTTTTACACCACACTTTCAAAAATATTTTCAAAAACGCTTTATCACACTCTTGAGGACTGATACAAGAGTTATCATAAACCAAACGAAACCTTTTCAAAACAAACAAACACGAAAACAGTTTTCAAAAATGAGCAAGTACCTAAGAGCCCGTGGAAAACCACAGATGGAAAGGGTGCTAATACCTTCCATTTCCATAATCTAACCCCTTACTCAGAAAATCTTGAAAAAGGTATTTTTCTGTTCTTTTCACCCTTCCTTTGTTGGATAAAAGAAAATTCGATGGCGACTCTTGCTTACCGCAACATTTGGGAATACAAAATGCAAAACCAGTATTAACAGTCGGTTCTGCCACCGTATCACACAAGAGACTTAAAGTTGGCTCTTTATGAATACCTCATGTACTTTTGGCCATGGATTCTGGAAAAAGAAAGACTAAGAAGTACAGTTTCAAAGATGCCAAGATAGATGAGTTGATGAGTATGATTCCCGAGATCGAGAGTTCTACAGATTTTCATAGAAAGTATGGGTCCATCATTTCTCTTTTGAAGCTCAGGATGAAGGAGGGCATTCCCTCGACTTTGGACCAGTTCTATGATCTGATGTATCGATGCTTTACTTTCCCTGATTATCAATTGATGCCTACATTATAGGAGTATTCTTATCTGCTGGGTTTACCTATTACCAATCGTGTTCCTTTTACTTGTTTGGAGGGTGAGCCAAAATCTCATGAGATTGCTGCTTTGATCCATCTGGGAAAATCTGAGGTTGAAGCCCACATGACTACCAAAGAAGGTATTAGAGGATTACCAACTTAGTTCTTATTGGAGAAAGCTTGCTACTTCGCTAGAATAAAGAGTACAGTTGCTTTAGAGGCCATCTTTTCTCTACTTGCTTATGGATTGTTCTTATTTCCCAATGTCGACAAATTTGTGGATATCAATGTCATCAGGATCTTTATGATTGGGAACCCAGTCCCTACATTATTGGGTGATACTTATTACTCCATTCATCTTCGGGATTCTTATCATGGAGGGATGATAATTTTCTGCACGCCTTTGTTATATCAGTAGTTTATTTCTCACTTACCTAGATCTGATGCTTTATGGGATGTTAGAAAGGAACATCGTTGGGCTCCAAAGATTATGACCCTCACTCATTCAGATATTGTTTGGTATCATTAGGAATACTATGATGTAGAGATTATCGATAGTTGTGGTAGTTTCCCGAATGTACCTCTTCTTGGTACAGGGGGAGGAATTAACTACAACCTTGTTCTTTCACGACGACAGCTTGGATATCCAATGAGGGATAAGCC
The DNA here is from genome assembly GCA_948472305.1 of Vicia faba. Taxonomy (NCBI): domain Eukaryota; kingdom Viridiplantae; phylum Streptophyta; class Magnoliopsida; order Fabales; family Fabaceae; genus Vicia; species Vicia faba. The sequence continues at coordinate 1,660,031,077 of OX451736.1, forward strand.
AAATAATATTCATTTGAGAGTTTCTTCCTAAAATAGGGAGAAGTTCATAAGGAAGCTAAGGATCATATTGTGAAGGGTTGGCGCCATGTTCACAGGAAGAGTAAGAAGGACTTGGGACCCAGAGGGGCCGTTTCTTTGGAACCTTATCTTCAGTGGGTACAAGTAAGAGCCATCCAGTTAAAGATGTCATTTTCCCAAGAAGCACCCATGCCTAATATGTTTGTGAAGACCACTCCTCCCCTATTAGACGATGTAGAAGAGCTTCAACTTGCTTTAGTTAGGATGCAACAAGAAAAGAAAGCTTGGAAGAATAAGTGCCAGACATTAGAGGTATCCTACCGAGCAGACCTGAAGGAGAAAGACGATTTGATTGAGATTCTTGAGAGTCGTGTTGTAGAGACAATGGAGAGGCAAGGGGGTTTATTTTCCTCTAAGCCTCATTCAGACCTTAGTGGCTCACTTCTCGACTCTGATGATTGGAAGGAGGTCGCCACCAGGTATGCGGAAGAAAACTAGAGGTTGAAGGCTCAGATTTCCAGGCTCGTAGGGAAGCGTCAGTGTATAGAGTGATCTCCATCAACTTTGCTTTTATAGGGTTTTAGACTTTATTTTCATCATGTACTTGGGATTATTTAAACTTGTACTAAACAGTGTAATCCGTTTTGAGATTATTATAATGATATTTTTCAGTATTTCAAATGTGTTATTACTTTGATATTTACAAATTGTCTATAAATCTTTGATTCCCTTGAAATGTTAATAATAAAATAAATCACGTGCATTGCATATCATGCATCATATTGCACATACTTCTTGAATTTTTTGTACATATCCAGGTGTCTTACTGAGCTTCTTTACTTTGTTCAGTGAGTTGTCTCATCGGTATAATACTCGAGCCGATTTCAGAAGGAGGATGGATAATCTAGAACAAGAAAATCGTGAGTTGCGCGAGGAAGTTTATGCTCTGAAGGCCGGTATGGCCAATCTCACTGTTCTAATGGAATCTTTGGTTGCTGCTCAAAATCAACCACCGATTTCTCAGCCTCAACAGACAATGGTTGCTACTGAAGCTCCGACTGTTTCTGTTTCTACTACTCCACCTGATGTTGTTCAGAATTGTATGCCTCCGGGATACCCTTAGGGAATGCCATAGAACTTTATGCCAAAAGGTTATAATTAGGATGCTGAAGTTGTTCCACTTGCTCAGACTGATGTTGCTCCTGCACCTCCTGTGGTGCATGTTACCCCTGCTGCTAGAAATGAGATTCACTATGATGCACCTCCCTCGGTGAATGTGGTCCCATTTTCTAATGATGAAGTGTATCACCCTATTCCTCCACCAAGTGAAAGATTGGGTTTCTATGATTGAATGGACGATTTTCAAGACCAGTTTGATAAAATGCAGGAAGAGTTGAAGGCCCTCAGAGGAAAATAGTTGTTTTGGCAGAATGTAAATGATATGTGTTTGGTGCCAAATGTGAAGATACCTGCAAAGTTCAAAGTGTCGGAGTTCAAAAAGTACAAGGGAGACACTTTCCCTCGTGCTCACTTAGTGATGTATGTAAGGAGAATGTCTACCCATACAGATGATCAATGCCTATTAATTCATTTCTTTCAAGACAATTTGATTGGTGCAGCGTTGAAATGGTACATGAGCCTGGACAGTGCCAACATTCATTATTTCAATGACTTGGGTGAAGCGTTTATCAGATAGTACAAATTCAATGTGGACATGGCACCTGGCCGTGATCAACTCAGGGCCATGGTCCAGAAGGACAAGGAGTCATTTAAGGAATATGCACAGAGGTGGCATGAAGTAGTCGCCCAGGTGATTCCTCCAATGGAAGAAAAAGAGATTACAAAGATTTTCTGAAGACACTAGGTGCATTCTATTATGAAAGAATGGTGGTGAGTGCACCCAGTGATTTTACCAAAATGGTGGGAGTTGGCGTCTATTTAGAAGAAGTTGTAAGAGAAGGTCGTTTGACAAAGAGTGAAAATTCCGACAATACGAAAAAACCATCATTTGGATTTGTTAAGAAGAAAGAAGGAGAAACAAATGTTGTTATTCAAGAAAGAAGGGTTAATCCTCATAGAAGAAATCATCAGCGCTGTCAACAGGTTGCTTCAGTAACTTCAATTGTAAATGCAACTCCGACTACAGTCGCCTATCAAAGACCAACCCCTCAAGTAAGTCAAGGGAAGAATCAGAGAAGAGAACCTTTTCACGCTATCCCTATGAGTTATGCAGAGCTACTCCAAGCATTAATCCAGAAAAAGTTGGTCCAGACTAGCCCACCCCCTGCTATACCATCCCCGTTGCCTTGGTACTATAAGGCAGATTAGACGTGCGCTTTCCATCAGGGTGCACCAGGGCATAATGTGGAAAAATGTTATCCTATGAAATCCGAGATACAAAAATTGGTGAGATCTGGCCTTTGTCCTTCAAAGATGTCATCCCGAATGTAAAATATAATCCTCTACCAAAGCATGGAGGAACGAATGTTGTTAACATGGTCGCTAGTTATCTAGGGGACTTCCACATTTATGATATCAACTTGGTCAGAGGAGACTTATTTTGGAAGATTTGAATCGCTAAGATTCGTTCTTGCAAGCTCTACAAGAGACCTATTTTTTATTTCCACCACTCCATTTTGTTGAGGAGTCCTTGGTGCCGATAAGTTGTGAGATATTCCATGTTCTCCATAAAATTCTTCAAATAGAGCATTTTGAAATTCTTCGCCATGATCACTTCTTATGGAGGCAATTGTTAGAGACTTCTCATTTTGAATTTGTTTAGCATACTTCTTGAACACCTTGAATGCATCAATTTTCCGCATTAAAAAGAATGTCCAAGTATATCTAGAGAAATCGTCAACAATAACCAAAGCATATACATTACCTCTGAAACTTCTTGTTCTTGATGGACCAAATAAGTCCATATGCAACAATTGTAGTGGCCTTGTAGTAGACACCACATTATTATATTTGAAAGTTGATTTTGTTTGTTTCCCTTTTTGACAAGCATCACAAAGTCTATCTTTGACAAAATTTCTCTTAGGCAACCCAATGACAAGATCATGCTTGATTAGTTTATTCAAGTGTTCCATGTGAATATGAGCAATTATTTTGTGCCAAAGCCATGAATCACCGTTGTTCATGAGACATTTTACCTTCAAATATGGATCATCAAGGGAAATCATGAATATATTATTAATTCTTTTACCTTTAAGTATAACCTTGTGTGTGACTTCGTCTTCTATCAAGCATTCATCTTTGGTGAACTTGATCTTGAAGCCTTTGTCACAAAGTTGGCTAATACTAAGAATATTGTTGTTGTACCCCAAAATTTTCCCTCCCATTTTCACACAAGACATACCCCTAGAGGTTCTCAATTGCTCAAGGTGGACCAAGGATTGACCAGACAACTCTCCTACTAAGGCAATGAACCCCCGACTAGGGTTTCCATTTTCATCAAGATGTTTGAGCTCCAATGGTCTCAAATGCTTTCCATGGTCCTAATATGTCCTCAATATCATCCATGCCAAGTTTCATGCTTTTCTCAATAAGTTTGCTCAGATAATTTCTCAAGTATTGGAAAATCAACTATGTTAGGTCAAAAGTCAACTGTGACCTATATACAGTCAAACTTCAAGATTTTTGGTCAACATCAACATTTTGAAGTGATATCCATCATTTGATCAATTTTTTATCATGATTCCTCAAGAAATGCTCCTAATTCATCAAAAGTCAAAAATAACAAATGAGGGTTTCTATAGGAAAAGTCAACCAAACTTTGACCAAGCATAACTTTCTCATAATTTATCAAAAAATTTCCAACCAAATCTCATTTTGTAGAGAATCAAACTTCATACAACTTAACTTCATCCCTCAAGTCCAAGAAATGCACCATTTAAAATATACAAGTTCATACATTACAGGTCATTTTTAGAAAGTCAATAAAAGCCACTTTTTGCCAATACCTTTAACATCAAAGTAACATCTTCAAAAGGAAAATTGATCAAACTAGGGATTGAAGTAGACATCTTGGGATTTCCAAAAAGTACAATATCATCATCATAATATAAAAATTGAGAAAGTTAGGGCTTGCCCAAGTTGGGAAAATTTGGGAAATTTTAAGAAATATGCATTGAGCAAATTTGAGTTTTTAAGGCAATGGCTCAAATTCTTGGACTTCAAACATCTTCCTAAGAGTATATAGGACTCCTAAAAACATTTTTGCATAGTATTGAATTTATTTTCATTTTATATTAATTTTATTTAATTTAAAATCAAATAAATCAGGATTATTACAAATAATATGGTTAAGGCTTGTTTTAATGCATGGAGGGGTCCCAATTTTCATGTACAACAAGGCCAAGATGTTTGCACTCATTCAAAATTCAAAAATGGACAAAATCCTATAACTTTGGCCAAGGTTACAAATGGACATTCATGGCATTCAAAAGCTTGTCCATAGTTGTTACAAACATTGCATTTTTGTGTCCCCTCATCATTCTCTATATAAACAAGCTTTTAGAAAGCATCAAACAGAGATACACGATCTGAGGAACCCCTGTCCAATTTGAAAAAAAAACACTAAAGTTGTCAAACTAGAATTTCCATTTCCATCCTGTTTCAGTCCTAAACAAGTATAAAAACATACTCCTGGAGAGCCTCTGAAGCCATTGCAAGCATTCCTAAAGCCTGAAACATGCAGAATCGCGCCCAACCTTCATCACGGTTTGCATATTTTCTCAAATTCGTTTTCGTTGATTTATCCAGCATAAACAAGTTTTAGCTATATATTCATGTTTATTATCATACTTGTAATGATTGTGGATGGTTTAATTTGATGTTTAGTACAGGAATAAGCATGCGCCATTACTAGAGTTTTGAGGTCCCAAATTAGGAACTCCATATACCGGCCAAATTAGAACACATTAGGGGTGGTATTGTATTCAGGAGGTCATGAGCAATTGATTCATGCCTTTGGTTCTAATTAATATTGCTTGTATTGCGTTTTGAGATGTTGCAGGGTTGTAGCTATGGAAAAAACTATCACTATAGCTTTTAGTGACAATTTTGTCCGTAGGTAAAGGTCTTGTATAAAAAATGATAGCCCCATGAAGAAGAAGATTAGGTGGAAGCATCCTATTGGAGGGTTTGAATCCACACGCGCTTTCTGGGCATAGTATTTTGTTTGGCTTATGTTTTATTTATTTATTATATACAACATAACTTTCCAGCGCAGTTGGTCCAGGTGTTACCCTTTGAGGGGAAGGACCTGGGTTCGATCCCAGGTCTCAACATTTTCCTATTTTGAGTTATTTCTTGCAGATCCCATGTGCCTCACCATCAAATCTCCAGCATGCGCCCCTGATCTCAACCATCAAGTCCATCACGTGATCATATCTAAACGTCTAGCAAAGATAGTGTACGGTGAATCTCCTAGAGGCTGATCACACTGGAATGTGTGCTAACAATTGGGCCATCACATATGGGCCCTGGAATTTCAGGAAGGCACCCGCCAACTGGGGTCACACCAGGCCCAAATCCATTTATTTTCTTATTCTTATTGTTTCCTTTTACTTTATTTATTTTGTTTTTATTTATTTCAAAATCATTTTTTAATTAAAACAAAAATCAATAAAATCAAAAAAAGATAGGAATTAGATATTTATCTAAAAATAATTTTTGTTAATTAAATAACTACTATTAATTAAGGTAATTGGTTCATTTTTCTATAATTAAAATCAATTAGGAAATTAGTTTTAATTCTTAAGTATTATTTCTCAAATAAAAATGCCAAAAATATTAGGTCACCTAGAATTAATTTCAAATTTTCTTTTCATTTCATCAATTAATATTAATTTAATATTTTCCTAAAAAACAAAACAACAAAAATAATTCTCTCTTACTTAGAACATTTTAGATTTTTTAGGCGTCGTTTCCAAGTCGCGCACGTTAGTTACTTTCATATAGTTATTATCATTTATTATTATTGTATCTGATTACGGGTTGTAATAGTTTTTAACTAGGATTTATTTTACTACTTTCATTTACTGTTGAATCCCTGTTCTGGTTATGTAATCCCCATCCCCCAAAGCCTTGTAATAGCTAGGTTTAAGATTCTCTCATTTTATTTTTTCGCTACTATTAACTGTTAGATGAATGATCATAGGATTTAATGGAAAGATTAAATGATTAAAATGGTAGATCACCCTAAATGTGCAAAGATAAATAAACTGAAATCAAACACTTGCACATGCTCACCCCTAGGGTATCTCCCACTTCAGTTGCCTCGGAAATCCGATCACTATTCTTAAACGTGAGAATTCTTAATGACTGTCCTCTAGTTCAGAGATCGCAAGTCCCTTTCGAAGGTTGCCTCGGTAAAACAAAATGTGATCTTAGAACTTTAGGACAATTACTAAGAGATCTTGCCCGGTTGCCTTAGGTGACCGTAATCGTCCCTTTCGATTGTCCCTCAAACTCCAACGATGGAGCTACCTACTCCTTAATAGTAGGATAGCACTATCTAAAGGAAATAAGAAAGTGAAAAATCTTTTTCGAGTAGGTAGAAACTCTTAAGTACTTGCTCAAAACAACCAGTTTTTTCACACTTACACTTTTCGAACAATGTTTTCAAAAATGCTTTATCACACTCTTGAGGACTGACACAAGTGTTACCATAAAGTGAAACTTCGCACTAAGGAATTTTCAAAGCTTTTCAAAACACACCCAAAAGCAATTTAAAAATGAGCAAGTACCTAAGAGCCCGTGGAAAACCACGGATAGAAAGGGTGCTAACACCTTCCCTTTCTATAATCTACCCCCCGTACTCAGAAACATCTCGAAAAAGGTTTTTTCTGTTATTTTTCCCTTTTACTTTGTTGGATAAAATAAAAGACGGTGGTGACTCTTGCTTACCGTACATTTGCAAACAAAAAATGCAAAAACCAGTAGTAATAAAAAAACAGTCGGGTTTGCCACCGTATTACAATTGTTCTTTAGTCCTTCAACATAAAGAACATCTTCAATGGATGTGAAAGGTGGAGCACCAAATTTTCCTTTTCCAAGAATTCTTCCCTTATTATTATCTCCTTAAGTACCAAAACCCTTGGCCTTTAGTACTAGATTTGAAATTTGGTTTAAGTCTCCCGTCATATGCTTTAAACAACCATTATCAAGATACCAAAGATTGCATGTGGTCTTCAAGCATACCTCGTCATCTTCATTATCGGAATGGTGTAAGGCCATCAATGCTAGATTTGCAATTTCATCACTATCGGAATCAGACAAAAAACTTATTTCATTATCCTCCCATGCAACATATGCCTTTTTGTTCTTAAATTCCTTTTTGCTTTTGTATCCAGCTTTCTTGGAGAGTTTTGGACAATCCGGCTTGATATAACCTTGCATACTGCATTCATAACATGTGACTTCTTGTGTTGATATGGAAGCTTCCCTTTTCTTAAATTGTTTCTTTCTTTTTGCATGAGAAAGGGATTTGTCATTTCTACCCAAAAACTTACCAAGCCTTTTAACAAGAAGCATGAAATTTTCATCTTCTTCCGGAATGTCTTCCTTTTCAACTTCCTTGGAATCAATCTTTAAGGCAATATTCTTGGATTTCTTCTCTTGATTTTCATGATTTTCAAGTCTTCTGAGTTCTGTTTCATATTCTTGAAGTTTTCCAAATAAAATTGCGGAAGTCATTGAAGAGAGACTTTTCTTTTCTGAAACCGTCGTTACCTTTGGTTGCCATTCCCTAGTTAAGGATCTAAGTACTTTCAGATTTAGTTCATCATTCGTCAAAGTCTTACCCAAAGCACTTAGATGATTTGTCAAGTGCACGAATCTCTTTTGCAAGTCAATGATGATTTCTCTAGGATGCATTCGAAATAACTCGTATTCTTGACTCAAAGTATTTAGTCTTGATCTTTTAACTTCAACAGTTCCTTCATGAGTTTGTACCAAGGTATCCCATATTTCTTTCGCTATTTTGCATGCTGAGACACGGAAGAATTCATCCATGCTAAGTGCATCTTGAAGAAGATTTATTGCCTTTTTATCATAGAGAACCTTCTTCTTATCATCTACGTCCCATGTAGCTTTAAGCTTTGATGAGCCAGCACCGTTGATTATCGTTATGGGAATAAATGGACCATTCTCGATGGCATCCCATATTTCTTCTCCTTGTGCTTCTAGATGTGCCTTCATGCGTATTTTCTAGAAGTCAAAATGTTCACCACAAAATAGAGGAGGCTTGTTGTTACTACCACCATCTCTGAAAATGGGATTTTGATTTGCAGAAGCCATTCTGGATCTTTTAGGAACAGGTTACCTATAACCTGCTCTGATGCCAATTGTAAGTATAAGAGTGCGCCTAAGAGGGGGGTGAATTAGGTTCTTTTAAAAAAAATGGTTTTAGTGATGATGGCTATTATTTTCTGGTTTATGGTGAGTTTATGAAAGAGTAAAATGCAGAAAAATAAAGAGACACAAGCGATATATCCTGGTTCCCCTCACAGTCCGAGAGTACTCTGGTCCCCTTTCAACATGAAAGAGATTTCCTTATTGTGGCAAACTTAAACAAGAACTAACCAAAACCAAGAACAATACTCTTGGACAAAGAACAATCCTCTTGTATTTTCACTATGTCAACAATGAGAACAATCCTCTCAAAGTGACTTTATTTGTATCCAATAATCCTGGAAAAACAAGATTACAAAACCACTTGAACTTATTTTCAACAATCCTGAAAAATAAGCAAGTATATAGCAATATTTGATTTGAGTGAGTTTGTGTAACAATGATCACTTTGAGTGATTTTATCAATGAATTGATCTTCTCTTCCAATGACAATAGTATACAATGACTCAAGATATATAATGCTCAAAGTTTTTTGGTTGACAATATGTGAAAGTGTGCAGAAAACTTGTGTATGAAAGTGTATAAAAGCTTGAGTTTAATTTTTGAAAATTCCAAAAATATGATTAGAAGAGGTACTTAAAATGATTTTGAAAATGAGTATTTATGTGCATACCACACTTTTGAAACAACAAATAATTATGCAAATGAATCATGAATAATTGCCAAGATTGAGTGAAAGGTTTCCATGAGATGATGTTATGAACAAGCATGAGTAAAGTTGTTGTTTTTCAAAATCGTTCAGCATGCAATTGATTGCACCCTTGTGTAAATCGATTGCACGGGGATTCAACAGCTAGAAATTCAAATATTTTGAGTGTGAAATCGATTGCACAAGTGTGTAAATCAATTGCACTTGAAGTCAGTAGCAAAAATTGATTGAGAGCAATCGATTGCACAAACATGCAAATCGATTGCACTTAGAAACAGTAGCTAATGATTTGAAAACATGAAGCATGCAATCGATTGCACCAATATGCAAATCGATTGCACCTAAGTAAAAATTGAATTTTTTCTTAGAAAACTTGAGTAAAAGTTTGGACAAGATAAAATATTTCTTTTGACCATTGAGCATCTATGTCTTAAGTTCAAAGTAAGTATTATCATTATACCTTGAAATTTGCTAAGTGCTTGAACCAAAGACTTTATCACAGATGCTTTTAGCTTAATCAATAATCTTTTCCTTCTTGTCAAAATGGTTTGTCTTCATCAAAACAAAAGTGCATTTGAGAAGCTTGATTTTACAATAATAACTCTAAATAAATATGCATGATCACTTGATATATGTGTTGGTTTCTAAAAAGCAATCATAAATCACATGTGCAGATTAATTAATAAACATGTTGCATACAATGACCCTGCACCCTCTCCTAACTTTGAATACCTGGTGTTTGGGACGGAAGAAGAAGAATATGATGAGATTCTAGAAGAGGTTTCAAGGTTGCTCGAGCGCGAGGAAAATTCCATTCAACCGTATAAAGAGCCGTCGGAGACCATCAATTTGGATTCAGAAGAGGAGCCAAAGGAAGTCAAAATTGGAGCATTGTTGGATCCTGATGTGAAGAGCAGGTTGACTGAACTATTGAAAGAGTATGTGGACATCTATGCTTGGTCATACTGAGATATGCCTGGTCTAGATACTGATATTGTGGAGCATCATTTGCCTTTGAAGCTAGAATGCACGCCGGTCAAGCAGAAATTGCAAAGAACGCACCCTGACATGGCAGTAAAAATTAAAGAAGAAGTGTTAAAGCAGATAAATGTCGGTTTTCTTGTGACATCAGTGTATCCTAAGTGGATTTCCAATATTGTCAATGTACCAAAGAAAGACGGAAAAGTTCTCATGTGCGTAGATTATAGAGATTTAAATAAAGCTAGTCCAAAAGATGATTTTCCATTGCCACATATGATATGTTAGTTGATAGCACTGCAAAATTCAAAGTATTCTCGTTCATGAATGGATTTTCCGGATATAATCAAATCAGAATGGCTCCTAAGGACATGGAAAAAACAATGTTTATCACACTCTAGGGAACATTATGTTATAGAGTGATGCCCTTCGGGTTGAAGAACGCTGGTGCAACGTACCACAGGGCTATGACAACCCTATTCCATGATCTGATGCACAAGGAAATTGAGGTATATGTTGATGATATGATTTCCAAATCCCAGATTGAAGAAGGGCATGTAGAAGATTTGTTGAAGTTATTCCAGCGTTTGAGGAAGAATCGTCTCTGCTTGAATCCAAATAAATGCACCTTCGGTGTACGATAAGGGAAATTGTTAGGTTTCATTATCAGCCAAAAAAGGATTAAAGTTGACCCAGATAAAGTCAAAGCAATTCAAGAAATTCCTGCGCCAAGGACTGAGAAACAAGTTAGAGGCTTTCTTGGGCGTTTGAATTACATTTCTAGATTCATTTCCCACATGATTGTGACGTGTGATCTAATCTTTAAGTTGTTAAAGAAATATCAGAGTTGTGTGTGGACAGATGATTGCCAAATGGAATTTGAAAGTATCAAAGAATATATGCTTGAACCTCTCATCCTGCTCCCTCCCGTTGAAGGAAGACCATTAATCATGTATTTAACAGTGTTAGATAGTTCTATAGGCTGTATTTTGGGATAGCAAGATGAAACAGGAACGAAAGAATATGCCATCTATTATCTCAGTAAGAAATTTACTGACTGTGAGTCGCAATATTCTATGTTGGAAAAGACATGTTGTGCTCTGGCTTGGGCGAAAATGCGGCTGCGACAATATATATTGAATCATACTACTTGGTTGATTTCCAAAATGGATTCGATTAAGTATATTTTGAAAAGCTTGCTGATACTGAAAGAATTGCCCATTGGCAGATGTTGCTGTCCGAATATGACATTGAATATCATACTCAAAAGGTTATAAAAAGTAATGTGATGGAAGATTATTTTGCTCACCAACTGGTAGATAACTACCAATCTGTCATGTTTGATTTCCCTAATGAGGATGTAATGTTCTTGAAAGCGAAAGATTGCGATGAACTTTTTCCTGAGGAAGGTCCTGATGCTGAATCTCGTTAGGGCATGTTTTTGATGGAGCTGTGAATGCTTACGAAAAAGGAATTGATGTTGTGATTATCACTCCCCATGGATCACACATCCCTTTTACTGCAAGGATGATGTTTGATTGTACCAATAGTATGGCGGAGTATGAGGCTTGTATCATGGATCTTGAGGAAGCCATTGATCTCAGAATCAAAGTTCTAGATGTTTATGGTGATTCAGCTTTGGCAGTGAATCAGATTAAAGGAGAATGGGATACTCATCACCCTGGCTTGATCCCTTACAAAGATTATGCTAGAATATTATTACCCTTCTTTAACAAAGTTGAATTCCATCATATTTCCAGAGATGAAAAACAGATGGCGGATGCTTTGGCAACTTTGGCTTCTATGTATCAAGTGAATACTTGGAATGATGTACCTCGTATCACAGTGTGACGTTTGGATAGACTGGATCGAGTGTTTGTGAAGGAGGAAACAGCAGATGAAAATCCTTGGTATTATGATATCAAGCACTTACTCTAGACTCGGGAATAACCTGCTGGCGCATCAAATAAAGATAGAAAGACATTGAGAAGGTTGGAAGACAACTTTTTCCTCAATGAAGATGTGTTGTATAAAAGAAATTATGACATGGTCTTGCTCAAATGCGTGGATAGACACGAAGCAGACATGTTGATGCATGAAGTCCATGAAGGTTCCTTCGGTACTCATGCCAATGGACATTCGATGGCGAAAAAGATGCTTAGGGCAGGTTACTATTGGCTGATAATGGAATTAGACTGTTACAAATTTGCAAAGAAGTGCCATAAATGTCAGATGTATACTGACAAAATTCATGTGCCTCTAATGCTTCTCAATGTTATTTCTTCCCCATGGCCTTTCTCTATATGGGATATTGACATAATTCGAATGATTGAACCAAAGGTATCGGATGGACATCATTTTATTTTTGTGGTAATAGACTACTTCACCAAATGGATGGAAGCATCTTCATATGCTAATGTCACTAAGCAAGTAGTGGTGCGCTTTATCAAGAATAATTTAATTTATCGATATGGTATGCACAACATGATTATCGCCGACAATGGCTCAAACTTGAATAACAAGATGAAGACGGAACTTTGCAAAGAATTCAAGATTATCCACCACAATTCATCTCCCTACAGAACATCAAGAAGATGGTTGTCACTTATAAAGACTGGCATGAGATGCTCCCTTTCACTTTGCATGGGTATCGAACATTTGTACGCACTTCAACAAGGGCACCCCCATTCTCTCTTGTGTATATCATGGAAGCAGTGCTCACCATTGAGGTTGAGATTCCCTCTTTGCGCGTGATAATGGAAGTTGAGTTGTCAGAGGATGAATGGGTCCAGAAAAGGTTTGACCAGCTGAATCTAATTGAAGATAAAAGAATGACGGTCTTGTGTCATGGTCAGTTATACATGAAGAGAATGAAGAAAGCTTTTGATAAGAAGGTCAAACAATGTGAATTCAGAGAGGGCAACCTCGTGCTCAGGAAGATCATGTCCTTTAACATTGATTCTAGGGGAAAATAGACTCCTAATTTTGAAGGCTCATTGTTGTACCCCAAAATTTTCCCTCTCACTTATCAAGAATTTACTCACAAGATCTCCTTGGGCTCAAGACTGAACTAGGGTTTGATTCAGCTCAAGACACCTCCTTATGCACTGATGGCCAAAATTAGGGTTTGAGTTTGCACAAGGAAATTTGAACTTTAAATGCCTCATATGACTTTAATGGATCATTATGGACCCCAAGATTACTCATGTCAAGCTTCAAGCCTTGGATCACATTTTTGCTCAGTCAATTGAGCAGTTGACCTAAAAAATCAGTTGTATTGAGAAAAAAAGTCAACTATGGCCAATTTACAGTCAAAATTCATAATTTTTTATCCACATAAATATTTTAAAGTCATATGTATCATTTGATCAAGTTTGGACCACCATTCCTCAAGAAATTTGATCAAATCCCCAAAAGGGAAAAATGGTCAAAATTAGGGTTTTGATTGGAAAGGGAAATTTCTGATATTTGACCTAGAAAATGGTAAATTAGTTTAAAGAATGATCTCAAGAGTCCAATTGCATAATTTTTACCTAATGACATGGTTCAAAACATTGCAAGTCCATTGGATTGACAGATGAATTTTACAGTCAACTGATTAAAAGTCAACTGTATACTGAAAAGTCAAACTTTGACTTTCTGGTCAAATTCAAGTGCCAAGGATGACAATTCATCAAAACATGTCAAAATATGAAACTTATTCATCAAGAAATAAAAAAGTCAAGATTTCATTTTGAAAAGTCAAAATTTTTAAACTTAGAAATTTTTCTAAGTGTTGGAAATTTCATATTTTTTTCATAACTTTGAGTCAAATTTTCACCATGATGCAAGATGATTCAAGAGAAACTTCCACCATGAAAGTTGTATATCTCCATGTAATCTACAACTTTTCTTTACACAACTCCTTTCAAAAATGCTTGGATCTCCAAGTTATAATTTTATGAACATGTGGTCATGAAACTAAACACTTAGTGAAATTTTGCCCTAATTTGGTCAGGATTTTGACCTTACTTCATGGCACTTTTTCATATAGTTCCAAGGGGAATCTTCAAAAGATATTCAAATATTAGTTTTAGAGCACATTTCAAGCTTTCCAAAATATCCAAGAAATCCTTGAGATCATTCTTGAGGAGGTAGAATCGAAGAGATGAAGTTAGGGTTTTGTCACTTGAATTACAAGTCATTTTTGATGAACACATGAACCAAATCCATGCTAGGCTGCATAATCTTTGCTTTGCAGGCCTCAAACTTGTTTGTCACTCCATAATTCAATGCTTACACAACTGTTAGGGCTTTGATCCAAGCAATTGAGCTATTGTTCAAGTTGTATTTCCATTTATGGCACAAAGTTAACAATGTCATTCTTGTAAAGCAAGTTTTTTGCATAAAGTTCACATTGAGCCTATAACTTGTACCCTATGATCACACTCCATCCACAAAGTCAGAAGCAAGCTTGTTTAAAGCATAACCACTCTATCTTAGCAAGTACACAAGGCATGGATACTTTTTTTGTCAAAAAATCACATGTTTAACTTAAACATGTAAATTTGAATTCTGATCAACTAGAGCACTCTAAACTTGTTGCTTCTAAATAGAATCACTATTTGTGAGCTAGGACACAAGCTTGAGCACCTGGAAATACACCAAAACCCTCTCAAATCAGAAATTTCCCAAAAACTCCATTGTTGCGCAGTTTCTGACCTTGAACATCAAACTCCCATTTCCCTTATGCGTTTCTTAACCTTTTAGTTTCTAAAGCTTCCTTACATCAAATACAACTAATCCCTATCCTTATTCCAGAACTGTAACACCATTTATCATAACTTTCATAGCGAAAAAACAGAGTTTGCAACTTGACTTCTCCAGGCCATTTCAGCCATCCATTGTTCAAGCTAATCATTGCATTAACTTCCTAGGACGTCAAGGAAGCTAACCTAATCATTGCAGCACCTTGAAACAAGCTCAAACTCAAAACATGATTTCCAGTTTTGAGGTAAGTTTTCTTAACTTGGAAATCTTCATACAGGCATCATCAATAGTTTATTTGTGAATAAAACATGTAGATATCATTGCCCTGAAGCTAACCATGTCCTTAGTTTCCATTAATTTTGCTTGAGCTTAGAGAATTTTGAAACTGAAACTTCTAAAATTTTTAGGGT
Organism: Vicia faba; assembly: GCA_948472305.1. Taxonomy (NCBI): domain Eukaryota; kingdom Viridiplantae; phylum Streptophyta; class Magnoliopsida; order Fabales; family Fabaceae; genus Vicia; species Vicia faba. The sequence goes on from OX451736.1 coordinate 1,660,046,302, forward strand.
TCAGATTAGGGCCATTAAAATTATTGCTTATCTTTGATCTATAGTTTTAATACTTTACATTTCTAGAATCGTGAGAAAATTTGCTACAAGTTTCATGTTTACAGTTTTCATTTTTGATGAGAAATGAGAAAGTTACAGATGGTCTGGCTGGAGGTTGAAGATGAAGTCTTCAGGGCGCATTTTGCCTTACATATTTTTTGTTTTACTTGTATTAACGGATGTATAGCCACCCCAGCGGTAGAAGTGTGCGCCTGTAACCTATGGGACCTGGGTTCGAGCCCCAGTGGTACCCTTTTTTCATTTTTTCATATTTTTACAATTCTGACTTTTTTTTGTTTGGCAGGCGCTGGGCCCTTTGGGCCTAGTTTATTTTTGTTTTTGTTAACTGACCTCCATATTGACTCTTGGCACCCCCTGGCCCAAGTTATTTATTTATTTATTTATTTCATTTATCTTTTCTTAAATATATTTTTTTCTAAATACAAAAAATCATAAAATACAAAAAATTATATATTTATATTTTGACTTATTCTATTTTATTTTTCTCATAAAAATATTTTTATTTATTATACTTTATTATTTTATTAAATAATCTTGTAAACTTAATTAATATTATGTTTTTATTTATTTATATTTCACACCAATTTAAATACATTATTTTTGATATAAAAAAGACTAAAAATATTTTATAATACTATAAATATATTTTAGATAAAAATACCAAAAATACTTTTCTTAAACTTATTTTCTTTTGATTAATTAATAGAACTAGGTTTTCATTTTAAATCTTTTCTTAATAAATTTAAATTCATATAATTATTTTCTTTATTTAATTAGGTTAAGACAAAATCTTTTTTTCATGAAAACCAAACAAAATTTATTTTCTTTATATTTTTCATCCTTGTACATTCATTTTATTACTTTGTATTTATTTATTTCCTTGTATATTTATACCAATTCAATATGGTTGTAATAGATTAATTAGGTTTAAATTCTTGCAATCCCCATTTACAAATTATACACCCCTCCCCACAAATGTTGTAATAGCATAGTAACTTTAAATTTCGTAATTTATCGCTTTTATATAACATGTTAGTAATTAGGGTTTGTATGGAAAGACTAAAACCAATACCTAGAAAACCCTAATTCAAGACAAAAACAAGCATGAAAACAAAACACTTGCACACAAGCACGCCTAGGGTTGTTCCACTTGGTTGCCTTATACAAAATGGCCATATTACGCATGTAAGGTATCTTGGCAAAAACAAGCAAATACAAGATCATAGTCCCTCGATGACGCTATCTAAGTTGCCTTACAAATGATCTTAGTCCCTCAAAAAGAATGTTAAGATGCCTTGCAAAATTGCTAATCATGGTTATACGATGACCCACACCCGTCCCATTTACATCCGAAGATAGGGTTGCTTACCAAATCAATGGTAAGACAACAATGTCAAAGGAAAAGAAAATGAACAAAAAGGATTTTTGAGTAGGTAGATTGCTCCTAATTACTTTCTCCATTCCAAAACAAACAACCTTGCTATTTTAAAAAACAAACACCTACACTTTCAAAACATCTTACAAAACTTGAAAACATTTTCAAAAGATCAACATCTTTGTATACATTCTTACGAACAAGAATCATTACCAAGATTGCCTAAACAATGGCCTCTTTACAAAACACTTTCAAAAAACCACACAAAGCATAATTTCAAACAAAAGCAAGTGATCTAGCAAGTAACTAAGAGCCCATGGAAAACCATGGATGAAAAGGGTGCTAACACCTTCCCTTTTCATAATCTACCCCCCGAACTCAAGAAATAATCTCAAAGGTCTTTCTTATGCTTTTTCACCTTTCCTTTTGGATAAAAGAAAAGTCGGTGGCAACTCTTGCTAACCGCAACATTTGCGATCAAACGCAAAACCCTCAAGTCAGTTCTCCCACTATATCACAGAACTGGCGACTCTGCTGGGGAATATTCTAAAAGTGGGGTTACCTTAGGGTTAGATCACATTTATTTGCTTTCATTGTGTGACTTGTATGCTTTACATTATGTTTCTTTGTTTGGATTTGAATCCTCTACCCGGATTTGGGATACCTTGTAGATAAGTAGCAATACGTTGTGGAAACTGTGCGGGGTATACCGACATGGTCTAAGCAATAGCTACGTTAGTGCGACATATTTGTGGGTACTGGTAGCCTTTGAGTTAATCAAAGAGAATACGGGGCCGCTGAGTGATGTCATAAAGAACTAATGAACTTTTAGAACCTTTACTTGACCAATTTGGCCTTTAGGATGTAGTGAGATGACCGGCTTTGGTGCAGTCCGAAGTTGGTAGATACTCGATACTGCACTCATTGAGGTTTGGTTTCTTGGGATATTTCGATCGCCATTAAAGAGGCTTGTGCTGAAACAATGACCAAGGAAACAATCCAGTGATATTGAGCTCCTTAGAACCCGGTAACTATTACTAGGACAAGTTTAAGCCAACTAAACTTCAAAAGGGTACTTACCTATAAGACTCCATGCAAGCCTAATCCTAAAGACTTGTTTTCTTTGTTTGTATATACATAGTTGTACATGACATCATGAACATCATAACATCATACACATTCACTAACCATTTCAAGGATTTTTAGATTCATCTTTGTTCTTGTTTTGTAGGATATGGATTCTCTTCGCAGGAAAACCATTCAAGTCAATATTGTAAGGATCCCTCCACAAATTAAGGAGATAGCTTCAAGGATTCCATAAAACTCTCCATTCACCGAGAGACATGGTCGCCTACTCAACTTGGTCGCCTCCAACACAGATGAGGACATGATGAAGGTGCTCTTTCAGTTCTTTGATCCTTTACACCATTGCTTCACATTTCCTGATTATCAACTTGTGCCTACTTTGGAAGAATTATCCCGACTCTTGAGGATTCCCATTCTCAACCAACTACCTTTCAACGGTACGGAAAGAGACCCAAATCTAGAAGAGATTACTCAAGCTCTACACTTGCACTCATCTAATGTCACAACTCATTGGGAAACAAGGAGTGGTGTCAAAGGTTTCCTAGCAAAGTTCTTGTTTGAGAAAGCCCAAAACTGTTGGAACTCTTTGGATCTACAAGCCTTTGAGGAAATTGTGGCTCTCCTCATCTATGGGATGGTTTTGTTTCCAAATCTTGACCAACTCATAGACGTGAACACCGTCAAAATCTTCATATCCCGCAACCCGGTGCCTACATTGCTAGGGGATATCCTACACTCTTTTCACACTCGCACAATGAGGAACATAGGTGTCCTTATATGTTGTACTCCTCTCTTGGCAAGATGGTTTATTTCACATCTTCCCCAATTTGTACTAAAGAATGAGCAAGGTTCAAGGTGGTCACAAAGGTTGATGACGCTCAAACATTCAGACATTCATTGGTGCTCCCGATCCATAGAGAATGTTACTATTGTAGACCGTTGTGGAGAGTTCCCTAATGTCCCCTTACTTGGAATTAGGGGAGGTATCACCTACAACCCCTGCTTAGCTTTAAGACAGTTTGGTTATGCCCGAAGGGATGGTCTGCATGATATGTTGATTCAAGGTTTGGTATTTGACTACGAGAACGACGATCAAGGTCTTCGCCAAAGATTTATCCGAGCTTGGAGGATGTTAAACAAGGTAGATAGCAAGACTTTGGGGCACAGGAATTCCATCCCTCTTGAGCCTTACCTCAAATGGGTACGAACTCATGCTCAAAGTCTGATGATGCCTTATCGTTCCATTCTCCCGGTAATTATTGAGCCTGTCATGGAAGGAGATGTTCCATACACATCCTGACATGCCCACCTCTCTTGAAGACTTACAAAGAGATTGGATACAACTCAAGGTGGAGCGAGATACTTTTGAAGCCCAATTCTATGCAAGCGAGAAGAAGGTTTTGGAACTCACTAGGCTACTTCATGAGGAGCAAACTCGAAATGCCTACATTGCGCCAAAGAGGATGCGTACTACCTTTCTATCTTAGAGTTTCTTGTATTTGTTTTGCCCAAGGAAGCATTGATGTACTCAAGCTTTAATTTATCAATATAACGTGTGTTTCCTTTTTGTCTAAAACAAATTTGAATCTTAAGATCCTTGAAATCATTGCATACGCATTTATCATTCATTATAACATAAGCAGGTTTCTTGCAACAAGTCTCCTCATCTCTCTACGGTTTATTTCAGTAAGATGGATCTCGAACAAACAGTGAAGGACCTCCAAGCTCAGAATACACAATTTCAACAATTTTTCTTAACTCTGGCCAAAGAACAAGAAGAGTTGAATACCTTGCTGGTTGAGGAGAAGAAAAAGAAGACGAAGAAAATAACTGGAATTCTGAACATGGGAAGAAGATTCCAAGGGCAGACAAGAAGGGCCTTAGACTTTGCTACGACATCTGGTGAGAAAGACAATCAAGATGGGAAGGGCAAGGAAACAGTTGTTCAGTCTAATTTAGAAGAGGAAGAAGAAGAAGAAGACTATTCTGAAGAACAATACCCTCCAACCGATGACAAGTATAAGCATATAGAAGAACGGTTGAGTGCAATGGAAATCCAAAAAGTGCATGGATTGGACGTTGAGGAGTTAGGACTGGTATCAGGAATTGTCATTCCTCCAAAATTCAAAGCACCTGTGTTTTCCAAATATGATGGAGTCTCATGCCCCAAAATGCATCTCCGGTACTATGTAAGGAAGATCCATCCCCATACCGCTGACAAAGATTTATGGGTACACTTCTTCCAAGAAAGTCTGTCTAGAACTCAACTTGATTGGTTTTATCAGCTAGAAAGAGCAAATGTTCATAACTGGGAAGATCTTGTTGCATCCTTTTACAAACAATATCAATACAATGCTAATCTTGCGCCTACCCGTACTCAACTCCAGGGTATGGCCATGGTTTCAAATGAAGGCTTCAAGGACTATGCGCAAAAATGGAGAGATTTGGCCGGAAGAGTTCAACCTCCTCTATCTGAAAGAGAATTAGTAGACATGTTTTTGGTCACCTTGTATGGTCCCTTCTTCAATCACCTAATTGGGAGTTCATTGGCAAGTTTTATTGAACTGATATTGACCGGACATAGGGTAGAAGCCGGGATAAAGAGTGGAAAGATTCAGAAAGATGCATCCTCTGCGGCTGTAAGGAAGTCATTCATCAGAAAGAAAGAAGTGGTTGTTGTGTATCCTAAGAGAAATCAAGATAGGGTTGAACGTCGTCCAATGGTGGGGGCCGTTATGATTCCTAAACCTGTGCCTGATCAACAAAGAAACAATCAGCCAAGAATGGAAAGACCAGTCAGACAATTCACCAGAATTAATATGACGTTATCTCAAGTATTGCCACATATGTTAAGATCTAACCTAATGACCTTGAAAGAAGCTCCAAAGAACCCTAACACAACATCTCCTCACTATCATCCTAATGCCCACTGTGCATACCCCTCTGAGAGTCCCGGCCATGACACTAACAACTGTTGGGCTCTAAAGAGCAAAGTACAAGACCTCCTCGAAACCAAAGAGATTGAATTCGATGCGCTAGAAAATCCCAATGTCATTTCTGCCCCTATGCCCAAACATGGCCATAATGCCCATGCTATTGAGGAAGATATGTTTGTTACTTCAGTTGATGAACTTATGACCCCACTCCTGACTATCAAAAAGAACTTATTGAATGCCAATGTTTTCTCGGGATATGATGAAAGCTATCATTTCTGTTTTTCCTCACCAACCAGTTGTCCTTTGTTGAAAGCAGGCGTTCAATGCCTAATAGATAACAATGAGATTTTGTTCGAAAAGACTTTTGTTCCACCTGTTTCTTATAATGATGTTTCCATTATGACCATTTCCGACAATTCTTCCAGGGTCTCCACCAAAAGACCCGTTAGAATTACATTAGTTCCAAAAGTAGCTCCTTTGATAATCACAATGCCTGGACCAATCTCGTATTTGTCAGACAAAACCGTACCATGGAATTATGGAGGGGACGTCTACTATCACGGTATTAGGCAAGATTGGCCAGCTGTCGAAGATTCAAGTTCTGAGAAGGATGACTCCAATGTCAGTAACATTGTCGGGACTAACAAGATTACCCGAAGCGGAAGGATATTCTCTCTAGAAATTGCTCCCCCAAAAGCAGTTTCTGGACCCGTAATCATTCATGTTGTAGTTGCTCCTCCGAAGGCTATTCCCGGTCCTACAATCATCTCCACTAATACTCCAACTGACAAAGATGATACAACCCCTGTTATCACTCCTACTAGCATTCATGCTGCCGAGTCAACCGAAACGCGAGGTAAAAGTATTCTGATTGAGCCTGTCTGGACGAAGGCACAATCATTGGATATCCCTGAGACCTCCCGGAAAGAGATGGAGAAAATTCTAAAGATCATAAAAAGAAGCGACTACGATGTAGTTGAACAACTGGGGCAAACTCCATCTAAAATTTCCATGCTGGCTTTACTACTATGTTCCGAGGCTCATGCAAAAGCCTTGGTAAAATTCTTGAAAACTGCTCATGTACCCCAAGAAACATTTGCCGATCAATTCCAAGACTATGTAGCCAGCTTGACTGCAGATAATGGTCTAGGTTTTTTGGATGCTGATTTATCGCCAAGAGGAAGGAAGCATAATGAGGCATTGCATGTCTCAGTGGAATGTAGGGGCACAACCTTGGCTCATGTTTTGGTGGACAGTGGCTCATCTCTGAATGTATTGCCTAAAAAAGATCTTGATAGGCTTGACTGTGAGGGATTGACATTAAAGCCAAGCAACATAGTAGTAAGGACTTTTGATGGCTCGAAAAGGATGGTACATGGGGAAGTGGATATCCCCATAAAGGTTGGAACCCAAACTTTTGATTCAACTTTTTATGTAATGGATATTCGCCCTTCATACTCCTGCTTGCTAGGTCGACCATGGATTCACAATGCTGGCGCTGTTACTTCTACGTTGCACCAAATGTTGAAGTATCCAATTCAAGGGAAGATTATCACCGTTCATGGAGAAGAAGAGTATATGATTAGCCATATCAATTCCTTCAAATATGTGGAATTAGATGGTGAATTTATTGAAACTCCATTCCAACATTTTGAAGAAGTCTCGCAAGATGTGGTAGTAACCAGGGATATTCCCAAGATCACAGGGCCTCTACTCAGGATGTCATCTTTGAAGGATGCAAATTCAGTGATAGAAGAAGGTGGGTGCACTATCTGGGGACAACTCCCAGATATCCCATACAAATCTGACAAGTTTAGCCTAGGTTTCACTTCAAGTGCTCAGAAGGCTGTACGACGCGCTCGTGCTCAGCAACCGTGAAGTCAACGCTGTAGAGGATGATGAAGAGGGTTGCAACCTGGAGGATTGGATCTTCCCAACTATCAGTGGAGGGCTCAACAACTGGGAGGCTAGAAATTTTGTCCGATCACTTTTATCCAAGAGTAATTTGTATTTACATTTTGTTGGATCTGTAATATTAAAACAACTCAAACTCTTAAAACCGTGTGTCTTACGCGAGGCACAATGGTCCATTTGTAAGGGTTATTATCTCATTTCCATATGACATCAATGAATCATGGACGTTTTGCATACAAACTCTGTGTTGATTGTTTTTTCTCTTTTACATTTTTCATTTCATTCAAAGATAGCGATACCCTTACACACACTCACACTCACAATGCAGGTCTACATCCATTCGAGATCCCATGGATAATGGTTCTGCTATGGCCTTCTTTGACTCTGAAAATCTAATCTACTAAGCCGAAGACGAAGGTGAGGAAGATTGTGAAGTACCAGGGGAACTTGCCAGATTGCTACAGCAAGAAGAGATAACCATTCAACCCCATGAGGAACCTGTGGATACAATCAACCTAGGTACCAAAGAAGACAAAAGAGAGGTCAAGGTGGGTGCCAATCTAGAACCCAATGTCAAGGAGAAGTTGATTCAGTTGTTACACGAGTATGTCGAGGTCTTTGCCTGGTCGTATGAAGACATGCCAGGACTTGATGCAGATATTATGGTACATCGTCTACCTACAAAAGAGGATTACCCACAAGTAAAAAAAAAGTTTGTCGCATGCGACCAAATTTGTCGGAGAAGATTAAAACATAAGTCATGAAACAATTCAATGCTGGATTCTTGGCCGTCACCTCTTATCTATAATGGGTTGCCAATATTGTTCTCGTGCCCAAAAAAGACGGCGAGGTACGAATGTGCGTGGATTACAGAGATTTGAATAGGGAAAGCCCTAAGGATGATTTCCCACTTCCCCATGTTGACATCCTAGTTGACAATACAGCACAACACAAAGTGTTTTCCTTCATGGACAGTTTCTCAGATTACAACCAAATCAAAATGGCGCCTGAAGACATGGAGAAGACAAATTTTGTCTCACAGTGGGGCACATTCTGCTACAAGGTTATGCCATTCGGACTGAAGAATGCGGGGGAAAACTATCAGCATGCCATGGTAGCTCTATTTCATGACTTGATACATCACGAAATAGAGGTCTATGTGGACGACATGATAGCTAGATCTCAAACAGAAGAAGAGCATCTTGATCATTTACAAAAACTGTTAGAGAGATTAAAAAAGTACAAGCTGAGGTTGAACCCAAATAAATGCACGTTTGGAGTAAGGTCTGGTAAGCTCCTAGGCTTTGTCGTCAGCATAAGGGTATTGAAGTAGATCCTGGCAAAGTAAAAGCGATACAAGAGATGCCTTCTCCTCGTACTGAAAAGGAAGTCATAGGATTCTTGGGACGTTTGAACTACATTGCCAAATTCATTTCTCACCTAACAGCTACCTGTAAACCAATATTCAAACTATTGAAGAAAGATCAAGTAGTCAAATGGAATGATGAATGCCAAACTGCTTTCGACAAGATCAAAGAGTACCTGCAAGAGCCTCCTGTTTTGATGCCACCAGTCGAGGGAAGACCGTTGATTATATATCTAACTGTTTTAGAGAATTCAATGGGGTGTGTGTTGGGGCAGCATGACGAGTCTGGCCGAAAAGAGCACACTATTTATAACCTGAGCAAGATGTTTACCGACTGTGAAACTAGATATTCACTGCTCGAGAAAACTTGCCGCGCTCTGGCATGGGCTGCTTGCCGGCTAAGATAGTATATGCTAACCCATACTACCTTGTTAATATCTAAAATGGATCCAATAAAATACATCTTCGAGAAACCTGCTCTCTCTGAGAGAATAGCGAGATGGCAGATGATCCTGACAGAATATGATATACAGTATACTACCCAGAAAGCAATAAATGGAAGTGTACTAGCTGATCACCTTGCTCACAAAGTTGTAGAAGACTACCAGTCCATGAAGTTCAAATTCCCAGATGAAGACATCATGATGGTAAACAACTATGAAAAACTCAGGCCATATGACAGACCTGAACAAGGATCCCGGTGGACCCTGGTTTTTGATGGGGCATCTAACGCACTCGACAATGGTATTGGTGTAGTACTCATATCTCCTGAAGGGTTTCATACTTCATTTACGACAAGACTCTGCTTCAATTGTACAAATAACATGGCGGAATACGAAGCGTGCATCTTTGGTCTCAAAGCTGCCATAGACTTGGGGATCAAATTTTTGAATGTATTTCGAGATTCAGCTTTGGTTATCAGCCAGATCAAAGGGGAAAGGGACACTAAACACCCTAACCTCATCCCTTATAAAGAACATGTTTTGACATTGCTCCCACACTTTGAGAAGATTACCTTCGAGCACTTCCCGCGAGAAGAAAATCAGCTAGCAGACGCACTGGCCATAATGTCATCTATGTTTAAAATTAAATGGGATAACGAGGCTCCCCAAATCACCATTGAACGAATGGATGAACCAGCACACTGTCACGAGATTAATACTGAAGAAGTAGTGGACCAGCCTTGGTTTCACGAAGTCAAGAGGTATCTCGAAACCCAAGAATATCTAGAAGGAGATTCAGTCAATGATAAGAAGTTCTTAAGGACATTCTTTGCTAAATTATTCCTTAGTAATGGCATCCTTTACAAACGCAACCATGACTCGGTATTACTTTGGTGCGTAGACAAGGTTGAAGTTGAAAGGATCATGGCTGAGTTACATAAAGGCACTTTTGGCACCCATTCCAGTGGGCATACGATGGCAAAGAAAATCCTACGGGCGGGCTATTACTGGTCTACCATGGAAGCAGATTGCTATCAACACTCTCAAACCTGCCATAAGTGTCAGATTTATACTGGCAAGGTGCACGTACCTCCGGTTCCTCTGAATGTCTTGACGGATCCTTGGCCCTTTGCTATGTGGGGAATTGATATGATTGGGGAAATCAAGCCAACAGCTTCCAATGGACACCGCTTCATCTTAGTGGCCATTGACTATTTCACCAAGTTGGTGGAGGTAGCTTCTTTCGCTTCTGTGGCCAAGAATATTGTCGCCCGGTTCATCAAGCAGAATCTCATATGTCATTACGGTATCCCAGAGAGGATCATTATAGACAATGGTACAAACCTGAACATTACTATGATCACCGCCTTGTGCGAGCAATTTAGGATTCAGCATCACAATTCTTCCCCTTACCGGCCAAAGATGAATGGTGTTGTCGAAGCCGCAAATAAGAACATTAAAAAGATCATACAGAAAATGACAGTCACATACAAAGACTGGCATGATATGCTACCATTCGCTCTCCACGGATATCGTACCACAACTTGCAAATCAACCGGGGCAACACCCTTTTCTCTAGTTTACGGCATGGAAGTTGTTTTTCCTATTGAGGTCTAGATCCCCTCTCTGAGAATCATGAAGGATGCAGGGTTGAATGAAGACGGTGGGATCCAGACTCGACTTGATCAACTAAACTTGATTGATGAGAAAAGGCTTACTGCTGTCTGTCATGGTCAAATGCATCAAAAATGGATGATCAAGGCTTTCAACAAAAAGGTCAGACGACAAGTATATCAAGTTGGAGATATGGTGATCAAGCGCATCATACTACTGCAAGGTGATCCCAGGGGCAAATAGACTCCTACATACGAAGGACCATTTGTAATAAAAAATATATTATATGGTGGCGTAATGATCTTGACCACCATGGGTGGTGACGACCTGCCACACCCTGTGAACACAGACATAGTCAAAAGATACTACACATAAGAGACCCTCTAGGTTGACACACCTAGGCAAAACGAGGGCATTCCGGCGAACCAAAAAGGTTCAGACAAAAATTAGGGATAAAACTAAAAAGAATCTGTACACCCAGAAAGTTGAAAACCCGAAAGGGCGGCTTGGGAAAAAAAGGGTATCCCGGTGGACTAAAAACCCGAAAGGGAGGTCCAGGCAAAAGTTAGGGAATTTAAGCGTATGACTATGTCCCGTTGGATCACTTTATGAAAAACCTGCAAACTCAGAGGTTTTGATCAATTCAATCAACTTCTGAAAAGGCAACAAATAGACAAGATGCTCAGAGATACGAAGACTATAGCAGAATGGGAACCCCATGTGATTATTGCACATAGCTATCTTTCTTTGTATCAAAACTTTCTTCTTCTTTTTTGCGACGGCATTATCTTACTAGAATGTTTGTCTCATTGTACAAAAATACTTACTCAAGTTTCGACCATAATTCCTTAAGAAATTTGATCAAGCAAATGGTCAATTGGTTTAAAGAATGCTCTCAAGATTCCAATTGCATCATTTTAACCTAATGGCATGGTTCAAACATTGCAAGTCCATTGGATTGACAGATGAATTTTGCAGTCAACTGATCAAAAGTCAACTGTATACTGAAAAGTCAAACTTTGACTTTTTGGTCAAATTCAAGTGCCAAGGATCACAATTCATCAAAACATATCAAAATATAAAACTTATTCATCAAGAAATCAAAAAGTCTAGATTTCATTTTGAAAAGTCAAAATTTCTAAACTTAGAAATTTTTCTAAGTGTTGGAAATTTCGTATTTTTTCATAACTTTGAGCCAAATTTTCACCATGATGCAAGATGATTCAAGAGAAACTTCCAACATGAAAGTTGTATATCTCCATGAAATCTACAACTTTTCTTTACACAAGTCCTTCCAAAAATTCTTGGATCTCAAGTTATAATTTTATGAACATGTGGTCATGAAACTAAACACTTAGTGAAATTTTGTCCTAATTTGGTCAGGATTTTGACCTTACTTCATGGAAATTTTTCATATAGTTCCAAGGGGAATCTTCCAAAGAAATTCAAAGATGGGTTTTAGATCACATTGCAAGATTTCCAAAATGTCCAAGAACTCCTTGAGATCATTCATGAGGAGGGAGAATCGAAGAGATGAAGTTAGGGTTTTGTCACTTGAATTACAAGTCATTTTTGATGAACACGTGAACCAAATCCATGCTAGGATGCATAATCTTTGCTTTGAAGGCCTTAAACTTGTGTGTCACTCCATAATTAAATGTTTACACAGCTGTTAAGGCTTTTATCCAAGCAATTGAGCTATTGTCCAAGTTGCATTTCCATTTATGGCACAAAGTTAACAATGCCATTCTTGTAAAGCAAGCTTTTTGCATAAAGTTCACATTGAGACTCTAACTTGTTCCCTCTGATCACACTCCATCCACAAAGTCAAAATCAAGCTTGTTTAAAGCATAACCACTCTATCTTAGCAAGTACACAAGGCATGGAAACTTGTTTTGTCAAAAAATCACATGTTTAACTTAAACATGTAAATTTGAATTCTGATCAACTAGAGCACTCCAAACTTGTTGCTTATAAATAGAGTGACTATTTGTGAGCTAGGACACGAGCTTGAGCACCCTGAAATACACCAAAACTCTCTCAAATAATAAATTACCCAAAAACTCCATTTTTGCACAGTTTCTGACCTTGAACATGAAACTCCCATTTCCCTCGTTCATTTCTTGGCCTTTTAGTTTCTTAAGCTTCCTTACATCAAATACAACTCATCCTTATCCTTATTCTAGAACTGTAACACCATTTATCATAATTTCCATAGCCAAAATATAGAGTCTGCAACTTGACTTCTCCAGGCCATTTCAACCATCCATTGTTCAAGCTAGTCATTACATTAGCTTCCTAGGACCTCAAGGAAGCTAACCTGATCATTGTAGCACCTTAAAACAAGCTCAAACTCAAAACATGATTTCTAGTTTTGAGGTAAGTTTTCTCAACTTATAACTCTTCATACAGGCATCATCAATAGTTTATTTATGAATAAAACATGTAGATATCATTGCCCTGAAGCTAACCATGTCCTTAGTTTCCATTAATTTTGCTTGAGCTTAGAGAATTTTGAAACTGAAACTTCTAAAATTTTTAGGGTTCAGATTAGGGCCATCAAAATTCTTGCTTATCTTTGATCTATAGTTTTAATACTTTACATTTCTGGAATCGTGAGAAAATTTGCTACAAGTTTCATGTTTACAGTTTTCATTTTTGATGAGAAATGAGAAAGTTACAGATGGTCTGGCTGGAGATTCAAGATGAAGTCTTCAGAGCGCATTTTGCCTTATATATTTATTATTTTACTTGTATTAACAGATGTATAGCAACCTCAGTGGTAGAAGCGCGCGCCTGTAACCTATGAGACCTGGGTTCGAGCCCCAGTGGTACCCTTTTTTCATTTTTTCATATTTTTACAATTCTGACTTTTTTTTGTTTGACAGACGTTGGGCCCTTTGGGCCTAGTTTATTTTTGTTTTTGCTAACTGACCTCCATATTGACTCTTGGCACCCCCTGACACAAGTTATTTATTTATTTCATTTATCTTTTCTTAAATATATTTTTTCTAAATACAAAAAATCATAAAATACAAAAAATGATATATTTATATTTTGACATATTTTATTTTATTTTTCTAATAAAAATATTTTTATTTATTATACTTTATTATTTTATTAAATAATCTTGTAAACTTAATTAATATTATGTTTTTATTTATTTATTTTTCACACCATTTTAAATACATTATTTTTGATATAAAAAAGACTAAAAATATTTTATAATACTATTGTTGGCTGAAGATTTTGATATTATGATTCGAAATAAAATGATTGGGTTTTGTATGAATAAAGCAAGTTTGATGATTTAGAGTGGAAGGGAATGTTTGTTTCGAATGGAAATATTAAAGTTCAAAGTTTCGAATGATAGTTGTGGAGTGTAAGCCTAAAGCATTGATCGAAATAATGATGAGACTATATCTGTGAGGGTTATTTTCGAAACGAATTCGAAATGAAGGTACCAAGGCGTTTGAAATTCAAACGTGAGCGGGATATTGGAAATTCAAAATCCATAAGCATTGGAACGTTCGAGGACGCGTGGAGGCCAGAGGGAAGTAATGCTCTGCATGCTTCAAACGTGGCAAATTCTGATAGCAAGACCGTTATGGTCAAAGTAGTATAAATAGAGGTCTTAGTATTAGGATTTCGTGTGTCATATCTGTTGTACAAATCCAATAAACATTCAAAATACCGCATGGATAGGGAAACGAATGCTCGAAAGATGTACGTATGATAACACCAACATTTACAATTCAATGAAAACTCTTTACATTTTTCAGTTTGTCTTTCATTTCCGTTTCATTTGTGCTTCAAACATTTTACATTTCTTGCCTTTACATTAAAGCCTTTACATTCGAAGCCATTTATGCCTTTCTGCATTTAAATACTTTTCTTATGTTCGAACCCTCTAAACATTTAGTAACTCTTGCATCCACTCATTTAATCTTACCATTTACCCAATTTTAAGTCTTTAAGCTTTTTTCATGAACATTCCTAATACCATATAGAAGTTATCCTTCGAACCATTCAGTATAGTAATCGAAGTGGATTGGATATCTTAGAAACAATTCTAATTTGAAGTCCTGAATATGAATACCAGTTTTACAATTAGACTTAACCAAACAACTATGTTCCATAGGATCAATCTAGTCGATCCTGCAAGTTACTAGAGAAATTGAATAACAGTCATTAAGTTTATTCGATAGTTTGGAAGACTAGCGGTTGTTCACCAGAAATCACTGTGAACAAATTGGCACACCTGGTGGGACCAGTTGTTAAGAAAGTTGAAAGTAAAGATTTTTAGGATATAATCTTGTTGTGTAAGTTCTTTTCTGAATATCGATTTCGCTGTTATATGAACCTTAGAAGTGGTAAGACAACTAATAGTAACCAACCCTTACCCAGAAGAAAACGTAGTAGTAGGATGTCTAATCCAGGCAATCAACAAGGGGAACAAAATGCCCCACATGGAACATGCACCAACACGTATGTTTCGACGGGGACGTCTAACGCGATCCCTACGAACGCACAGTATGTTGCATCTTCTACCAGTAGTGTGGCCACAAATGGAGCAAGTGGCATGACAACCAACGGTTCGATCCTGGGAAATACAGGGACCACTGGTTATCTTGCGGGATTTGTCCCACCATCAGGGACACAAACCCATTTCGTCACCCCACAAACTAGACCACCCGGTTTCGATGGCAACAGACACAGAAATCCCTCTTATGGGATGCCAACATCTTCTATGGCAGGTTTACACAATTCCACATCAAATTCGTCACCACAATTTGGATCAGGATCTGGGGCCAACCAATTTATGACAAATACCCAAGGTTCAGTGGGTCACAATACATTGCCTATATTAACCACAGAAAATCAGATGTCTTTTAGAAAATTAATGGATGATAGTAACCATAATATGATAGGGGTGTTAGCGCAGACTATGCAAGAAATCTTTGCCCCAATAGTACAAAACGTAACTGTAACCAACAGAGAAAACACGGACAACATGAGTCGAATAGCATATTTTTTCGCTCCGCCAGAAAGGCGTAGGCAGAGTCAGGCGGGGGTTCGAGCGAACATACCCATCATGGAACAAATTGCTGATGACCCACCCTATAGACCAGCCAGAGAGGGGGTTAACTTGGGGGCAAGGGCGCAAAGGTTAGAAGCCCCAGTGATTCGAGACGAACCACAAAGGGGAGTCATAGAACCAGGGGCAAGGGTCGAAAGGTTAGAGGTCCCAGAGTTTCGAGAAGAACAACCTAGAGGAGTTGTCATGGTGGGTCGACACCAAGATGCTGATGAAGTCGTTCATAGAATTCGAAATGACAACATCTTGGTAGAAAATAATTTAACCACCATGATAGAAAGGATTATGGCTCAAAACGGTCTCAATATAGGAATTAGAAGGCCAAACTATTCCTCTCCCATAGTAGATTATGTGATGCACACTGATTTACCAAGGGGATATAAAGTCCCTAAATTTACGAAGTTCGCTGGAGACACCAATGAGTCAACAGTCGAACACATAGCCAGGTATCTGACCGAAGCGGGAGATATAGCAAATAATGAGAACCTTAGGATTAAATATTTCCCAAGTTCCCTAACTAAGAACGCTTTCACATGGTTCACCACATTGCCTCCTAAATCCATAGATACTTGGACTCTTTTGGAGAGGTTATTTCATGAACAATTCTACATGGGACAATCTAAAATAAGTCTGAAAGAGCTAGCCAGTGTCAAGAGGAAGTTTACTGAACCCATAGATGATTATCTGAATAGGTTTAGACTCTTGAAGTCTAGATGTTTCACAGTAGTTCCTGAACATGAGTTAGTCGAAATGGCTGCTGGTGGCCTAGACTATTCCATTCGAAAGAAACTAGATACACAACACTTGAGGGATATGGCCCAATTAGCGGACAGGGTTCGACAAGTCGAAAGACTAAAGGCCGAGAAGGCTAGGGTTTTTAAAAATAGCAAGAAAGAAAGGGTTTCCTATGTCGAAACTGAGGAAGCAGAAGATTATCCTGAATTCGAAGAGGTCGAAATTGATCTCGCTGAATTGAAACAGGCTCCACCTTATTCCTGTAAATTACTAGTTACCACAAAAGGGAAAGAAATTATTGAAAATGAGAAGAGTGACAAGTTCCCAAAGAAGGTTTATACCTTCGACGTAACGAAATGTGATGAAATTTTTGATTTGCTTGTCAAAGATGGCCAACTAATAGTGCCATCGAATGTCAAATTACCACCTTTAGATCAAAGAAAGAAGAGAGGATTTTGTAAGTATCACAGTTTCTTAGGCCACAAAACCTCACAATGTTTTCTTTTCAGGGATCTGATTCAAAATGCAATCAAGGATGGTAGATTAAGGTTCGCTGACAAGCCAAAGATGAAGGTGGATGGTGACCCTTTAGATGTTGCCGACACCAATTACTCTGAACCTGCATACATTGGAGAGATAAATATGGTTGGAGCAAATGAAGGTGACACTCCATCAGAAGAGGAAAGCCCTGAAGATGAAAACTATGTGTTAGTTGAAATCGAAAAGGAAGTTACTGAGGACTTCCATAAGGAACAAGAAGCTTTGATCGAAGTAGTTCCTTTAGTTGCTTCGAAAGAAATCTAGGCTACTGAAGGCCAGGAAAACCAGAAACAAAATTTGACACAGGCTACTGAAGGTTTGAGGCAAAAGTTAGAGAAAGTACAGATCACACTGCTAGTTCTTCCTCAGAAGGAAATATGGGATACCTTGGGGGAGCCCAGCGGAAAGTTCGATTACATGGTGAAGTATTCCGCCCCAGAAAGCCCAAAGACCCGAATTGAAGACATCAAACCTACAGGTTGGGGAGATACTGATATCAAAGGAGAAGATGTGGATGTTAACATGGTAAATATGGAGCAACCTTGTTCTGAAATGGAAGAAATGGAAAGGTACTTAGAGAAAGAAAAATACAAGATGGAAGACAATTATGCTAGGGATGCCAGTCTCAAAGATTACCTTATGCTTTGCCACAAAGAGAATGCTGCAATGATGTTGTGTCCCAAATGTAGCATCATTTGTAATCAGAGAATTGCTGCAGACTTTGAAAAAAGACAAAGGGCACGAATAGGCGTCAACTGGCGCCAGGATAACCAGCTGTTCAGATGCTACCCTAAGGCTGGAGAAAGTCTTATGGGGTTCCTAGTTTGTTGTCACAAGGGGGAAACCAAATGCCTAGTGTGTCCAAGATGTTCTGCAGTATATGATCAGAAAGTGGCTGAAACCTTCGAAACAGTCCCTTTCGCCCCATGTTGGAACCACAAAGAAACTGGTCAAATGGGCCAACATTTCGAGAACAACTACACCCAACAGAGGCCTGGCAGCCCTTATCCCAGAGGCGCTCGAAGGGTAACATTTAAAGTTCCTGTTGATGCACCAACGGACAAGTGACTACAAGTTAGAGCTGACAATAGGAGAGACAAGTGGAGGAATAATGAACGGAATACACGCCATGCCATGACGTACAGAAGACAGTTCAATATGGCGAAAAGAGAAGAAGTAAGGTTGGAAAACTACAAGGGAAAGAACCCTATGTCCAGGTCACAATGGCGAAGGCAACAAAGAGTTCGAAAAGCTGAGAGAGAAGCTACGCTAAACAAAGGAGTGGTTTCGAGGAAAGACAAAGAGGAATCAAGCACCAACAAACCTGCACCAAACAATCAACCTGGGGACCAACCTCCGGTTAGCAGGAGACTTTTCTTTGAAATAAAGCAAAACGAATCAAAGGAATATACGCCAGGTCCAGAGGAGGGTGAGGATATGCTGACTGACAATTTCGAATCAGAAGGGGAATCTTCACTCAACATCAACTGCAATGTGGTCTCTGTGTTGCCTTGCGAATTTGGGCAAGAGACTGAAGTCGAAGAGCACGAAGAGGATGATGCAATAGACCTGACGAAACACAGGCCAGTATGCTATTATGTGATGGATAATGGGGCTGTCGAAGATCAGAATGCCTTCTTCGAATACCCAGAACCAGCCATGCAAAATCACCTAAAGCCGTTGTTCATTCGAGCAAAAGTTGGTACAAATGGCATAAACAAAGTCCTGGTGGATGGAGGCGCTGCGGTAAACTTGATGCCTCATTTCATGTTGAAGAAGTTAGGGATACAAGATGTTGACATAAAACCACACAATATGGTACTGTCAAACTATGAAGGTAAAGTAGGCCACACATTGGGGGTGATTCAAGTGGATTTGACAGTAGGATCAAGCTGCAGACCCACTATGTTCATGGTAATCGAAGCTAAAGCCAACTACAATTTGCTGTTGGGCAGAGAATGGATCCATGGCATTGGAGCAGTCCCCTCATCAATGCATCAAAGGTTAGTATTATGGAGAGAGGATGGCATTGTTGAAAATATCGAAGCTGACCAAAGCTACTTCATGACAGCAATCAACTTAGTTGATAAGAGAAACTATGACAAACACTTGGCCAAAATTGCTCCTTGTACCCCTAACGACGAGATCAATGAGACCAGGAACGCGCATTATTACATGACCCTTCGCCATGATGGAATGTATTGGGATCGAAGGATAATCAAGGGAGATGGAAAAGTCGAAGGCACTGCACAAAGACGGCCAGCAGGCTGGGAATTCGATAATCCTTCCCATGACTGAGTCCTCTTTCTTAGAAAAGATTTTGGCCTACATGGCTGAGAACGAATGGAAGGCGGCCTTAGAAGCTGAAATGGATAGTATGGCTGCAGAAGTAAACGAAACAGATGGGGATGGCTCAAAAGGCTCACCCTTTGAAGAAGAAATAGTTGATATAGATCAAAGGTTAGACGCCATTTATGATAAAGAACATTTAGGCTTCGAGAGGGATCCCACAGACTCTGGTGCCAAAATGTTAGCGCAGGACCCACTAGAAGAGGTAAATTTGGGAGATGAAAACACAAAAAGAATAACTTACGTGAGCGCAAAACTCAATTCAAGCCTCAAGAAGAAAGTGATCGAAGTCCTTGGGAAGAACAAAGATTGTTTCGCGTGGGATTATGATGAAATGCCTGGTTTAAAGAGGGAGTTAGTGGAACACAAACTTCCAATCAAGGATGGCAAGAAGCCCATCAAGCAGACTCCTAGAAGGTTCGCACCTGCAGTTCTCACGAAGATCAAAGGTGAAATTGAAAGGTTGTTGCGCTGCAAATTCATCAGGACCACAAGGTATGTCGAATGGTTAGCAAATATAGTACCTATTATTAAGAAGAATGGTTCTCTGATAATTTGCATAGATTTTAGAGATTTAAATACTGCTACCCCCAAAGATGAGTATTCCATGCCTGTGGCAGAAATGTTAATAGATTCGGCTGCAGGATTTGAATATTTAAGTATGTTAGATGGATACTCTGGGTATAACCAGATCTTTATTGTTGAAGAAGATGTTGTTAAGACAACATTTCGTTGTTCAGGAGCCTTAGGCACCTACGAATGGGTAGTAATGCCTTTTGGCTTAAAAAATGCTTGAGCAACTTATCAAAGGGCAATGAATTCGATTTTTCATGATTTCATTGAGACTTTTATGCATGTTTACATTGATGATATAGTCATCAAATCAGTATCTGCAGAGACTCATTTGCATCATTTGAGCCAATCATTTGAAAGAATGAGAAAACATGGCTTAAAAATGAATCCCCTTAAGTGTGCGTTTTTCGTGCAGGCTGGAGATTTCCTTGGTTTTATGGTTCATAAGAAAGGCATTGAAATCAACCAAAACAAGACCAAATCCATTGTTGAAACGAAAGCACCTACATCAAAAAAGGAGTTGCAGTCTTTGCTAGGCAAAATAAACTTTTTAAGAAGGTTCATTTCGAATTTAAGTGGAAGAACCCAGGCCTTCTCTCCGTTACTTAGTTTGAAGCAAGGGCAAGCTTTCAAATGGAACGAAGCACATCAGGAGGCATTTGACAGTATAAAAAGATATCTCACTCAGCCTCCTATCTTGTCTCCACCCTCGTGGGGAAAACCCATGAGATTGTACATATCCGCCTCTGAATTTACTATAGGTAGTATGTTAGCACAAGAAGATAGCAATGGCATCGAAAGGGCCGTGTACTATTTAAGTAGGGTGTTGAATGATGCAGAAACCAAATATAGCAACATAGAAAAGCTATGTCTCTGTTTGTATTTCTCTTGTATGAAACTTAAATATTATATAAAGCCTGTTGATGTTTATGTTTCATCTCATTTCGTTATTATCAAGCACGTGCTTTCGAAACCAATAATGCATAGCAGAATTGGTAAATGGGCTTTGTCCTTGACAGAATATTCTTTGACTTTCATGCCTTTAAGAGATGTGAAAGGTCAAGTAATTTCTGATTTCATTGTTGATCATTCACTGATCGAAGATGCTGTCATGGATTACGTTGAAATGCAACCTTGGAAATTATACTTTGATGGTTCGACCCATAAAGATGGTAGTGGTGTTGGAGTTCTTATAATTTCTCCCGAGGGAATTCCAACAAAATTCAAGTACAAGTTAGATGGTCCTCGTTGCTCGAACAACGAAGCTGAATACGAAGCGCTTATCGTTGAACTTGAAGCTTTGTTGGAATTGGGGGCAACTACAGTCGAAATTAGAGGAGATTCGGAGCTAGTGGTCAAGAAAATAACAAAGGAATACAAATGCATAAAGGACAATTTGATTACATATTTTGTCATAGCTAATAGGCTACTCAAAAAATTCGAATACATGGATATTAAACATATACCAAGAATAGAAAATCAGGAGGCAAACGACCTAGCACAGTTGGCTTCTGGGTATAAAGTCTCCACCAAACCATTTGAAGATTTGGTTGAATTAAGAGGAAGGGTTATTGTTGTACCCCAAAATTTGCCCTCCCATATTCTTCAAGATTTTTCAAGATCAACCTTCAAATGGTTCAAAATCTCTCAAGGGTTGCACAATCCAATTGCCTCCTAACACAGTCAAAATTAAGGTTTTGGTTCTTGAAAAGAATTTGAGGTTTTCAAGGGCTCAATCAAGTCCCATAGGTCTATATACATTTCCAAGCATCTACATGTCAAGTCTCAAGACTCACAGCATCAAGTTGCACAGTCAAAAGCCCTAATTGCTCCACAATAAACTACAGGGGCAAAATGGTCATTTGGCAGTCAAAAGTCAAAATTTTTGGTCAACATCTTATTTTGAAGCCACAATCATCATTTGATCAAGTCTTGATCATGATTCCACAAGCATGGCTCAAAAATCATCAAGATGCAAAAGTTTCTATTTTTGGACAGCTGAAAAGTCAACTGTAACTTGACCAAGGCATAACGTTTTCATGGTTCATCAGAAAAATCCCATCCAATGCTCATTTTGAAGGGGATGACATTTCCTACAACTCATCTTCACATTCCAAGTCCAAGAAATGCTCTCACAAAAAGTTATCAATTTTTACATTATATGTCAATTTCAAAAGTCAACAAAAAGGAACTTTAAGTCAAAGACCATAACTTGAGATTGGTAAATCAAAATGACATGGGACCAAAGGCATTGGTTAGTGGACTTCAAGACCTTTCCAAAATGTCCAAGAACATGTTCATATGATCAAAATTGAGCAAGATATGCATTGGAGAAGTTGGGAAATATTTGGGAATTTGCAAAAGTCAACTTTGCCTAAAACACCTTGTTTTTGCTAATGGGCCTCAAATTCTTTCTTGAAACATTGCCCAAAGCATATGCACGACCCATTCAACTTAAATTGATTTATTTTCTTATTTTTAATTAATTAACTGAATTTTTATTAATATTAATTCATTTAATTCATTTAATTGTAGGAAAATTCAAAAGATATGGTTTTCAAATCTTTTTGTGATGCAAATACACTCAGGGCAAGCTGGCAATTCGTGTACATATCAAGGACATCAAAAGCTCCATGTTTGGCAAGTTTTGTCAATCAAAAATATGCAAAAAGATTTGATTGAAATCAAATATTGAAAACATGAATTCAAAGGATTTCTTGTGCAAGATTTACCCTAATTCCATTATACTATATATGCTGAAGCCAAACCTAATTCCATTCACGTGCAAAAGCTGCTGCAAGAACCATTACCACCTTGAAAAAATTCAAAGAAAACTGAAATCTGAATTCAACCTTCCAGGCCAATTCAAACCTTTTTCTTGATTCCAACACCTTGCTGGGATACTCAGGAACGCATAGCAATCACAAACAAGCCTTAACACTCAAAGAATCGTTCTACACAGTCATACGGTTTACCACTTTTTTTCAAAATCATAACCATTGATTCATGCATTTTTAACATCTTTTATTGATTGTGTTGTGTTTATAGGGCTCATACGAAGCTATTAGTGTGATTGAATTACATTATGGCACCCTGAAACGTAAACCACCATTGGTGAATTCTAGGGTTTTCGAAGCTCTCAATTGGGGCTTTACAGCATGAGCAAAATTGGACCTCATAACGCATATGGTTGAATTCATCAAGGCCAGACGAACTCAACCCAACCATCGCGCCCTTTTTATATGTACTGTACGCCTAATCGCTATTTTCGGTGGTTGCATTTTGTGGGGGTTAAAAACCCCCGCTATTTGATATGTTTTATGCAGGTTTCATGAAGAAGACGAAGACGTGGTAATACACCATTGGCTGGTTCAAATGGAACGCGCATTTTTTATCTTTCCAGCATAGTTGTTATGTTTTAAATATTATATTCATTGCATATTATATTAACAAATACAATGCACTGGCTTGGTGGTTGATGACGTGCTTGGTAACTACTGGGACCTGGGTTCGATTCCCAGGTCCCCCAAACGCTTGTTAATTATTTTTCATAACATCTTCACATGCAACGCTTATCCAGGATTCCACCATATATCCTCACAGATCAGCACGCCAAGTGTCTCAACAGGCAGATCCAAAGGCCAGGGATGGATGAACACCATGCTCCCTAGTCAACGTGCCCTAGCCAATTTCCAAAAGTCAATGGGCTGGCCAACAAATGGGCCAGAATTGCTTCTTCAAAACCTCCACTTGGGTCCATCAACCCCCCCTGGTTTCTATTTCTTTTTCTTATTTTCTTTTCCTTTTAATTCTTTTAATTACTAGTATTATTATTATTAATTAACAAATTAATTTTTATAATAAAAATCATAAGCTTAAAATATTAAATATTTTTATTATTCATTATTTATTAATTATTATTATTTTTGTAAATAAAATGTAAATTAATTAATTTAGTTAATTAGGTTAACTTTGACATTTTTTATAATAAATAAAATTAGTTTAGAATTAGGGTTTTGTTTACTAACTTTTTAATTCCTTTTATTTTTATTTCATTAAATACAAAAAACATAAAAAACATTTTTTCTTTTTAATTAAATAATTAATTAGTACTAGGTTTAATTTCAATTTAATTAAAAGCAAAGGACCAAAATTTCTTTATTTCTCAAAAGGGTCAAAACCCTAAGGACGTCCTGGTTCTATTTCTTTTCGCACTTTATTCTTATTTTCTATTTATGTATCTGCTCAAAGGATGTAATAGTTAATTAGGTCTTACCGCTTTCTTTACTTTCTGCATTTATTTTCCAAAACGGGTTATGTTTTTGGCGATGTATAGACCCGCGCCTTGTAATAGCGTAGATTCATATTTCCGCACTTTATTTTCCGCACTCTTAACTGTTAATTATGCCTGCAAGACTGTATGCCAAATAAAATTAATCCGTAGCTCACGAATGCATGTTCAAAGATAAATATAAACTGAAAAAAACACACAAGCACGTGTCACTCCTAGGGTACGCCTCACTGGTTGCCTCGACGTGCTCATCAAGTATAGGGTGTTTTAGAGGTCGCCCTCCTGTCTAAAGATCCAGTTTCCTCGAAACGGTTGCCTCGGATAAAAGGATCTAGGACATTAGGGTTACTTCTAAGGTGTACTACTATTGCTTCGGTGACCACACTGTCCCTATAATCGAATTGACCCGAATATCTCCAACGACGGTGCTTCCTACTTCTCAATAGTGGGATAGTACTGTCTAAAGGACTCTTACACAGCCTAATTCCTTAGAGTAGGTAGATTCTCCTGGGTACTTGCTCTCTCAAAAAACAAACAAAACAACTTTTCGCACTTACACTTTCAAAAATTTTCCAACAAATTTTTCATACACTCTTGAGGACAGATACAAGAGTTACCTAGAAGTTTTCAAAACGAAACTTTTTCAAAACCCACGAACACAAGAAAAGCAAACATTTTTGAAAACATAAGAGAAAGTACCTAAGAGCCCGTGGATAACCACGGATAGAAAGGGTGCTAACACCTTCCCTTTCTATAAATCTACCTCCCGAACCGAGAAACATTCTCAAAGAAGGAATTTTGCTGTGGTTTTGTCCTTTCCATGTTGGAGAACATAAAAGACGGTGGCGACTCTTGCTTACCGCGACATACGCGAACCAGCTTAAAAAATAGTCAGTTCTATTTCCACCGATCACAGAACTGGCGACTCTGCTGGGGATACTTATAAAGTGAGGTGTACCTTAGGATTAGATCATACTTATGTTTTCAATTGCCTGTTTTGATTGCTTTAATATTGTGGGCCTGTTTTGGGAGTTTCATAGATCCTAACCCGGATCTGGGGGAAACCTTTTAGGTAGCAACAAACTGTGAGGGAACTGTGCGGGGTATACCGACACGGTTGAAGTAGTTGCTACGTTGATGTGGCACTTTGGTGAGTACCGGTAACCCTTGAGTCAAGTCAAGGAGAGTACGGGGCCGCCGCGTGGTGTCGTGAAGCATTAACTGGCCTTAGGAACCTTACTTGACCATCCTGGCCTCTTTAGGGGTAGTGAGATAACCGACTTTGGTGTAGTCCGAAGTTGGTAGATACTCGATACTACACTCATTGAGGGTTGTTTTCTTGGAATATTTTGGTCGCCAGTTCAGTGGCTAAATCAAAACAATGAACACAGAAAACAACCCAATGATATTGAGCTCCTTAGAACCCGGTTACTTTTGATAGGACAGGTTTGAGCCCACCAACTTCAAGAGGGTAGTACCCCAAACTTCATGCTGGCCTAAACTCTAAGGGCTGTCTGGTGTGACTTGTGTGCCTTATCATGTTTGCTTTCTGTGAATACTTGTGGTGTGTCCTTATCATAACATCATAACATCATAAAGCATCATATGCATTTACTAACCACTTCAAGGGTTCGAACCTTCATCTTTGTTCTTGTTTTGTAGGACATGGAAACTATCCGCAGAAAGACAATTCAGGTCAACCTTGTAAGGGTCCCTCCTCAGCTTGAGGAGCTTACATCCAGGATTCCCGGAAACTCTTCCTTCAGTGAAAGGCATGGTAGAATACTCAGCTTGGTCAACACCAACATTGAAGAAGATATGATAAAAGTTCTCTTCCAGTTCTTTGACCCTTTGCACCACTGTTTTACTTTCCCGGATTATCAATTGGTGCCTACTTTGGAAGAGTTTTCGCAGCTTCTGAAGATTCATATCCTTAGTCAACTACCCTACAACGGTACAGAAAGGGAACCAAGACTTGAAGAGGTTGCTAAAGCATTAGGTCTATAACCATCTGACATCAAGGGACATTGGGAAGTTAGAAGTGGTATCAAAGGATTCTTAGCAAAGTTCCTGTTTGAGAAGGCTCAAGAATGTTGGAATTCCCTTGACCTACAAGCCTTTGAAGAAGTTGTGGCACTCCTTGTCTATGGGTTGGTGTTGTTCCCGAATCCAGATCAGCTTATAGATATCAATGCTGTCAAGATCTTCATGTCCAGGAATCCTATACCTACGTTGCTTGGGGACATCCTCCACTCATGTTACACTCGAACCATGAGAAAAAGAGGTGTTCTCATGTGCTGCACTCCTCTCCTGGCAAGGTGGTTTATTTCGCACCTTCCGCAATCAGTTTTGAAGAACGAACGGGGTTTGAGATGGTCACAACGATTAATGACTCTTACACATGCTGACATACATTGGTGTTCTCGGTCCAGAGAAAATGTCACTATCATTGATTATTGCGGAGAGTTTCCTAATGTTCCTTTACTTGGAATTAGAGGGGGCATTACTTACAACCCATGCCTGGCCTTGAGACAGTTTGGATATGCTCGGAGGGATGGCCCTCATGACATGTTGATTCCTGACATAGATTTTGACTTCGACAACGATGCGCAAGGACTTTGCCAGAGATTTATCAGAGCTTGGAGGATACCCAACAGGGTAGATAACAAGATACTGGGGCACAAGAACTCCATTCCCTTGGAGCCTTATCTCAAGTGGGTACGAGCCCGCTCCCAGAAGCTTGTGATGCCATATCCACATGTTCTCCCCGTGATCAAAGAGCCAGTTTTGGAAGGAGAGGTGCCCTATACCATCCAACATCCTGACATGCCTACATCCTGGGAAGAAATGCAGAAAAGCTGGATCCAACTTAAGGAAGAGCGGAATTCTCTTGAAACCAGTCTACATGCCAGTGAGAAGAAGGTCTTGGAGCTCACCCGCCTACTACACGAGGAAAAGACTCTCAACACCTACATTGCTCCAAAGAGGATATGCAGTGTCTTTTAGGATTAAGTTATTTTGTAATGTTTTGCCCATGAGGCCCAGATGTACTGAATAAATTATTTCTTAATATAATGTGTGTTCTTTTTTGTCTACAACGAATTTGAACTTTCGAACCCTTGAATGCATTGCATAGATAGCATATCATGCATCATGTGCATAACAGGTACTCTTTTCTACAGGTTGCTTAATCTTCTTCGCTGTTTATTTCAGCAATCATCATGAATCCTGAATCATCCAATGAACAAGCTATCAAGGCCCTCCAGGCCCAGAACACCCAGTTTCAAGAGCTGGTCATGAGCTTAGCCCAGGGTCAGCAGGAATTGAAGACTCTGTTGTTGAAAAAGAAGAAGAAGAGGACTGTGTTGTTCAACACTGGACGAAGGTTTGGTAATACACTGCAAAATGAGGTTGATCAAGCTACTTCCTCTGTAGGGAAAGACATTCCCCAAGGGGGAAGGGTTCCTAGTCCTGTGGTCTCCGACAACGAGACGGATTTCAATGATGAGCAGTACCCTCCCGCTGAAGACAGGTACAAGTAACTAGAGGACCGTCTGAGTGCCATGGAGATTCAACAGGTGCCTGGGTTGGATTTTGGAGATCTGGGTTTATCTTCTGGGGTGGTGATCCCACACAAGTTCAAAGCACCTTCTTTTGTGAAGTACGACGGGGCTTCCTGCCCTAAGCTGCACCTCCGTTCTTATGTAAGGAAGATCCAACCTTACACTGCAGACAAGAATCTATGGATCCATTTCTTCCAGGATAGCCTTTCAGGGGCTCAACTCGAGTGGTTCTATCAACTGGATGGAACCAGTATTCGAAACTAGGAGGACTTGGCTACTGCATTTTATAAGCAGTATCAGTATAATGCCGACCTCGCTCCTACACGTACCCAACTCCAGGGTATGTTTCTAGGATCGGGTGAAGGTTTTAAGGAGTACGCGCAAAAGTGGAGAGACCTGGCTGGCAGGGTGCAGCCACCGTTGACTGACCGTGAACTTGTGGACATGTTCTTGGGGACCCTGTCTGGTCCATTCTTTAACCACCTGATTGGTAATTCTTCTGCTGGGTTCACAAATTTGATCTTAACTGGAGAAAGGATAGAAGCTGGTATTAAGTCGGGAAAGATACAGAAAGGTGCATCCTCAAGTTCTGAAAAGAAACCCTTCAAGAAGGAAGCTAGTGTTGTTTATGGGTCAAGGAGACAGAACAAACCGGAACGCCGCCAAGCTGTCAACGCGGTGGTAATTTCAAAGCTTGCTACCGCTCCTCGGCAATATAACCAACCAAGGGGTGAGAGACCCAGAAGAGAGTACACTCGGCTTAGTATGACCTTGTCTCAGATCTTGCCGCAACTGCTGTCAACCAATCTGGTAACTATCAAGGAAGCTCCGAAGGTGGTGAATACAACCTCTCCAAAATATAACCCCAACGCCCGCTGCGCTTATCACTCTGATAGCCCGGGGCATTCTACGGACGATTGTTGGGCTCTGAGGAATAAGGTTCAGGACCTTATTGATGCTAAAGAAATACAGTTTGAAGCGCCCGAAAGGCCCAATGTGGTGACCGCTCCCATGCCCCAGCATGGAGTGAATGCTGTGGAAGAAGACTTGTATGTAGCCTCTGTGGATGAGATTGTTACTCCGTTGTTGACTGTCAAAAGGAACCTGTTGCTAGCCGGTTTATTTTCGGGATGTAGTAAGGGTTGTCCTCTATGTGCTGTTTCACCTGCTGGTTGTCCTTTGTTGAAGTCAGGCGTCCAAAACCTGATGGATAATAAAGAGATCTTGTTTGAGAAGGTTGTTGTTCCTGCTACCCGTACCGAAGAAGTTTCTATTGTCACTATTTTCAACAACCCTCCTAAGGCTCCCTCAAAGAAGCCTGTCAAAATCATGTCCATTCAGAAGATTGCTCCTATCATCATTACTGTTCTGGGGCCCCTCCCCAATACATCTGACAAAGTTGTCCCTTGGCACTATGGGGCAGATGTTTATGTTCTTGGAGTAAAGCAAGAGTTTGATACTAGTACCGGCATCAGTAACATCACCGGGCCTGCCAAAGTCACTCGCAGTGGTAGGCTATTCTCACCAGATATTGTGCCACCAGCTATTCAGAGACCTCTTATCATCACACCTGCCAGTGTGCCCACTACCCTGCCTGACCAAGTTCCTGTTTCTACCCCTGCTGCCGAGTCATCTGACATTCGGGGCAAAGGGATTGCTACTGATGTGCCTGCCCAGATGGAGGCACCGAAGACCGTCAATGTCGAAGCTTCCAAGCAAGAGATGGAAGAGATCCTCAAGATCATTAAGAAGAGTGATTTCAATGTAGTTGAGCAGCTGGGGCACACCCCATCTAAGATTTCTATGCTTTCACTGTTGTAGTGTTCAGAGGCCCATGCCAAGGCTCTGATCTCCTTCCTGAAGACGGCCCATGTGCCACAAGAAACGTCTGCTGATCAATTTACCGATTGTGTGGCCAACTTGACTACTGATAATGGGTTGGGTTTCTCCGACGCCGGTCTGACTGCCAAGGGAAAAACCCATAACGACGCCCTGCATGTCTCCATTGAATGCAGGGGCACTACTCTTGCCCATGTGTTGGTAGACACCGGTTCTTCGTTGAATGTATTACCCAAGAAAGCTCTAGACAGGTTGGATTATGAGGGTTTAGAGCTCAAGCCTAGTAACATTGTTGTCTGGGCCTTTGACGGGTCGAAGAGAATGGTACATGGCGAAGTTGATATTCTAATCAGGGTTGGTTCTCAAGTTTTGATTCTACGTTCTATGTGATGGACATCAGACCATCCTATTCTTGCTTGTTGGGTCGTCCTTGGATCCACAAAGCTGGAGTTGTGACCTCCACATTACATCAGAAGCTTAAGTACCCGGTCAGAGGGAAGATTGTTACAGTGCAGGGGGAGGAAGAATATATGGTCAGCCACCTCAACTCGTTCAGGTACATAGAGATGGATGGGGAATTCATTGAAACCCCCTTTCAACACTTTGAAGAGGTGCCTCAGACATTGGCGTCAGCATAGACTGTGACTGAAGAAGACTCTCCTTTGAAGATGGCTTCCTTGAAGGATGCCCGGGCTGTGGTTGAGAAGGGTGGGTGTGCAAACTGGGGCCGACTTCCTGACTTTACTCCGAAGACTGACAAGTTTGGTTTGGGTTTCACTGCAGAAGCTCAGAGGGCTGTTCGCAAGGCAAGGATTGGAAGACCTCCTGTGTTAATCACCAACCCGGGAGTGAATGCTATTGAAGACGATGTGGAGGAATCTGAATTTGATAGCTGGATCTACCCAACGACCGACGGTGGACCAAGCAACTGGACAGCGAAAGACTTCACACCTATTACTTTTGTCACTCAGTAATGAACTCCTTTGTTTTGAATTTATAACAAACAATAATTTGAAACTTTATGGCCCGGTGTCTTACCCGGGGCACCGTGGCTTCATTTGTGAGGGCTTATTATTTGTCATTTTCATATATCATGAATAAAAACATTGGACGTTTTTCGCATTTCAAATCTTGTGCTCCCTTTCTTTCTTTATTATATTACAAAACTGCTATATTTACACACACTCACCCATACAGGTTCCAATCCACTCTGGATCTCACTGGTAACGACTCTGCTACTGCTAGTTATGACTTCTAAAATCCGATCAACTTAGCCGAAGACGAAGGTGAAGATGATTGTGAAGTGCCTGGTGAGCTTGCAAGACAGCTACTCCAGGAAGAGAGGGCCATTCAGCCACATGAAGAGCCAGTAGAAACGGTAAATCTGGGTACTGAGACAGACAGAAAGGAGGTCAAGATTGGTGCCAATCTGGAGTCTAGTGTGAAACAACGGTTGATTCAGATGTTGCACGACTATGTGGAAATCTTTGCCTGGTCCTACGAAGACATGCTTGGGTTGGATACCGACATTGTGGTTCATCACCTGCCTACCAAGGAAGACTGCCCTCCGGTAAAACAAAAGGTCCGTCGTATGCGTCCAGAGATGTCCAAGAAAATCAAGGCTGAGGTTATGAAACAATTTGACGCCGGTTTTCTAGCAGTGACTTCTTACCCTCAGTGGGTTGCCAACATGGTGCCAGTGCCGAAGAAGGATGGTAAGGTCCGAATGTGTGTTGATTACAGGGATTTGAACAGGGCAAGCCCCAAGGATGACTTTCCTCTTCCTCACATCGACGTTCTGGTTGACAATACTGCTCAGCATAAGGTATTCTCCTTCATGGATGGGTTCTCCGGTTATAACCAAATCAAGATGGCTCCTGAAGACATGGAGAAGACCACTTTTGTTACTCAATGGGGCACCTTTTGCTACAAGGTCATGCCTTTTGGGTTGAAAAATGCTGGGGCAACCTACCAACGTGCCATGGTTGCTTTATTTCATGACATGATCCATCATGAGATAGAAGTATATGGAAATGATATGATTGCAAGGTCCCAAACTGAGGAGGAACACCGTGACCATCTACAGAAGTTGTTTGACCGTCTGAAGTTGTATAAGCTGAGGCTGAACCCGAACAAGTGCACCTTTGGGGTGAGATCTGGAAAATTGCTAGGCTTCGTCGTAAGTGACAAAGGTATTCAAGTGGACCCTGCCAAGGTGAAAGCCATACAAGAGATGCCAACTCCCAAGACAGAGGAAGAAGTCAGAGGCTTTCTAGGACGTCTGAACTACATTGCCCGATTCATCTCACATCTAACTGCTACCTGTGAACCAATCTTCAAGCTGCTAAAGAAAGATCAAGTAGTACGTTGGAACGATGAATGTCAGGCCGCTTTCGACAGAATTAAAGAGTATCTCCAAGAACCACCCATTCTTATGCCACCGGTTGAAGGGAGACCTCTAATATTATACCTGACAGTACTTGACAGCTCAATGGGGTGTGTGTTGGGGCAGCATGACGAGTCTGGCCGAAAAGAGCACGCCATTTATTACCTTAGCAAAAAGTTTACCGACTGTGAGACCCGATACTCACTGCTCGAGAAAACTTGTTGTGCTTTGGTATGGGTTGCTCGCCGGCTGAGACAGTATATGTTGACTCACACTACTCTATTGATTTCTAAAATGGATCCTATCAAGTACATATTCGAAAAGCCTGCTCTGTCCGGGAGAATAGCAAGATGGCAGATGATCTTGACAGAATACGACATCTAGTACACGACTCAGAAAGCAATCAAAGGAAGTGTATTGGCAGACCATTTGGCACACCAGGCAGTGGATGATTACCAGTCGATGAACTTTGAATTTCCAGACGAAAACATCATGGTAGTGACTGATTGTGAAGTACCTGGACCGAATGAAGGACCTGAGGAAGGATCCCGATGGTCTATGCACTTTGATGGAGCCTCGAATGCTTTGGGTAACGGTATTGGTGATGTGATCATATCCCCTAAAGGCACTCATACTCCACTTACTGCCCGACTATGTTTCAACTGCACCAACAACATGGCGGAGTATGAGGCGTGCATCATGGGTCTTCAAGCTGCAATAGACCTAAGGATCAAGTTTCTGAGTGTCTTCGGAGATTTCGCTCTCGTGATCAATCAGATCAAAGGCGAGTGGGATACGAAACACCCAAATCTTATTCCTTACAAAGAGTGTGTGATGACCTTGATCCCCCATTTCGAGGAGATAACCTTTGAACACTTCCCAAGAGAGGAGAATCAGTTGGCGGACGCGTTAGCTACGATGTCTTCTATGTTCAAAGTCAAATGGGACAACGGGGCTCCCCGGATCATCATTTGGAAGTTGGATGAACCTGCACATTGCTGCGACCTTGAGACCGAAGAGGTAACAGAGAAACCTTGGTATCACGAAGTGAAGAGGTACCTTGAAGCTCAAGAATACCCCGATGGTGCATCTGTCAATGACAAAAAGTTCCTGAGAAGATTCGCTGCAAAGTTCTTCCTCAGCAATGGCATTCTATACAAGCGAAACCATGATTCGACCTTACTGTGTTGTGTGGATAACACTGAAGCAGAAAAGATCATGGAAGAGCTACACGAAGGTACCTTCGGAACGCATTCCAGTGGACATACTATGGCAAAGAAAATCCTTCGGGCAGGATATTTCTGGTCCACAATGGAAGCTGACTGTTACCAACATTCTCGGATGTGTCACAATTGCCAAATCTACGCAGATAAGGTGCACATTCCTCCAGTTCCTCTGAACGTCTTGACAGCACCTTGGCCGTTTGCAATGTGGGGCATTGATATGATTGGTGAGATCAGACCTACGGCATCCAACGGGCATCGCTTCATCCTGGTAGCAATTGATTACTCCACGAAGTGGGTTGAAGCAGATTCCTACGCTACAGTAACCAAGAACGTCGTGGCACGGTTCATTCGACATAACCTGATCTGTCGATACGGCATCCCGGAAAGGATCATTACGGACAATGGTACTAATCTTAACAACAAGATGATCACTGAGCTCTGCGAGCAATTCAATATACAGCACCACAACTCTTCTCCCTACCGACCGAAGATGAATGGGGCTGTAGAAGCAGCTAATAAGAACATTAAGAAGATTGTGCAGAAGATGACAGTGACCTATAAAGATTGGCACCAGATGTTACCGTTTGTGCTTCATGGGTACCGTACCTCAGCACAGACGTCAACAGGGGCAACTCCCTTTTCCTTGGTTTATGGCATGGAGGCAGTCTTGCCTATTGAAGTCCAGATACCCTCTCTCCGGATAATGAAGGATGCAGGTTTGAGCGAAGATGACTGGATCCAGACTCGACTTGATCAATTAAACCTGATTGATG
This sequence comes from Vicia faba, assembly GCA_948472305.1. Classification (NCBI taxonomy): domain Eukaryota; kingdom Viridiplantae; phylum Streptophyta; class Magnoliopsida; order Fabales; family Fabaceae; genus Vicia; species Vicia faba. The sequence continues at coordinate 1,660,080,469 of OX451736.1, forward strand.
AAAAGAGACTCACTGCTATTTGTCATGGTCAAACGTACCAAAAACGGATGATCAGGGCATTTAACAAGAAAGTCAGACCACAAGAGTATCAAGTCGGAGACCTGGTAATCAAGCGCATCATTCTTCCTCAAAATGATCCCAGGGGCAAATGGACCCCTACGTACGAAGGGCCATTTGTGGTTAAGAACATCTTCTCAGGAGGAGCTATGATGCTAACCACCATGGATGGTGACGACCTTTCTCACCCCGCTACTGCAGACATAGTAAAAAGATACTACGCATAATTTAAAGACCCGCTAGGTTGACACACCTAGGCAAAAATAAGGGCTTCCCGGCGAACCAAAAGGGTTCGGGCAAAAATAAGGGATGAAATAAAAAAAAAATTGTACACCCGGCAAGTCGAAAACCTGAAAAGGCGGCTTGGGCAAAAATGGGTATCTCGGTGGACTGAAAACCCGAAAGGGCGGTCCAGGAAAAAGTTAGGGATAAGCGTAATACTATGTCTCATTGGATCACCTTGCATTCAGAATTCGGTATCAACTATCAGGTTCAGACGGCATCAATCAATCAGCTTCATCTTCAACTGAGCAACAAAGTGATGAGACGCTTGAATACATAAAGGCGATAGCAGAGTTGGAACCCAGTGGGATTACTCTTTTCACATAGTTGTTTTGTTTTCTTTTGTACAAATTTGTATAAACTCTATTCTATTTGGCGGCGTTCTCTTACTAGGACATCAGCCTCTTGTACACAAAACGCCTATTTACAGGCAAATCCAAAAATCAATACAAATTCACTTTTCCAGACAAATTGCCAATTGTTTTTCCTTTTCTGTTTTGTTTTGCAAAGAACGTCCAATGTTAATTTTTGATATATGCATTTGAAACTAATTGCTAACTCATAAATACTTGCATACGAAACAAAGGACTAATTACAGGTGATGTTAGAAACAGGGGCAATAAGAATTGTCTAAGCGATCTAGTTGATCTGTCCACCAAGGTACCAAGGTAAGTTCAGCTAAAGAATGTGACCAAGTTACCTCCACTCCCCAAGAGTAAGACAGACTCAGCAATACTCTCCCCCCGAGCAAAGTTGGTCTCCCATCAACCCTAACAAGGCACAGTATCCCCAGCAAGTCAGCAACACTCTCCCCAAGCAGAGTAGTCTACTGTCAGCCTTAAGGAAGTTGGGCATCCCCAGAAAATCTCAACATTCCCCAGCGGAGTATACAGATGTTCCTAAGCAAGCATCCCCGACAGTCTTAATATAAGATTGTTCCCTGGCGGAATACCAGACACCCCAGTGGAGCCATTCCCCTGTATAGTTCAAAAGTTTCCCCAGGAGAGTTGAATCAATCTCCCCATTAGATTCTTGAAGCTTATCCCCAGTAGATTCTGGAAGCTTATCCCCTGTAGAGTACGAACGCATCTCCCCGGCTCTATTCAAAGGTTATTCTCCACCAGAGCTTATAACTGGGTTATCCTCAGCTAATTACCACGGAAAGATCGTCCTCGGCAAAGTTCTTCCTATCCCCAACGGAGTTCATCAAATCCTCAACAAAACTTATCAACGGTATCCCCAGCGGAGTTATCATCAAAATCTCAGCAAAGTATCTCTTCCCCACAGAGTAATTCCCTGCAGAGTAATCTCCCCAACAAGTTTGTTCCCCAACGGAGTCATCTTCTCCTACCGGTTTATTCTTGCAACCATCTTCAAGCATCATCCCCAGCGGAAACGAAGAACTCTACTCTTCAAACATCAGCCCAGGATTCAACAATTTCCCGGCATTCGTCAAGGATTTATTTTCCTAGACGAAAAATACATTCATAAACATCGTATCCTCATACATTATAGCATGCATACGCATCATACGACACAATCTCATCTATTTTTGAGAACATTATGACATCATGCATTTCATACACCATGACATTGCATACAACTGATGTTTTGCCTTTGCAGGAAAAAGGTCAGTCCAAAGATGATTACTATCAACTGTCGCAGTTCCAGATTCGATTCCTGTATCTAGCCAGGGCATATCTGTGAGCGATTAATTGTGGATTCGATACCTGTATCTAGCCAGGGCATATCTGCATGAGGAGTTTAGAGATTCGATACCTGTATCCAGCCAGGGCATATCTGTAGACGAAGAATTCCAGATTCGATTCATGTATCTAGCCAGGGCATATCTGTGAGAGATTAATTGTGGATTCGATACCTGTATCTAGCCAGGGCATATCTGCATGAGGAGTTTAGAGATTCGATACCTGTATCCAGCCAGGGCATATCTGTAGACGAAGAATTCCAGATTCGATTCCTGTATCTAGCCAGGGCATATCTGTGAGTATTTGATTGTAGATTTGATTCCTGTATCTAGCCAGGGCATATCTGCATGAAGAGTTTAAAGATTCGATACCTATATCCAGCCAGGGCATATCTGTAGACGACTAATTCCGGATTCGATTCCTGCATCTAGCCAGGGCATATCTGTGAGTATTTGATTGTAGATTCGATTCCTGTATCTAGCCAGGGCATATCTTCCTGAAGAGTTTAGAGATTCGATTCCTGTATCCAGCCAGGGCATATCTGTAGACGACTAATTTCGGATTCGATTCCTGTATCTAGCCAGGGCATATCTATGAGTATTTGATTGTAGATTCGATTCATATATCTAGCCAGGGCATATCTGCATGAAGAGTTTAGAGATTCGATTCCTGTATCCAGCCAGGGCATATCTGTAGACGAAGAATTCCAGATTCGATTCCTGTATCTAGCCAGGGCATATCTGTGAGTAATTGATTGTAGATTCGATTCCTGTATCTAGCCAGGGCATATCTGCATGAAGAGTTTAGAGATTCGATACCTGTATCCAGCCAGGGCATATCTGTAGACGACTAATTCCATATTCGATTCCTGTATCTAGCCGGGGCATATCTGTGAGTAATTGATTGTAGATTCGATACCTGTATCCAGCCAGGGCATATCTGCATGAAGAGTTTAGAGATTCGATACCTGTATCCAGCCAGGGCATATCTGTAGACGACTAATTTCAGATTCGATTCCTGTATCTAGCCAGGGCATATCTGTGAGTAATTGATTGTAGATTCGATACCTGTATCCAGCCAGGGCATATCTGCATGAAGAGTTTAGAGATTCGATACCTGTATCCAGCCAGGGCATATTTATAGACGACTAATTCCGGATTCGATTCCTGTATCTAGCCAGGGCATATCTGTGAGTATTTGATTGTAGATTCGATTCCTGCATCTAGCCAGGACATATCTGCATGAAGAGTTTAGAGATTCGATTCCTATATCCAGCCAGGGCATATCTGTAGACGACTAATTCCGGATTCGATTCCTGTATCTAGCCAGGGCATATCTGTGAGTATTTGATTGTAGATTCAATTCCTGTATCTAGCCAGGGCATATCTGCATGAAGAGTTTAGCGATTCGATTCCTGTATCCAGCCAGGGCATATCTGTAGACGAAGAATTCCATATTTGATTCCTGTATCTAGCCAGGGCATATCTGTGAGTAATTGATTGTAGATTCGATACCTGTATCCAGCCAGGGCATATCTGCATGAAGAGTTTAGAGATTCGATACCTGTATCCAGCCAAGGCATGTCTGTAAGCAACCTTTTGAAGTTCCGGATTCGATTCCAGTATCTAGCCAGGGCATATCTGTGAGCGATTGATTATGGATTCGATACCTGTATCTAGCCAGGGCCTATCTACATGAAGAGTTTGAAGATCAACCCCTGTAACAGGCCAGGTAATTATCTTTCTTTCTCAGGTACGCAAGTTCTCGCTAAGGAATCTCTTACGCGATCGACACTTCCAAATGGCATCTATAAGCCCATTCCCGACAAGGTACTGTCACATCTCCAGATGGCATCTATAAGCCCATCCTCCTATCCACCATCTCTCCAAATGGCATCTGTAAGCCCATTCCCGACATCACATCGCTGATACTCCACTATGTGAGTGCAAATTTCTGGGCACTCTAGTGTTCAATCATCTTCCACCTTCGGATCACGAAAGGCACGCAAGCCAATCTACATCCTCAGGTCTAAGAAGATTGAACAGGGGCAACTGTTGTACCCCAAAATTTTCCCTCCCATATTCTTCAAGATTTGTCAAAATCAATCTTTAGATGGCTCAAGACTTCTCAAGGATTGTAGAGTCCTAATATCTCCTAAGCCAGTCAAAACTAGGGTTTTGGTTCTTGCAAAGAATTTGAGGTTTTCAGTGGTCCAAACAAGTCCCATAGGCCTATATATATTGTCAAGCATCTACATACCAAGTTTCAAGACTCACAACATCAAATTGCACAGTCAAAAGTCCCATTTGCTTCACAATCAACTACAGGGGTAAAATGGTCATTTTACAGTCAAAAGTCAAAATTTTTGGTCAATATCTTATTTTGAAGCCACAATCATCATTTGGTCAAGTCTTGACCATGATTCCACAAGAATGGCTCAAAAATCATCAAGATACAAAAGTTTCCATTTTTGGACAGCTGAAAGTCAACTGTAACTTGACCAAGGCATAACTTTTTCATGGTTCATCAGAAAAATCCCATCCAATGCTCATTTTGAAGGGGATGACATTTCCTACAACTCATCTTCACATTCCAAGTCCAAGAAATGCTCTCACAAAAAGTTATCAATTTCTACATTATAGGTCAATTTCAAAAGTCAACAAAAAGGCACTTTAAGTAAAAGACCATAACTTGATATTGGTAAATAAAAATGACATGGGACCAAAGGCATTGGTTAGAGGACTTCAAGACCTTTCCGAAATGTCCAAGAACATGTTCATATGATCAAAATTGAGCAAGATATGCATTGGAGAAGTTGGGAAAGTTTTGGGAATTTGCAAAAGTCAACTTTGCCTAAAACACCTTGTTTTTGCTAATGGGCCTCAAATTCTTTCTTGAAACATTGTCCAAGGCCTATGCACGACCCATTGAACTTAAATTGATTTATTTTCTTATTTTTAATTAATTGAATTTTTATTAATATTAATTCATTTAATTCATTTAATTGTAGGAAAATTCAAAAGATATGGTTTTCAAATCTTTTGTGAAGCAAATAAGATCAGGGCAAGCTGGCAATTTCGTGCATCCATCAAAGAGGCAAAAATCATCCAATTTTGGCAAGGTTTTTTCAATCAAAAGATTGTAAAATATTTGATTGGAAATCAAAGATGCAAAACATTATTTCATGGATCTTTGACATAGTTTGTACCCTAATTCCATTCCAATACAAATACTGAAGCAAACCCTAAAGCCTTGGACGTGCAAAAGCTGCTACAGAGCCATAAACAAAATTCCAAAAATTGAAGAAAAGATGAAAACTGAATTCAACCTTCCAGGCCAATTCCAAGCCCTTTCTTGATTCCAATACCTTGCTGGGACATTCAGGAACGATTTGCAGTCAAGAACAAGCCATAAAGCTCAAGAAACACGCCATAACAGTTTCACGGTTTGAATAACTTTTCCATAGTCGAAACTCAAGTTTTATGCATCATTAACATGTTATGATTATTGCTTTGCATTGCTAACATCATTCTGAAGCTAATGGTACAGATTAATTTGATTATGGTGCCCTAAAACGAAAGCTGCCATTGGAGAATGCTAGGGTTTCCAAGCTTCAAAATTAGGGGTTTACTATTAAGGAAAAATTGGACCTTGAGACGCATATGTTTGAATTCGTCAAGGCCAGACGAATTCAACCCAACCCTCGCGCCCTATTTATATAACGCACAGAGCTAATTTCTATTTTTGCATTTTGCAGTTTGTGGGGGTTAAAAACCCCCGCTATTTGACTCTTTTTGTTACAGGCCAAGCGAAGAAGACAATACGTGGAAGAGCGTGACTGGATAATTCAAACGTAGCGCGCGTTTTTTTGTTAATTTCCAGCATGGACGTTGTTTCTATATTTTATATTTATTGCATATCATATGAACAAAGCGTGCAAAGTGGCTTGGTGTTTGGTAACTACTGGGACCTGGGTTCGATTCCCAGGTCCCCCAAACATTTGTTTCATATTTTTCCTTATACAATCTCATGCAGCTTATCCAGAATTCCATCATGCAACCTCACAAATCAGCTTGCCAAGTGGCCATAAAGCTCAATCCACAGGCCAGGGATGGTTGACCACCATGTTCTCCAGTCAAAGCCAGCGTAGACTATCCAGAAAGTCAAAGCAGGCCTGATCATTTTTGGGCCAATTTGCTTCTTCAAACCTCCACATTGGGCCTTCAAACCCCCCTGGTTTATTTTCTTTTTTATTCTCTTTCTTTTTTTTAATTCTTTTAATCATTATTAATTATTATTATTAACCAACAAACTAATTTTTCATAATAAATTCAGAGATCAAAAATTGTAAATATTTTTATTATTTATTATTTTTACTATTAACTATTATTTTTGTAAATAAATACTAACAATTAACTTAGTTTAAAGTAGGTCAATTTTAATCTTTTTTTCATAAATAAATAAAAAAAAAATCATGTAGAATTAGGGTTTGACAATTTTCAATCATATTTTCTTATTATCATTCTTCTTATTTATTAATTATTATTTTTGTAAATAAAATGTAAATTAATTAAATTAGTTAAATTAGGTTAACTTTAACTTTTTTACAATAAATAAAATAAACTTAGAATTAGGTTTCACTAACTTTTAATTTTAATTCCTTTTCTTTTATTTTTATTAAAAAAACATAAAAACATTTTTCTTTAATTAATTAATTAATTAGGTTTAGGTTTAATCTTAATTTAATTACAAAAAGGGACAAAACTTAAATTCTTTTCTCAAAAAGGGTCAAAACCCTAAGGACGTTCCAATTTAATTCTTTCACGCATTATTCTTATTTTGATTATTTATGTAACTGTTTCCGAGGATGTAATAGTTAATTAGGATTTACCGCTTTCTTTACTTTCCGCACTTATTTTCCAAAACGGGTTTTTGTTTTTGGCGATGTATAGACCCGCGCCTTGTAATAGCGTAGATTCATATTCCCGCACTTTATTTTCCGCACTCTTAACTGTTAATATGCCTGCAAGACTGTATGATAATAAAATCAACTCGTAGCTCACAAATGCATGTTCAAAGATAAATATAAACTGAATTCAACACATATGCACATGCCACTCTTAGGGCACGCCTCACTGGTTGCCTCGAACGTGGTCGTCAAGTATAGGGTGTTTTAGAGGTCGCCCTCCTGTATAAGATCCAGTTGCCTCGAAAAGGTTGCCTCGGATAAAAAGGATCTAGGACATTAGGGTTACTTCTAAGGTGTCCTACTATTGCTTCGGTGACCATATCGTCCCTTATAATCGAATTGACCCGAATACCTCCAATGACGGTGCTACCTACCTCTCAATGGTGGGATAGCACTGTTTAAAGGACTCTTACACAGCCTAATTCCTTAGAGTAGGTAGGTCTCATGGGTACTTGCTCTTTTCAAAACAAACAAAACAGTTTTTCACACCGACACTTTCTAAAAGTTTTCAAACAAATTTTTCATACACTCTTGAGGACAGATATAAGAGTTACTTAAAAATTTTCAAACGAAACTTTTTCAAAACCCACACACACTTGAAAAGCAAACATCTTTTGAAAACATAAGAGCAAGTACATAAGAGCCCGTGGATAACCACGGATAGAAAGGGTGCTAACACCTTCCCTTTCTATAAATCTACCTCCCGAACCGAGAAACATTCTCAAAGAAGGAATTTTGCTGTGCTTTTGTCCTTTCCATGTTGGAGAACATAAAAGACGGTGGCGACTCTTGCTTACCGCGACATTTCGCGAAACCAGCTAAAAACAGTTAATTCTATTTCCACCGATCACAGTTATGGCTACTAGACTCATACCATCGGACTTAGAAAATATGAAGTTAGGTTGTGCTGACAAACAGGAATTCAAAGTATTTTCCATAGACATTTTGACAGACGCAGATTGGCGAAGTCCAATAGTGAGTTGTTTAAAAAACCCAACACTGAATGCTGAAAGGAAGATAAAATATAGAGCGTTATCATACGTCCTCATGGGAAATGAATTGTTCAAGAAGACCCAGGAAGGCGTATTACTGAAGTGCCTAGGAGAAGGTGAGGCATACTTAGCATTATCAGAGGTCCACAATGGGGCATGTGGGGCACACCAAGCAGGCCATAAAATGAAATGGTTGTTATTCTGATATGGCATGTATTGGCCCAGCATGCTCAAAGATTGTATAGATTTTGCTAAAGGGTGTGAAGAATGCCAGAAACATGCAGGAATTCAACATGCTCCTGCAAGTGAGTTACATTCGATCATTAAACCATGGCCCTTTAGAGGATGGGAATTAGATTTAATAGGAGAGATCAATCCTGCTTCGTCTAAAGGACAGAAATATATCTTAGTGGGAATTGATTATTTCACCAAATGGATCGAAGCAGTACCACTAATAGTTGCTGATCAAGAGGCTATTATTGGGTTCATACAGAAACAAATAATTTATAGGTTCGGATTACCAGAGAGCATAACCACAGACCAAGGTTCTGTGTTCACTGGTAGAAAGATGCAGGAATTTGCTCAGGAGATGGGTTTTAAATTATTAACATCAACGCCATATTACGCTCAAGCAAATGGTCAGGTCGAAGCAACAAACAAAGTGATAATAGGGTTAATTAAAAAACACGTTGGTAAGAAGCCAAAAAATTGGCATAAGACTTTGGACCAAATACTATGGGCTTGTAGAACATCTCCTAAAGAAGCTACTAACACCACGCCTTTCCAACTAACATTTGGCCATGATGTTGTTTTACCAGTGGAAATTCATCTGCAGTCAGTTCGAATTCAAAGGAAAAATGAGATCCCATCTGCATTATATTGGGAGATGATGATGAATGAGTTAGTTGAGTTAGACGAAGTTAGATTGCATGCATTGGAAATCCTGATGAGGCAAAAGGAAAGGGTAGCCAGGGCATACAACAAAAGGGTGAAAGGTAAAACATTCACTGTTAATGACTTAGTCTGGAAAGTCATATTGCCCATGGACAAGAAGAATAAAGCATTAGGTAAATGGTCACCTCATTGGGAAGGACCTTTTCGAATACTAAAAAGATTCTCAAACAATGCGTATGAAATCAAAGAGTTAACTAATGACAAACGGATCTTAAAGGTGAACGGAAAATATTTTAAAAAATATAGACCTCGCCTGCAGGAGATTCGAATAATAGCAACCTAGTCGAAGTATCACAAGAAGATGCCAAAATGGTGTCATACATTGCCAAAATGGCGTTGTTTAAATATTACAAAACCAAGTGTCAATTAATTCAAATAAGCAAATGTTTAAAAATAAACGTTGTTTCTCTATCTTGCGAAGGTGCTTCTGAAAGACTCAAGACTTTGTTGGGTATAACGCCTCGCTCCTTCCAGAGTAGTTACTTCCCCTTTGATACACTCTACTGCCTCTATTTCGGAAAGGCCCCTGTTAAGAAGTTCTTCGAATTGGTTACTAACGCTGTCAGTTTCGTAAGCCAATTGCTGTTGTTGAGCTTCTTTGACCTTTTGTTGGAGCTCTTAAATTTGTCCTTCCCAAAAGAGAATAGACCGCGCTCGAACTTCATAGTCAGCCTTCGCTTGTTTTAAACGCGTTGCTTTGTCTTCAACCTCCGTAGAAAGTTTCGAAGCGCGCTCATAAGCAGCATCCATGGCGTTTCGTTTCTCCTGAACTTTAGCAGCAGCCAATTCATCTTGTAGGAGACATCCAGTTACATCGTCCAATAAAACTTGGAGATCGAACAGTATAGTGCTGACTGGAAAGGAGCAAGTTGTGGAGTTAACCTGAGTAAGAAGTTCCTTCATGGTATAGCAAGCGGTGCTATCCTTTTTAAGAACTTCGAATAGGTCTACATCAAGGATTGTTTTCCTGACTTTGTTAAGGAGTACAACTCTAGCATCTGGGGACAATGTGTTGCTAGTTGAACCAGTGCCAACCCTAGTGAAAGGGATGTCCTTTTGGGACAATTTAATTTTCATATACCCAATTGGGTCATTTTGTTTTAGGAGAGCTAGTTCCTCTTCAGTCAGTCGAGGTTGGGAAGTTGGGGAAAGTTCCTTGTTCAAAGGAGTCGCGTCCATTTCGACCTCCATAGTTTCTTTAGTCTTACCCCCATCATCTTCATCCTTGCCTTGCTCATCGCTTTCTCCTTCGTCGCACGGATCCACCACATCAATGGTATTGGTCTCGCTGCTAATAACATCAGATTTTGTTCCACCAGCTGAACCACTTTGGGTTTCGTCTTCACCAGAACTTTCTTCTGCAGTTTCTTCACTCTCTTGAGAAGAATCAGTCTTGTCCTTTTCAGCATGAGTGATTGTTGGATTCTCTTGAAGAGTTCCAAGAGGAGATGTCAGAAGGGAAGTTTCTGGTGGATTTTCTTTGGACTTGTGGGGTGATCCTTCATTTGCTTCCTTCAAAGGGGGCGAGGTGCCTTGATCATCATGTGCCTCCGAAGTTCCAGTCAGGACCACCATGTTGGAAGATCCTTTGTTTTGCACATAGTTGCTGGAGTCCCCATGAATAGAGGAAGTGATCGGAGCATGAATCCCGGTTGAAGGATTTGAAGCAGTGGGGTTTGCATTCGAAGTATCCTGCATAAACAAAGAAAAAATTAAGAGTATGCACTAAGGTATGAATAACTATCTTTGTTATGAATTCAAATTTAATTACATGTGGATTATCGGAAGGAATGTTGGTGTCAATATGTTCCAATATTACATTGGAGGTCGAAGGTGGAATTTTAGATGTTGTTGAGGGAGCAACGTCTTTGGGATCAAGCCCAAAAACGTTAGTAGGCTCATGGCCTTTGGAGCTTTCTTTCTTCTTCTTCTTCTTAGAAGCTGTTGGAGAATTTTCACCAGTTTTGGGGTCCTTTTCAGTAGGGCCTTGTTTCCGTTTCTTGGGAGTTGTTGGTGGAAGTTTGCTAGTCTGAAAGGGGTTAGACAAAGGTTGGATCTAAATCATAAACTTCAGTTTACTCAAAACAACAGGGTTAGTTGATTACCTTTGGAATGGAAATGTCTGCTGCTGCTGGTGTTGTTGTTGTAGTAGTTATTGTTGTTTTTGGTATTGTTGGAGTTGCATCATCACTAACTTCAATGGCTTGTTGAGAAGTGTTCCCTTCCTTGGGTTTTGAAGTAACATTCTTTATCCTAATGGCTGAAAAGTGAAACAATTAAGGTAAAGTTAAGGATAAGGGAATTAGGATACAATTGGAATTTTCCCAAGCATTCACACCTGTGCCTTGATTAGATGTAATCGAAATGGCAGGAAGGTCATAGCGAAGATGTCCTGGGAAATTATGAAGCCAGTAGAGAGCCCATGTCACAGTCTCAGATGGCTTTAATTTCTTTTGAGATTGGTATTTGAACATTTCTTTGCAAGTGAACCACCAACGGTATGGAGGAAACCAAGCCAGAGCCAGTTCTGAGGTAGGCAACCTAGGAAATTTAGGTGGATGCATTTCGAGTGCCAACCTATACCTATCCTCAGGTGACAACCTTGAAGGAAGTTTGAGCTTAGAAATTTTTTCTTTAAATTTTTCCTTCAAGGTCTCGGCCGCTTGATGTACAGTGGTTCCCAAGTGTGTGGGATCATAAGTGGTTTCGAAATAATTTTGAAAAGCCCTAATTTCTTTGACGTGAGTGAACATACCTTTCTTGGAGTGTACCTGCACATTGAACGCGCCAGTTAGCTTTTGTTGAATGGTGAGTGTGTCAAACATGTATGTCTGGTAGAACTTAGTCCACCATTCAAGAAATCCTTTTGCTGTAAAGTGTGTTGGCTCGAAAGGTAAAAGCTCAAACTGAGCAAAGTCTTGGTATTGCTCTTGTTGCAATTTGGCCTCTCTTGCTTTGAACGTTTTGCCTGAGGTTATGGCACTTTGTGTTTGGAACAAAGGTTCGGGAATTAATTGGCACAGGCCTAATTGTCGAGAAACGAAATTGGGTTGATAAGCCAGAAGGAAAATTTGATTCTTTGTTGGAGTAATTCTTGAGGAGATTAGCCTAGGGAGAAGAAACGTTTTCCAAACGTCCTGCATCTCTTTGCTCTTGACAGCTTCTGAGAGTGGCATTGTGAACCATGATGGTCCACAAGTCCTTTGAGCAAAAGGTGCCATGGACTCTTCAAACTTGTGTCTTTTGAAGAAGATCATGATGTATTTGGAAAATTGGACTTTGAAATCATCCTTGTCGTCATTTGGAGTGAGTTTTCGAAGCCTCGTTCCTTCGATGCTCCTGTCATCTATTTCTGGATCTTGTTCGATGATGGTATCAGCGGTTGATAAAGAAGATTCGAACATGGCATTAAGCCATAATTGAAGCAACCAAAAGGGTCCAGCCAGAACAATGTTCTTTGGAGCATGGGATTTTAAACTAGAAACTGCTGACCTTAAACTCTCATAAAGATCGACAAGTAACAATTCACTCAGGCAGACTTTCCTATTTTCATGGAAATCCCTTGCTAGGGGAATGAACCTACTCGCCACTTGCAGGGATCTGCTGCAAAACACATATCGTGATAGCCACAAGGTGAGGAAAGAGATATGTTCTACATGTGAGACATCATCCCCTTCAGTATGATAATGACTGGTGAATTTTGAAAAGTTGGCTAGTTTGACATCAAAGTCAATGATGCTGGAATGTTCTTCGTTGTCAGGGATGTAAGTTTCCCCCACTGGTGAAAGACCAGTGATGGCAGCTATATCGAAGAAGGTGGGTGTTATCATTCCGCCCGGAAGATGGAAAGTGTTATAAGTGCTGTCCCAGAAGTACAATGAAGCAAATAGCAATGGGTGACTGTAGGTGAAGCCTGGTTTCGACAGTTTGATTAGGTTATAAATTCCTAATTCTTCCCATTGTTGAGATTTTTTGGATTCCACCTTAGTGAACCAGTTTTGATATGCTACATCTGAAGTGGGGCAGGATCGAAATGGTTTGAAATTACTTTTAATGTAATCTAAAATAAAAGGATCTTTTGGAGGTAAGGTTGGAGTTTCAGTGGTTTTTGAATCAGATGATTCGCTGAGGTCTTCAGTTCCTGACTTAGGGGCATCCATCTTGTTGAATAAGGGTTTGAATTTATAGCAAATAGGGAAAATTTTCCTAGTATCTTTCAGAATTTCAAAAACAGTTAAAGGACCCATTAGGGCAAACCTTTTTCCAGCAACAGTGGTAGGGATTAATACCTGAGAAGCGTACAACATTTCTTTCTCTTCGGAGATCACTTGAGGATTGAGTACAGATTGATTCTGATAAATACTCACTTTGCTCTCCATGATGGTTTCCGTGTTGATTTTCTTGTTCTTCTTCTTTGATAATTTCTTCAATTGTGATGATGTTGATGAAGACATTGTTAAGATTGTTGGAAGTTTTAGGGTTTAGTGAAAAGGAGGGGGATTTCAGAATTTTGGAGAAAAAGAAGAAAAGACTAAACTAATAAGTTTTATAGAGTGAGTGTAAACACCCACTAAAGGGACTAGGAGTACGTGGAAGTCGTTGATTGGATTCAGAGGGAGGTGGCGTAAGATCTAGTGTTAGTAATAAGTGTGATTAATAGTAATCATTATTTTAAAACCGCACCATGCTGTGTTAACTGGTCCAAGACGGTTAGGTGCTCAAAAAAGCGTCTTGATTGACGTGGGTAAAGTCATGCACAGTAAATGTCATGATTCTTCAAAAAGAACTATCAAAATCTTGTGAATCTATTTAAAATAAATATTTCTCAAAGGGTTCGAAATACATATTTTAAAGGGGCATTTTGTTGGCTGAAGATTTTGATATTATGATTCGAAATAAAATGATTGGGTTTTGTTTGAATAAAGAAAGTTTGATGATTTAGAGTGGAAGAGAATGTTTGTTTCGAATGGAAATATTAAAGTTCAAAGTTTCGAATGATAGTTGTGGAGTGTAAGTCTAAAGCATTGATCGAAATAATGATGAGACTATATCTGTGAGGGTTATTTTTTAAACGAATTCGAAATGAAGGTACCAAGGCGTTTGAAATTCAAACGTGAGCGGGATATTGGAAATTCAAAATCCATAAGCATTGGAACGTTCGAGGACGCGTGGAGGCCAGAGGGAAGTAATGCTCTGCATGCTTCAAACGTGGCAGATTCTGATAGCAAGACCGTTATGGTCGAAGTAGTATAAGTAGAGGTCTTAGTATTAGGATTTCGTGTATCATATCTGTTGTACAAATCCAATAAACATTCAAAATACCGCATGGATAGGGAAACGAATGCTCGAAAGATGTACGTATGATAACACCAACATTTACAATTCAATGAAAACTCTTTACATTTTTCAGTTTGTCTTTCATTTCCGTTTCATTTGTGCTTCAAACATTTTACGTTTCTTGCCTTTACATTCGAAGCCATTTATGCCTTTCTGCATTTAAATACTTTTCTTATGTTCGAACCCTCTAAACATTTAGTAACTTTTGCATCCACTCATTTAATCCTGCCATTTACCCAATTTTAAGTCTTTAAGCTTTTTTCATGAACATTCCTAATACCATATAGAAGTTATCCTTCGAACCATTCAGTATAGTAATCGAAGTGGATTGGATATCTTAGAAACAATTCTAATTTGAAGTCCTGAATATGAATACCAGTTTTACAATTAGACTTAACCAAACAACTATGTTCCATAGGATCAATCTAGTCGATCCTGCAAGTTACCAGAGAAATTGAATAACAGTCATTAAGTTTATTCGATAGTTTGGAAGACTAGCGGTTGTTCACCAGAAATCATTGTGAACAACTATAAATATATTTTAGATAAAAATACCAAAAATACTTTTCTTAAACTTATTTTATTTTGATTAATTAATAGAACTAGGTTTTCATTTAAAAAAATTTCTTAATAAATTTAAACTCAGTTAATTATTTTCTTTATTTAATTAGGTTAAGACAAAATCTTTTTTTCATGAAAACCAAACAAAATTCACTTTCTTTATATTTTGCATCCTTGTACATTCATTTTATTACGTTGTATTTATTTATTTCCTTGTATATTTATACCAATTCAATATGGTTGTAATAGACTAATTAGGTTTAAATTCTTGCAATCCCCATTTACAAATTGTACACCCCCTCCCCACAAATGTTGTAATAGCATAGTAACTTTAAATTTCGTAATTTATCGCTTTTATATAACATGTTAGTAATTAGGGTTTGTATGGAAATACTAAAACCAATACCTAGAAAATCATAATTCAAGACAAAAATAAGCATGAAAACAACACACTTGCACACAAGCACCCCTAAGGTTGTCCCACTTGGTTACCTTATACAAAATGGTCATATTACGCATGTAAGGTATCTTGGCAAAAACAAGCAAATACAAGATCATAGTCCCTCGATGACGCTATCTAAGTTTCCTTGCAAATGATCTTAGTCCCTCAAAAAGAATGCTAAGATACCTTGCAACATTACTGATCATGGTTATACGATGATCCACGCCCCTCCCATTTACATCTAAAGATAGGGTTGCTTACCAAATCAATGGTAAGACAACAATGTCAAAGGAGAAGAAAATGAACAGCAATGACTTTTGAGTAGGTAGATTTCTCCTATTACTTGCTCCATTCCAAAACAAACATCCTTGCTATTTTCAAAAACAAACACCTATACTTTCAAAACATCTTACAAAACTTGAAAACATTTTCAAAAGATCAACATCTTTGTACACATTCTTACGAGCAAGAATTATTACAAAGATTGCCTAAACAATGGCCTCTTTACAAAACACTTTCAAAAAACCACACAAAGCATAATTTCAAACAAAAGCAATTGATCTAACAAGTAACTAAGAGCCCATGAAAAACCATGGATGAAAAGGGTGCTAACACCTTCCCTTTTCATAATCTACCCCCGAACTCAAGAAATAATCTCAAAGGTCTTTCCTGTGCTTTTTCACCTTTCCTTTTGGATAAAAGTAAATTCGGTGGAGAATCTTGCTAACCGCAACTTTTGCGATCAAACGCAAAACCCTCAAGTCAGTTCTCCCATCGTATCACACCCATATGTTGTTAGGAAAGCCTTCTTTGGCGGTGCATTGATTCTTGAAACAATGGATGGCGAGGAGTTCCCACGTCCTGTGAATGCTGATACAGTCAAGAAATACTTCGCCTAAAGAAATAAAAGAACAGCTCCCTAAGTCGAAAGCCTGAAAGGGCGACTTAGGTAAAAAAGGAGTATCTCGGTAGGTTGAAAATCAGAAAGGACGGTCTAGGCAAAAATTAGAGACATAAACAGAATAAATTTTTTCTGGTAGGTTGAAAACCCGCAAGGGAAACCTAGGCACAATTTAGGGATTTTCTTGGCAAGTAACTGCATTAGACAAGACTTGATCATTGAAGCAACAATCTTCTTGAATCCTCACCACTCTTCAACCGAATTCATTTCTCAGGAATTCAAAGTTATTAGAGAGAATAGTGGTCATTGTATTTCAATGTATCTTTTCCAATATATATTACCATTTTCCAAACTTTGTAATCATCTATGGAGTCTCACCATTCGCAAACTACCATTCTATTAATAAAGTTTGAGCTTTTGTCCAAATCTTTGCAATTCTTATTTTGTTCAGCTTACAAAGACTTCATTTATTATTGATAGTAATTTTCAAAACAAACAGATTAAATAACAAAATTATTTTTTGAAAAGAGTTTACAAATTACTTCTTGCTTTAGATTTTTTGATTCAATGAGAACAAAAATAGTGACTCCAAGGATGGACGAACTCTGAAATTTTAGAAGTATGAATACCCCAGGAAAGGCTCTCTCGGGTCACTTTTGCTGGTTTGAGTACGATTTTCTTGTGCTTCTCAGATAATTGAAGATGACACCAATCGATGTATGGTGCGGTATTGGGTTTGTAACCCCATTTTCGCCAGTCAAGTCTCAGTTCATTTTGATTTCAGGTTTGCAGGGTATGAGGTCTCTATGATGTTTTCTCTAGTGAGGCAACCAGATAAGGGCAACGTCTTTTCAAAGAAATGTTGAAACAATTGTCAACTTTTTGGGTTTTCTCCCACCAAGTGCTGGATTTGATTTAAAATCCCCATAAGTTTGATTTCTTGTTGTAATGTTTGACTTCTTAAATCCATGGATATGGCTATCCCTGTGAAGTTTCATAAGTTCTCCCTAGAAAAGTTGGTGCAATCATCGCTCTCAGTATTGAAGAATGTATCTTGGTTTCCCCTCGGCGATGTGTTATTGCCCTCCCCAATGAAGTCAGTACAATATCTGTAGTTGATGTCTCGATAATGTAGTATTGTTTTCCCCATTGAGAGCAATATTGCAATCCCCAGTAGAAGTACAGACCTTGAAACTTTTGTTTTCCCCATTGAAGTTTATGTGATATTCCCCGATGGAGCCTGGAGGAAGATGTTATATCATTATGTTTATGTTTATTTACTATTATGATTTTATTCCTTCCCAATAAAGTTAAGTTGTGAAATAGGAATTTGTTTCCTCAGTTGGTGCTTACTTTCTTATGGAAATTCCATCTTGGATGTGATTTAGTCGAGTATTGACTGTACCTACTTGTTTTTGCCCATTTGTCCCCAGTGTTATATGTCCATTTTGTTAGCATATACATAATAACATTTATGCATTCATACATACATCACGCCTATCTGAAAGCAAATCATCGCCCATTCGCATTCATTAAATTTTGTTGGCATATTACCTTGTTTTACAGAGTTGTGTTATCCTCTCTCCAATTGAGTGTCAACATTAAGCAGAAAGTGTATATCCTTTCAATTTCCCCATTGAGTTTGGATCTCATGGAAGAAATTCTGCTTTATCCTTCCCGTTCAGCTCTTTGTCTGGATAGAACATGGTTCCCTCTTGAGTTTATTTCTCATGAGGATTTATTTTGGTTGAGTGTTTCACTCTAGTTTATTTCTGGTTTAAATAGGTGGTCCCCTGCAATATTATTATTTTGATTTATGCAAGCTTTAAGCCCTAGTTTGAGAATGTACATTTATTTTGCATAAGAAGATTTTACTTCCTCAACAGGAATATATTGGCATTTCCCCTGGAGGTCCTACTTCTTTCCCCAGGAAGCCATATTTCTTTCCCCAGGGAATCATTATTGCAATTCCTACTTATAACAGCATATAACATGTCTCTTTATTTAAGAAACCTGTATTTCCCTAGTGAATCTGATAGCTCCCAGAGAAGATTCAGTTTTTTTACTCCAATGAATGGTAACCTTGTCATTATGGAAGGTAGTTTGTTGTTAAGATTTGTTACTCCAATGAATGGTAGCCTTGTCATTATGGAAGGTAGTTCGTTATTGATATTTGTTACTCCAATTAATGGTAGCCTTGTCATTATGGAAGGTAGTTCGTTGCTGAGATTTGTTACTACAATGAATGGTAGCCTTGTCATTATGGAAGGTAGTTTGTTGTTGATATTTGTTACTCTAATGAATGGTAACCTTGTCATTATGGAAGGTAGTTCGTTGCTGAGATTTGTTACTCCAGTGAATGGTAGCCTTGTCATTATGGAAGGTAGTTTGTTGTTGAGATTTGTTACTCCAATGAATGGTAGCCTTGTCATTATGGAAGGTAGTTTGTTGTTGAGATTTGTTACTCCAATGAATGGTAGCCTTGTCATTATGGAAGGTAGTTTGTTATTGAGATTTGTTACTCCAATGAATGGTAGCCTTGTCATTATGGAAGGTAGTTCATTGCTGAGATTTGTTACTCCAATGAATGGTAGCCTTGTCATTATGGAAGGTAGTTTATTATTGAGATTTGTTACTCTAATGAATGGTAGCCTTGTCATTATGGAAGGTAGTTCGTTGCTGAGATTTTTTACTCCAGTGAATGGTAGCCTTGTCATTATGGAAGGTAGTTTGTTGTTGAGATTTGTTACTCCAATGAATGGTAGCCTTGTCATTATGGAAGGTAGTTCGTTGTGAGATTTGTTACTCCAATGAATGGTAGCCTTGTTATTATGGAAGGTAGTTTGTTATTGAGATTTGTTACTCAAATGAATGGTAGCCTTGTCATTATGAAAGGTAGTTCATTGTGATATTTGTTACTCCAATTAATGGTAGCCTTGTCATTATGGAAGGTAGTTTGTTGTTGAGATTTGTTACTCCAATGAATGGTAGCCTTGTTATTATGGAAGGTAGTTTATTTTTGAGATTTGTTACTCCAATGAATGGTAGCCTTGTTATTATGGAAGGTAGTTTATTGTTGAGATTTGTTACTCCAATGAATGGTAGCCTTGTCATTATGGAAGGTAGTTCGTTGTTGAGATATTTTTTCGATGAATGGCAGCCTTTTCATTATGGAAGGTAGTTCGTCATTGAGATTCTATTGCTCCGAAGGAGTTCATTTGTTTTCAGTTATAAGTACTGACTACTTATTGAAATTTACTGGTACCATCTTTCCATTTTTTCCATGGTGGGTCGAAGTTACCTTTTCTTGTTATCTCCTCGGTGAGTGGATGGTTTGTAGTCATCTATTGGTCACCATTATCCTTCACTTTCTCTCCTCAATTTTTTTGAGTTGACGATTGTGATCGGTGGATCTGGAACTGATTGTTTAACGCTGGTTCGCGAAATGTCGCGGAAGCAAGAGTCGCCACCGTCTTTTATTTTCTCCAAATGGAAAGGACAAAAGCACAGAAAAATTCCTTATAGAGATTGCTCTCGGTTCGGGAGGTAGATTATAGAAAGGGAAGGTGTTAGCACCCTTTCTATCCATGGTTATCCATGGGCTCTTAGATACTTGCTCATTGTGTTTTCAAAAATGGTTTGTTTGCTTTTCAACTGTGGGTTTTAAAAAGTTTCTTTGAAAATTCCAGTTCGACTCTTGTATCGGTCCTCAAGAGTGTTTGAAAAATTTGCTTTCGAAAGCTTTTTTGAAAATGTGTTGGTGTGAAAAGTATTTTTGATTTGTTTTGAAATTTAGAGAAGTATCTAGAGTCGTCTACCTACCCTAAGGAATTCGTCTGTGTAGATGTCCTTTAAAATAGTGTCATCCCACCATTGAGAGGTAGGTAGCACCACCGTTGGAGGTGTTCGGGTCAATTCGAGGTTCGGGACATGGTGATCACCAGAGCAATAGGAAGACACCTTAGAAGCTACCCTCATGCCAGGTTCCCGGATCATGAGGACTTACTAAGACATCCTCTACTCGACGATCACCTTTCGAAGGGCAAGGCAACAGTGAGGCGTACCCTAGGGGTGGTGTGTGATTCGTGTGTCAGATTCAGATATTTTATCTTGTCATGTTATTAGTGATCTATGCGCTTGTTTTTATTTTTGTCCATTCATTCTTGCATGCCTTGATTAACAGTTAAAAGTGCGAGAAAAGTGAAGTTCTAAAGCTATTACAAAAGGCGCGGGTCCACATCGCCAAAATTTCCAGAACCCGATTTGACAGAAAAGTAAAGAATAATGAAAAGCAAAGTGCGAGAAATTAATTACACGGCTTCAGGAGAGATACATAAAAATTATACAAAGAAGAAATAAATATGCGAATCAAATAAGAATTAAAAACGAGGGCGTTGGACCCTTTTTAATTAAATTAAATTAAACGATTATTAAAGTAATTAAAATTAAAAAGAAAAGGAAATTATTTTTTGGTATTTTTGTATTTTATGATTTTAATGGGAAAAGAATTAATTAAAACAAAATGCTAACCCTAATTCTAGTTGTTTTTAGTTTATTAAGAAAAAGATTAAATTTTAACCTAATATTTAACCTAATTATTTACATGCCATTTAATTATAAAAATAAATAATAGGAAATATTTAATTATTATGAAAGAAAAGAAAAAGGGATAAAAATGATTATAAACCCTAATTCTACCAATTTTAGATTTTTATTAAGGAAAATATTACAATTAAACCTAATTTAATAATTAAAATTAATTAATGCAATTTATTTACAAAATACTAAAATAAAAATATTTTTATTTTTTATCTTTTCTGATTTTTTTTTTTTGGTGTTTTTTTATATATTATGAAAATATTAAATTAATTTAAAAAAACAATAATTAAAAGAAAGTAAAAATAATAAAAAATATAAAGAATGTAAAAAAGGGTTTGCAAACCTAGGGGGTGTTGTCCCCAGTTGTGAGGTGAAACTTTAGCAATTTGAGCCCAATACTTCAGGCCTTGTAGACTTTTTCCACTAGCGTGCATAGGCGTTGACTATGGTTCACCATGTTATTCAATTCTTGGCCTTCTGATCGTTCCATTGGGCACGTGGATGGCTAGATTTTATGGACGTACGGTGCTCCTTAAGGTTGAAACTGCATGGAAACATTAAGTGGAAAATAATATGAAAGGGGGTGGGAACCTGGGACTCGAACCCAGGTCCCAGGGGTTACCACTGAGCGTGCTTGCCATTCGTGTTGCGTTGTTCATCTGTATATTAAATAACAAATAAACAATATAAAATAAGCAAACGTTAGTGGGGCGCTTTTCGCGCGAAATTTGAATCAACCATTCGTAGCCTGCCACTGAGTCATCTTCTTCATGGCTTTATTTTTTTTTCTGAAACAAAACACAATCAGCAACGGTTTGTTAAACGTTCCCATAGGCACCCTATTGAAAAATAGCGATTAGCCCCTGGGGCCTCATAAATTAGGCGCGAGGGTTGGGTCTAGATCGTCCAAGCCTGATGGTTTCAACCATGTCATTGTGATTCCTTAATTTTACAGTATAAGAAAACGCCTAAATTGAAAACCTGAAAACCCTAGATGTCTTTAATGGTGAATCCTCATATGGGGTACGAAAACAAAATCAAACCACACAGTTAGCTTCAGAATTGAATAATGAACACAACTCAAATGTTAAAAACTGCTAAAAGTATATGATTCGTGATGCAAGAACATGAAATTTTTCCTGTACAGGGTGCGATCAATCTTACGTTTCTTGGTGTTAGAATAGTTGGTTTTGATTTGGGAATCTTCCTTGAAGCCTCAGGAAGGTGATGGAATAAGTCTCTTTGCTTGAATCAATCTCTAACCTTGTTTTCAGTTCTGAAATTTTTTGGCCAAAAGTGTGAGTTTGATTCTGGAGTTTATGCACAGCTTTTTGGGTAATGAGCATTAGGTCTTAATCCAGCTTATGTATGGAATGAATTAGGTCAAAGAAAACAACCAAAAACCTTGGCATTCATGACTTGCAAGATTTGATTTTCCAAGATCTTTTCAAATATTTTTCATGCCTATTTGGTACAAATCACGGCCAATTGACTTCAATTCCTTCTATATCTGATCATGCACGAATTATTGAGTATATATCATGCATAAAAAGATTGAAAAGCTTAGGTTTAACATTTTTCATGTATTTAAATTAATTTAAATGAATTATTAATAATAAAAATCCAAATAAATAAATAAAAATGAAGAAAAACTTCCCTTTGGGCCAAATGGTCGTGCACATGCCTTGGATAATGAATTGTGGAAGAAAAAGAGGCCCATTAGCAATTTTAGGTCATTTGAATCAATGTTGACTTTTCAAAATATCCAAAAATTTGCCAACTTCCACAAGGCATAAATTGCTCAATTTTTAAGCTTTGCTCATGTTCTTGGACATTTTGGAAAGGTCTTTGAGTTCTCTAACCAATGCCTTTGGTCCCATGTCATTTTGATTTACCAATCTCAAGTTATGTCCTTGGACTTAAAGTCCCTTTTTGTTGACTTTTGAAAATGACCTATAATGTTGAAATTGATAACTTTTTATGAGAGCATTTCTTGGACTTGAAGTATGAAGAGGAGTTGTAGGAAATGTCATTCTCTTCAAAATGAGCTTTGGATGGGATTTTTCTGATAATCCATGTGAAAGTTATGCCCTGGTCAATTTACAGTTGACTTTTTCAACTGTCCAAATATGGAAACTTTTGCATCTTGATGATTTTTGAGCCAAGCTTTGAGAATCATGATCAAGCATTGATCAAATGATGTTTGTGGCTTCAAAATGAGATGTTGACCAAAAATTTGGACTTTTGACTGTCAAATGACCATTTTGCCCCTACAGTTGACTGTAGTGCAATTAGGGTTTTGACTATGCAATTTTGTGCTGAAAGTCTTGAAACTTGGTATGAGGATGCTTTACCATGTTTATAAGCATGTGGGACTTGATTGGACCCTTGGAAACTTCATTTTCTTGATCAGGACCAAAACCCTAATTTTGACTGTTTAGGAGGCCCTTGAACTGTGCAACCCTTGGGGAGATTTTGAAGCTTGGCTTGGCAATTTCTTGAAGAATATGGGAGGGCAAATTTTGGGGTACAACAGTTGCCCCTGTTCAATCTTCTTAGACCTGAGGATGCATATTGGCTGACATGCCTTTCGTAATCCGAGGGTGGAAGATGATTGAACACTAGAGTGCCCAGAAATTTGCGCTCACATAGTAGCAGTATGATGATGGGAATGGGCTTATAGATGCCATTTGGAGATTGATGGATAGGATGATGGGCTTATAGATGCCATGCTAATAGATGATGGAAGGTGGATGGGCTTATAGATGCCATCTGGGTGTCAATCGCATAAGAGATTCCTTAGCGAGAACTTGCGTACCTGCATAAGAAAAATGAGTACCTGACATGTTGCAGGAGCTGGTCTTCAGATGCTTTGTATAGATATATCCTGACTGGTTACAGGAGCTAAATCTGGAGCTTCAAATGGTGATGAATGAACCAGGGATGGTTACTACCTCAACAGGAACGGTGAGAGAACCTTGGACGACTTCAGCTTCAACAGCAATCGTTGAGCGAATCTTGGGATTACCACCTCCGCAGGATCGGGGAGAGAACCATAGGCGACTACAACCTCAACAGCAAACATTGAGAGAATCTTGGTGGGAATTACCATCTCCGCAGGATTGGGGAGAGAACCATAGGCGATTACAACCTCAATAGCAATTATTGGGAAAACCTTGGATGGAATTATTATCTCCGCAGGATTGGGGAGAGAACCATAGGCGATTACAACCTCAATAGCAATCATTGAGAAAAGCTGGGATGGAATTATCATCTCCTCAGCATTGGGGAGAGAACCATAGGCGATTACAACCTCAATAGCAATTATTGGGGAAAACCTTGGGTGGAATTATCATCTCTGCGGCATTGGGGAGAGAACCATAGGCAATTACAACCTCAATAGCAATTATCGGGGAAAACCTTGGGTGGAATTATCATCTCCACAGCATTGGGGAGAGAACCATAGGCGATTACAACCTCAATAGCAATTATTGGGAAAACCTTGGATGGAATTATCATCTTTGCAGGATTGGGGAGAGAACCATAGGCGATTACAACCTCAATAGCAATCATTGAGAAAAACCTGGGATGGAATTATCATCTCCGCAGCATTGGGGAGAGAACCATAGGCGATTACAACCTCAATAGCAATTATTAGGGAAAACCTTGGGTGGAATTATCATCTCCGTAGCATTGGGGAGAGAACCATAGGCGATTACAACCTCAATAGCAATTATTGGGGAAAACCTTGGGTGGATTTATCATCTCCGCAGCATTGGGGAGAGAACCATAGGCGATTACAACCTCAATAGCAATTATTGGGAAAACCTTGGATGGAATTATCATCTCCGCGGGATTGGGGAGAGAACCATAGGCGATTACAACCTCAATAGCAATTATTGGGAAAACCTTGGATGGAATTATCATCTCCGCAGGATTGGGGAGAGAACCATAGGCAATTACAATCTCAATAGCAATCATTGAGAAAACCTTTGATAACTTCTACTGAGTCTTCATCAGAAAAATCTGTTTGGGGTCGATTTAGCTGGACTAGAGAAGGCCTTGGACTGGATAAGAAATCTTTGGAGTCGATTAACTGAACCGGTCTAGGTCTTGGAATGTCTTCAATTGGATAAGAAACAGAGAAATCTTTGGAGTCGATTTAGCTGAGCCAGAGACGGCCTTGGACTGGATAAGAAATCTTTGGAGTCGATTTAACTGAACCAGTCTAGGTATTGAAATATGATTGAGAATTTAACTGAATCTTTCCTGAAAGGTAAAGGTCAGTCATATGCGATGCATGATATGGACCAAGCAATGATGTTCTCAACATAAATGAGATTTGTAAGATATGGTGCGTCTATGCATGCTATAATGATGTATGGAAGTGCGATGTTTATGAATGTGCTTTCGTCTAGGAAAGTAAATCCTTGACGGGTGCCGGGAAGTCATATCCTGGGCCGATGTTGGAGAATAGCTTTTGCTTCTGTTGGGGACGATAATTGCAAGAATACCGGTAGGAGAAGATGACTCCGTTGGGGAATAAACTTGGCGAATGGAATAACTCTGCAGGGAGGAAAGTACTCTAACGATCTTGCTGGGAAGCAATACTCTGTGGGGAGAGAGATGCTTTTGCTTAGAGTTGGTAATAACTTGTTGGGGATACCCTTGTTGTGCTGGAAGTGTTGATAGACTTCGCTGGGGATACCCTTGTTGTGTTGGAAGTGTGGATAGACTTCGCTGGGGAATAGAAGACTTCGTCGAGGACGATCTTTCCGTGGCTTTTGGCTGAGGATAACCCAGTTATATCCTGGTAAGGAAATAACTCTTTGAATAAAGCCGGACGACGCGTTCGTGCTCTGCGGGGATAAGCTTCCAGAATTTACTGGGGATAAGCTTACTGCTTGGGGAGGTGAATTCCAACTTTCCTGGGGAAACTGGATTGGACTCTCTGGGGAAGTTTCTGAGATATATTGGGGAAGTGACTCCATTGGATGTTTGATATACCGCCGGGGAACAATCTTTAGACCAAGATTGTCGGGGATGCTTGTTAAGAATATCCGTATACTGCTGGGGAATGTTGATATCTGCCGGAGGATACCCAACTTCCTTAAGATTTGATAACTTTGCTTGAGGAGAGTGTACTGACTTGTTGGCGTACTCTCTGGGGAATTAAGGTGTCTGGTTATGTTCTTCGGCTGAAGCTACCTTGGTACCTTAGTGGATAGAACAATTAGATTGCTTAGACAACTCTTTTATTGCCCCTGTTTCTAATGTTACCTGTAATTGACCCTTTGTTTCGTATGCAAATATTTATGAGTTAGCAAATTATTGTCAATGCATATATCACAAATTGAACCTTGGACGTTCTTCGCAAAACAAAACAGAAAAAGGAAAAACAATTGGCAATTTTGACTGAAAGATATATTTGTATTGATTTTGAATTGCCTGAAAATAGGTGTTTTATGTACAAGAGGCTGACGTCCTAGTAAGAGAACGCCGCCGAGCAAAAGAGTTTATACAAATTTTGTACAAGAGAAAATAAAACAGCTGTGTGAAATGAATGATCCCATTGGGTTTCAACTCTGCTATTGCCATTATATCTCCGAGCGTCTCATCACTTGATGACCTTGGTTGAAGGGGAAGTTTACTGATCGATGCCGTCTGAACTTGATGTAGATACCGGATTCTGGATGCAAAGTGATCCAATGAGACATAGTATTACGCTTTTATCCCTAATTTTTGCCTGGACCGCCCTTTCGGGTTTTCAGTCCACCGGGATACCCATTTTTGCCCAAGCCGCCTTTTCAGGTTTTCGACTTGCCGGGTGTACAGATTTTTTTCATTTCATCCCTTCATTTTGCCCGAACCCTTTTGGTTCGCCGGGAAGCCCTTATTTTTGCCTAGGTATGTCAACCTAGCGGGTCTTTTTTCATGCGTAGTATCTTTTTACTATGTCTGCATTAGCGAGGTGAGGAAGGTCGTCACCATCCATGTTGGTTAGAATCATGGCTCCTCCTGAGAACACATGCTTAACCACAAATGGCCCTTCATACGTAGGGGTCCATTTGCCCCTTGGATCACTCTGAGGAAGGATGATTCGCTTGATTACCAGATCCCCAACTTGATATTCCTGTGGTCTGACCTTTTTGTTAAATGCCCTGATCATCTGTTTTTGATACGTCTGACCATGACAGATAGCAGCAAGTCTCTTTTCATCAATAAGGTTGAGCTGATCAAGTCGTGTCTGAATCCAATCATCCTCGTTCAGATTTGCATCCTTCATTATCCGGAGAGAGGGTATCTGCACTTCGATCGGTAAGACTGCCTCCATACCATAAACCAGAGAGAAAGGAGTTGCCCCGGTTGACGTCCTAGCTGAGGTACGGTACCCATGTAGAGCGAACGGTAACATCTCGTGCCAATCTTTATAAGTCACTGTCATCTTCTGCATGATTTTCTTAATGTTTTTATTTGCTGCTTCTACAGCCCCATTCATCTTCGGTCTGTAAGGAGAAGAATTGTGGTGCTGTATTTTGAACTGCTCGCAGAGCTCAGTGATCATCTTATTATTCAGATTGGTACCGTTGTCTGTAATGATCCTCTCTGGGACGCCGTACCGACAGATCAGATTATGCCGAATGAACCGTGCCACAACAGTCTTGGTTACCGTAGCATAGGAAGTTGCCTCAACCCACTTCGTGAAATAATCAATCGCTACCAGGATGAAGCGGTGCCCATTAGATGCCGTAGGTTTAATCTCACCGATCATGTCTATGCCCCGTATTGCAAACGGCCAAGGCGCAGTCAAAACATTCAGAGAGACTGGAGGAACATGCACCTTGTCTTCATAAATCTGGCATTTATGGCATGTCCTGGAATGTTGGTAGCAGTCAGCTTCCATTGTGGACCAGTAATACCCTGCCCGAAGGATCTTCTTCGCCATGGTATGTCCACTGGAATGTGTACCAAAGGTCCCCTCATGTAGCTCTTCCATGATCCTTTCTGCTTCAGTCTTATCCACACAACGCAGTAGGGTCGAATCATGGTTTCGCTTATACAAGATGTCGTTGCTAAGGAAGAACTTTGCGGCGAACCTTCTCAGGAATTTCTTATCATTGACAGAGGCATCCTCAGGGTATTCCTGAGCTTCCAGATATCTCTTCACTTCATGGTACCAAGGCTTCTCAGTCACCAATTCAGTCTCGAGATCGCAGCAGTATGCCGGTTCGTCCAGTTTCCAGATGATGATCCGGGGAGCCTCATTATCCCATTTGACCTTGAACATAGAAGACATTGTAGCTAACGCGTCCGCCAACTGATTCTCTTCTCTTGGAAAGTGTTCAAAGGTTATCTCTGTGAAGTGGGGGATCAAGGTCAACACACATTCTCTATAAGGAATAAGATTCGGATGTTTCGTATCCCACTCTCCTTTGATCTGATTGATCACAAGAGCGGAATCTCCGAAGACACTCAGAAACTTGATCCTTAGGTCGATCGCAGCTTGAAGACCCATGATGCACGCCTCATACTCTGCCATGTTGTTGGTACAGTTGAAACATAGTCGGGCAGTGAGTGGAGTATGAGTGCCTTGAGGTGATATGATTATAGCGCCGATACTGTTTCCCAAAGCGTTGGAGGCTCCGTCAAAGTGCATAGACCATCGGGATCCTTCCTCAGGTCCTTCATCCGGTCCAGGTACTTCACAATCAGTCACTATCATGATGCTTTCATCAGGAAACTCGAAGTTCATTGACTGATAGTCGTCTACGGCCTGATGTGCCAAGTGGTCTGCCAATACACTCCCCTTGATGGCTTTCTGGGTTGTGTACTGAATATCGTATTCCGTCAAGATCATTTGCCATCTTGCTATTCTCCCGGACAGAGCAGGCTTTTCGAATATGTACTTTATAGGATCCATCTTTGAGATCAACAAGGTAGTGTGAGTCAGCATGTACTGTCTCAGCCGGCGAGCAGCCCATACCAAAGCGCAGCAAGTTTTCTCAAGCAGTGAGTATCGGGTCTCACAGTCGGTAAACTTTTTGCTAAGGTAATAAATGGCATGCTCTTTTCGGCCAGACTCGTCATGCTGCCCCAGCACACACCCCATTGAGTTGTCAAGCACTGTCAGGTATAGTATCAGAGGTCTCCCTTCAACCGGTGGCATAAGGATAGGTGGTTTTTGGAGATACTCCTTGATTCTGTCAAAAGCAGTCTGACATTCATCATTCCAGCGTACTACTTGATCTTTCTTCAGCAGCTTGAAGATTGGCTCACAGGTAGCAGTTAGATGCGAGATGAAGCGAGCAATGTAATTCAGGCGTCCTAGAAAGCCTCTGACCTCTTTCTCTGTCTTGGGAATTGGCATCTCTTGAATAGCTTTGACCTTAGTAGGGTCCACTTGAATACCCTTATCACTTACAACGAAGCCTAGCAACTTCCCAGATCTTACTCCGAAGGTGCATTTGTTCGGGTTCAACCTTAGCTTGTACAATTTCAACCGGTCAAACAGTTTCTGCAGATGATCTAGGTGCTCTTCCTCAGTTTGGGACCTTGCGATCATGTCGTCAACATACACTTCTATCTCATGATGGATCATGTCATGAAATAAAGCAACCATGGCACGTTGATAGGTTGCCCCAGCGTTCTTTAGTCCAAAAGGCATGACCTTGTAGCAGAAGGTGCCCCACTGAGTAACAAAGGTAGTCTTTTCCATGTCTTCAGGTGCCATCTTGATCTGATTATAACCTGAATAACCATCCATGAAAGAAAACACCTTATGCTGAGCTGTATTATCAACAAGGACGTCAATGTGAGGTAGAGGGAAGTCATCCTTGGGGCTGGCCCTGTTCAGATCCCTGTAATCGACACACATTCTGACCTTACCGACCTTTTTAGGTAACGGCACCACATTAGCAACCCACTGAGGGTAAGAAGTCACTGCAAGGAACCCAACATCAAACTGTTTCATAACCTCGGCTTTGATCTTCTCAGACATCTCTGGACGCATACGGCGGACCTTTTGCTTAACTGGAGGGCAATCTTCCTTAGTAGGCAAGTGATGGACCACAATATCGGTATCCAACCCGGGCATGTCTTCGTAGGACCAGGCAAAGATCTCCATATAATCATGTAGCATCTGAGTCAACCGTTGCTTCATGCTGAGCTCTAGGTTGGCACCAATCTTTACCTCTTTCATGTCTGCCTCAGTACCCAATTTATTATCTCCACTGGCTCTTCATGTGGTTGAATTTCCCTCTCTTCCTGAAGTAACAGTCTTGCAAGCTCGCCAGGCACTTCGCAATCATCTTCACCTTCGTCTTCGGCTAAGTTGATCGGATTTTCGAAGTCATAACTGGCAGTAGCAGAGTCGTTACCAGTGAGATCCAGAGTGGATTAAAACCTGTATGAGTGAGTGTGTGTAAATACAGCTGTTTTGAAATATGTATAAAGGAAAGAAAGACAGAAAAGGAGCATAAGATTTGAAATGCGAGAAAACGTCCAAGATTTTCATTTATGATATATGAAATGACAATTTATATGCCCTCACAAATAAAACCACGGTGCCTCGGGTAAGACATCGGGCCATAGAGTTCAATTTATTGTTCATTACAAATAAAAAAACAAAGAAGTTTATTACTGCGTAACAAAAGTAACAGGAGTATGGTCTTTGACAATCCAATTGTTCAATCTGCCTTCAGTCGTCGGGTAGATCCAGCTATTGAATTCAGCTTCATCCACTTCATTGTCTTCCCCAACAGCATTCACTCCTGGATTTGTAATGAGCACAGGAGGTCTTCTGATCTTCGCCTTCCGCATAGCTTTCTGACCCTCTGCAGTAAAACCCAGTCCAAATTTATCAGTTTTTTGTGTAAAGTCGGGAAGCCTTCCCCAGTTAGCACATTCACCTTTCTGAACTACAGCCCGGGCATCCTTTAGGGAAGCCATCTTCAAAGGAACAT
Source organism: Vicia faba (assembly GCA_948472305.1). Taxonomy (NCBI): domain Eukaryota; kingdom Viridiplantae; phylum Streptophyta; class Magnoliopsida; order Fabales; family Fabaceae; genus Vicia; species Vicia faba. The sequence goes on from OX451736.1 coordinate 1,660,111,231, forward strand.
CCTCCTCGACCGCTGTTTCTGCTGCTGCTGAAATTGGAAGCACCTCCTCAAAATGCTGAAAGGGGGTTTCAATAAACTCCCCGTCCATCTCAATGTACCTGAAGGAATTCAGATGGCTCACCATATACTCCTCCTCTCCTTGCACAGTGACGATCTTCCCTCTGACGGGGTATTTCAGCTTCTGGTGCAAGGTAGAGGTCACTGCCCCAGCTTTATGGATCCAAGGTCGACCCAGTAGACAAGAGTACGATGGACGGATATCCATCACATAAAAAGTAGAGTCAAACACCTGAGAGCCCACACGAATAGGAATGTCAACCTCTCCATGAACCATCCTCTTTGAACTGTCAAAGGCTCTGACGATGATATTGCTGGGTTTTAATTCCAGGCCTTCACAATCCAAACGGTCTAAAGCCTTCTTTAGTAGAACATTCAAGGAAGAACCAGTATCCACCAATACATGTGCCAGCGTAGTGCCCCTGCATTCGATAGAGACATGCAGGGCATCATTGTGGTCTCTTCCCTTCGCAGTCAGGTCAGCATCTGAGAAACCCAAGCCATTGTCCACTGTCAGATTTGCTACGCAGTCAGTGAATTGGACTGCAGATGTCTCCTGTGGCACATGGGCCGTCTTGAGAAATGAGATCAAGGCCTTAGCATGGGCCTCGGAGCATAGCAATAAGGAGAGCATGGAGATCTTGGAGGGCGTATGCCCCAACTGTTCCACAACATTGAAGTCACTCTTCTTTATAATTTTCAAGATTTCCTCCATCTCTTGTTGGGAGGCCTCAGCATTTATAGGTATCGGTGCCTCCATCCGGGCAGGCTCATCTTCAACTCCTTTGCCCCGAGCATTGGATGACTCGGCAGCAGGGGAAACAACTTGGTCAGTAACAGGAACAGGTACACTTGTAGGTGTTATAAGGAGGGGTCTTCGAGCAGTGGGCGGTGCAATGTCAGGCGAGAAGAGCCTGCCACTGCGGGTAACCTTGGCTGGGCCAGTGATATCGCAGATACTGGCGCCAGTGTTGAACTCTTGTTTGATCCCATTCACATATACGTCTGCCCCATAATGCCAGGGGACAGCCTTATCAGATACGTAGGGAAGAGGCCCCGGAACAGTGATAACCACAGGTGCAACAGTCATGATTTGAACAGGCTTCTTCGGGAGAGCCTTGATTGGATTATTGAAGATGGTAACCACAGAAACTTCTTCTACCGGAACCAACTGAACAGCAGACTTCTTGAACAGGATCTCCTTACTGTCCATCAGGCTTTGGATGCCTAACTTCAGCAAGGGACAACCAGATAAGGAAACAGCACAGAACAGGCAACCCTCACTGCAACCCGGAAATAAACCGGCCAGCAGTAGGTTCCTCTTGACAGTCTTCAGAGGAGTAGCTAGATCATCCACCGAAACAGCATAAACATCTTCATCAACAGCATTTACCCCATGCTGAGGTATAGGAGCAGTAACCACATTCGGCCTCTCAGGCGCTTCGAACTGTATCTCCTTTGCGTCGATAAGGTCTTGCACCTTATTCCTTAATGCCCAACAGTCATCAGTGGAATGCCCCGGGCTATCAGAATGGTACGCACATCGGGAATTTGGATTGTATTTCGGAGAGGCAGTATTTACACCCTTGGGTGCCTCTCTAACAGTCACTAGATTGGTGGATAGCAACTGTGGCAAGATCTGCGATAAGGTCATGCTCAAACGGGTAAACTCTCTCCGGGGTCTTTCAGCCCTTTGAGGATTGGTTGGCCGAGGAGCGGCAGCAGGCGTAGCAATCATTACCGCACTGACAGATTGGCGGCGCTCAGATTTATCTTGTCTTCTAGAGCCATATACAACACTAGCCTCCTTCTTGAAGGGTTTCTTCTCAGAACTAGACGATGCACCCTTCGGAATCTTTCCAGACTTCAACCCAGCCTCAATTCTTTCTCTAGTCAGAATCAGATCAGTGAACCCTGCAGACGAATTCCCTATAAGATGGTTGAAAAATGGCCCAGATAGGGTCCCCAAGAACATGTCTACCAACTCCCGATCAGTCAACGGAGGCTGCACCCTGCCAGCCAGATCCCTCCACTTCTGAGCGTACTCTTTAAAACCTTCACTTGAACCTAACGACATACCCTGGAGTTGGGTACGTGTAGGGGCAAGGTCAGCATTATATTGATACTGCTTATAGAAAGCAATAGCCAACTCCTCCCAGTTACGAACCTTGGTCCCATCCAGCTGATAGAACCATTCGAGATGAGTCCCTAAAAGACTCTCCTGGAAGACGTGGATCCACAAATTCTTATCCGCTGAGTACGGTTGAATCTTTCGAACATAGGACCTGAGATGTAGCTTGGGACAAGACGCCCCGTCGTACTTAGTGAAGGATGGTGCTTTGAATTTGCGAGGAATGATCACACCAGTAGACAAACCCAGATCTCCGAAATCCAGCCCAGGCACCTGTTGTATCTCCATAGCATTCAACCTATCTTCCAACTGTTTGTAACGGTCTTCTGCCGGAGGATACTGCTCTTCATCAAAATCAGTCTCGTTGTCGGAGACTACCGGACTAGGACCTTTTTCTGCCTGAGGAGTACTCTTGCCAATAGAAGAACCAGCATCTTCATTCTGCAGAGTGTTGCCAAACCTTCGGCCCGAGCTGAACAGAACAGTCCTTCTCTTCTTCTTCTTTTCCTTCTTCAGGAGCAGAGCCTTCAGCTCTTCTTGGCCCTGAGCCAAACCCATGATTAATTCCTGAAATTGCGCATTCTGCACCTGAAGAGCTTTGATGGACATCTCAGTTGAGGACGAGTCAGGATTCATGATGCTGAAATAAACAGCGAAGAACGGTAAGCAACCTGAAAAGAGGAAAACCTGCTATGCACATGATGAATGGAATGCGTATGATTTATGTTTTCAAAGACAATCGGGAATCAACTTTGTAAACAGAAAGGAACACACTTCATTAGATTCAACTTTGAAACTGAAATTATTCAACAGGTTTCCCTTAGGCGTTACATGAAAGGAAATACTGAAAAGGGAAATAAAACTGTAAAAGAACATCCGGAGCTCCTTATTGATCCCATGGTCTCCTCTTCTCAGTACGGATGTAGGCATTCAGAGCTCTCTCATTCTCCAACTGCCTTGTCAGCTTCTGAATCTTTAATTCCTGCTCGTTGAACTTTTCCCGGTAAGAATCCTGCTCTTCTCGTAGTTGCGACCAAGATCTCTTCAATGTCTCATAATCAGTAGGTATCTGAGGAGGAAGGACAGTTGGAGGAACACCATCTTTGTCAGGACACTCAAGAATGACGGGTCTGACGGCTTCATACGGCATACCTAACTTCTGAGCACGGATGCGAACCCATTTGTAGTAGGCTTCCATAGGCAAAGAAGTCTTTGGCCCCAACTCTTGTGGGTCAGCTTTATGAACTTTGTCCCAAGCCTTGATGAACCTACGACACAGCTCATCACTATCCACCTGAAACTCAAAATTGATGTGAGGCACCAACATCTCATGGGGGCCTGCTCTTCTTGCTCTTCCAAATTGACGGAGCGCTAGACATGGATTGTAAGAGATCCCTCCTTGGGTACCAATCAGAGGAACATTAGGGTATTCCCCGCATCGATCAATGACAGCTATCTCATCCAAACCTCTGCAAGTCCAAATGATGTCTTTGTCGGTGAGAGACATTAACCTATGAGCCCAACCTCTTCCTTCTTGATTCTTCAGTACGAACTTGGGGAGGTGCGAAATAAACCACCTCACCAACAAAGGGATACAACACCAAAGGGTTCCTCGTCTTCGGGTAGTACGAGCATGAAGTTGTTGCAAGATGTCACCCAAGAGAGTGGGTACCGGATTCTGAGACATAAAGATCCTTATGGCAGTGACATTGATGAAGTTGTCAGGATTAGGGAACAAGACTAACCCATAGATTAAGAGAGCCAAGATGTCTTCATATGCTCTAAAGTCCAGGTCATTCCAGAAACTGTTAGCTTTACCAATCAGAAACTTGGCCAAGAAACCCTTAACTCCGCTTCTAGTCACCCAGTTGTCCATTACCTCTTGATGTGTCAAGGGAAGAGCTGCAGCAACATCCTCAAGCCTGAGGGTCTTTTCCCAACCAGTAAAGGGAGTCTGATCCAAGATAGGGATACCAAGCAAATCAGAGAACTCTTCCAGGGTAGGGACCAGCTGGAAGTCTTGAAAGGTGAAGCACTGATACAGAGGGTCATAGAACTGGGTCAGAACGCTCATCAACTGTTGATCCCGCTTTGCAGTGACTAAACTGAGAAGAGAACCATGTCTCTGAATGAAGGAAGTGGTATTTGGAATTCTGCTAACCAACTCCTCAAGCAACTCAGGTGAATGAACAAAGTTGAACCGGATAGTATTCCTTCGCACAGGCATCATGATGTCCTACAAAACAGAGCAAAGGTGAAACCCTCTTGTCTTTGAAATGGTCAGCCCTTATGCAGGATGCATGCAATGCTCATGATGTTATGATGTTATGATAAAGCACACCACAAACAGATACAAAGGCAAACATGGTAAGACACACAAGTCACACAAGGCAAGCCCCTAAAGTTTAGGCCAGCATGAGGTCTAGGTACTACCCTCTTTCAGTTTGTTGGTTCATACCTGTCCTATCAAAGTAACCGGGTTCTTAGAGGATCCCAATATCATTGACTACCCTCAATCGGTCATAACTCCAGCATCGCAATCTTTTCTTGCGGCCAGAACCATCACGAGAGTTTAGCCTCAATGGGTGTAGCATACTGCTACTGTTCTAATGGCCAAGTTGTGTCATTTAAGGTTCTAAGGTTGTTGGTGCTTAATGACTCCTTAGAAGACCCATATTCTCCTCGTTGCAACACAAGGGATATCGGTACAGACCAAGGTGCCACACCAACGTAGCCACTGCTTCACCCGTGTCGGTCTACGCCGGACAGGTCCCTCACAGCTTATGCTACCTAAACAGGGTATCCCCAGATCCGGGTTATGATCTATGTAACTCCCATGCAACCCACAAATTTAAAGCAGACAAGTCAATACAATTGAAAACACAGTTATGAACTAACCCTAAAGTACACCTCACTTTAAGTTTAAGTCCCCAGCAGAGTCGCCAGTTCTGTGATCGGTGGATCTGGAACTGACTGTTTAACGCTGGTTCGCGAAATGTCGCGGAAGCAAGAGTCGCCACCGTCTTTTATTTTCTCCAAATGGAAAGGACAAAAGCACAGAAAAATTCCTTATAGAGATTGCTCTCGGTTCGGGAGGTAGATTATAGAAAGGGAAGGTGTTAGCACCCTTTCTATCCATGGTTATCCATGGGCTCTTAGATACTTGCTCATTGTGTTTTCAAAAATGGTTTGTTTGCTTTTCAACTGTGGGTTTTAAAAAGTTTCTTTGAAAATTCCAGTTCGACTCTTGTATCGGTCCTCAAGAGTGTTTGAAAAATTTGCTTTCGAAAGCTTTTTTGAAAATGTGTTGGTGTGAAAAGTATTTTTGATTTGTTTTGAAATTTAGAGCAAGTATCTAGAGTCGTCTACCTACCCTAAGGAATTCTTCTGTGTAGATGTCCTTTAAAATAGTGCCATCCCACAATTGAGAGGTAGGTAGCACCACCGTTGGAGGTGTTCGGGTCAATTCGAGGTTCGGGACATGGTGATCACCAGAGCAATAGGAAGACACCTTAGAAGCTACCCTCATGCCAGGTTCCCGGATCATGAGAACTTACTAAGACATCCTCTACTCGACGATCACCTTTCGAAGGGCAAGGCAACAGTGAGGCGTACCCTAGGGGTGGTGTGTGATTCGTGTGTCAGATTCAGATATTTTATCTTGTCATGTTATTAGTGATCTATGCGCTTGTTTTTATTTTTGTCCATTCATTCTTGCATGCCTTGATTAACAGTTAAAAGTGCGAGAAAAGTGAAGTTCTAAAGCTATTACAAAAGGCGCGGGTCCACATCGCCAAAATTTCCAGAACCCGATTTGACAGAAAAGTAAAGAATAATGAAAAGCAAAGTGCGAGAAATTAATTACACGGCTTCGGGAGAGATACATAAAAATTATACGAAGAAGAAATAAATATGCGAATCAAATAAGAATTAAAAACGAGGGCGTTGGACCCTTTTTAATTAAATTAAATTAAACGATTATTAAAGTAATTAAAATTAAAAAGAAAAGGAAATTATTTTTTGGTATTTTTGTATTTTATGATTTTAATGGGAAAAGAATTAATTAAAACAAAATGCTAACCCTAATTCTAGTTGTTTTTAGTTTATTAAGAAAAAGATTAAATTTTAACCTAATATTTAACCTAATTATTTACATGCCATTTAATTATAAAAATAAATAATAGGAAATATTTAATTATTATGAAAGAAAAGAAAAAGGGATAAAAATGATTATAAACCCTAATTCTACCAATTTTAGATTTTTATTAAGGAAAATATTACAATTAAACCTAATTTAAAAACTAAAAATAATTAATGCAATTTATTTACAAAATACTAAAATAAAAATATTTATTATTTTTTATCTTTTCTGATTTTTTTTTTTTGGTGTTTTTTTATATATTATGAAAATATTAAATTAATTAAAAAAAACAATAATTAAAAGAAAGTAAAAATAATAAAAAATATAAAGAATGTAAAAAAGGGTTTGCAAACCTAGGGGGTGTTGTCCCCAGTTGTGAGGTGAAACTTTAGCAATTTGAGCCCAATACTTCAGGCCTTGTAGACTTTTTCCACTAGCGTGCATAGGCGTTGACTATGGTTCACCATGTTATTCAATTCTTGGCCTTCTGATCGTTCCATTGGGCACGTGGATGGCTAGATTTTATGGACGTACGGTGCTCCTTAAGGTTGAAACTGCATGGAAACATTAAGTGGAAAATAATATGAAAGGGGGTGGGGACCTGGGACTCGAACCCAGGTCCCAGGGGTTACCACTGAGCGTGCTTGCCATTCGTGCTGCGTTGTTCATCTATATATTAAATAACAAATAAACAATATAAAATAAGCAAACGTTAGTGGGGCGCTTTTCGCGCGAAATTTGAATCAACCATTCGTAGCCTACCACCGAGTCATCTTCTTCATGGCTTTATTTTTTTTTCTGAAACAAAACACAATCAGCAACGGTTTGTTAAACGTTCCCATAGGAACCCTATTGAAAAATAGCGATTAGCCCCTGGGGCCTCAAAAATTAGGCGCGAGGGTTGGGTCTAGATCGTCCAAGCCTGATGGTTTCAACCATGTCATTGTGATTCCTTAATTTTACAGTATGAGAAAACGCCTAAATTGAAAACCTGAAAACCCTAGATGTCTTTAATGGTGAATCCTCATATGGGGCACGAAAACAAAATCAAACCACACAGTTAGCTTCAGAATTGAATAATGAACACAACTCAAATGTTAAAAACTGCTAAAAGTATATGATTCGTGATGCAAGAACATGAAATTTTTCCTGTACAGGGTGAGATCAATCTTACGTTTCTTGGTGTTAGAATAGTTGGTTTTGATTTGGGAATCTTCCTTGAAGCCTCAGGAAGGTGATGGAATAAGTCTCTTTGCTTGAATCAATCTCTAACCTTGTTTTCAGTTCTGAAATTTTTTGGCCAAAAGTGTGAGTTTGATTCTGGAGTTTATGCGCAGCTTTTTGGGTAATGAGCATTAGGTCTTGATCCAGCTTATGTATGGAATGAATTAGGTCAAAGAAAACAACCAAAAACCTTGGCATTCATGACTTGCAAGATTTGATTTTCCAAGATCTTTTCAAATATTTTTCATGCCTATTTGGTATAAATCACGGCCAATTGACTTCAATTCCTTCTGTATCTGATCATGCACGAATTATTGAGTATATATCATGCATAAAAAGATTGAAAAGCTTAGGTTTAACATTTTTCATGTATTTAAATTAATTTAAATGAATTATTAATAATAAAAATCCAAATAAATAAATAAAAATGAAGAAAAACTTCCCTTTGGGCCAAATGGTCGTGCACATGCCTTGGATAATGAATTGTGGAAGAAAAAGAGGCCCATTAGCAATTTTAGGTCATTTGAATCAATGTTGACTTTTCAAAATATCCAAAAATTTCCCAACTTCCACAAGGCCTAACTTGCTCAATTTTTAAGATTTGCTCATGTTCTTGGACATTTTGGAAAGGTCTTTGAGTCCTCTAACCAATGCCTTTAGTCCCATGTCATTTTGATTTACCAATCTCAAGTTATGGCCTTGGAATTAAAGTCCCTTTTTGTTGACTTTTGAAAATGACCTATAATGTTGAAATTGATAACTTTTTATGAGAGCATTTCTTGGACTTTAAGTATGAAGAGGAGTTGTAGGAAATGTCATTATCTTCAAAATGAGCTTTGGATGGGATTTTTCTGATAATCCATGTGAAAGTTATGCCCTGGTCAATTTACAGTTGACTTTTTCAACTGTCCAAATATGGAAACTTTTGCATCTTGATGATTTTTGAGCCAAGCTTTGAGAATCATGATCAAGCATTGATAAAATGATGTTTGTGGCTTCAAAATGAGACGTTGACCAAAAATTTGGACTTTTGACTGTCAAATGACCATTTTGCCCCTACAGTTGACTGTAGTGCAATTAGGGTTTTGACTGTGCAATTTTGTGCTGAAAGTCTTGAAACTTGGTATGAGGATGCTTGACCATGTTTATAAGCATGTGGGACTTGATTGGACCCTTGGAAACTTCATTTTCTTGATCAGGACCAAAACCCTAATTTTGACTGTTTAGGAGGCCCTTGAACTGTGCAACCCTTGGGGAGATTTTGAAGCTTGGCTTGGCAATTTCTTGAAGAATATGGGAGGGCAAATTTTGGGGTACAACAATGATGCTCTATCTCCTTTTGGGGCTCTACCACAACTGAGTTTTGTCTTTTGTTAAAAAGTGATTTATTTTCCTGGTCGGGTTTCTCTTTTGAACCCCATGCAAGCCTAAACCTAAGGACTTGTTTGCTTTGTGTGAATATGTTTGCCTGTATATACACTCATTTTCTTTTCGCATACATTTACATAACATCATGACATCATACCATAGCATTTTCAATAACCATTTCAAGGATCTTGAGGGTTCTTTTGATGCAGGGTTACGTCGAACTAGACGTCTACCAAGGGGCAAGAGGTTTCTCCTCCAACCAATACCAATCAAAGTTCAAGTACAACAACTTGAATCAGTGGCTATGACCCACTTGACATGGTGAGCTTGATTCTCGTGGAAAGACATCCACCGATACAAAGTTCTCCAAACAAAGATCAAGTACAACAACTTGAATCAGTGGCTATGACCCACTGGACATGGTGAGCTTGATTCTAGTGGAAAGACATCCTCGCAAAGTTCTCCAATCAAAGATCAGAGTTCAACCTCTAACATTTTCTTGTGTTTACCCCAAGAGATCCTTGAAAGCATGCATCCACATATCATGCATTGCATTTTGACAGTTTTTCCTTTTTCAGGTTTCCTTACTCTCATACTGTTTATTTCAGTAAGAGATGGCTCTAGAAAGGTCTGTCAAAGACATCCAAGACCAGACTGCTCAGCTGCAGGAGATGTTCCTGAACTTGTCTCTGGGGCAAGAAGAAATGAAAGCTCTCCTCACAAAGGGTTTGGAGAATTCAAACAAGGCCAGGAGTGATCAGCTTGCGGAGCTGCAGTTTGATCTGACAACATTGAGGACCCAAGTGATGGGACAGTTGGTGGGCCAGATGGCTCTCATCCAAGACCTATCTCAAAGACAAGAGGAACTTAGAGTTCTTGTCCGCCAACTGCTTCCAAACAACCAATTGGGGAAAACATCTGAGGTTGAAGAGAAAGTCACCGCTCAGCCTCCATCCACTCAAGAAGACAAGGGGAAGGCTCCTTCGCTTGCTTCAGGGTCACAAGCCCATCAACAACCTCGCCAGCGTCAACGGGGTAATCGGCATAAGCAAGAAATGTTGGGAAGACAGTTCACGGAGACTGAAATACCATCATTCGTCATACTGAAGCGCCTGTTGGAGGTCAACCTGCTTACCCTAAGGGATCCTCCTCAGAAGCTCAATACCTCCTCTCCTAACTATCGTCCCGACGCATTTTGTGTTTACCACTCCTACAGCCCGGGACACGACACCGACGACTGTTGGGCCTTGAAGAACAAGATTCAAGATTTGATCGACATTGGAGTGCTGGAATTCATGCCAGACGGCAAGATGAAAATCTTCCGTTAAGGGGTTCTCCACCTGAAGTGATGAGGCTCAAACTGAAAGACTTTTGCTTCATTTTGAATTTTCAAAGTTCTAATTTCTTTTGTTGTCAAACAATTATCTGTTGATGTTAAACTCTGTTTTCATTAATGCATTGCATATGTTTGTCTTGAAATCATCCATTCGTTTCACTACTCTTATGCTTTTCTTTATGATATCTGACTCTTGATAAAAAGCTGCAAGCCTTTAGAGGGAGGATGACGAAACAATACCATGATCTTATACAGTATGCTTTTGAACAGACCTTGCTGATGATGTACAGGAATTTCTTTCAATTCCCAAACACTGGAGTTATAAGGAAGATACTCCCTAGTCAACCCCTTCGAGCCAAAGAAGTAGGAGTTTTCTGTTCTAAACAATCAAAACCTTTGATATAAATCTGGGGCAGGATAGTATCTCAGTTAATTCAAGAGAAACGCGCATTGAAGTCGCAAACTCTCAGTTCGTAATACAACGAACGACGTCGAAAAAGAAAGCATTCCTTTGGAATCAAAAGACAAGGGTGGTTCCCTATCACATAGACAGTCAATCTCTCAAAAGAGAAAAGCCCACCAAGCCAAAACCTATAAAGGAGGCTTAAGAAAGCTGGGGCATCCCGCTGACTGTAATCTCGAAAAACGGTAACAGTCAGGCAAAAGTTAGGGATAACAAATCAAAATCAAAATAGTGAGGTCATTACAAAATCCTCAACAACATGAAAAATGTTGAAAAATAAAAAACGAGATGATGGCTGTCTCCCAAATTCAACTGGTGAACCATCGCCCAAAAGTCGTTCCAAACTCAAAACAGAGTGTGACGCACAATTAACTGAGCTTAGGTATGAAGAACATCACGAAGAGTGGGTGGGTACAAATATACTTTGAGCCTTTATCCTTTGTTTCTTAAACCGTGAACCAAGCCACGTTACAACCCTTCAAAAGTCCTAATTGAAGCATGGGTTAGTTCGAAAGCATACTGTTACAAAAGGTATCCTGACTCCTGTAAGGCTTTGCTCTAAATCTTGTGTTGATCTGTCTTATAAAAAGTTTTCTGCTAAAAACGCATTTTTCAAAACTTCGAGACAAACATAAACTTTGCATTGCTTGAATATCACTGTCTGCATTTGGCTTTTTGTTTGACAGCGAAGAATTTCATACAGCGAAGGTTCGGAGGAACGAAAACTCTCTCAGTGAGCAAAATCACTTCAAAAGGACGACACTTCCTTTAAAAATCTCCTATCAACAAGGGGCATGACATAGCACAATCCAGTTAACCTGGGGTAGTCCAGTCAAGGTTTCAATAGATCTTTCAAGATTCAGTTAACCTGGGGCAGTCCAGTCAAGATTTCAAGAAATCTCTCAATATGCAGAGTAATCTGATTCAAGACTCCTTCATCACCACTTGGGGCATTCGAATGTCAAAAGTGTTCAACAAATCAACTATCACATTTCCATACTCGATTCTTGTATCTAGCCAGGGCACATCTGAAGAGTTTGAAGATTCGATTCCTGTATCCAGCCAGGGCATATCTGTTGACGACCATTTCCAGACTCGATTCCTGTATCTAGCCAGGGCACGTCTGAAGAGTTTGAGGATTCGATTCCTGTATCCAGCCAGGGCATATTTGTTGACGACTATTTCCAGACTCGATTCCTGTATCTAGCCAGGGCACGTCTGAAGAGTTTGAGGATTCGATTCCTGTATCCAGCCAGGGCATATCTATTGACAACTATTTCCAGATTCGATTCCTGTGTCCAGCCAGGGCATATCTGTTGACGACTATTTCCAGATTCGATTCCTGTATCCAGCCAGGGCATATCTGTTGACGACTATTTCCAGACTCGATTCCTGTATCTAGCCAGGGCACGTCTGAAGAGTTTGAGGATTCGATTCCTTTATCCAGCCAGGGCATATCTGTTGACGACTATTTCCAGATTCGATGCCTGTATCCAGCCAGGGCATATCTGTTGACAATTATTTCCAGACTCGATTCCTGTATCTAGCCAGGGCACGTCTGAAGAGTTTGAGGATTCGATTCCTGTATCCAGCCAGGGCATATCTGTTGACGACTATTTCCAGATTCGATTCCTGTATCCAGCCAGGGCATATCTGTTGACGACTATTTTCAGACTCGATTCCTGTATCTAGCCAGGGCACGTCTGAAGAGTTTGAGGATTCGATTCCTGTATCCAGCCAGGGCATATCTGTTGACGACTATTTCCAGATTTGATTCCTGTATCCAGCCAGGGCATGTCTATTGACGGCTATTTCCAGACTCGATTCCTGTATCTAGCCAGGGCACGTCTGAAGTGTTCCAGATCAACACCTGTAACAAGCCAGGAAAATATCTATGAACGACCGATTATAGACCAACACCTGTAACAAGCCAGGAAATTATCTACATCACCACTGGGGGCATTCGAATGTCAAAAGTGTTCAAAAACCCGATGTAGTTTTACACGGACTCATCATCAGGAAATCCTATATAGATCTCCTCAAAACGGGAAGACCCCAGTAGTTTGGCATACAACCCAAGCTTCTGATTTCCCCAACAGTGGTCCCAAGACTTCTCATTTTCAGCAATCAAGAGATTCTTGCCCTCCACAGCAGCAGCCAAGGAATTGTTCTCCCCGGCAGCAGTCAAGATTCTTTTATCTTCAGCCATCCAGGATTCATTTATCCTCAGCAAGATAGCTCATCAGCTTACATTGATGTCACATACATTGCATCATGCATCATAACATTGCATACAACTAACCCTTTACCTTTTCAGGTAAGATCAGTCGACAGACAAAGATCATCTTCCGAGATTCATCCAGAAATAGTTCAGATGTGACCCGAACACGGCGACATTCTGATACTTATTCCAGATTCACTCAGTTGCAGTTTTACACGGACGCATCATCAGGAAACCCTACACCGGTTCCTATTCAACTACAAGACTTCTGAAAACAGTTCACGGGTTCTCCAGTAACGGATGTTAACCTATTACTTGTTCAGATTCTTCTCAAGACTTCTGAAAACAGTTTATGGATTCTTCCCAACAACGAATGTTAATCTATCGCTTGTTCAGATGCAACTTTTGAAAATAGTTTACGGACGCTTCCCAACAACGGATGCTGCTCTATTGCTTATTCAACTTCAAGACTTCTGAAAACAGTTCACGGGTTCTCCAGTAACGGATGTTAACCTATCACTTGTTCAGACTCTTCTCAACTTTTGAAAACAGTTTACGGACGTTTCCCAACAACGGATGTGGCTCTATTTCTTATTCAATCTCAACTTCAAAAAATAGTTTACGGATTCTCCAAACATGGATGTCAATCTATTGCCTACTCGGACCCCCAGTTCAGAGATGTTCCGAAACATGGAGGCCTTTCTGATACTCGTCCGCTCACCGTTGACATACAGTTCAACATTTCCAGATGGCATCTATAAGCCCATCCTCCTACCAGCAGTCACCAAATGGCATCTTTAAGCCCATTCTCAGATGGCATCTTTAAGCCCATCCTCCGACAAACATTTCCAAATGGCATCTTTAAGCCCATCCCTCGACGAGATTCTATCGCGTCAGATGGCATCTTTAAGCCCATCACCAAATGGCATCTTTAAGCCCATTCACCTCTACCATCACATCGCCGAGTGCAAATTTTAGGGCACTCTAGTGTCCAATCTTCTTTTACCTTCAAGTCGCGAAAGGCAAACTTGCCAATCTAACTCTTCAAGTTCAAGAAGATTGAACAGGGGCAACTGTTATACCCCAAAATTTGCCCTCGCATTTTTCCTCAAGGAATCACAGCTTCAGGCGTTTCCTGATTTTTTCAAACTGGATCGAGAATCGGTCAAACAGACTTCTCTCGTCAGTCAGACAAAAAATTAGGGTTTTCATTGGTTTTTCATGGCTCTAGAACAGTTCATACAGTTTGCTTAAGGTTTTGGTTGATTTTGGCTCAACTTTGATCAGGGTTTGACTAAATCAGTGAAAGGAGACCTTGGGTTTAAATTTGCGTTTGTTGGATTTAATCAGTGAAAAGAGGCGGTTGAATTGGATTTACAATGTGGACAATTGTTGTGATTGACTGTTGCCTTGCTTTGGATGTTGGAAGTGCCAAGTTCATTAGTTGATCGATGCTGAAACATTGTTTAGTTAATTGTTTATTATTCTGAGTTTAAATAATTGGAATTTATTTCCATTTATTATAATTTTAGAATTATAAATAATAAAATAAATAATTGAAAAGGATAAAAAGAATTAATTGGATAAAAAAGAATTTTTATTTCATCTTTAAATATTTGTTACAAATTATTATGTAAATACAAGTATTCATTTACACGGTATTTATAATAATAATAGTTACAAAAATTAAATTTAAAATAAGAATATCCTAATTTTTTCTAATTCTTCAGTTCTTCATTCTTCATCTGTTGCTAAATCCTCTCCATTCAATTTTTTATCTGCAAAAGAAAAGAAGAAAAGTTAGAAGCAGATAAATAATTAAAAGCAGACAATTAAAGTTTTGGGTTCATCATTAAAAGCAAACGGCTGGAATCAGTTTTTACCCTCTTTGCAAATCACGGGATTTCTCCCGGTTCACAAAGAGGGATGAAAAATATTTGCAAATTAAAAATGAATGCACAAGTTAAAAAATTGCACAATTCAAAGTTTGTCAAAAAAGCATAGTTCAACAGCATATGCAAATTCCAAGTCAAGTTACATGTTCAAGGCCAAGTCCAACGTAAACTGTCAAGTGTGGGAAGAAGTCAAAATACATAAGGCTCCCATACTGTGCATGCAGTTGACAAAGAGGAAGTGTGCAAATCAAAACTATGCAGGCATATATTTCTATTTCTCATCATTTTCCAGCTTATGCTTTTTCAGAACCAGTACAGTACATCACATTTTAATGTCAAACTGTATTGAAGAGAGAGAAGAGATAAAGAGTGTGGGTTTACAGGTTTTTGGCTTAGGCAGAAAATGGACACAAAACAGAACAGCAGCAATACAGTAAGAAATGGGAAGCATAGAAAAAGAATAGAGACAAACTGATGTAGCAGTATAGAGTGCAGAAGTGTCAAGGAAATATAGTAAAATATTCAGAACCTGTAACATGAGCCAAGGGAACCAGCTGTTATAACACAGCAAAAACTCTTCAAAGAAATTCAGAGATAACCGTTTGGGAGCCAAGCCAGCAAAACTGATAACAACAACAAACCCCTTCAAAAAGTAAGGAGAGTTCATAACCTGTTTTCAAGCCTTCAAAACTCAAAAAACTATAAAACAAATACAAAAAACGAATTTCAAAAGGTCTCAAAGCAAAAACTAGAACCTGCTATCTTAAAACCAAAACCAATATGGCCTAAACCATAAAACCTCTAAACCATGTCAAGGCCACAACCTGCATAAAACCAGTAAAACTAATATGGCCTAAACCATAAAACCTCTAAACCATGTCAAGGCCATAACCTGCATAAACCAGTAAAACCTTATGGCCTAAAACCATAAAAACCAGTTCACCCTGTTTCCACAACCTGCATAAAACCAATAAAACCAATATGGCCTAAACCATAAAACCTCTAAACCATGTCAAGGCCACAACCTGCATAAAACCAGTAAAACTAATATGGCCTAAAACCATAAAACATGTTCAACCTGTTAAACCAGAAAACCATGCTAGGCCAAACCTGAAGCAATCCAACCAAAACCAAAAAACCAGAATACCAAACAACACGACTTATCAACCAATGTCCAAACCCACAAAGGCCTCAGACATATTCATCATAGGCCATTAAAAAGCAACAGTAGCAAAGCAAAGAAGAAGAAGAGGAAAAGCATATAAACGAAGGCAGCAGTCAAGCATCAACACTGTCAAGCTAGTCAAAACAAAAATTTCAACAATAGCATGTTCAAGGCAACACAAAAGCCTCACAAATATTTATCATAGGCCAATCCAAAAAGCAATAGAAGCACAACAAAGAAGAAGAGAGGAAAAGTATTCAAGCATCACAATCCCTCAGACAGTATCATCATAGGGCAAACATCAAGGTAACTCAGAAGCATATTCAGTAAGCCAAAGAATCAGAGAAGAAGATAAAGAAGTGTTTCAAGGCGTCAAGATCATCAGACAATAAGCATACAACAAGCTAGCAAGAAGAGGAAAAAGACAGAGTACCAGGTTCCAGTCAAAGCAAGCTAGCGCGCCTCCGCCATCTTCCCCCTCGCCTTGGCCTCCTACGCACATCCCCAACCTTCCTCCTCCGTCTCCAAAGGTAACGATTTCTCCCTCTCTTTATTTCAAATACCTCAAATAACCATTAATAGTTTGAAGTCATAATCAAAGATCATAACATGCAGTAATGAAACCCTAACGAAAAAATGAAAATTGGTACCTTGAGTCTGTCGCCCTAACATTTTGTTGGAAGGAAGAAGAAGCTTGGAGATGTCGGTGGCCATGGACAAGGGAGAATTCAGAAACGGGCATGAGAGCAGCGAAGAAGGAAAAGGCGAAGAAGAAGAAGTGAACGATGAACAAACGGCGCTTCTGTGTACACAAACCCTAAGCTAGCCCCAATTGAAAACAATTCTCACAACCCTAAACGAAAACACAAAGACAATTGGGCCTTGCCCACCTCTGAAGCGCATAAGCCCCAAATGAATCATTAACACCCCCCTCATTTTTTTCTGTTTGGGCCATAAGGCTCCCAAGACCCATTCAAATCAACTTCAATTTTTTAGAATGAAAAATATATTTTATTTTCTTTCTTTTTGTTAATAAATTAACATAACCCTTTTTTATAAAACAGATTTTACATAACTTAACCTTAACCTTTTATTTTTGTTAATAAATTAACATAACTTTTTACATCAAACTTTTTTATATAACATAATTTTAAACACAATATATTTTTTCTCTAACTTAATATATTTTTTACATTAATATCTTAATGCCTTAATACATAAAAATACATTATTTAAAACACTTTTTTTTTATTATTTAAAGTTATACATAAATTTTCACTAAGTTAATACATTTCTTTTTTTAGAAATATTTGTACATAATCAAGACAAAATACTTTTTTTTAATATACATAATTTAATTAAGATTAAAACATTTTTCTTTTATTTTAGTAAATAAATATTTGTACATATTAAAGAAAATACAAGATTACAAAAGATTAATTAAATAAATATCTAATTCTTTTCTTTAAGTTAAAACAATGCTTAAACAATACATTTGAATTCACATTTCCTTAACCTGTAAATAAATTACATACAAATACACGAACAATTACACTTACACAATACATTTCACATTATACACTTGATACACATACAATTGTTATTTTTATACATTGCTATACGTTACATTTACATTTGATTGATTCGATTTGGTTGTAATCTATTGGATACTACATTCCTAAAGTCTCATCCCCATTTGTGAATTTGTACTTCCACTCCCGGATACTATTTGTAATAGCGTAGACTTTAAATTCTTGCAATTTACCGCTTTCAATTATATCATGGTTAGACCTAGGGTTTGCATGTACATAAAATCAAATGCTAGATAACCTAATACAAGACAAATACATGAAATCAATACACAATCACACTTGCACCCCCTAGGGTAATCCCACATGTTGCCTTCCAAAATGGGCCATGCTTGCACGTCGAGTTTCTTTGGCAAAACGAATTCAAAATGATCATAAGTCCCTCGATGACGCTTTCGAAAGTTGCCTAAATGGAATGATCAAGTCCCTTCAAAGAAAATTGCCAAAGACACTTGGCACCATTGCATTCATGGTCCATACGATGACCCGCGCCCGTCCCGTTAAACTTCCTAAACGCAAGATTGTCCATCAAATTCAATGGTGGAACAAAATTGTTAAAAAAGGGGTTGAAAACATAGAGAAAACCTTTGAGTACAATAGGGGTAGACCAAACTCTTAGTTACTTGAGATCAACTTGCAAAAACACTTGCCTTATTTTCGAAAACCACACTCCACAAACACTTTCAAAACAAATCTCAAAAAACATTTGAAACATCTTTTCGAAAAGATACACACCTTCGTATATACTCAAACACGAGTCATTACGTTGGTTGCCTAAGACAAGGCATCTCTTCAAAAACATTTTCAAAACACACACCACACACCACATTTTCAAGCAATCGAAAATCAAGGCAAGTGATCTAAAAAACCAAGTAACTAAGAGCCCATGGATAACCATGGATGAAAAGGGTGCTAATACCTTCCCTTTTCATAATCTACCCCCCCGAACCCACGAAACATCTCAAAAGGTTTTTGCTGTGCTTTTTCAACCTTTCCTTTAGGATAAAATAAAAAGTTGGTGGCGACTCTTGCTCAACCGAACAAGTGCGAATACAAACGCAAACCCATAGTCAGTTCTCCCACCGTATCACAGCAAGGATTGGATGAGTTTTGATCAAAAATGAGTCATACTTTTCCCATGATGCAGATTCACATGAATTCCCTCCAAAATTCATCATTTCACACGTTTGAACATTTCATTCACTTCTCTATAAATAGAGGATCATCCATCATTCATTTCCTCAAGCTTGAAGAGCTAAAATCACTCTGTCAAACTCTCTCCATAACTCCCTTTTATGAAATTTCGAATTCTTATTTCTACCACTTTTCAATTCAATTTCTTCCTTAATCCTTCATCCTTGAACTTCCCTGAAGCTAACAGAAGAAGAATCAAGCCTTGAGGTGCCCGAAATCGTGCTAGACAAGTCCATTTGTAGAACAACTTAATTTGACTTTTTTAGGTAGTTTAAGGCACCAAATATTCTAACTCAAATTACTAGAATGGTTTATGATGTTCACTGATTCTTGCTATTAACTCAACTTTGGAGAAACAATGCATTTGATACTTCTGATTTATGATTTGAACATTTTTAAACATCCCTGGTTTTTTCTGAATTAACTACGCTGTGTTTTATATAGATTTGGTGCGAGGATATGGTTGTGATCGTCTTGAAGAGACGCGTCTATTAGTACCATTATGAGCGCCTAAATTTAGAGATTCAATGACTTGAGGTTTGCCCTATTTGCAGGTTGTCTGGAGATTGAACACCATAACATGTCTCGTCTCAACCATCAGCTTACTAACGCGTTTTGACTATGATCTGATGGTCCACATCTTTTTTGTTTTATTTTTATTTTTTGATTTTATATTTTAATTGTTTTAAATTTCAAAAATTCATAACTCTTTTATTTTTTATCCAAAAATTATAAAAAAATATATAAAAAAATTCCTGGAATTATTTCTGACTCTGAATATTTTTTCATATTTTTATTTTTATGTTTGATTTTTTTTCATAATTTTTGATTTGTTTGCTTTATTTTAATTGTTTTAAAAATACTTTCTGACATTTTTAAATTCTGAATTTTTTTATAAAAATCATTTTCATCACTTCTGACCTTCTGGATTTTTTGTGGAATTTTATCTTATTTTTACTATTTTTGATCTTTTTTCCTTTATTTGAGCAATTTAAATTAGTATAAAAATAGTTTCTGACTTTAAAAAAATGTTCAAAAATTTCATAAAAATATTTGAGTTCATTTCTGATTTTTTTATGGTCTCACTTAATTTTTCTTGAGTGTTTTGAATATAATTTCTATTTTTCCCTTATTTCCAAATTTAAAAAAATCATTTAAAAACTTTTCTTTTATTTTAAATATTATTTTATATTTTGTACATATTCCGGTTAATCTTGGACTATGAAATTTTGGTCATGAACTTTATTAACATCATTGGATCTATGGTGTTGAGTCTAACTCCATAAAAATGGATGAATGATTTTAATAAAAGTTTTGTTAAATTTTTGGTTCAAATGTGGTTTACTTTTTACTCTATTTCTTCTTCATCTCATCTTTTTCTCAATTGTACTAAATGTCATTGGAGCATGATTTCCATATCATGTCTCAAAATATATTGTACATAGATTGCTATTGACCGGTCTCAAAATAGGTGTGACTTCTATATAAGTCCACTTATAAATGCTTAACATAGCGCTAAATTTTGTCTCGATTCGAGAAATGATCATTTGTGGCCCAAACTCATATTTGCAAGACCGAGTATATTGATTTGAACCCTTTGATCCAATATCCTTGAGATTCATTATTGGAAGGCTTTGGTTCTACCAATCCTCTAATGAATCTTCATCAATTTTGGTCAAAGTGGATCACTTAAACATCATTGATCATTTAATGTTTCCTTAAGAATTCTTAAATGGATTATATACTTGACAAAAAGCAAATGTAACTTGTTGTGGAGAGGCTTTGGTTCTACCAATCCTCTAATGAGTTCTAAATGCATGTTCCAAGATGGTCATTCAACTAACCACTAATTCCTAACAATTGACTTTATTTTATGCTTTTACTTTATGCCTTTACTTTAAGCACATTTATTTTAGCATTTATATTTCATGCTATTTTCATCTTTGCTCACGTGAGCATTTACTTTTATGTCATTTTTATTTTGCTCATTTGAGTTTTTCATTTCTTTTTTTAAGATACTTAAGAATCAACTTGAACCATTAAAAACTTTAATGTTACTTGGACTACTTGGTTACTATCGTTTGCATTTTGGAGACATGGACTTCTTGGACTTAAGATTAGGGGCCTTAACCTATCTTGGAGACCTTGTGACCTCAAGTGTTATTTTGTCTAGAGTTCTTGGGGTTTACCCCATGACATTGGGTTGTTTGTTTGTTTTGTGTGCAGGTTATTATGATTACATGCTTTGTCTTTGATCTGGAATTCATCTGTATACAGCCATTACTCTGCCTAATTTTTGTGAAGACTTAATACAAATGGAGTTTGGTTTTCTTAAGAGGTCTTTTTATAATTGTTTTTTTGGTTTCAAATCCAAAGGATGGAAATTCTACATTGACTCATTGTGTCAAGTATTGACTACTTGTTGGTTATACGTTTCTTTTTCCTAGATTTTACCTTATGCTTTAGGATAGTCCCTTCATCTGCTCCCATCTTCTTTAATTTCAAAATCTTCTCCCTCCTTTTGAAAATTCTTCTTATTTTAAAACTTGAACCACTTTCATAATAAACTTGGACTTAGGTCCATGCACATTTCAGAAATCTTTTCTTAATCAAACTTTAATCAATTTAATAATACTTGGACATTTTTGTGAGAAGACTAAAAGTCAATCAATCTTTTTCAAACTATTTTGCCATTTTGGCGTTTTTCAATTAATCATGCATATGAACTAATCAATGATCGATACATTCATGTATCCTCTTAATATTTCTCATGTATAAGCAATATTGTGAGTGTTATCATGTTAATGATTAAATAATCTCTCAACCTAAATGTTAACATGATAATCTTAAAAGCTTGATACAGGTGAATACTAACTTACAAATCTATGTCTAGAGCTTGTTTATAAGTAGATGAATATCTTAGGTCAAGCTTGGAACTTACTGTAATTCTGGCTGCAGATACTCAATGTCACGTTCAATGTTGTGACACCGTATCTGACTTTCTATAAGACAGTAAATACAAAAACAGTAAAGAACACAGTCAATTGTTTACCCAGTTCAGTGTGCAACAACACCTACTCTGGGGGCTACAAAGCCAGGGAGGAAATCCACTATAAGAGATGTTAATTCAGGAATAAACCAACCAGTTTATCTCCTTCACTTAAGACCTACCCAATGCAACTTCAATCTAAGTACAACTTAAACCTGAGTTCCCACTCACTCTCCCTCAATCACAGCAGTGATACATAAAACAATTTGACTAATGAATTGATGAAGACACTCTTCAAAAACATACACTTGATTAAGCTTCACAGCTTTTTAATCAAGCAACACAAACACTCTTGCTTCACAGCTTTGAGTGATACACACACCTAACTTGACTCTGCTTCACGGCTTTAGTCAAGAGACATACAAACACTCTTGCTTCAAAGCTTTGAGTGCTACACAACCCTTACAATTAAAAACCTATTCCAACTCACTTATCACAATGATAATTGCTTGGATTACAATAGTTAAAACTATACAGCTTCTAAATAATCTTCTGTCAAAAAAGGGATTACCTTCAAAACAGCAGCTCTGTTGAATATATAGCAGCTGCATCTTCAGTTAGGGTTTCCCCAAAAAGCTAGGGTTAATTCCATTTGACCTTAAGACTAGGTCATAGGACTTTATCAACCAGGTTAGGGTTGAGCTAGGTTAACCCAAAGAAAACGCAGGATTCTGTTCTGGAAAGACTGAGTCATTTTCCTGAAAAAACTCAGAATTAACAAAACTGCAAACCTGTTAGTTCAGAACAGGATGTCTTAACATTTATTATGACATCTGAATTCCTGTTTACTGATTTTGGTAAATGTGATCATTTTGCAAAATGCTCAGATACACACTCATAAACATCAGTACCTGTATGACAATATTTTTCTGCAAAGGTACCTAAAAAATCTGTACCTAATAAACTAGAATGTTATGACATATGTCATGACATTCATACACCTGGTTTTGCCAAAAATGCATGCCAATACCTAAACAACTACAAACTCCCCCTTTGGCAGATTTTTGGCTAAAGCCCCTAAGCAATCAGAGATAGATAGCAGCAGAATAAAAATGACTGCAGAAAAATGGAATGTCAAATAAAGTATCACAATATATCTCCCCCTCTTTAGCCACAAATGGGCCAAAGATACATGTTCATAAAAATTATACAGTCATCCAGAAAAAGTAATAAGAGCAGCAACTAAAAACTGAACACACTTCCAAACTCCACCAGGGACCAGCAGCAACTCCACCAAACAGCAACTCCACCAACCTTTAAGCACTGTCATCAGACTCAGAGAAGCTAGTTTCTTTAGTATTGAGATGACCTTCAGCTTCTACACCCTCTTCCCTTCTGTTTCCTTCAGCTTCCTCCTTTTCTAACCTGGCAATTAGGTTTTCTAGGGTCTTTTTCCTAGCTTCCAGTTCTTTGCAGGTCTCTTTTAATACAGCTATGACATCAGATGTCTTGGACTGGGTCTTCACATACGATGTCTCAGCTGATGTTATGACAATATCAGGAGCATGAGATCCCTGAAACAGTTTGTAGTGCAACCCAAGGGCAGGAGCTCTTTTGCAAGCAGTATCTCTTGCCACCAGGATATCAGGGTATTGTGCAAGGATAATTCCACAAAGGAGGGAGGGAAAGGCAATTGGTCCTTTAACAGCATAACTACCAGCATGTTTTAAAGTTTGTTCAAAAATATACCTGCCATAGTCAAAAGCAGTCTTGGTTCCCACAGCATAAATAAATCTCCCCAATCCTGTGGAGATAGTTGATTTATGGTTTGTAGGCACCCAGTTGGCTGCACCAATCTTGTGCAGGATGGCAAATTTCATGCTAAGTTTGCTGGCATTCAGCTTGCCTTTCAAGGGCCAGCACTTCACTTGCCTTGCTGTGATGGTTTGACAAACTTCATTGTCAGTGACTTCCAGATCAGGACAATCCTCATTTGATCTTCCAAGAAATTTGTTAATTTCTGATGGAGAGAAATTAACCCTTCTTCCTCTAACAAAAACACTTTCAAAGTCAGCTGACCTTCCATCAGCACAATCATTAGACAAGTTAACTATGAACTCCTTGACCAGATTTTCATAACACTTGTTAAATTTTATCACTGTCTTCATCAGTCCAGCATTCTTGATCAGGTCCATGATGTCTTTGCACTCCATGGCATCATTGTTGAGTTCTCTTTCTAAAGCTATTCTCTTCAAGCAAACATACTTCCATCTGTTTGCATTGTCAGGGTGGTGGAAAGAGATGTTGTCTGTTGGGACTTCAGGAACTCTAGCAATTTTGCTGGAGGGCAGTTTCCTTCTGATAGGAATTTCTTCAGCATCAATCTCAAACTCTGATTCCTCATCAGAATCAGAATATTCAGGATCTTTTCTCTTCTTTGTAATTGGTTGTCTACCAGTATACACCTGGGCTTTCACCTTCCCTTTGGACTGACCAGTTTTCACAGATTCTACCCCAGCCTTGCCTTCAGCCTTGGATTTCTTAACAGCAGGTTTATCTTTGGACACACATTTTGCATCATTCTGATTACCCTTTCTTTTCATCAATCTCCTAGCTATGCTAGGGTTTACATTGGCAATTAGATCATTATCTGAGTAATCCTCATCCACATCAATGATAGGTGGATCAGCAGTCTTTTCTGAAGGGTTCTGAATGTTGTCATTTTGTGTCACAACATTCTCAGAGACATCTACATTCTCAGAGACGTCCACATTTGGGCTTCCTGATTGATTTAAAGGGACAGAAATCCCCGGTACAGGTTGGTTTCCGCTTAGTATACTAGTAACAAGCCTAGCAATAGCTTGATGAACTTGAACTGATCCTTCTCTATTTGGTACAGAAGAAGAAGGATGAGAAGGATTACCAGAGGCTGCAGCTTGAGCTCTTCCTGCATGTCTAGTTCTCAGCTTTTTGACTTTGGCGGGGTCAGTTGCCATCTCTCTGAGAGGAGTGACCTCAAGAACTTCAGATTCTATGCATGTGGTGATTGCTCTAGAGTCTTGGTCAGATGATGAAGATGATGAGGATGATGAAGTCGCCTTGGTTGAAGATGATGTTTGAGACATTTTGATTGACTTAGAGCACCAGTAGCAATTTGAGAGAAAATTTTGATTGAGAGAAGGGAACAGGTTGCAAAGTCGAGAGAGGTAGGAGGCAAAAGAGAGTCTTTTCAACTTCTTAAAGATTTTGAAACAAATGATTAACCCACTAAAAATAGACTTAACAAAATTAACTCCTTCAACCCTTGTTTTAAGCAAAATTAATTGCTATAATTTCTCATGTTGGCAAATACCCAACCTGCCCCTCAAGTTTTCAAGTTTATTTCCAACAAGAGCCTTGGTAGAAGAATCAGCCAGCTGAAGCTTAATGATACCATGTTCCAGTTTAATTGACTTCTTCTCTACAAAGTCAATGTGCTTGGTCCTGCTATGCTGAATAGGGTTCATGGAAATATTGATTGTATTCAGATTGTCACAATATAATGTCACAACATCTTGTGAGACATTATACTCAGTGAGCATCTGTTTTGTCCTAGCTGCAACCATTTCAGCACAGAGTTGGGAAGGCATTCTTTTGACATGAATCATAGTTCTGGTTGATTCTTGAATGATCTTATTTTTCTTTTTGTCAACTCCATTTTGATGGTGAGTTATAGGAGAAGAGACTTCACGACTCATTTCTTCAGGGAAACAGAATTTATTAGACTTGTTGTTTCCAACATCCTTGTCATGATTACTTCTGGTTCTGACAACACATCCTTCTTCAAGTTTATTCACCACATCATAGACATGTTTCTTTTTACCAAGCCTTTCAATTTTAAGTTCACCACAAACCCTTCTTTTATCAATCTGTAGTTTTGGAGTCCTTCTGACTGATTCCATAGAGATAGCTCTTTTCATTCTTCTTAGATGAAGATGACCAAGCTTATGGTGCCACAGCTTTATCTCTTTTTCTTCTTTGGTAATTGGACACATAGTGGAGTTATTAGTGTTCTCAGGCTGCCACAAGTAACAGTTATCTTTGGATCTGATTCCTTTCATTACAACTTCTAGTTTTTCATTAATTACTAGACATTCAGATTTTGAGAAGTTGACCTTGAATCCTAGATCACACAATTGACTGATACTAATGAGATTAGCAGTCAGCCCTTTTACCAGCAGTACTTCACTCAGACTTGGAACTTCAGGGCAGTCCAAATTACCAACTCCTTTGATTTCACCTTTAGCACCATCTCCAAAGGTCACATAACTAGTGTTGTGAGGTTTAACATGATTGAGAATGTTCTTTATTCCAGTCATGTGTTTAGAACACCCACTGTCAAAGTACCAGCCTTCCTTTACAGACACTCTCAGGGAAGTGTGGGCTATCAGGGCAGTAGCCTTTTTATTCCATTGAGGAGTATGTGGTACCCTTTTTGACTTAGGTTTAACACCTGAGTTTTGATTAGGGTATCCATGCAATTTGAAGCAGAAGGGATTTATGTGTCCATACCTCCCACAATGATGACATCTCCATCTTTGGTATTTTTTCTTCATATATTTCTGTTTCTGATGTTGAGAGTTGTGTTGAGACATCTGCTTTGACAATTGTTTAACAGGCCTGATCTTCTTGTCTGCACCAGATTTCTTAGCTTCCACAAATCCTAGTCCAGATTTGTTTCCCACATTTTGTCCAACTTGAAGAATCTCTTCCAATTTATCTGTTCCATTGGTCAGCATCTTGACAGATTTGGTCATTTGGTTCAGTTGTGAGTTCAGCAATTGAACTTCCCCTTCTAGATGACTTATAGTTTCAAGATCTGCCCTTTTTTCAGTCTCCAGCTTTATAATGAGTTTTGATTGTTTCTCATTCTGCACACAGACTTCAGCACTTCTGATACACAATTTCTTGTAGGTATCAGCCAGTTCTTCAAATGTCACTTCTTCATCACTGGTGTCACTTTTAGATGTACAAACACCAGTTAGAGAAGTAACTAGTTTGGCAGATTCTTCTTCAGAATTACTTTCTGAATCACAGTCAGACCAAGTAACAGTCATTCCTTTCTTTTGTTTCTTAAGAAAGGTTGGACATTCAGCTCGAATATGCCCATATCCTTCACAGCCATGGCATTGAATTCCTCTGCCTTGGTTTCCCTTCTCTTCTGACCTTGGTCTTCTGCTGGAACTGTCAATGTCAGAGGGAATGTTATGAACATTAGACCTTGACTTTGGATCTATTCTTTTGATGAGTTTGTTGAACTGTCTTCCAAGCATGGGTATAGATTCTGAAATATTTTCTTCTTCATCCTCCTTGTTTTCAACATCAGTGTTGGATACAAGTGTTATGCTCTTGTTCTTCTTGTCACCCTTATCAGTGATCCCCATCTCAAAAGTCTGAAGAAACCCAATAAGTTCATCCACTTTCAACTTGCTGATGTCCTGGGCTTCCTCTATGGCAGTTACCTTCATTGCAAATCTTTTAGGCAAGGATCTGAGAATCTTTCTCACCAGTTTTTCTTCTGACATCTTTTCTCCCAGTGCTCCTGAGGTGTTGGCAATCTCCAAGATGTTCATGTGAAACTCATGAATGGTTTCATCTTCCATCATTTTTTGATTCTCAAACTTGGTAGTCAACATCTGAAGCCTTGACATTTTTACTTTGGAAGTGCCCTCATGAGTAGTTTTGAGAGTGTCCCAAACTTCCTTGGCCAGTTCATATTGATGTACTAGTCTGAAAATGTTTCTATCAATTCCATTGAACAAGGCATTTAAAGCTTTGGAATTTCCCAGGGCTAACTCATCTTCTTCTTTACTCCAATCTTCCTCAGGCTTCAGACTGATTGTCCCATCTTTCTCAGTTATGGTGGGATGGTTCCATCCTTTGTCAGCAGCTCTCCAAGCCTTTTTGTCCAGAGATTTTAAGAAGGCAATCATACGAGGTTTCCAGTAGTCATAATTAGTTCCATCCAGAATGGGTGGTCTATTTCCAAAAACTCCTTCTTTGTCCATAGTGCCAGAAAGTGATATCCCTAGATCTCACCCAGTAATATAGGCAGGGTGCCTGCTCTGATGCCAATTGTAATTCTGGCTGCAGATACTCAATGTCACGTTCAATGTTGTGACACCGTATCTGACTTTCTATAAGACAGTAAATACAAAAACAGTAAAGAACACAGTCAATTGTTTACCCAGTTCAGTGTGCAACAACACCTACTTTGGGGGCTACCAAGCCAGGGAGGAAATCCACTATAAGAGATTTTAATTCAGGAATAAACCAACCAGTTTATCTCCTTCACTTAAGACCTACCCAATGAAACTTCAATCTAAGTACAACTTAAACCTGAGTTCCCACTCACTCCCCCTCAATCACAGCAGTGATACATAAAACAATTTGACTAATGAATTGATGAAGACACTCTTCAAAAACATACACTTGATTAAGCTTCACAGCTTTTTAATCAAGCAACACAAACACTCTTGCTTCACAGCTTTGAGTGATACACACACCTAACTTGACTCTGCTTCACAGCTTTAGTCAAGAGACATACAAACACTCTTGCTTCAAAGCTTTGAGTGCTACACAGCCCTTACAATTAAAAACCTATTCCAAGTCACTTATCACAATGATAATTGCTTGGATTACAATAGTTAAAACTATACAGCTTCTAAATGATCTTCTGTCAAAAAAGGGATTACCTTCAAAACAGCAGCTCTGTTGAATATATAGCAGTTGCATCTTCAGTTAGGGTTTCCCCAAAAAGCTAGGGTTAGTTCCATTTGACCTTAAGACTAGGTCACAGGACTTTATCAACCAGGTTAGGGTTGAGCTAGGTTAACCCAAAGAAAAAGCAGGATTCTGTTCTAGAAAGACTGAGTCATTTTCCTGAAAAAACTCAGAATTAACCAAACTGCAAACCTGTTAGTTCAGAACAGGATGTCTTAACATTTGTTATGACATCTGAATTCCTGTTTACTGATTTTGGTAAATGTGATCATTTTGCAAAATGCTCAGATACACACTCATAAACATCAGTACCTGTATGACAATATTTTTCTGCAAAGGTACCTAAAAAATTTGTACCTAATAAACTAGAATGTTATGACATCTGTCATGACATTCATACACCTGGTTTTGCCAAAAATGCATGCCAATACCTAAACAACTACACTTACTTCTAAATAATGAACCAAACCACAAAAAGAACAATGATACAAAGATATTCAACATGTATTAATCTTCAACCAAGTTCATATACAAAATGATTAAAAGAAATAAATGAAGTCTAGGTTGGCTACTTCTAACCTTGACACAAAAAGAGCTTATCTACTCATGGTCATAATACCTTGACCAATGTATGAACAATGAGTGTTGATGAACATTAATCTTCAAGTCTCCTTGATTCAAGATGCAAGAGTATTTTCTCCTCTAAAAAGATAAGAACCAAAGGTTTCTAAGTAATGATGTTATGATATTATGATCCATAGATCAAAAGGTTTCTACACCTCAAATCAGATTTTCTTCCTTCCAAAAGATAAAACTTGGTGAAAAGTTTCCCTAAAATGTGGCAAAAAGTAGCCAAAAAGTATGGCCATCTACGCTCTATCGTCGTGCGACCATAAAGCATCATTTGGCAACGCTGGCTAGATGCCACACGTGACCAGCTGGGTGTGTTATAACCCCGAGAGAGCATCTTTCATCGCTCGGCGACAAGAATGCTTCACCGGATGGTCCTTCTTTCGCCAGGCGATCCAGGAGCGAAGAAATACAAAAACGAACCCAAAATAATCATCTTTTCTTCACCATTTTCTTCGGGCGACGCATCCTATCTCCTGGCGATCCTTTGTAGAATCAACACATTTATTTCTCTTTCTTAGAAAGCATAAATTCTCCCTTTAGCCATCTTATCTGCACAAATTTTTCTGAAACACTAACGAACAAATTAAACATTCATAATTCTATGTACTCATGTAAAATGACTTAAAATAAGTATTTAACCTAATCAAAAGTAAAATAAAAGGTTTGAAAGTGTCAATAACTGATATGAATTTTATACAAAAGTTAACACTTAGCGTGCACGTTTCTACCACTGAGGTGGCTATACATCCATTCATATAATTGAATCAAAATATATATATAATATAAACATGGATATGTTGGATGGAGAAGCGTCAGTGCCCTAGATTCCGTCGTCTTCTCCGGTAGCTCCTCTTTCAAAACCTGTAAAACACAAGGAATTAGCAACCCAAAAATATCATACCCCGCTAAATCAAGGGCTGCGAGTTTGATGGGATGATTATTTTGGTCTAAAACTTGATGGTTTAAAAGTTATGGCGCAAGCAAGGAAGATATGAGCAAACATGGCATCCTATGATTCTGACTGCATGGGGTCACGATGATGATGCAAACATGTACTAGTGAGACTTAGGAATACATTAGTAATGTTAATACATGTTAAAGCAAACAGAAAATCAAGATATGAATATTATCCATATTATGAAACCGGCGATGCCATGTAATGCAATTTCACATGTTTTTGACCATCCAATTTGGTCCAAACTTACCCTTTAGGCTTGCTGGGAGAGAATATAATGAAGGTTTTATAGTGAAAGGGCATGTAAGTAAGAATTTTAAGATTTAGGGTTCTTGAGAGAAGTTTGGAAATTTTGACAAGTTTTAGGCAAGGGTTTTTCGTGTCTTTGTATGAGAATTAATGAGGGCATATATAGTGGAAATTAGGTCAAAGTCATGTGGGCTTGGACCATGTAGAAGAAGATATAGTTTTATCTTATTTATTTTTCATTATTTAATGAATAAATCAAAAAATAATTAAAATAATTAAAATAAAAATAGGTCATAGGGTGGAAGAACAAGATCCGAGGTGTATGAGGGGTATAAAGCATTTTTGGACTCTTAAACCATGGCCTAATAGCCCAAACTATCAAGCTTGCTCAATTTGAACTTCATGCATTTGCTCAAAATTTCTCAACTTGCAATGGTCATAAATCACTCAATTTTTATCTTTTGGAAATGATCTTTGACTTTTTTTGAAAACTCAATATGTCCTATACAACATCTATGTTTATCATTTTTGCTTTAAATGACTTTATCTTGATGCAAGTTGCCTTGACAAAAAGTGTCTTTTTGTTGACTTTTGAAATTACCTATAATGCATTGGCTTATATCTCCCAAATGATGCATTTTTCGGACTTGAGCTTAGAGAGGCAAAGTTCTATAGAATTGAATTCCCTTCAAAATGATATTTGGTTGGGGAAAAGATAATGAAGCGTGTGAAATTTATGCTTGGTCAAAGTTCAGTTGACTTCTCCTAAGGAAACCCTAATTTGGCAACTTTTGACTTTTGATGATTTGAGGGGTTTGCTTGAAGAATCATGATCAACCCTTGATCATATGATGAATATTACTTCAAAATTTTTATATTGACCAAAAATCTTGAAGTTTGACTGTATGTTGACCATAGTTGACTTTTTATCCAATATAGTTGATTTTCACTCATATGAGCCATTGACTGAGCAAACTTGTGATACAAGGCTTGAAACTTGACATGAGCATTCTTAGGGACATATGAAGAACCATGAAAACCACTTGAGACCATGGAAACCCAATCTTCCTTGAGAAATACAAAACCCTATTTGTGATTCCATTGAGCATTTGAGAACACTAGGAGAATGTCTTGAAGAAAATGGGAGGGAAATTTTTTGGATATAACAGTCACCGTCATCTTCTATATAATATTCTTAATGTTCTTGTTGGTGGCTTCCACTGTGCCATTCATCTTTGGTCGATACAGAGAAGAGTTGTGGTGCTTAATCTTGAATTGCATGTAGAATTCTATGATCATAGTATTGTTAAGATTAGTACCATTATCTATGATAATTCTCTTGGGGATTCCATATCGGTAAATAAGATTATGCTTAATGAATCAGACAATAACATTATTGGTAACAGAGGCAAACGAGGCCGCTTCAACCCACTTCATGAAATAATTAATGGTGACGAGGATGGAATGATGTCCATTAGAAGCAGTAGGCTTACTCTCTCCAATCATATTAATGCCCCACGTTACAAATGGCCTAGGAGCAGTCAAGACATTCATAGGTACTGGAGGCACATGTACTTTGTCAGCATAGATCTGGCACTTGTGACACGTTCTTGAGTGGTGATGGCAGTTAATTTCCATAGTCGACCAATAGTATCCCGCTCTCAGAATCTTCTTATCCATAGTATGTCCACTGGAGTGAGTACCAAAGGTACCTCTGTGCATGTCCTCCATAATTTTCTCCACTTCCTTATTGTATACACATTGAAGCAGAGTCGAATCATGATTGTGTTTGTACAGAATCCCGTTACTCAGGAAGAACTTGGTTGAGAACCTCCGTAGGAATTTCTTGTCGTTGATAGATGACCCCTCGGGGTACTCTTGAGCCTCAAGGTATCTTTTCACTTCATGAAACATGGCTTCTCTTCTACTCCTCCAGTGTCAACTTTATAGCAATGTGTCAGTTCATCTAGCCTCTCAATGGTAATTCTGGGAGCCTCGTTGTCCCATCTGACTTTAAACATAGACGACATGGTTACTAATGCATCTTCCAATTGATTCTCTTCTCGTGGGATGTGCTCAAAGGTGATTTCCTCGAAGTACATGATTAAGGTAAACACATGTTCTCTATAAGGAATGAGATTCGGGTGCTTAGTATCCCATTATCCCTTGCTTTGACTGATTACCAGGGTTGAGTCCCCATATACATTCAAGAGCTTGATCCTCAAGTCAATAGCAGCTATGATGCTCATGATGCATGCTTCGTATTCGGCCATATTGTTGGTACAACCAAAGCAAAGTCTGGCAGTAAAGGGTGTATGGTAACCCTGCGGAGAGATAATTACAACACCAATTTCATTGCCAAGTGCATTAGAAACTCCATCAAAAACCATAGTCCATCGGGATCCTGGCTCAAGTCCTTCATACGGTCCAGGTTCTTCATAATCCATTACTAGCATAATATTCTCGTCTAGAAACTCGAAATTCATAGACTGGTAGTCGTCTACAGATTGATGAGCCCAATAGTATGACAATACACTTCCTTTGATTGCCTTCTGAGTGGTGTACTGAATGCCGTATTCTGTTAAGATCATTTTCCATCGGGCTATTCTTCCGAAGAGAGATGGCTTCTCAAATATGTATTTGATGGGATCCATCTTAGAGATCAGAAAGGTAGTATGAGTCAGATTATACTGTCTTAGTTGGCGAGCAGCCCATGCCAAAGTGCAGCAAGTTTTCTCGAGCAGTGAGTATCTGGTTTCACAGTCATTAAACTTTTTGCTAAGTTAGTATATTACGTGCTCTTTTCGACCAGGCTCGTCATGTTGGTCCAATACACACCCCCATTGAATTCACTAGCACTATTAGGTACATAATTAGAGTTCTTCCTTCAACTGGTGGCATCAGAATTGGAGGTTCTTGTAGGTACTCCTTCAACTTGTAAAAGGCTATCTGGCAGTCGCCGTTCCATTTTACTACCTGATCTTTCTTCAACGGGTTGAAGATTGGCTCACAAGTAGCAGTCAAATGAATAATGAATCGGGAAATGTAATTCAGTCATCCCAAGAAACCTCTGACTTCCTTCTCGGTACAGTGAACAGGAATTTCTTAAATAAGCTTTGACTTTAGCGGGATCAACTTCAATACCTTTACCACTAACAATGAAACCCAAGAGCTTATCGGATCTCACCCCAAATATGCATTTGTTCGGATTCAATCTCAGCTTATACTTCTTTAGTCTCTCAAATAGCTTGTGTAGATGGTCAAGATGTTATTCTTTAGTCTGCGATCTGGCTATCATATCGTTGATGTAGACCTCTATCTCATGGTGAATCATGTCATGGAACAAAGCTACCATTGCACGTTGATATGTTGTGTCGGTGTTCTTTAGCCCAAAAGGCATAACCTTGTAGTAGAAAGTGCCCCATTGTGTGACGAAGGCTATTTTCTCCATGTCTTCAGGTGCCATATTAATCTGATTATAACCCGAGAAACCGTCCATGAAAGATAATACCTTGTGTTGAGCGGTGTTGTTAACTAGAACATCAATATATGCACATGGGAAGTCATCTTTGGGGCTCGCCCTATTCATATCCTTGTAGTCTACATACATACATACCTTGTCGTCTTTCTTTGGTACCAGAATAACATTTGCTAACCATTGAGGATATGATGTAACAGCTAAGAAACCTATGTTAAATTGTTTCATAACTTCGGCCTTGATCTTCTCTGACATCTCAGGACGCATGCGACAAACCTTTTACTTTATTGGAGAACAACCCTCTTTCATCGGCAGATGGTGAACCACAATATTAGTATTGAGCCCTGACATGTCTTCGTATGACCAAACAAAGATCTCAATATATTCATGCAACATCTGTATTAACGTGTTCTTGACACTGTCCTCTAAGTTGGCGCATATCTTGACTTCTTTTCTGTCTACTTCAGTACCCAAGTTTACAATTTCAAATGGCTCTTCATGTGGTTGAATAGCCTTTTCCTCTTGTATTAATAGTCTGGCAAGTTTTCCAAGTATTTCACAATCTTCCTCACCTTCATTCTCAGCTTGGTAGATCGGATTTTCAAAGTCATAAGTGGCAATAGCAGAGTCGTTATCAACGAGATCCAAAGTTGATGTGGATCTGCAATTTATTGTGTGGGCGCGTGTAAGAACACGTAGCTATTTGAAAATGATAAAAGTGAAAAGAAATATAGAGAGTGAAAAATTTGAATGCAAAATGTCCAATGCTTTATTAAATGAAAATATGTTTATGAAATGACAACCCTTAACAAACGAACCGTTGTGCCCCGGGTAAGGCACAAGGTTTAAAGTCATTATTTAAATATTACATCACCACTCTTTGAAATCAATAAAAACAGAAATTTAGCTATTACTCCTGACTAAAGGAGATAGAGATAATGTCTCGAGTCTCCCAGTTGTTGGGTCCGTTGCCGATGGTAGGAAAGATCCAGCTGTCAAGGTCATAATCATTGTCAACATCTTCTATTATGTTGACTCCGTTTTTACTAACACAAAATGGTGGTCTTCCAGCACGAGAGCAAGGAACAGCCCTCTGACCCTCTGCAATGAAACCCAAACCAAATTTGTCGGATTTATATGGAATGTCAGGAAGCTGACCCCAAGTAGTATAACCACCTTCTTCTACAACAATTTTAGCGTCTTTCAGTGAAGCCATTATGGGCAGAACCCTGGTAACTTTGAGAATGGAAGAGACGTCTTCAGTTGAGGTAGGAGGGAGGACTTCAAAAGTTTGATAGGGAGTCTTGATGAATTCGCCGTCCATATCTACATACTGGAAAGAGTTCAAGTAGCTAACCATATACTCTTCTTCACCACAGACAGTAACAATCTTTCCATTCATAGGATATTTTAACTTCTGCTATAGAGTCGAGGTAACAGCGCCTGCCCCATGGATCTAGGGGCGTCCAAATAAACAAGAATACGCTGTCCGAATATCCATAACATAGAAGGTAGATTCAAATACTTCCGAACCTACTTTTATCAGAAGATCTACTTCTCTGTGCACCATCCTCTTTGACCCGTCAAAATATCGAACTATAATATCAATGGGTTTCAGTATAATCCCTCCATAATCAAGTCTGTCAAGAGCACCCTTCGGTAGAACATTCAACGAAGAGCCAGTATCAACCAATACATGAGCCAGAGTAGTGCCCATGCATTCAATGGAGACATACATGGCCTTGTTGTGATTTCTTCCCTCAGGAGTTAGGTCAGCATCAGAAAAACCTAACCCATTGTCAGTTGTCAAGCTAGCAACATAGTTCTCAAATTTATTGATAGGAATATCTTGTGGCACATGAGCAGACTTCAAGAATTTCACCAAAGCTTGCGCATGGCGTTCAGAACACATTAGTAGAGATAACATGGAGATTTTGGAGGGGGTATTCCCCAACAGTTCAACAATCTTGTGATCGCTCTTACAGATAATCTTCCAAACCTCATCTAACTCTTTCCTAGAGGTGTCTTTAATTGCAACTTTTTTAGGCGCCTCCATCCGGGCAGGCTCTGTTATTTGTTATTTGTCCCGGGTCTTAGTAGTTGACTTGGTAGCAGTAACTCGAACAGGTGTAGCAACAGTCTTCGGAGAGATTTCCGGTGAGAAAACCCTTCTGCTCCTAGTAACCTTACTGGTCCCAGCAATATTGTCAATGTTGGAATCAATAGCTTCAATACTTTCATCTTCAATAGTTGGTAGTTCTTGCTTGATGCCATGGTAGTAGACGTCAGGTCCATAGTTCCAAGGAATAGCTTTATCTGAGGAATATGGAATAGGTCCAGGTGTGGTGATTATCAGAGGAGCAACTTTTATATTGGTACTAATCCTTCCAGGACCTTTGGAGGTGATCCTGACAGAAGGGCCAGATATTACAGATAAGTCTTGAAACGGATTCTCAGCAGACGGAATCTTCTCAACCAGAATTATGTGATTGTCAATTAGGCGTTGAATGCCTTCTTTTAGTAACTTGCAGCCATTGGTTTGGACTGCACAACAGTAAAATCTTTCAATACAACCCGAAAATAAATTGTCCTGCAACAGATTCTCTTTGATAATTGGGAGGGGAGTAACCAGTTCACTTACAGTAGCAACATAAATAACATCATCAATAGCACTTACACCATTGTCATGCTTCGACATTGGTGCAGTAATTACATTTGGAGTCTCCGGAGGATCAAAATCAATCTCTTTATTGTCAACCATATCTTGAATCTTGTTTTTAGGGCCCTGCAATTGTTGGTGGCGTGCCCAGGACTGTTGGAATTATAGGCACACTTTGCATTTGGATTGTAGCGGGGAGAGGAGGTGTTGAGATTCTGAGGAGGCTCCCTTAATGTTATCAAATCCTCTTTCAGTAAATGTTGTAATGCATGAGACATTGGCATGCTGATCTTCATAAATTGTCTTCTCGGAGCGTCTGCCCTACGCTGACTGCCCTGTTGTTGTTGAACAGGAACATGATTGGAAATTATCACATGTCTTACAAAATGATTGCGGTCACTTTTAACACGTCCCTTCTGTCCAATAAATAGCATTGGTCTCCTTCTTACAATTGAATGTCTTCTTCACAGCACTCGAAGACGCGGCCACTTGAATTTTTCCGCTCTTGATACCACTTTCGACACGTTCCTCGGTTAGAATCAGCTCAGTAAAACCAGATGAGGAGCTTCCGATAAGGTGATTAAAGAAAGGCCCTGTCAAAGTTCCCATGAACATATCCACCAGCTCCCTATCAGACAGTGAAGGTTGAACTCTTCCATCCAAATCTCTCCACTTCTGGGCATACTCTTTGAATCCTTCATTCGAGCCCATAGTCATATTTTGGAATTGCACGCGAGTTGGTGCAAGGTCAGCATCATATTGATACTGCTTGAAAAAAGAAGCATCCAATTCTTCCCAAGTACGAATGTTGGTTCCTTCCAGCTGATAGAACCATTCCAGTTGTGTCCCAAATAAACTCTCTTTAAAAAATTCGACCCATAACTTTCTATCAGCAGTATGGGGTTGGATCTTCCGAACATAAGATCTCAGATGAAGCTTTGGACAAGACACACCATCATATCTAGAAAAGGTAGGAACCTTGAAATTTTGAAGTATAACAACACCCGATATAAGACTCAACTCTTTAAAGTCCAGCCCAGACACTTTTTGTATCTCCATAGCATTACATCGATCTTCCAGTTGCTTGTATCTGTCACCAGCAGGAGGATGCTGCTCATCAGAATAGTCTTTATCCTCAAGAATTTTACCAGGACCATGGTTGCTTCTGCCTTCAACTTTAATAATTCTATCGTCTTCCTCATGATTGTCATCTTCATCAGAGGAAATAACACAGTTCTGAGCTTGCTTGGGGAGGTTTTTGAACCTTCTCCCCATGTTAAGGATGACTGGTTTCCGAGTCTTCTTCTTTTTGGCGTAAGCGTCATCATCTCTTTTTGCCCCTGGGCTAAGTTCAAGAGTGTTTCTTGGAATTGGGCATTTTGTTCTTGGAGTTCCTTGACAGTGTATTCTAGAGCCATCTTTTACTGAAATAAACATCAAGAATATGAGAAAACCTGCTGATAGAGTACCTGTTATGTGATGATATGCATGATATTCAAATGCAAGTGCAATGTTTTCAAGGACCTTTGCGGGATTTAAATTTGTTTAAACAAAAGGAAACAAAAGAAATTTTAGTAATAAGCTCAAATTATAATTGCTTTCTAGGTTTATAATGACAACAAAAAGAGTTACAAAGAAGCAAAATATGAATTCAAGTCTCCCATGGACACTTCCTCTTTGTGTTGACATATTCTTTAAGACTTTGTTCTTCATGGAGTCATTTTGTCAGCTCCAGTACTTTATTCTCACTAGCATAGAACTGAGCCTCGAAGGTATATCTTTCCTCCTTGAGCTGAATCCAGGACTTCTGTAGTTCTTCAAAGTTAGTAGGCATATCGGGATGAAGAACGATATGAGAAACATCCCCTTCAAAAACAGGCTCTACAGCCACTTGTAAGATAGCAGGATATGGCATTTTAAGATTCTGAGCACAAGACCGCACCCATTTGAGGTAAGGCTCTAGAGGAGTGGAATTCTTGTGTCCTAAAGTATTGCTATCAATATTGTTGACCGTGCCTCAAGCACGTATAAACCTTTGATGGTAATTCCTCGCTTCTTTATAGTACAAGTGTGGAGGGAATGCAAGACATCTCCAAGCAAAGTAGGTACCAAATTATGGGTGAGGAATATTTTGATGGCATTCATATCTATGAATTGGCCCGGATTAGGGAACAATATCAAACCATAGATTAGCAAAGCCAAAACATCCTCAAAAGCATGAAAATTCATGGCATCTAGAAACCCCTGAGCCTTCTCTATCATAAATTTAGGAGAAAAATCCTTGACTTCATTCCTTATTTCCCAATTAGATACAATGTCTGATCGTTTCAAATGTAAGGCTACTACAACATCTTCAGGTTTCAGAACTTGCTCTAAATCGGTGAAAGGTATCTGATCAAGAATAGGCACTCCGAGTAATTTAGAGAATTCTTCTATTGTGGGCACCAACTGATAATCTGGGAAGGTAAAATAGTGTTGCTTAGGGTCAAAGAACTGGAAAAGAATGCTCATCATGTCATCCTGGAAACCAGTAGTAACCAAACTAAGTAGATTACCATGTTTCTTAGTGAACTGAGAATTGTCAGGAACCTTTGAGACTAATTCCTCAAGTTTGGAAGGTATCCTTACGAAGTTGATCCAAATGGTAATCCTACGACTGGAAGCCATGACCCTGCAACACAAAACAAAGATAAATCCCCTAGATCCTTGAAATGGTTAGTCATGATATGATGTTATAATGTCATGTTTAAATAGATAATCAAACACAAGCAAAGCACACAAAGGCCTTAGGTTTAATGTTTGCATGGGGTTAAGGTAAGTACCCTCTTGAAGTTTAGTTGGCTTAACCTGTCTTAAAGAAGTAACCGGGTTCTAGGGATCTCAATATTACTGATTTTCCCCACAAATTTTTCTAGCACGGCAAATGACTTGCCACCAAACAAAACTCGAGAGTCGAATCTCAATAAGCGTAGCATTGAGTATCAACCAACTTGGAAATGCACCAAAGTCGGCTATCTCACTACCTTCTAATGGCTAAGTTGGGTCAATTAAGGTCCTAAAGGTCAGTTAGTTCTTATGACACCACGCGACAACATAGTATTCTCCCCGACTGACTCGAGAGACACCAGTACAAACCAATGTGTCGCACTAACATAGCCATCACTTCAACCATATCAATATACGCTGTATAGTTTCCATGATCTATTGCTACTTACCTAAAATTCTCCCAGATCCGGGTGTGGGATCTTTGCAAGAAAAGAAACCTGAGAAAACCCCAAATGTAAAGCATACAAGACAAACAAGGAAAGCATTTAAAAATGATCTAACTCTAAAGGTAACCCCACTTTTAGTTCCCCGGCAGAATTACCAGTTCCGTAATATGGTGGGAGAACTGACTTGGTTTTCATTTTATCACAAATGTTGAGGATAGCTAGAGTCGGCATCGAATTTTCTTTTATCCAATAAGGAAAGGGTGAAAATAACAGGAAAGACCTTGAGATTTTTAAGTTCGGGGGGTAGATTATGAAAAGGGAAAGTGTTAGCACCCTTTTCATACGTAGTTATCTACAGGATCTTAATGGCTAGCTCCCTTTGTTTGAAAATTCTTTGTGTTCGTATGTTTGAAAATATTTTGAAATTTTCCAATAGTTAGGAAACTTTGTAATGATTCTTGTATTAGTTAAGAATGCGTACAAAGTGTTCATTTAAAAACATTTTGAAAGTGCGACAGTGAGAAATGTTTTTGTTTTGAAAAATGTGAGCAAGTGATTAAGAACTATCTACCTACTCAAGGTCTTTCGTATTATTTTCCTCCTCCTTTAGAGATAGTGCTATTCGTACCATTAGTTGGTAGGTAGCCCTATCTATTGGATGTAAAGGGGCAAGCGCGGGTCATCGTACAGTCATAAAGGCAACTTGTAGGGGCGCTTTATCAATTTTATCGTAAGGGACTAGACCATTTTACCGAAAGGCAACATCTAAGGGTCATCGAGGGAATACGATATTTTTAATAGAGGGACAATGCTAAAGCGTCCCCACGTTCGAGGGACATGACTATTTTTTTTATTCCAAAGGCGACAAGTGTGGTTACCCTAGAGATACGAGTGTGAGAAGTGTATCATGTTTCAAGTATTTGTCTTTGATTAAGATTAGATATTGTTTGATTTTAATCTTGCCATACAATCCTATTAAGATAAACAGTTATAAGGAAAGCGATAAATGCATAAAGTAAAGATAAAAATTAAAGATTCTTACGCTATTACAAGGCTTCGGAAATGGGGGGTACAATTAGTAAAAAACGCTGGAAAAGAGTAAAACCCTGATTATCTATTACAAACCATAAGCAGTTACAATAACCAAAAATGCGAAAATAATAAAAATACGCCAAGCGATAGAACAGGAAAAGGGAAAGGAAACTGCTTGGATTGATTTTTAATAGAAAATACTAGATTGTTAACCTAATGACCTAATTGATTTTAATTAGTTCAAAAAAAGAAATCGATCAATTAAGTTAATCACACCCTAAACTGATTTTAATCAATTAAAAACCTTAAAAAAAATAATAATAAAGTTTATTAGTTAACCAAAAACTAAAACCTAATGTTGATTAGGGTTTGTGAGAAGATTAATTGAAAAAAATGGTTTAATTTGATGAATTTAGGGTTTTTAAAGGTGAAAATAGTATTAAAAAATAGGGTTTTAAAAATGTTACCAGGGCTGGGTGTTGAACCCACGCCCTCTGCCCTTTCACTCAGCACCTTCACCACCAGGCCAGGCGCACCTTGGTGTTAGGAAATAGCTTCAGCGTGTTTTGTAAACTATCTTGCAAAAATATGAAAACGTAAGGAAAATAAATGGCAAAAGGTTGGATCGAACCCATGACACCAATGCCTTAACGCACACGCTTCAACCGTTGGGGCGATGATACATCCATTAATTTAACTGAAACAAAACATATATAATATAACAACGTGGCCTGAACCAGAGAGGCGCCGGAGCCCTAGCTTCGGTCGTCTTCTCTGGTAACATGTTTTTGTCAAACTTGTAAAACATAAGAGGTTAGCAAGCCAAAAATACCCTACCCCCCTAAATCGAGGGCTGTGAGTTTGATGGGATGACTATTTTGGGCTAAAACAACCTAGTTTAAGAGTTATGGCGAAAACAATGTAGATCAGTGTAGCTATGGTGCATCTCAATTCTGGTTGCATGGGACCTCCACGATGATCCAAACATGTACTGATGAACCTCAAGAACACGTTAGTAATGTTAGATTTAATCAAAATAGTATGGAAAAAAATTATGAATACATGAAACAACGATAAGGTGGTGCTGCATGCAGAGGTGTTTTGATCCCTTTAGATCGTTGCAATTGATCTCATCTTACCCTCTAATCTTCCTGAGGATGAATATGATGATTAGTTTATGATGAAAGGCACCGTAAATAGGGTTTGAAGTTTTTTAGGGTTCTTTGAAATTTTGTTAGATTTTTGACAAGTTTTGAGGCAAGGGTTTTTCTCTCCCCTTTGTATGAGAATGAATGTGAATATATAGGACAACTTAGGCCAAAGATATGGGTTTGGTCTTTGTGTAAGAAAGGCCTATATTTTATCTTATTTA
The DNA here is from genome assembly GCA_948472305.1 of Vicia faba. Classification (NCBI taxonomy): domain Eukaryota; kingdom Viridiplantae; phylum Streptophyta; class Magnoliopsida; order Fabales; family Fabaceae; genus Vicia; species Vicia faba. The sequence continues at coordinate 1,660,153,356 of OX451736.1, forward strand.
TTTTTGAAATATTAATGAATAAATCAAAATAATTAAAATAAAATAGGTCAAGGGGTGTATGAACAAGGTTTGATGTGTATAAGGAGTATAGAGCACGTTTGGACTCTGAAACAATGGCCCAATAGTTCAAAATATCAAGCTTGCTCAATTTGGACTTCATGTATTTGCTCAAAATTTCCCAACTTGCACTTGTCATAAATCTCTCAATTTTCATATTTTGAAGGTGATCTTGGACTTTTTGGAAAGCTCAATATGTTCTCTTCAATACCTCTTTTGATCATTTTTGCATTTGGATACTTTATCTTGATGTAAGTTGCCTTGACAAAAAGTTTCTTTTTGTTGACTTTTGAAATGACCTGTAATGTATTGGCTCAAATTTCTCAAATGAATCATTTTTTGGACTTGAGATTAGAGATACAAAGTTATATAGAATTTAATTTTCTTCAAAATGATTCGTGGTTGAGGAAAAACTGATGAAGCATGTGAAAGTTATGCTTGATCAAAGTTCAGTTGACTTTTCCTAAGAAAACCCTAATTTGACAACTTTTGACTTTTTATGATTTGAGGGCTTTTCTTGAGGATTCATGATCAAACCTTGATAAAATGATGAATATGACTTCAAAATGTTGATTTTGACCAAAAATCTTGAAGTTTGACTGTATGTTGACTACAATTGATTTTTTACCCAATATAGTTGATTTTCAGTCATGTGAACCATTGACTGAGCAAACTTGTGATGCAAGGCTTGAAACTTGGTATAACATTCTTTAAGACATATAAGAGAACATGAGTTCCATTTAAGACCTTTGAAACCCAAAATTCCTTGTGAAAAGTGAAACCCTAGTTGTGGATCCATTGCTTAGGAGGATAATTTGTCTGGTCAATTCTTGAGTATCTTTGAGCATTTGAGAACCCTAGGAGAATGATTTGAAGGAAATAAGGGGGAAATTTTGGGGTACAACACACAGGTCCCATGATATCCATGTGTAGTAAGCTCAAGAACAATAGAGGTAGTTAGATGTTGAATCTTTTTGTGTGACATCTTGGTCTATTTCCATATCTGGAAGTCTCCACAAATCTTCCCTTATTCAATATTAATATTAGGAAGAACAAAGATGGACTTATCCAAGGAATTCTTTTTCATACTAATGATATTTAATGGCCAAGCTTTATGTACCATAATTTAGTTTCATCCATGTTGGAGATCATACAAGATTGAAGTTGATCCTTTGATTTAAAACACCACATATAATTCTTTGATGATATGGTACCCTTATTTATTTGTTAGAGATGTTTATTAGTGATTATACATTAAGAACCATTGAAATTGATGGGTAATTCTTAGTCACATAGTTGGATAATTCTTATGTGGTTTTTAGTAAGACCTTAAAAAAAGGAGAATATCATCCAGACTAGGGAGGCATGGGTAGTCCATTTTTCCATTTCCAAAAAATTTTCGTTTAGCTCCCTCACCAAAAGTAACAGATATTTGAGTAAGACTTTAGATCTTTCAAGTAATCATCTTCTCCAGTCATGTGTCTGAAGCAACCACTATCAAAATACCAATCTTCACGAGAGAAAGCTCTTAAGGAAGTGTGGTAAATGTGACTTATAGTTACTTCTTTGGCTTTCCATACTTATTAAGGGTGGACATCTTTTGAAGTATTCATGATTGGATGATAATGATAATAGTAATATGGTCTACCATACAATTTTTAGCAAAAGTGTCTTATACGGCCGTGTTGACCACAATAGTGTGATAATTCATTATGTGTGAGGTGTAACACTCTAAATTCTAAGTACTTAATTTATAAAAACATTGGAAATAATTACTCAAAACAGGTATCACATTTTCTACACATAAAACAACTTTCTCAAACATCATATTATAGCAGCAGAATTAATATTAAACAACTAAGGCTCCTTTCTCAAACATAACATTTTCTCCACATAAAACAACTAAGTCTCCTTTATCCGAGTATCTATAACACATGCGTAAATGCAACACATAGAATAAAAAGAGGGTGAGAATATATTCACATATATTAACGATGCATAAAGCAACAAGGATAGAACATATCAAACATATTCGATTAACACAAATTTACAATATACAAAGTCATCATGAAATGTGTATTTTCTCTACTTCCATGTACGTGGTACCATCCTACAACACTGGACCAAGGTCCGACAACACTGGATATCAGAGTTATGTTAATGAGGGATTCCCAACACTAGAATGAAGTCCTACAACACTAGACAAAAGTCTTACCTATCTCCTTTATACATGATGCATGATGTTACAAACAAATGCAAATAATCCCCATCCTAACCTCCTATTCCCATTATAACTTATCAATCAACACACTAGATCTAAGTCCTTATACACTATAGCAAAGTCCTACAACAATAGACCAGAGTCCTACAACACTGGTTCCTCTTTGAACCTAAAACTCAGCATAAACATCGCCGACATAAGGCCATAACAGTGGTTCCTCTTAGAACAACAATATCAATATACCTTAATAGTTTTCCTCTTCATGAAGAAATCAACACAAAACTTAGCATAATAAGACACTTATACAATTACCTAACAATGCTAATCAAAAAGGTAAAAACAACATTACGCACAACCATCAATATTCAACAAGTATACTCAGAACTTAAGAGAACTCACAATAACTCTAACACTTTTTATACAATATTAAAAGTCACCATGTGTACTCTAACCTTAACTAACTTAACTCATAACAACTCTAAACATTTCAGACTTAAGTCTAGCTCATCAATTAATTCAAATTCAACTCATTTGATTCTTGCTCAACTCGAAACCATATGAAACTCAACTCTAACAAATTAAATAACTTAAATATACTAAACTATAAACATATCAATTCAACTCTAAACAACTCAAACTCGAGTTATTTATAATTATACTCAAATTCCTTAAATTGCTCCAAAGGTTTTTGAAAAACCCTTGTCTTAAACTTTAACATTGTCTCACCCCATTGACAAGGGTTTTCCAAAACCCTCGCCTTAAATCTAAAAATGTTTTGATCTGATTTTAAGCGTTTCCACAACTCTATTGGTAATAGTTTAAAAATATAACTCTAAAAATAATCAAAGTTTTGTAAGATGAACTGGAAAGCTCTAAAAACATGAAAAATGAGACATAGGACACAAATGAATACGACTCAAAATTCGCCAAACATGACCGTGAAACTTGTCGCCACCCGACCTTCGATCGCCTCCGCCGTTAGTCAGACCCCTATCATCCGCCGCCAGACTAACCCCCTCAGGCCCCCGACCTCCGTCGGATGCCGCCTATCCACATGCTTGGCCATCGCGTCACGAATCTAATCTCTTGTCACCTCCTTTCAAATGCGACCCGCCGCGTAGCTGATCTCTGCCGTCCTTCATCGCCCACCGCTTGCCAACTGACTTTCAATTTTCCCACTTTTTGGGATTTTTTTCCCCGATTTTTTGGATTTTTGTGATTTGTGATTTTTCTCACTATTGAATAGATTCCAAACTTGCATATTTGAGTCCCAACGACTCCTAAACGCTCAACAAATTCGACCATGAAAATTTTCTACATATTTTATCAACTCAACAAGATTTATCAATTACTCCAACAATAATCAACTTATCAATATTATAAGTACTCTTCAATATTACTCAACAATATTTGCCAATCAGATCAACCATTGTCTACTGGGGTTAAAAACTCCATGGTTCACCTTGAACCGTAAAACCATTAAAAGGACCCTCAATACCCTAGCCTTCAAGTTTTATAGCCAAAACTCTATGCTATGAGATAACCTTTATACTTTTTCCTTATCAAAAGGCGTCAACATGATTATTATATCAACTCGCGCATTATCAAAAGGCTTCAACACATGAACACACCAACATATTTGGTCAAACAACAAATCATAATTCAGCAAATCTTGAAAACAATATCATATCAACCGCTTTAGAAAGGTTTTGCACAAACCTTCTTTGACCTCAAACATCATGAAAGAGGAAATAAAGGGAAGAAGGTGGGAGGGTAAGGAACCCTCACTATCCATCTACTTAAACACATATACATGAATAATTTTCCCTTACCTTAAATTCGAAGAAACTTGATGCTTTAACAATGGAGGTTTCTCTCTTCCCTTTCCAAAAGCTCTCGCAAGTTTTTTCTTCCTTTGCCTCTTTCTCAATATTTCACGTACTAACTAATTCTCTCTCAACTTCACTATTTAAATAATTAAACAAAACATAATTTATCTTTTATTTTATTAATTCTCACTACTTCCTCTCTATTCACAAATAATTGTATTCATTTTCCTATTTTATTTAAAATATCTATTTATCACCCCTAAACTCAAATTCTCATAATTCTATCATTTTTAATTAACTAAAAATATTAATAATTCTAAATAAAACTAATAATTTCAAAAATTCTAATTAAATTAAATTAATTACTCTAAATTAAATTAAAAATATTAAATTAATAAAAGTATAATTAATTCTAATCTATCATAAAATATCAAAAAATCAGGGTGTTACATGAGATATTCTATCCCTTAACACTTGATTTTATTTTGTTATTAAGAAAGTTTGTTAAGTTAATTTAATTTCAATTTGATGTTTTAGGTAATTTTTTTGAAGTGCACAATAGGTGTTCTTTTGATGCGGTAAAGTAGTAAGTAAAAGTAAATATTTTTATTTTATTGTCTCCTCAAGGTTTAGTGTGAGGGAAAGAATGTTGTTCAACAGTCTCCACGTGATCTTTCACATAGATTTGACAAAGGAAACCATGTGATCTTTTAAATAATTATATTTTATGTTATCAAGAATAGGTGGCATGTTTATAGATCATCTTTCTTTAGAATTGTCTATTTTGAATAGAATATATAGAATCCTTTGAGCTCTCCTACCAAAACAAGGTGCCTACTTTGATGATTGTAATTATGTTCTTTGGATAAGAAGATGCGAGACACAATATTGTAACAATTTGTATAAAATTTATAATGTGTAATTGGAAGACTAAATGCACAATGTAAAATAACACATGAGTTGGTAACATAGTTCGATGCAAAACCACCTACGTGTTGAGGGTATTAACCAAATGAAAATAAATTTACTCTTAATGGTCAGAAGTACAAATTGGTCTAATTTAAACTTTAATAGTTCAATGTCTCTTTTGCTAATATTACCCATAAATTTCGATTTAAGACTCCTCCTAAATTTGAGACCTCTCTCACTTCCACTCAAATATTCTCTATGTAGAGCCGGCCATTGGGCCAAGCTGGTAAAGATAGGGCTTTAGGCCCCTAAATATATTTTTAGAATCAAAGATATTAAAGCCTAAAAATAAGCCTCAATTAATTAATTTAAATTAACTTAATAATTTTAATAAATTTGTTTACCAGTCAGACACGTAAAGCTGTTATTACTTTTTCAATTTTGTACTTTTTTTACTCTTTCTCTTCCAATCCTAACGTTCTAAAATAATTAGTATTAATTGATTTAATATTTTTATAAATCTCATTGTTCCAATAATAACTGATTCTTCTTCTTCTTTCAATATCAAACACTCAAACTGCAATTGAATATTTTCTACAGAGGCAAACACCATTTTCTCCTATTCTAGTTTAGTTTAGTTCTTTCTAATTCTCTATCTTCAATCAATCATCGATTTATTTTTTTGATTGACGACAAATAAGTGATTCTTTCTTCTATTTTGTTTTTGTCGACAAACAGGTTATATTTTCTTTGTTACTACTTGTTTTGTTTATTTTAGATTTTTTATTCTCTTTTATTTATTTAGTTTTATTTTAGTTTGTTTATTTTATTTCAGTTATTTTATTCTGTTTGTTTATTTTAGTCTTATTTAGAGTTTTATTTTAATTGTTTATTTTAATTATTTACTTTCAAGATTTGATTGAATTGTTCATTTGTTTTAAAATATATAAATGTCGACTCGAAAATATGAATCGGGCTATTCGAAACTCAAGAAAAAGAAAAGAGTTGAAGCTTTGATTGAATCACAAAAAGGGGCTTTAGACAAATTTGTTAAGACAAACAAAAAAGTGAAATCGAAAATAATAGTGATTGTTCACTGAATGAACAAGTTAATAATGTAAACCATGACGAAAATGAAAATCGAGAAGAGGTAGTTGATGGACAAGTTAACAATATATATGCTAATGAAAATAGAGAAGGAATAGCGGGTGATAATGAAATTATAGTATCGGTTAATAGGCAAGATAATATTGATTCTGACACTAACAATGAAGATAGAGAAAAAGTATTAGAAAAATCATTTCAGAAAAATATATATGACCCAAGTCAATGGACAACTATTGATACAAATTTGAGAGATTTATTAGTAGAAAAGGGTCCTATTAAAGTTACCGATATAGATTTTCCTAAGGATGCATATGCAAGACACTTTTCTTCATCACTTTACATTCAACAATTATCCAACAGAGAGAAGCGTGAAAGAAGATGGTTGGTTGGTTTATTCTCAAAAATTGGATAAAGTGTTTTGCTTTTGTTGTAATTTATTTAATGCTCTTCATAGTACAAGTAAATTAGCATATGAAGGTAGTAATGATTGGAGAAATATTAGTGCTAAGTTGAAGAGTCATGAGATGAGTAATGAGCATATTGTTAATATCAGTTCATGGATTGATTTAGAAATGAGATTATTAAAACATAAAACAATTGACAAGAATTTTCAAGAAAGAATTAATAGAGAAAGAGAGCACTGGAGAAATTTATTACTTAGAATCATTGCAGTTGTTAAAACTCTTGGAAAAAATAACTTAGCATTTCGTGGAATAAACGAAAAGATTTATCAAGAAAATAAAGGAAATTTTTTATGTCTAATTGAAATGATTGCAGAATTTGATCCTCTAATGCAAGAGCACATTCGTCGAATAAAAAATGATAAAATTCATAACCATTATCTTGGACATAGAATACAAAATGAATTAATAGATTTGCTAACAAATGAAATTAAAAAAAAATTATAAAAAAAGTTGTGGAATCAAAATATTTTTCAATCATACTTGATTGTACTCCTGATATAAGTCATCAAGAACAAATGTCTATTGTATTACGATGTGTAGATTTTTATTCAACTCCGATACAAGTAGTTGAGTATTTTTTAGAACTTTTAGTAGTAGATGATACAACTAGAAAAGGTCTTTTTGATGCTATTATGAATGAACTAAATATACTTGGTCTTGATATTATTAACTTAAGAGGGCAAGGTTATGATAATATGAAAGGAAAACAACATCAAGGTGTTCAAAAAAGATTTTTAGATGTTAATCCTAGATCATTTTATACACCAAGTGGTTGTCATAGTCTAAACTTGGTACTTTGTGATATGGCAAATTATTGTTCCAAATCTACATCATTTTTTGGAGTGGTGCAACGTATTTATACAATATTTTCTTCTTCTACTAAAAGATGGAAAATTTTACTAGACCATATCCCTAACCTTACTTTGAAGTCATTTTCACAAACACGTTGGGAAAGTCGTATTGAAAGTGTAAAAGCTATAAGATTCCAAACTTCACAAATAAGAGATGCTTTATTTAAATTAGGTGAAATGAATGATGAACCTAAAATAAAAAGTGAAGTTGAATGTTTGGCAACTTATGAGCTTGAAAATTTTGAATTTTTGCTAGGCATCACTATTTGGTATGAAATATTATTCGCTGTGTGATCGGTGGGAATGAGAACTGACTGTTTTGGAATGCTGGTTCGCGTTTGCGTTTGTTTTCGCAAAATGTCGCGGTAAGCAAGAGTCGCCACCGTCTTTTATTTTATCCAACAAGGAAAGGACAAAAGCACAGAAAAATTCCTTTTTGAGATGTTTCTCGGGTTCGGGAGGTAGATTATAGAAAGGGAATGTGTTAGCACCCTTTCTATCCGTGGTTATCCACGGGCTCTTAGGTACTTGCTCATTGCGTTTTCAAAAGTTTGCTTTTCTTTGTGTTTGTGGGTTTGAAAAGAGTTTTTTGTTTGAAAGGTGTAAGTGCGAAAAGTTTTTGTTTTGTTTTAAAAGGAGCAAGTACTTAAGAACATCTACCTACTCAAAAAGGAATTAAACTATACAAGTGTCCTTTAGACAGTGATGTCCCACTATTGAGGAGTAGGTAGCACCGTCGTTGGAGTTTTCGGGTCAATTCGATTAAGGGACGTGTGGTCACTAAAGCAACGTTAGGACGCCTTAGCGATAACCCTAATGTCTTAGATCATTTTATCCGAGGCAACCGTTTCGAGGCAACTTATGATCTTTGGACAAGAGGGCGACCTCTAAAACTTCCTATACTCAATGACCACGTTCGAGGCAACCAAGTGAGGTGTACCCTAAGAGTGGCATGTGCGAGTGTATTGTTTTTCAGTTATATTATCTTTGTACATGTTATGGTGAGCTACTGTTGATTTTAAATTAAAATTGATCTTGTCATGCATTGCCTATTATTCAAACATCTAACAGTTAATAGTTGCGGAAGGTAAATTGCGGAAAATAAATCTAAGCTATTACAAGGCGTCGGGTATTTACATCGCCAAAAACAAACCCTTAAAAAATTAAATTGCAAAAAGTAAACAAAAGCGATAAATAAATCCTAATTTAAAAACTATTACATTCCGGAAGCAATTACAATATGGTAATATGAATCAAAACTTATTCGCGCGCGAGAAAATTAAATCGAAGTGTTTTTTAGGGTTTTGACCCTTTTAATTAAATAAAGCATATTTTTTGTTATTTTTTGAATTAAAAATTAGTCTAAATTAATAATTGATTAAATGAAAATATTTTTGGGTTTTTATTATTTAAGGAAATAAAATGAGAATGGTTAAAAAATATTTAAAAAAAACCTAATTCTAAATCAATTTTAATTTATTGCAAAATATATTATTATTAATCCTATTTAAACTAAATTAATTAATTAATTGTTTATTTACAAAAATAATAATAAAATTAATGGAATTAAATATAAATATTTTTTTGTTGTTTCTGATTTTTTATGAAAAAGAGTTAATGGATTAATTGGTTAATTAAAATAATAATAATAATAAAATAGAAATAACAAATAATGAAAAGAAAAAATAAAAAGAACAAACTCAGGGGGGTGTGGGCCTGGACAAGGTGTCTGAATGGCAATTCCCAAGCCTATTTACGCTTCATCCTTGTTGACTTTCTGAATTTCCCATATGCTTGTTGACTGGAGACCATGGTAGTCCCTCATTCATGACCACCGGATCTAGGTTTGGAGCCATCTGGCGTATTGATGTTTGAGGCGTATGGTAGACCATCCTTTGAGAATTGCACATGAATACCTGAAGACAAAATATAACAAAGTTTTGGGGGACCTGGGATTCGAACCCAGGTCCCAATGGTATCACGCACTAACGCCTTGCCAGCTGAGCCATGTTGTTAACTTGTTAGTAAGATAATCAACAAATATTATATATGCAATAATCACCTATTCCTGAAATAAAAAAAATAAACGCGCGTGATTTTAAATGGGCCAATGGAAGGGCGACGTCTGGTCGTCTTCTCCAAAAACTCTGGTTATTTACCTGCGGATTTTTATCCGCAGGAAGATTCGTGGGGTGGTTCAAGAACTCATTCTAGGCCATAAAAATCCCATCCAAGCACATGGAGATGATCGTCTCTGTCTCATGAGTATCCCTATAACCATTGTTTGTCTTAATTTTACCTGCAATGCAAATGCCTAAAAACAAAACAAGAAAACCCTAGGTTCGGGCATCACGATACAGGGCATGAAAATGAAATTGAATATTGCAGACATGTTAGAAATTTGGCATTAAGCATGATTATTCAAAATATTTGGCAAAAGGATGCAAGATAACTGATTCACGATCTCATGTAGAGGGCCAAGTTCGTGGTGACTTACAGGGCGTTTCAGGGGATGAGAAGGCTTGGTTCTGGTTGCTTTCGCTTCAGGGGATTTCCAGCAAGGGATTAGTGTCAAGCTTTTTGATTCAACCGTGCTCCAATGTTGTTTTTGATTTCACACTTTTCAAGCTTTTTTGCAAACTCGTTCTGGCCGTTTCAACAGTATATTGTGCGTGTTCTAGGTTTGTGTGGCTTGTGTGAATATAATAGAATGAATTAGGTTTGGTCTTTTGGTCTGAAATCAAGTGCATTGAAGATTCATGATTTGGTTTTGATCACCATTATCAAACTTCCAAAAATAGGCCAAATCTGATTTTTTATGCTTGAATGAGCCTTGATACGAATTGACTAGGTGTTATATGATATTTGCAAGTTGTAATGACCACAACAAATCTTGTTACATCAATTTTAGATTTTATTTGATTTAATATTGATTAATAATGAATTAAATCAATAAAAAATGAAATAAAATAGAAAAATAGATGAATGTCCATGGAATCAAATATGGGACACGTGTGTGGCATACAAGACTAAATCAAGTGGAAAAAAGTGGGCCCTTTTGTCAAAAATTGGAGTTTTGAGGATAGCTGACTTTTGGCAATTTTGGAAAAATGCCCAACTTCAACAATTCATAACTTCTTCAATTTTGAACTTTTGGAGGTGTTATTGGACTTTTTAGAAACCTTGAGATGTCCTCTAATCAACCCTTTTGGTCTCATCTCATTTGGATGTTCCATGCTCAAGGTATAAGCTTTGGAAAAAAAGGTGTTTTTGTTGACTTTCCAAAATGACCTATAATGTCCAAATTTGTAACGTTTTGTGAGAGCATTTCTTGATCTTGGGGTGTGAAGATGGATTGTAGGAAATTGCATCCTCTTCAAAATGAGCTTTTGATGGGTCATTTATCATAAAGTATGAGAAAGTTATGCTTGGTCAAAGTTGAGTTGACTTTTCCTACAAAACCCTAATTTAGCAACTTTTGAATCTTGATGAATCTTGAGCAATCCTTGATGAATCATGATCAACCCTTGATCAAATGATGAATTAACCTTCAAAATGAGAATGTTGACAAAAAATCTTGAGGTTTGACTGTATTTAGGACATAGTTGACTTTTGCCCTAGCATAATCGACTTTTGGGTCTCTTGAGCAATTGACTGACCAAACTTCCTCTGCAAGGCTTGAAATTTGATATGGATGAACTTGAGAACATATTAGGACATTGGAGATAATTTGAGGTCATTTGGATGTAAGGACCTTTATGCAACACAAAACCCTAATTTTGAGATTGACTGCCTTAGGAGGTGATTTGACTGTCCAACCCTTGAGCCAACTTGAGAAACTTGAAGATTATTTTTGACATGTCTTGAGGAATATGGGAGGGAAAATTTTGGGGTACAACAGTTTCCCCTGTTCAATTTTCTTAAACCTGAGGATATAGATTGGCTTTTGAGCCTTTCGTGATCCGAAGGTGGAAGATAATTGAACACTAGAGTGCCCAAAAACTTGCACTCACATGGTGTAGTATCAGCATTGTGATGTCGGGAATGGGCTTACAGATGCCATTTGGAGATTTTTGGTAGGAGGATGGGCTTACAGATGCCATCTGCAGGAATGTCGATCGCATAAGAGATTCCTTAGCGAGAACTTGCATACCTGTTGTTGTAAAAGATTCTGCTGGGGAAGTCTAACCTTTGTTGAGATTTAGGAACTTGCATGTACTTAAACTGAGAGAATGCCTCGGATGAGTCTTAAGAACTTGTCCATAATTTAACTGGGGAAACATCTTCATCAAGATCTAGGAACTGTCTCGTGCTCAATGGAGTATACCGTTGAGGTTATAGAACTTGTCCACACTATGACGGAGGAAAACATCAAGATCTAGGAACTGACTCGTGCTCAATGGAGTATACCGTTGAGGTTATAATACTCGTCCACACTATGACGTAGGGAAATATCTTCATCAAGATCTAGGAACTGTCTCGTGCTCAATGGAGTATACCGTTGAGGTTATAGAACTTGCCCACACTATGACAGAGGGAAACATCAAAATCTAGGAACTGACTCGTGCTCAATGGAGTATACCGTTGAGGTTATAATACTCGTCCACACTATGACGTAAGGAAACATCTTCATCAAGATCTAGGAACTGTCTCGTGCTCAATGAAGTATACCGTTGAGGTTATAGAACATGTCCACACTATGACAGAGGAAAACATCAAGATCTAGGAACTGACTCGTGCTCAATGGAGTATATCGTTGAGGTTATAGTACTCGTCCACACTATGACGTAGGGAAACATCTTCATCAAGATCTAGGAACTGTCTCGTGCTCAATGGAGTATACCGTTGAGGTTATAGAACTTGTCCACACTATGACGTAGGGAAACTGCCGAGATTGAGAACCTTATCTGAAATTCAACCGAGGATAATCCAATTGAGATTTAAGAACCGGTCAGGTCTTCGACGTAGATGGGGACTTAATTACATCTTTCCTGAAAGGTAAAAGGTCAGTCATATGCAATGCATGAGATGGATCAAGCAATGATGTTCTCAACATAAATGAGATTGCATGGTATGATGTGTATATGCATGTACCATGATGTATGGAAATGTGATGTTTTTAGCTGGGGAAAATAAATCCTGGAGCTGCTGGAGAATAGAGTTGAGTTCTTCGTTTTCATTGGGGATGATAAACGAAAATGATAAACCTGTAGGAGAGAAGAACTCCGTTGGGGGAATAAACTGATGAAGAGATTACTCCGAGGGGAATTACTCTGTGGGGAAGAGACGTTCTGCTGAAGATTTTAACGATAACTCCGTTGGGGATTCTGTTGATAAGCCCGGTTGGGGATTTTAATGATGAACTCCACTGGGGATAGAAAGAACTTTGCTGGGGATGATCTTTCAGTTGCAACTTGCTGAGGATAACCCAGTTAGACTCTTGTGAGGATAACCTTCTGAATTTGGCTGGGGGAGATTTATTTGCGCTCTGCAGGGGATAAACTTCCAGAATCTACTGGGGAAGATGATTCAACTCTGGTGGAGAAGCTTTTTTAGACTGCGCTGGGGAAATGGCTCCAATAAGGGTATCTTGTATTCCAGCGGGGAACATTCTTATATTCAGTTGAGGAATATTAAGACTGCCGGGGATGCTCTTATGCTTGCTGGGGAATATCTTTATACTCCGCAAGGGAATATTAAGACCTTCTGGGGATACCAAGCCTTTTTAGGGCTGATGTTAGACTAACTCTGCTTGGGGAGAGTGTTACTGATTTGTACATAGTTGTAAGTCTCAGTGGGGAAAGTTACCATTACTGTTTTACTCTCCGGGGAGTGATGGTATCTTGGTCATATTCTTCAGCTGAACCTACCTTGGTACCTTGGTGGACAAAGTAACTACACAGTTTGGACATTTCTTATGCCCCTGTTTCTGATATTACCCGTAATTCGTCCTTTGTTTCGCATGTAAATATTTATGAGCAGCAATTAATGTCAAATGCATATATCAAAAATGAACATTGGACGTTCCTTGCAAAACAAAACAGATAAAGGAAAAACAATTTGAAAATTTGTCTGAAAATGAATTTGTATTGATTTTGAAGTTTGGCCTGTAAATAGGCATTTTTGTACAAGAGGCTGATGTCCTAGTAAGAGTACGCCGCCGATCAAATAGAATTTATACAATTTGTGAAAAGGAAATAAAACAGCTATGTGAATAATCCCACTGGGTTCCAACTCTGCTATCGCCTTTATATCTTCAAGCATCTCATCACTTTGCTGCTTAGTTGAAGATGAACCTGATTGATTGGTGTCGCCCGAGCCTGATAGTTGATACCGAAGTCCGGATGTGAGGTGATCCAATGAGACATAGTATTACGCTTTAATCCCTAACTTTTGCCTGGACCGCCCTTTTGGGTTTTTAGTCCACCGGGATACCCATTTTTGCCCAAGCCGCCTTTTCATGTTTTCGACTTGCCGGGTGTACAGATTTTTTTCATTTTCATCCCTTATTTTTGCTCGAACCCTTTTGGTTCGCCGGGAAGCCCTTATTTTTTCCTAGGCCAGTCAACCTAGCGGGTCTTTGATTATGCGTAGTATCTTTTTACTATGTATGCATTGACGGGGTGAGGAAGGTCGTCACCGTCCATGGTGGTTAGAATCATAGCTCCTCCTGAGAAGATGTTCTTAACCACAAATGGCCCTTCGTAAGTAGGGGTCCATTTGCCCCTGGGATCACCTTGAGGTAGAATAATGCGCTTGATTACCAGGTCCCCAACTTGATACTCTTGTCGTCTGACTTTCTTGTTAAATGCCTTGATCATCCGTTTTTGGTATGTCTGACCATGACAAATAGCAGTAAGTCTCTTTTCGTCGATTAGGTTTAGCTGATCAAGTCGGGTCTGCATCCAGTCATCTTCACTCAAACCTGCATCCTTCATTATCCGAAGAGAGGGTATCTGAACTTCAATAGGTAAGACTGCTTCCATACCATATACCAAGGAATAGGGTGTTGCCCCTATTGACGTCCGTGTTGAGGTACGGTACTCATGAAGAGAAAATGGTAACATCTCGTGCCAATATTTGTATGTCACTCTCATCTTCTGCACAATTTTCTTAATGTTCTTATTTGCTGCTTCGATAACCCCATTCATCTTCGGCCGGTAGGGAGAAGAGTTATGATGTTGTATCTTGAATTGCTCGCAGAGCTCAGTGATCATTTTGTTGTTAAGATTGGTACCATTGTCCGTAATGATCCTCTCTGGTACACCGTATCGACAGATCAGGTTGTGCCGAATAAACCGTGCCACGACGTTCTTGGTTACCGTAGCAAAGGAAGCTGCTTCAACCCACTTCGTAAAGTAATCAATCGCTACCAGGATGAAACGATGCCCGTTGGATTTCGTAGGTCTGATCTCGCCGATCATATCAATGCCCCACATTGCAAAAGGCCAAGGTGCTGTCAGAACATTCAGAGGAACTGGAGGAATGTGCACCTTATCAGCATAGACTTGGCACTTGTGACATGTTCGAGAATGCTGATAACAGTCAGCTTCCATTGTGGACCAGTAATATCCTGCCCGAAGGATTTTCTTTGCCATGGTATGTCCACTGGAATGAGTTATGAAAGTACCTTCATGCAGCTCCGCCATGATCCTTTCTGCTTCAATCTTATCCACACAACGCAGTAAAGTCGAATCATAGTTACGCTTGTAAATAATGCCATTGCTGATGAAGAACTTTGCCGCGAACCTCCTCAGAAACTTCTTGTCATTAACAGATGCGCCCTCGGGGTATTCTTGAGCTTCAAGGTACCTTTTCACCTCATGATACCAGGGATTTTCCGTTACCTCTTCAGTCTCAAGATCACAGCAATGTGCAGGTTCGTCCAATCTTTCAATAATGATCCGGGGAGCCTCGTTGTCCCAATTGACTCTGAACATAGAAGACATCGTAGCTAGCGCGTCCGCCAACTGATTCTCCTCTCTTGGGAAGTGTTCAAAGGTTATCTCCTCGAAATGGGGAAGCAATGTCAATACATATTCCTTGTAAGGAATAAGATTAGGGTGTTCCGTATCCCACTCGCCTTTGATCTGACTGATCACGAGAGCGGAATCTCCGAAGACACTTAGAAACTTAATCTTTAGGTCAATTGCAGCTCGAAGACCCATGATGCATGCTTCATACTCCGCCATGTTGTTGGTGCAGTTGAAACATAGTCGGGCGGTAAACGGAGTATGAGAGACTTTAGGAGATATGATCACGGCGCCAATGCCATTACCCAAAGCATTTGAAGCTCCATCAAAGTACATAGACCATCGGGATCCTTCCTCAGGTCCTTCATCCGGTCCAGGTGTCTCACAATCAGTCACTACCATGATATTCTCGTCCGGAAATTCAAAGTTCATAGACTAGTAATCATCCACCGCCTGATGTGCCAAATGGTCTGCCAATACACTTCCCTTGATTGCTTTTTGAGTTGTGTACTGGATG
This sequence comes from Vicia faba, assembly GCA_948472305.1. Lineage (NCBI taxonomy): Eukaryota > Viridiplantae > Streptophyta > Magnoliopsida > Fabales > Fabaceae > Vicia > Vicia faba. Next base: position 1,660,169,284 of record OX451736.1, read on the forward strand.
TCATACTCAGTCAAAATCATATGCCATCTTGCTATTCTTCCGGACAAGGCGGGCTTTTCAAAGATATACTTGATTGGATCCATTTTTGAAATCAACAGAGTAGTGTGAGTAAGCATATACTGTCTCAGCCGGCGAGCATCCCATGCCAAAGCGCAACAAGTTTTCTCAAGCAGTGATTATCGGGTCTCACAGTCGGTAAACTTTTTGCTAAGGTAATAAATAGCATGCTCTTTTCGTCCAGACTCATCATGTTGCCCCAACACACACCCCATTGAGTTGTCAAGTACTGTCAAGTATAAGATCAGAGGTCTCCCTTCAACTGGTGGCATAAGGATGGGTGGCTCTTGGAGATACTCTTTGATTCTTTCAAAAGCGGATTGGCATTCATCATTCCAACGTACCACTTGATCTTTCTTCAGTAGCTTGAAGATTGGCTCACAAGTAGCAGTTAGGTACGAGATGAATCGGGCAATATAGTTCAGACGTCCCAGAAAGCCTCTGACTTCTTTCTCGGTCCTGGGAGCTGGCATCTCTTGTATAGCTTTCACCTTGGTAGGTTCCACTTGAATACCTTTGTCGCTCACGATGAAACCCAGCAGTTTACCGGACCTCACCCCGAAGGTGCACTTGTTCGGGTTCAATCTTAACTTGTACAACTTCAACCTGTCAAACAGCTTCTGTAGATGGTCAAGGTGTTCCTCCTCAGTTTGGGACCTCGCAATCATGTCGCCGATGTAAACTTCAATCTCATGGTGGATCATGTCATGAAACAAAGCAACCATGGCACGCTGATATGTTGCCCCAGCATTTTTCAACCCAAAAGGCATGACCTTGTAATAAAAGGTACCCCACTGAGTGACAAAAGTGGTCTTCTCCATATCCTCGGGAGCCATCTTAATTTGATTATAACCGGAGAATCCGTCCATAAAGGAGAATACCTTGTGCTGAGCGGTGTTGTCAACCAGAACGTCAATATGAGGCAGAGGGAAGTCATCTTTGGGACTGGCCCTGTTCAGATCCCTGTAGTCAACACACATTCGAACCTTACCATCTTTCTTCGGTACCGGAACCACGTTGGCAACCCACTGAGGGTAAGAAGTTACTGCTAGAAAACCGGCGTCAAACTGTTTCATAACTTCGGCCTTGATTTTCTCAGACATCGCTGGGCGCATACGACGAACCCTCTATTTTACCGGAGGGCAGTCTTCCTTGGTAGGCAGGCGATGAACCACAATGTCAGTATCCAAACCAGGCATATCTTCGTAAGACCAGGCAAATATCTCAACATAGTCATGCAGCATCTGAATCAACCGCTGCTTCACACTAAGCTCCAGATTTGCACCGATCTTGACTTCCTTCTTGTCTGTCTCAGTACCCAGATTCACTGTTTCCATTGGCTCTTCGTGTGGCTGAATGGCCCTCTCTTCCTGGAGTAGCAGTCTTGCAAGTTCACCCGGCACTTCGCAATCATCTTCACCTTCGTCTTCGGCTAAGTTGATCGGATTTTCGAAGTCATAACTGGCAGTAGCAGAGTCGTTACCAGTGAGATCCAGAGTGGATTGAGACCTGTATATGTGAGTGTGTGTAAAATAGTTGTTTTGCAACATATAATAAAGAAAAACAAAGAGCGTAAAGTTTGAAATGCAAAAGACGTCCAATGCTTTTATTAATGATATATGAAAATGGCACAAAAAAAGCCCTCACAAATGAAGCCACGGTGCCCCGGGTAAGACACCGGGCCATAAAGTTTCAAAACATTGTCTGTTACAAATTCAAAACAAAGAGTTCATTACTGGGTAACAAAAGTAATAGGGATGAAGTCTTTTGTTGTCCAGTTGCTTGGTCCACCGTTGGTCGTAGGATAGATCCAACTATCGAATTCCGACTCTTCCACGTCATCCTCAATGGAATTCACTCCCGAGTTGCTGATGAACACGGGAGGTCTTCCAATCCTTGCACTTCGAACAGCCCTTTGAGCTTCTGCAGTGAAACCCAAACCAAACTTGTTAGTCTTCTGAGTGAAATCAAGAAGTCGGCCCCAATTTGCACACTCACCCTTCTCAATAACAGCCCGAGCATCTTTTAAGGAAGCCATCTTCATAGGAGAATCTTCAACCACAGTCTCAGCTGATGCCAGTGTTTGAGGAATCTCTTCAAAGTGCTGAAATGGGGTCTCAATGAACTCCCCATCCATCTCTACGTATCGGAACGAGTTGAGGTGGCTGACCATATACTCTTCCTCCCCTTGAACTGTTCCCTCTGACCGGGTACTTCAGCTTTTGGTGGAGCGTTGAGGTTACGGCTCCAGCTTTGTGGATCCATGGACGACCCAGCAAACAAGAATAGGATGGTCGAATGTCCATTACGTAGAATGTAGAATTGAAGACCTGAGAACCAACTTTAATTGGAATATCAACTTCACCATGCACCATCCTTTTAGACCCGTCAAAGGCCCTGGCAATGATGTTACTTGGATTTAGCTCTAACCCTTCGCAATCCAACCGGTCTAGAGCTTTCTTGGGCAAGACGTTCAGTGAGGAACCAGTGTCAACCAATACATGTGCAAGAGTAGTGCCCCTGCATTCAATGGAGACATGCAGGGCATCGTTATGGTTCTTCCCTTTAGCAGTCAAATCAGCGTCAGAGAAACCCAAACCATTATCAGCAGTTAAATTGGCCACACAATCGGTAAACTGATCAGCTGATGTCTCTTGCGGCACGTGGGCAATCTTCAGGAAGGTAATCAGAGCCTTGGCATGGGCCTCTGAGCATAGCAATATAGAAATCTTGGATGGGGTTTGCCCCATCTGCTCAACTACATTATAATCACTCTTCTTAATAATCTTCAGAATCTCTTCCATCTCCTGTTTGGAAGCTTCAACAGTAATTGTCTTCGGGGCCTCCGTCTGGGCAAGCACATCAGTGGCGATCCCTTTGCCCCGAGCGTTAGATGACTCGGCGACAGGGGTAAGGATAGGAACTGGATCAGGAATAGTGGTAGGTACCCTTGCAGGTGTAATAACGACAGGTCTGCAGACAATTGGTGGAGCAATATCAGGTGAGAAAAGTCTACCACTACGGGTGATTTTAGCGGGTCCAGTAATGTTGCTGATGTCAGTATCAGCATCCAACTCTTGCTTAACTCCAATAACATAAACATCAGCCCCATAGTGCCAGGGGACAGCTTTGTCAGAGGTGTAGGGGATGGGCCCCGGAATAGTGATAATCACAGGTGCGATCTTCGGAACAGATGTAATTCTAACAGGCTTCCTCGAGGGAGCCTTGGAAGAATTGTCGAAAATGGTAATAATGGCAACTTCTTCAGAATGGATGGAAGGAACAACAATCTTCTCAAACAGGATCTCCTTATTATCCATCAGGTTTTGGATACCTGACTTCAGGAATGGGCAACCAGTAGGTAAAACAGAACACATATGGCAACCTTCGCCACAGCCCGGAAATAAACCGGCTAGCAACAGGTTCTTCTTGACAGTCATCAGAGGAGTAACAATGTTATCCACAGAAACTACAAATAAGTATTCCTCTACAGCATTTACTCCATGTTTGGGCATGGGAGCAGTCACAACATTAGGCCTCTCGTGCGCCTCAAACTCAATCTCCTTTGCATCAATTAAGTCTTGCACCCTGTTCCTCAAAACCCAACAATCATCTGTATTATGCCCCGGGCTATCAGAGTGAAAAGCGCAGCGGGCATTAGGGTTGTACTTTGGTGATGTGGTACTTGGATTCTTTGGAGCTTCTTTTAGAGTCACCAGATTGGTCTTCAGCAACTGTGGCAGAATCTGAGACAAAGTCATGCTTAGACGAGTGAATTGCCTTCGAGGTCTCTCGTCCTTTTGTTGATTGTGATGCTGAGGAGCACCAGCAGGTTTTGAAATAACAACCGCATTGACAGTTTGGCGGTGTTCAGGTCTATTCTGTCTTCTCGAACTGTAGACAACACTGGACTCTTTCTTAAACGGTTTCTTCTCGGTGCTCGAGGAGGCACCCTTCTGTATCTTCCCGACCTTAATACCAGCTTCAATCCTCTCACCAGTCAAAATAAGATCTGTAAATCCAGCTGAAGATCTTCCAATTAGATGGTTAAAGAATGGACCAGACAGGGTCCCCAAAAACGTGTCAACAAGCTCACGATCAGCCAACGGTGGTTGCACCCTTCCGGAAAGGTCTCTCCATTTTTGAGCATACTCTTTGAATCCTTCACCCGTTCCTATTGACATACCCTGGAGTTGGGTACGCGTAGGAGCGAGGTCGGAGTTGTACTGATACTGCCTGTAGAATGCAATAGCCAAATCCTCCCAGCTACGGATACTGGCTCCGTCCAACTGATAGAACCACTCAAGCTGAGTCCCTGAGAGACTGTCTTGAAAGAAATGGATCCACAAGTTATTATCAGCAGTGTAAGGCTGGATCTTCCTCACATATGACCGGAGGTGCAGCTTCGGACAGGAAACTCCGTCATACTTGGCAAAGGCAGGTGCCTTGAACTTATGGGGAATCACCACCCCAGATGATAGACCCAGATCTCTGAAGTCCAGACCGGGCACCTTCTGAATTTCCATAGCGCTCAAACGGTCTTCTAGCTGTTTGTACTTATCCTCAGCAGGAGGATACGATTCTTCATCATAGTCCGTCTCGTTGTCGGAGACCATAGGGCTAGGAGCCCTCCTTTCTTGTGGACTATCTTTCCCTCTAGATGAGGTGGTCAGATCAACTTCATTCTGCAGCCCGTTTCCAAACCTGTGTCCAGTATTGAACATGATGGTCCTTTTCTTCTTCTTCTTCTTCTTCTCCTTCAAAATCAAAGTCTTCAGGTCCTGCTGACCCTTAGCTAGATTCATGAAAAGCTCTTGAAATTGGGCATTCTGGGCCTGGAGGGCCTTGATAGCTTGCTCAATTGAAGGTTCAGCAGACATGATGATTGCTGAAATAAACAGCGAAGAAGATAAGAGACCTGTAATGGGGTACCTGTTTATGAGATGCATGGGATGAAATGCGTATGATTATGATTTCAAAGACAATCGAGATTCAAATTTGTAAACAAGAAAGGAAACACACTTTATTAGATTTAAACTTCAAAATTTAAATTGTTCAACAAATTGCCCTTAGGCGTTACAAGAATGGAAATACTAAAAAGTAAACAAAAACTGTAAAGAAATCATCAAAGGTCCATTAATGCTCCCATGGTCTCTTCTTCTCAGTGCGGACATAATCATTCAGGATCCGCTCGTTCTCCAGTTGCCTAGTCAGCTTCTGGATCTTTTGCTCTTGTTCATTGAACCTTTCCCGATAAGAATCCCGTTCATTCCTCAATTGCATCCAAGACCTCTTCAGTGCCCCAATATCAGTGGGCATATAAGGGTGGAGAATAATTGGAAGAACCCCCTCTTCATTAGCAACTTCAAGAGTAACAGGCCTGACAGCTTCATATGGCATACCTAGCTTCTGGGCACGGATGCGGACCCATCTGAGATATGGCTCCATTGGCAGGGAAGTCTTTGGTCCCAACTCATGTGGGTCAGATTGGTGAACTCTGTCCCAAGCCCTTATGAATCTACGACGCAGCTCGTCGCTATCTCCCTAAAAATCAAAGATGATATGGGGCATCAACATCTCACGAGGCCCTTCTCTTCTGGCTCTTCCAAACCGACGGAGAGCTAAGCATGCGTTGTAAGAAATCCCTCCATGGGTTCCGATCAATGGAACATTAAGATACTTTCCACAACGATTAATGATAGTCACCTCATCCATGCCTTTGAGAGTCCAGATAATGTCATTATTAGAAAGAGCCATCACCCTATAAGCCCAGCCCATTCCTTCTTTGTTCTTCAGTACAGACTTAGGGAGGTGCGAAATAAACCACCTCGACAATAAAGGAGCACAGCACATCAAAGTTCCTCGCTTTCGGGCAGTACGAGCATAGAGTTGATGAAGGATATCACCCAAGAGAGTGGGTACCAGATTCTGAGAGATGAAGATCTTTATGGCATTAATATCAACAAAAGTGTCAGGATTCAGAAACAATACCAGACCATAAATCAAGAGAGCCAAAATGTCCTCGTACGCCTTGAAGTCTAAGCTGTCCCATAAGTAATTAGCTTTGTCAACCAAAAACTTAGCCAGAAAACCCTTAGCTCCACTTCTAGTCTCCCAGTTAGCCATTACCTCCTCCTTGGTCAAGTGAAGGGCTGCAGCAATTTCTTCGGGCTTAAGAGTCTTTTCCCAACCAGTAAACGGAGTTTGTTCCAAAACAGAGATACCAAGCAGCTCAGAGAACTCTTCCAGGGTAGGAACCAGCTGGAAGTCTTGAAAGGTGAAGCAATGGTATAACGGATCATAAAACTAGACCAGGACACTCATCATTTGTTCATCCAATTTTGAAGTGACCAAACTGAGAAGAGAACCATGCCTTCTGATGAAGGAAGTAGTGTATGGTATCCTGACAACCAAATCTTTAAGCAGGGTAGGTACTTGGACAAAGTTGATCCGGATAGTATTCCTACGCATGGGCATCATGATGACCTACAAAACAGAGCAAAGATGAAACCCTCTTGTCTTTGAAATAGGTTAGTCCTTATGCAAAATGTATGCAATGTTATGATGTCATGATAAAGGTACACCACAAGTATCCACAAAAGTAAACACGGTAAAGGCACACAAGTCACACTGAGAGCCCTTATATTTCAGGCTGGCATGGAGCTTAGGTACCACCCTCTTTCAGTTCAGTTGGTTAAGACCTTTCCTAAAAAATATTAATCGGGTTCTAGAGGATCTCAATATCACTGACTACCCTCAATCGGTCATAATTCCAGTTTAGCAACCTTTTCTTGCGGCCGAAATCATCGCGAGAGTTTAGTCTCAATGAGTGTAGCATACTGCTACTGTTCTATGGCCAAGTTTGTCAATTTAAGGTTCTAAGGTCAGTTGGTGCTTAATGACTCCTTAGAAGACCCATATTTTCCTCGTTCCAACACAAGGGATATCGGTACAGACCAAGGTGCCACACCAACGTAGTTACTGCTTCATCCGTGTCGGTCTACACCGGACAGATCCCTCACAGTTTATTGCTACTTACCTAAAGGGTATCCCCAGATCCAGGTTAGGATCTATATAACTCCGATACAAGGCCACAAATTTAAAGCATACAAAGCATAAAATTGAAAACATAGTGATCTAATCCTAAGGTACACCTCACTAAATAACTCCCTAGCAGAGTCGCCAGTTCTGTGATCGGTGGGAATGAGAACTGACTGTTTTGGAATGTTGGTTCGCGTTTGCGTTTGTTTTCACAAAATGTCGCGGTAAGCAAGAGTCGCCACCGTCTTTTATTTTATCCAACAAGGAAAGGACAAAAGCACAGAAAAAATCCTTTTTGAGATGTTTCTCGGGTTCGGGAGGTAGATTATAGAAAGGGAATGTGTTAGCACCCTTTCTATCTGTGGTTATCCACGAGCTCTTAGGTACTTGCTCATTACGTTTTCAAAAGTTTGCTTTTCTTTGTGTTTGTGGGTTTGAAAAGAGTTTTTTGTTTGAAAGGTGTAAGTGCGAAAAGTTTTTGTTTTGTTTTAAAAGGAGCAAGTACTTAAGAACATCTACCTACTCAAAAAGGAATTAAATTGTACAAGTGTCCTTTAGACAGTGTTGTCCCACTATTGAGGAGTAGGTAGCACCGTCGTTGGAGTTTTCGGGTCAATTCGATCAAGGGACGTGTGGTTACTAAAGCAACGTTAGGATGCCTTAGCGATAACCTTAATGTCTTAGATCATTTTATCCGAGGCAACCGTTTCGAGGAAACTTATGATCTTTGGACAAGAGGGCGACCTCTAAAACTTCCTATACTCAATGACCACATTCGAGGCAACCAAGTGAGGTGTACCCTAAGAGTGGCATGTGCGAGTGTATTGTTTTTCAGTTATATTATCTTTGTACATGTTATGGTGAGCTACTGTTGATTTTAAATTAAAATTGATCTTATCATGCATTGCCTATTATTCAAACATCTAACAGTTAATAGTTGCAGAAGGTAAATTGCGGAAAATAAATCTAAGCTATTACAAGGCATCGGGTATTTACATCGCCAAAAACAAACCCTTAAAAAATTAAATTGCAAAAAGTAAACAAAAGCGATAAATAAATCCTAATTTAAAAACTATTACATTCCGGAAGCAATTACAATATGGTAATATGGATTAAAACTTATTCGCGCGCGAGAAAATTAAATCGAAGTGTTTTTTAGGGTTTTGACCCTTTTAATTAAATAAAGCATATTTTTTGTTATTTTTTGAATTAAAAATTAGTCTAAATTAATAATTGATTAAATGAAAATATTTTTGGATTTTTATTATTTAAGGAAATAAAATGAGAATGGTTAAAAAATATAAAAAAAACCAAATTCTAAATCAATTTTAATTTATTGCAAAATATATTATTATTAATCCTATTTAAACTAAATAAATAAATAAATTTTTTATTTACAAAAATAATAATAAAATTAATGGAATTAAATATAAATATTTTTTTGTTGTTTCTGATTTTTTATGAAAAAGAGTTAATGGATTAATTGGTTAATTAAAATAATAATAATAATAATAAAATAGAAATAAAAAATAATGAAAAGAAAAAATAAAAAGAACAAACTCAGGGGGGTGTGGGCCTGGAGAAGGTGTCTGAATGGCAATTCGCAGGCCCATTTACGCTTCAGCCTTGTTGACTTTCTGAATTACCCATATGCTTGTTGACTGGAGACCATGGTAGTCCCTCATTCATGACCACCGGATCTAGGTTTGGAGCCATCTGGCGTATTGATGTTTGAGGCGTATGGTAGACTATCCTTTGAGAATTGCACATGAATACCTGAAGACAAAATATAACAAAGTTTTGGGGGACCTGGGATTCGAACCCAGGTCCCAATGGTATCACGCACTAACGCCTTGCCAGCTGAGCCATGTTGTTAACTTGTTAGTAAGATAATCAACAAATATTATATGCACAATAATCACCTATGTCTGAAATAAAAAAAATAAACGCGCGTGATTTTAAATGGGCCAATGGGAGGGCGACGTCTGGTCGTCTTCTCCAAAAACTCTGGTTATTTACCTGCGGATTTTTATCCGCAGGAAGATTCGTGGGGTGGTTCAAGAACTCATTCTAGGCCATAAAAATCCCATCCAAGCACATGGACATGATCGTCTCTGTCTCCTGAGTATCCCTATAACCATTGTTTGTCTTAATTTTACCTGCAATGCAAATGCCTAAAAACAAAACAAGAAAACCCTAGGTTCGGGCATCACGATACAGGGCATGAAAATGAAATTGAATATTGCAGACATGTTAGAAATTTGGCATTAAGCATGATTATTCAAAAGATTTGGCAAAAGGATGCAAGATAACTGATTCACGATCTCATGTACAGGGCCAAGTTCGTGGTGACTTACAGGGCGTTTCAGGCGATGAGAAGGCTTGCTTCTGGTTGCTTTCGCTTCAGGGGATTGCCAACAATGGATTAGTGTCAAGCTTTTTGATTCAATCGTGCTCCAATGTTGTTTTTGATTTCACACTTTTCAAGCTTTTTTGCAAACTCGTTCTGGCCGTTTCAACAGTATTTTGTGCGTGTTCTAGGTTTGTGTGGCTTGTGTGAATATAATAGAATGAATTAGGTTTGGTCTTTTGGTCTGAAATCAAGTGCATTGAAGATTCATGATTTGGTTTTGATCACCATTATCAAACTTCCAAAAATAGGCCAAATCTGATTTTTTATGCTTGAATGAGCCTTGATACGAATTGACTAGGTGTTATATGATATTTGCAAGCTGTAATGACCACAACAAATTTTGTTACATCAATTTTAGATTTTATTTGATTTAATATTGATTAATAATGAATTAAATCAATAAAAAATGAAATAAAATAGAAAAATAGATGAATGTCCATGAAATCAAATATGGGACATGTGTGTGGCATGACAAGACTAAATCAAGTGGAAAAAAGTGGGCCCTTTTGTCAAAAATTGGAGTTTTGAGGATAGTTGACTTTTGGCAATTTTGGAAAAATGCCCAACTTCAACAATGCATAACTTCTTCAATTTTGAACTTTTGGAGGTGTTCTTGAACTTTTTAGAAACCTTGAGATGTCCTCTAATCAACCCTTTTGGTATCATCGCATTTTGATGTTCCATTCTCAAGTTATAAGCTTTGGAAAAAAAGGTGTTTTTGTTGACTTTCCAAAATGACCTATAATGTCCAAATTTGTAACTTTTTGTGAGAGTATTTCTTGATCTTGGGGCGTGAAGATGGATTGTAGGAAATTGAATCTTCTTAAAAATTAGCTTTGGATGGGTCATTTCTCATAAAGTATGAGAAAGTTATGCTTGGTTAAAGTTGAGTTGACTTTTCCTACAAAACCCTAATTTAACAACTTTTGAATCTTGATGAATCTTGAGCAATCCTTGATGAATCATGATCAACCCTTGATAAAATGATGAATTAACCTTCAAAATGAGAATGTTGACAAAAAATCTTGAGGTTTGACTTTATTTAGGACACAGTTGACTTTTGCCCTAACATAATCGACTTTTGGGTCTCTTGAGCAATTGACTGACCAAACTTCCTCTGCAAGGCTTGAAATTTGATATGGATGAACTTGATAACATATTAGGATATTGGAGAGCATTTGAGGTCATTTGGATGTAAGGACCTTGATGCAACACAAAACCCTAATTTTGAGATTGACTGCCTTATGAGGTGATTTGACTGTCCAACCCTTGAGCCAACTTGAGCAACTTGAAGATTATTTTTGACATGTCTTGAGGAATATGGAATGGAAAATTTTGGGGTACAACACGCTGTAAACTCAGTTAGTAAACACTTTCAATCAAAGGATATGGGCATTGATGTTGCTATAGAGCAATTGAAAGGGCTTATTTCTTTTTTCGAAAAATACAGGGAATATGGTTTTGAAAATGTCATAATTTCGGCTAAAGAAATTGCTATCGAAATAGATATAGAACCTAAGTTTCGTGAAAAACGTATTATTCGTAGAAAGAGACAATTTGATGAGATTATTGACAATGAAGTTTTAAAAACTCTTGAAGAATCATTTAAATCTGACTATTTTTTGTACATATTAGATCATGCAATTACATCATTTCGAAGTAGATTTGAACAATTTAAAATATATCAAAATATTTTTGGTTTTCTATTTAGTATAGAGAAATTAAGGTCATTAGAAATTGAAAATTTAAAAGAATATTGTCTTAACCTCGAATGTTCGTTAAAACATAACGATAACTCTGATATTGATGAATTAGACTTATTTTTAGAATTGAAAATATTAAGAAAAATCATACATGTTGAGAATGATACGCCAATTGATATACTTAACTATATAATACTCCCTCCGGTCTCATTTATAAGAAAAAATTAACTTTTTAGATACATTAAATAAGTAATGTATTTGGACAATATATTGTCCAAATACATTACTTATTCAATGTATATAAAAAGTTAATTTTTTCTTATAAATGAGACCGGAGGGAGTAAGACTCAACTCTTTTCCAAATGCATTTATTGTTTATAACATAATGTTAACGATTCCTGTAACTGTTGTTTCGGCAGAAAGAAGTTTTTCAAAACTAAAATTAATAAAATCTTATCTAAGGTCAACAATGTCTCAACATAGATTAAATGGATTGACTTTATTATCGATTGAAAAAGAAATGTTAAATGAAATTGATTACAATAGTTTAATAAATAATTTTGCATCTCAAAAAGCTCGAAGAGAAAATTTTAAATAAATATTATAATAATTTAATTTAATTTTTTTATTAAAATATAAAAGACCTCAATTTAAAATTTAATTTAAGTCTCGTAGAGTGTTGGACCGGCCCAGTCTCTATGTGTTTGGACTATTATAAAAGAGTGTGAATGATGGAAAGATATTACTCCCTATTGTCCTAACTTAGAAATAAGATGCAGGAATACAATATTCAACAAAAACAAACACAAGACTCATAATAAATTAACAATCCAAGCATAATTATGCAAGGTCTGAGTGTACACAATGAAAAATGTCTTCTTAGGGTTTAAGTCTTGAACGTGGCCGAAATTTACAAAAGCGCAAGAACTTAATCTTGTTGATTGTAAAGCTAATTGATAAAATCTTGAACAAATCTAAATTCCTCAAATTTAATCTTTACTAAAAACGATTGTAAATAAAACATTTTTAATCCAAAATGCACTTACAAGGTTCACAAGTTAGTCCAATGTCCTCTTCAACACCCATTAAAATGGTTTTAAAATTTCTTATTTCACTATCTATCTAAATTGCCCTACTTTAATTCTTTACTATTTTACTTTTAATATAAAGCTTAACTACAAAGGTTATTTCCACTTTATCCTTTTAATTACTTTTTTAATGACAAATTGCACATAAAATTTTGGTTTAAGTATATATTAAATCTTTGTAAATATACCAATTTTACTTTTATTATTGTAATATTATTGTTTGATAACAATCCTTTCTAATATATTATTTTTTGATTTTTTATAATAATAATAATAATAATAATAATAATAATAATAATAATAATAATAATAATAATAATAATAATAATAATTATTATTATTATTATTATTATTATTATTATTATTATTATTATTATTATTTTAATCTCTACAAAATTTATTTTTATTAGAAGTGACTCTTATCCTTCTATTTTGATTCATCTATTTGTTTATTTATTATTATTATTATTATTATTATTATTATTATTATTATTATTATTATTATTATTATTATTATTATTATTATTTATGTAAATATATGCACAATTATGAAGAATATATATTTAATTCTACTATTTTATCCCTCTATTTTGATTCATTTAAAAAAATTAACCACTACAACAATTATGATTTATATTATTATAATTTAATTATAACTTTTGATTTTAGTCTTAAACTTTTTATTTGGAAATTAACCTATATAAACTTTAAAAAAATATCTATGTAATAACATCACAAGCCGTGTTTAAAAAAGGGACAACAGAAAAAATCGACTAAGACAGAGGTCGAAAGAAAAGGAAAAATAACACCAACCACCAACACAAAAACACAACCAAGCCTCCTGAAAGAATAGAACAACACACCGTCATAAAAGGGTAGTCGACCATTCAACACACACCTAAATTTAAAGGCATTCGAGAAGGTCACAATCCCAATTTAACAAGGAGAGAGTAGTACCCGAAGCATGAGAATGGACCAACTTTCATGACAAACCAATATGCACTTACTGATCTACCGATAAACTTTTCAAACAAATTTTTTATCACATTTTTCAAATAATTCAGAACAACAAATGTCAGATCAAAAGCAGCTATAATCGAGAATTTTTTCCTTAAATTAATCGCTGAAAGACATCAAAAACTCCTAAGATTGAGCGAGGAAGTGATAAATTCATCACCACCCTCCTAAGCACCTTACATCAAATCAACGAGACAACTTCACACTGAACAAACAAATGATCCACATAATCAACTTTCCCTAAAAAAGCCGCACACTCAATCTGACTTACAATAGAAAAAATATCTTGTCTAACAAGATTATGTATAATCGCCAATCTGTCTTACTTCAACTTTCAAGAAAAATCATCATTTTAAAAGACGTCTAACTCTTTCAAACTCTAACCAAACCCTAAATCACACAGATCAATCTATTATCTATCCCAACGACCAAGGATGAAAATTTAAAATAAGAAGAACTCACATAAAAACCTCTTCTAGGATCAATCATCCACAAGGAGGTTCAAAGACATTAACTTTGTGGGATCACATCAACTCATTAAACCATATAACATAATTTTATTAGTCCACGAATGACATCAATATTAAAATCAACAATTTTTTAAAGTACAACCATATTGATCCATAAGAACTCTTCAATTAAGCATTTTTTTTTTAGTGACATTAGCATTAAGACAAATGATCTCTTGAAAACTTCAAAATTAACAAGTCACCTTACTCTAAAGTATAGGATTAAAATAAAAATAAGTGTTTAGTAGTTTCAATTTTTTTTTTTGTGTGGTACAGATGTAGTAGTTTCTTTCTAATGCATAAAAAAAATCATGATGTATGAAAGGTCATTTTTTTTAACTTTATAAATACCAAATTCTTTGGGCACTTTGCTATTAGTTTCTGATATCTTATTCCTGTTTATATAAGTGGAAAAGAAGAGAGAAAGGGAAAGAAAGAAAAAAACATCAAGCTATTGCTGAAACATCTCTCTTCTGTTCTATCCTTAATTATATTCTCCTTTTGTTTCCTCTCCAAAGGTTAGTGAAGAAAATATTGAAACACATCTTTTGTAATCCATTCTCACTGCTTCAACTCTTTTGGGATGAATCATACTTTTTCACTCCAAACCCAGATTTGGTAACATAAACATCTCTAGATTTAATCTCAAGAATCAAAACTTTGAACTAATCTAGTAAATGTTGGGAACTGAAGGGTTAAAGTGTCTCTAATCAGATTCTATTTCTAACTCCTAAACTTTCAACTTCTTGTTACCTTTTTCATTATGTTTTTTCATAATCAGACAAAACAACCTTAAAAAACAAGAATTTTGGTCATGAAAATATAATCATACATATTCAAATACTATGTTTTTTGTTGGTTTAATCAAAATATGTTTGATTTTTAGCTTGGAAGCCATGGCTTTTCCAAATCAATCCATGTCAGATTCTCCACAGAGAAAGATGGGAAGGGGAAAGATTGAGATCAAGAGGATTGAAAACACAACGAATCGCCAAGTAACTTTCTGCAAACGCCGAAACGGCTTACTCAAAAAAGCTTATGAACTATCTGTTCTTTGTGATGCAGAAGTTGCTCTTATAGTCTTCTCTAGCCGCGGTCGCCTCTACGAATATGCCAATAACAGGTATCCACACAATCTCACTTGTCTCATAAGCCCTTTTCAGATTTTGCTACACAAGTTTTAAAAAATATTTCAGTTATAGATGTTTTTTAAGCCCTTTTGATATTTCTTATAAGCCCTTTTGGTGGTGTTGTAGATCTTTTTGTGAAGGACTTAAAACTCAAAGAGCATAATAATTTTTCTTTTAATGGAGTTAATTTCTTACTCTTTCTATCTTTGTTTTCTGAGGCCAAAGAACACTTGTCTTTCTTTAGTTCTATTTTGGATTTTTCCTTCTTTGAGTCTAAGAACTTTTTTTCTTTTCTGCTTATGATTAATTTTTCTAGTTCTTGTTTATTGTATACATAGATCTGGTGCAATAGATAGAAATATAGGTAAGGATTTGGGAAGTTACACAGTGCTGTGAGATCAGCCACTTGCTTCAACACACACACCATTCTTGTTAATTTTTTCTGTTTCCCTTTTCTTCTTTCAATTCTCTCTCTCTTTCTTACACATCTATGTGTTTGTGTGTGGCTATGCTAAACAAAGAGCCTAAAAGCAAAAGCTGTCATGTGTGCTACAATAAGCCCAACCCATCCATCTCCTTGACACTTCCTTAATAACACGTCACAAGAAACCATAGTACACTTTCAATCCATTTCTCAATTTGTCAAATTCAAATTGATTTTTACTAGGGTTTGACAGTTAAATACACTGTTTTATATAATAGATTATGATTAAAAAAAGTGATTTTTTCTCAAATAATTCTTTTTTACCTCAGATAAATCAAGACCCAATTAAGGATTTTTTATTAAAAATTCAAATATTCAATAAAAAATGGATCTTTAATTAGGGTTTGACAATTACATATACACTGTTTTTATATCAGATTATGATTAAAAAAAGTGATATTTTTCTCTCATAATTCATTTTTGCCTCAGAAAAATCTAGACCCAGTTAAGGATTCTTTATTAAAAATTCAAATTTTCAATAAAAAATGGATCTTTAATTAGGGTTTGACAATTACATATACACTGTTTTTATTTCAGATTTTGATTTAAAAAGTGATTTTTTCTCTCATAATTCATTTTCACCTCATAAAAATCAAGACCCAGATAAAAAAATTTCGTTTTAAATACAAGAATTGAGTTTTCCCCAAATATAAATAACCCAAAAATTAGGGTTTCTTAGCAAATAAAATTTTTAAACTTGGTTGTAAATTAATAAAAACCAAAACTTTAGTTTCTATGACAGTAAATAAAAAAGATGAAAATGGTAAAAAATAAAGTGAGTTAAAGATGAAATAATTTTGGTTGATTTTGAAACTGTTTTAGGAAATGAGGTTTGGTGTATCTGGTTAGGGTTTTTAAGGAATGGGATTTGTCTTGGTTGAAAAGAATCTTTGGTCACGTCACACACATGATTTTTCAGTTCTTGACTTCTGACAAAAGACTAATTTATGTCATCATTTCCCATTCTTGCTTCTCTTTTCCCTCTTTCATTTCAACCCTAACATTTATCTTCTATAGTTCAAAACACTCTTCAATAGGAAAATTTTTCCTCCCTATTTATTCTTAGTTTACAAGTAGAAATTCTTTAACAACAAATGTCAGTGAAATAAGTGATGAACCATATTAATATTTCACCTAGGTAATTGAGATTTTTTTCATCTCAAAATCTTGCAAGGATTAGAAAAAAAAAAAATAAAGATTAAAGTGAGGGAGATAATTGCTCCTAGTAACAAGACAAACGTACGACAACTAAGAATAGCCAATGAGAGTGTTCTAAAAATATTGATGTTACTGCTGTTATAGCAGAGAAGATGAAATGGACGGTTTTGATGTTGCCACATCATTTTTTTAGAATGAAAAGACTTAAAAAATATAATAATATTTTATTTTTTTACTGTTCGAAATTTTTGAAAAGTTAGTGTAACATTGAATATTTAGGTCTTATGTTGGCACATCAAGGTGGTTTTTTCAATGTGGTTTAGGGTATTAACCATTGAGGAATGGGTTTTTGTGCTAGAAATAGTTGAACCAATCATATAGTGGAATCTAGTGCCAGCGTGGCAGAGGTAACCAATGACTAGCTCGAGGATATTAAGGTATCAGAAAAACAACATAAAAGGGTTTTTTTAATGTTTTATAATTTTGTTGATTTTCTAAAATTGGATGTTATTTTAATAATTTATTTTGTTTCACATCCAATCAGATTTTGACATGATGACTGAAGAATGAGATCGTTCTATAATGCTTTTAACTTGTTGTTTTTAAGGTTCAGAAAATTACCAAGAAATGTGGATGATTTGACCATTGACCAGTGACAAGTTATTTACAAAATCATTATGATTATGAATTTTAAATACGTATTACAAAAAATTGGATAATTTTAATTGATTTATTTTTTCTATTTTTGTTCGTTCCTGACCAAAATATTTGTTGCGTATGAAACATTACAATGATCTCAGAGCAGAGATGCTCACCTCATATGAGGAATTTTATTCTATTAGTAAATAATTTTAGGGGAATTTGATCTCTATTTAGTTGTAAAAGAAGAGAGGAATTAATTTGGAAATTTAAATTAATTTATTATTTTAAGATGATTAATATGAAATTTAAAATTTATATTGATTTTATTTGTACATTTTTATCTTCGTGTTATCATATACAGTAGGTAAAACCTTGATTTTTTTTTCCAACATTTCCCCCTCATTTTCTCCAATTTTAGTGTAAATTAATGATAAAAAAAGTGACATTGCAACATAGGATCCTTATAATCTATCATTCCATATCAAAAAGTTGTTTTTTTAACCGTTAGACCTTAATGAAAGAAAATACATTTTTCAGATTTATTCTAATTTTTTTTATAAACAAATTACCTCTGAAGCCAACTAAGATCATTTTTGTGAGAGTGTAAAATGGACTATTGGACAACTATATATGAGATCAAAATTTTATTATGATTAAATAATAATTAAATAGGACTTTATATAATATTTGTCACTATTAAATTCTGGTAAAATATAAAACTTCCAAAACATAATACAACTCTACCTGTAACTCAATATACTCCTCTTTGATAAAATATAAGATTTCTAAAAATATAATACGATTCTGTATGCAACTGAATATATTACACAGAACTATAGATACTAATCCCTTTAGTTGGAAATGTCTATAGTAAGTGAGAAATCTTAAACCTTAAAGTTGAATTTGAACCAAAAATCAATGGTTAAATTGAAAGATACTTGTATCATCTCTTTCAAGTGCTCACTAGTAGGGGCATTCAAAACTAAATCAATCTAATAAAAAATTGCAAATTAAATCAAAACAAATTGAAACAGCAAAAAGTCGCATTTGATTCGGATTTGTTTGAGTTATCTTTTAACAAAATCGCATGGTTCGATTCGGTTTGGGGTTTATATTTTATAAACCGAATCAAACCGCATTATGTTACAACTTAAATTTTACTTAACTCACATCCAACTCAAACTTAAATCTATTATACGTTAGCCTTATGATTACGAACAATTTTCTCATCCTTACATTTATGGTTTCAGTTTCAGTCTTTTCAAATCTCTCATAACATTATCACACTATCTTCGTCACATACATCTTGCCTTTTCTTCTATAATATCTACTCTCTTATATTCTTTCCTTTTCACTTTCTCATTTTTATGCAAATGTTTCATCTTTCAATTTCATTTTTATCGAACATCTTCTTCTCTAATTTCTCCCCTCTTATGTTCTTTATTTTTTCATCTTCACTAATCTCTCATCTCTTCTATTTTTTTTTATTTCTTATAATATTTTTTATATTGTTTAATGTTATTATTTTATGTTTATTATTCCACTTTTGTCTAATTTAATTTTTATATATTAAATGAGAAGTTGTTGTCCAAATATAATGAGTTTTGTTGTTATTTTGTAGTGTACGAATGACTAAATAGAAAGTTATGTTGTCATTTATATGTGTATGTATGACTCATTAATATTTGTTAAAAACCTAACCAACCGAATCGAACCAAACAACATTGATTTGGTTTGGTTTGATTTGATTTTCTTCTAAAAGCCAATCAAATCAAACAAAACCTCACTTTTTTTTCCTTACATTTTAGATGACTTTTAATATTAAAACCGCTCAAACTGCACCGCGAACACATCTACTCAGTGATCTTTATTAGTATTGTATGATTAGGTTTTAGGATATTAATATTCTAAAAACATTTATAAAAAATTTAGAGGAAAATTATTATAAACTAACTTTAGACTAATTATTATTTCATAGCGATGTTTGAGAGATTTGAACATTATCTTGTAAGATTATGCTACTTAACTCCACATAATATATTACTAGCTTGCTAATATAAAATGGAATGAATTTTTAATGCAACTATTAATGACTACAGTGTGAAAGCAACAATTGAAAGGTACAAAAAAGCATGCTCAGATTCATCTGGCACTGGATCTGCTTCTGAGGCTAATGCTCAGGTATTGTTAATTAATCGCAAATTACTTCATATTTATTTTACTCTATAACCTAACATTCACATCCATGATTTCATATATATGTTTTCCAGTTTTACCAACAAGAAGCTGAAAAATTGCGTGTTCAAATTAGTAACCTGCAGAATAACAACAGGCAAGTTGATTCAAATTCCGTCTTTTGATATTACAATGTCAAACTCTTAACACAAGCTCTGTTGTTAACCGAAAGACATTTTCGGTTAACAATGTGACTCGTGTTAATTTGTAATGTGCATTACCTGAGAATGCATGCTGAAAAAAGTTCAAATTGCAGGCAAATGATGGGTGAATCTCTAGGATCTATGAATGCCAAGGAACTCAAGAATCTGGAGTCTAAATTAGAAAAAGGAATAAGTAGAATTCGTTCCAAAAAGGTAATTATCAATTAGTATTTTCTACTATAATTTTTCTGGATTCATGATTTGATGTATATTGATTTGGTGAATTTGAGTGATATATTCTTCTGATTCTTCCTTTTTTGCTGCATCACAAAAATCAACATCAGAATGAGCTGTTATTTGCTGAAATTGAATACATGCAGAAGAGGGTTAGTATTTTTCTTTGTATATAATAAGTGATTATTTAAAAGTGATTATATAAAAAAGTACTTTTTTTAAAACAAAAAAAAACTGTAGCAAACAAACCCTATATCATAATGTGTATTGCCCTAACTTCTAAAATATGTACACTGCAGGAGATAGATTTGCATAATAACAACCAACTTTTGAGAGCAAAGGTATTTTTTTTAAAAGTGATTATTTCAAATATAATGTTGTTGATAGTATTAAGAATATAACAATTTTTTGTAATGGTTTATGTAGATAGCTGAAAGTGAGAGGAACCACCACCATAATATTAACATGAGTGTGTTACCTGGAGGCACAAACTATGAATCCATGCAATCTCAAACTCAGCAGCAATATGATTCTCGCGGATACTTTCAAGTTTCTGGATTACAATCCAGTAGTAGTCAGTACGGACGACAAGACCAAATGTCTCTTCAATTAGTGTAAGAATCTCTCCCTTTCAACATCGACCAATTTCATATAGCTCAAATTTTAAAGACTAAAGATCTGTTAGGTCATCTATTATCTGGTCATGCTTTCAGACAATCCAGTGGTATCAACTCGGTACATCTTGTGCTAACTAGTGTTTTTTTTTTGCGCTTGTGATGCAGTTGACATGTTTGCGCTCGAGAAGTATGTAAGATTGTTGTAGTTTGCTTCTTAGTATATGATGACGATGACGATGACAATGATGATGATGATAGCAGATGAATGCTAAGGGTCATATATATATATATATATATATATAAGAAAAACTGAGAAGGGTTTGTAAGTATCCCCTCAGTACTATTCAATGGATTTATAGACATGTTAAGACTATATATTTTGTATCTATTATGAATTCAAATACTCTCTGATATGTGTCCTAAGGTTAAGGACAAGACATATTCACATGTTTGTCCACCTTTGTTTATTTTCCTTATTCTAGGCTCTCATGAAAACAACAATGATGTGCAAAAACATGTTTCAATTGATAATAACTTGACTATAAACTCATTGTCATGGTAGTTTCATAAAATTGAATTTACCCTTTTTATAAAAAGTTATATTTAGATAAAATATTTAGAGATTTTATAAGTATACATTAAATAGTGTTCTTCATAAATAATGAAAATATAAATAAAGAGATGGATGTTTGAGTATGTTGTGAAGATAAGATCACACCCTCCCAAATTCGGTTATTACGCGAACTCTAAATGATCCACAAAATCTTTGCAAATTTATTATCTTGTGCTTCTGTCATTCCTACAATACTTGAAAAAACAATCTCTTAACAATTTGTTGAAGATTGAACATTAGGAAAATAGCTTATGCAAACTTTTTTGTAAGTGTTAATTTTGACATGCACTTGTGCTATAAGCTCCAAATAAATTGTTTATCCAAACAGACCCATAATCTCTCGAATTTATCACTATTATGCATTTTGTAATCACTGTCACCTTCATCCTTATGCATTAATCTGATTTTTTTTTCATGTAAACCTCTACGCACTTCAACTACATTATTCCGGACTGGTAATGGTTGCCCGAAGGAGATTGTCGGGGGTATGCCCGACTTTTGAAGAAGGGTGGACTTCATTTTTATTAACCATCTTCTCAGACAAGTGAATGAACTTGGCTTTAATGGATCTTTCTGCTTCATGGTTATGTGGGAGCCAGATTATTCTTGCTATAAGGGAAGCCTTGTAAAGTTGTTGGTTTAGTATGGTTTAGAGATGTGACTTTTTTTTTTACCAACCTGACCCATATTTTCAAGCTATTACTCAAACTAACCCACATTTCAAATTAAATCGCAATTTACCTCACTTTCAAAATAAAAAATAATGTAAATATGTTACTAATGTTTAATAGGATGTGCCAATTGAATAAGAGTGGCTTGTTTGTGGAAGGATGTGTCCTTGCCCGTCCTTTGTTGCTTTTGTTTGGATTTTGATTGTTTGATGTGTGTGGTTAGATAGAAACAATGTTGTTTTTGATAGTTGGGTGTAGAATCGTGGAGACATTTTGTCTTTCATTAAGAGATTATGGTGAGATTGGTTGTCTATTTTGTTCAAATGTCTCAATGACTTTTTGTTAGACGTGTGGTTGATTAATTCCGGCTTATATGTCGGATTGTAGCTTTTGATTTTCTTAGGGTTGGTCTCTTTGATCTCCCTTCCTTTTGTATTGGCTAGCATCTTTGTTGCTTTTAATGCAAGTGATTATAAAAAAATAAATTAATCAAGAGTATTGTATTTATTTAATTAATTAGTATTTAAGTGTTTTTAATAGTTATTTAGTATAGTTATAATATGATTAATCAATATATAAATTTTTAACAAATTACTAATTAATCATAAATAAGATAAAATATTAAAGAATTATATTTAAATTGGATTACAAATAATGAAATAATTTTTTTTATATTAACGATGATGTGATACATTGTAGTGATCGTCGGTTCAACATGGACACAATACTAATGGCCGTCGAGATCTCAATTCGTTTTGTTGAGGTGACAGAGAAGATGTCTCAGTGTTAGAATCAAACATAAGTTATTTTTCGACTTGGTCAAAGTCTTATTGTTCAATGAAGGCATTGTCATTATTTAATCCAATGCCTACATGTTTATATTTTGGTTGCGTTGTTGTTTGGATTGACGTGGTAATGGTTGGTCGATAGTAGTTTTGGTTGAGTGGAGTGGGTTTGGTGTGAATGTTTAGACGAGGTAAAATAAATTTATTGATGTGGTGTTTAAAAGGTTATGTTTGGCTTAGGTGTTTTTTGTGTGCAATGATATGAGTATGATGTGCTGGTGGCTGGTATTTGTTATTTGTGTTGGATATAAGACTCTATACACAAGAGAGGGGGTTGAATTATGTTGGATTGAGAAATTCATTTTCAAAACAAATTCATTTATAAAACCAAAGTTTAAAAATATTTTGTAAAATAAATAGAGTATAATCATAAGTGATAAGAAAAACATAAATGCGACAAAAATATATTACTGAAAATTTAAAGAGTTAAGGGATAAGAGAAAAAACCTGAATTATATAGGTTCGATCTTAATGAAATGATGTAATCCTCTCCCCAAGAATTTTTCTTGAGAGTTTCCACTATCTTGAGAGTTTTTAACAAGATATTTGGACGAACCTCCTTTTATAAGGGTTAGAGTTTTTCAACGGATAACTTCTCAAGCAACAACGAACAAAATTTTAAATACGGATACCTCCACAACCAACTAAAACATTGTAACTACGAAGACCTCAACCAAATAGAGGTTTTACTTGATTTACCTCAATCAAGCAAGAGATTTTAATCGTTTTACTTACAACCAAACACCACCTTCTTACCAAGAAAATATTTCTTAAGTGATAATACACTTTTGAGTAATTTAAAAATTTTCCCCACAACATAAACAATGATCCTCACAAAGTAAAAATCCAATCTTAAAGAACTAAGGTAAAACTAAAATGAGAAATGAGACATTTGTAGAAAAAGAGTGGAGAGTGAGAAAGAAGATTCAAAACCCGTTTTCTGGATGATTCGAAATGATAAATGATTTCTATATTTATAAGACTAAACATGGTGAAATTAGGAAGCAATATATGGGCTAGTTAAGCCTCATAATCGATTATGTTAAAGGCATAATAGATCATGGCACCCTAATATGGAAGGTTTTAATTCTAAGCCATTTCCAATCTTTCAAGGGAATTCTTCGACATGTTCTAGGCGTTACAAAGAAAAATAATTGACTATCCAAAAAGCTTAATCTATTATCTCTTTGTAAAAAATGCTTTTGACTAATTATACAATTCACTAAACAATTGGCTAGACTTTTAAAACATTTTTAGGTGATTTATAAAATCAAGAGAGGCTTTTCAAGATATTTAAATGTATGTGTGATTTTCCTTAGTAAAATCGAGATATTGTCTTATACCTTTACAATCACTGATCACTAGACTTAGAAAAGCAAACTTTCACATTCCTCTCTTTCACAACTCTGAAGTTTCTAGTTTCTTGCCCCATTATCTTTGAATTTAGCACTTGACTGGAACTTCGATGAGGCTTGAGATAACTCTTTATAGCAATCTCGATCATCAGACAAACCACTTGATCAAAGATCTTTGCCGAATTCATCGACACCACTTTACTTAAGGTGTTGTCTTCTCTGATAGGCACATTAATAAGTGAAAATTATAGTTATTTTTGTATATAATTTTTGTTGCACTTATCGACTCTTTGTTGTTAATATCAGTTGAATAACCCGACTTTGTGTGTAAATTCGTTTAGTTTGTGTATAGTGTGTTTTGTGTACATAGTGTACAGTTTGATAGTTTTGTATTTGTTTTGTAGGTATAGGAGCATTGATGGAGCGAGAGGAATAAAATCTCTGAGATGCATTGTTTGATCAATAAAGGAATAAGGCAAAAAAGAGAGTCATTTGAAGTTATGCAAAGAAAGCAACAAAATTTATTGGACTGGTGTGCATCATCAGGCAATGTCCAGATGAGGTGAATCGCATCTGCATCGCCGAGCGACACTAGAGCGATAGGATTGAGTCAATTTTCTAGTTGGGTCTGCCTTGCTTCGTTGTTGTGTCACTAGGCAAGGTGAAGTAGCAGTGTCAGCTGACGTGAGTCTGTCGTCGGGCGAAAGAAGATATTTGTGGTTAGTTGCCTTTGTGGCGTAGTTTGGGCCAAGAGTTTAGGTAGCATCGTTGGGAAATGTGTTTGTCTCGTTGGGCGATGGTCGCAAAACAAAGTTTCTTTATATTTCATTTTCATTTCATTTTGTTTGGTTATGGTTTTGGGTGTGGTTTTTTATCTCCCAACTCCATCAATCTCATTTTTTTAGTGGATTAGCTTAGATAACAACTATGGAACTTGCATAGGAATGATCCGGGAGGGATTGCTCTTCGATTGGCATTGACAAACCAGTAGATTTGTGGCTCATTTATCTTTTTTTTTTGTGTATTCTATTTTAGTTGGGTTTGTATGTATATTTACTTTGAACTCATGTATATTTGTCGCCCATGGCATTATATAAAACTTGCTTTACAAGTCTTTGAAGAGTCTTGTCCTGGATTTGGCTATGTGCTCTGGATTTGGGTTGTTATAGACATACACTATCGGGTTCTTATCTAGGATGATAGTCTGTTAGTCTCTGGATTCTAGAGATAGATTTAGAGCTGACATTCACTTGGGTGTGTGTGATAAATGCCTTTGTGTTGGTTGTGTTGACTGAAAGATCGTTAACGCGAGTAGCACCTTTGACTTTTGTGTTGTTAAGGTTGGTTGAGAGATCTCCGCTGAGATGATATAGTGGGTGTAGTGTTTAACACGTGATGAAATTGACGAGTCTTGTAGGTTGATTATAACTGGTCGATATGTTTATGCTTGTGAGGAGTGAATATATTCACTCTTTATAAGTTATTCCTTTTTCTTTTATTTTTGTTTACATTTATTTTCGGTTGATAACTTTTACTCTTTCCATTCAATCTCCCAAACTCATTAATGAATGATTTGTCGAAGGCGACTTGATAACCAATCTCTCTGGACACGATACGATATAACCTAAATATCACCCGGTAAAATAATAACTTATTTTTTGCTTACCGTTTTACCGCTCTAGCAAAATGGTGTCGTTACTGGGGATTGGTTTATTGTTTCGCATTGCAATAATTCTTTTGTTTTTGAGTTTTTTAGATATTGTATATATTGTCTATTTTTACTTGTGTATATTGACACTTGTATATGTTTACTATACTTATAAATTTGTTATACCATTGTTTGTTTCTTTTCACATTTGCTTGTGTGTTGGTTAGGAATAACCAGTTGGAAGCAACATGGAGGAATGTTCTTAAATAAAAGGCGTCGAGCTTAATACGTAAAAAAAGCATATTTTATTGTTTTTCATTTTATTAGTTTAGGTAGTTTAATTCAATTGTCTAAACAAATTTAACTCATACTAGTTCTTAAATTTCATATCTTCACTTTTAAATTTGTTTAGACAATTTCGTTCGGTCTTTTAGTATGTGTATATTATTTGTGTTCATTTGTGTGTTTGTCTTTGAGCTTGTTATGAATAACTTGAGGATATTGAGGTAATTTGTCAAGTTTGATCGTTTTGACTTGCGAATACGTGGTAATGATTTTGTTAAGGTTTTGTACACGTTCGAGGTATGTGTTTATCGCTTTCTATACTTTAGCATATTCATGATACTTAGACTTTTTACAATTTTTATGTCATTCATTCTTTTGTATACTTGTTTATTTCTGAATCACTTTAGTTTCTACCCTTTTGTGAGGTAGCTTTCCATTGTTCATATATACTGGATACCACAATTCTTGTTTTAACTGGATTTTATTATGCTTAATATTTTATTTTGTGTTGATTGTATGAATGCATGAAATGGATCAAGACATTTTTGTTGATTTTGAGCACAACTACCAGGCCTAATAGTCAATTCACCTTATGAGTGTGTGAACTTTTGTAACCTCCTTTGAGCCTTTTTGTCGATTTCCATGTTGTTTTTGCTTAATTCTAGTCTATGAGTGTTCAGTTCACCTTTTTATATGGACGTTGATTCTTTTGTTTTCTTGATCCTTCAACCATTATTTTTGGTTTGAATTTTTACCTTGTCTTAAAAAGTAGAAAGTATTCACTCATTGATGTTGGTTAAATTCATGTTGGGGAAAGCAATGTTTGTTCATCTATATGTTGGTTGCTATGAGAAAAAGAAAAATAAATAAAAAGTGAAAAAGAAAGATTAGAAAAAGAAAAGAAAAAAGATGAAAAAGTCTTAGAAAAAGAAAAACAAAAAGAGTATAGAATAATATTGTGTTAATAAGTATTGTGATTGGTATGAGAAATTTTGAATGAAGATGAAGTTTGATTGAAATTGTGTTGCTTGAGTCTTGGTGAGTTGACCACTTCTTTAGTTTAAGACAAGTTTTTGTTTCGATTAGCTTTAGGACTTATCCCTTGTTTGTTAACCAAGCCACATTACAACCTTGAAAAGCCTTTGTGATTCTTGCTTTTATGTCTTCAACAAGAATTTTTGGATGAGTGTATAATTTAATCTTTTATTTGCAAGGTTGTTGGATGATTGAAAATACCTCATTTTTGTGTGTTTCTCATATACCGATGATTGATTTTTCTAGGTGTGATTCATTTGTGAACTAGTGTTATTTTAGAATGTTTGGCACGATTTTTGTATTTAGCATTTTTTTTCATGTTTATGTTATAGTCGTAGTTTAGTGGCAAGTGTTTACTTTGTGTGTATTATTTTTTATTTGAACCATTTCATTTGTCTTCATTTTCAAAACTTGTCGATTCGTTATTCTTTGGTTGATCATTTTTGTTTCTTCGAGTTGTTTGTTTCTTGTTTGAAGACAAACAAGTTCATGTTTGGGAGAGTTTGATAAGTGCAAATTGTAGTTATTTTTGTATATAATTTTTGTTGCACTTATCGACTCTTTGTTGTTAATATCAGTTGAATAACCCGGCTTTGTGTGTAAATTCATTTATTTTGTGTATAGTTGTGATACGGTGGCCAGAACCGGACTGTTTTAGGAATGCTGGTTTGCGTTTTATGTTTGTGTTTGAAAAATGTCGCGGTAAGCAAGAGTCGCCACCGACTTTTATTTTATCCAACAAGGAAAGGAAAAAAGCACAGAAAAATTCCTTTTTCGTGATTTTCTTAGTACGGGGGGTAGATTATAGAAAGGGAAGGTATTAGCATCCTTTTTATCCGTGGTTTTCCACGGGCTCTTAGGTACTTGCTCATCATTTTCAAAATTGCTTCTGTGTGTTTATGTGATTTGAAAAGTTTTTGTTTGACTTCGATTTAACCCTTGCTTCTGTCTTCAAGAGTGTTACAAAGTGTTTTTTGAAAACTTTGTTTTGAAAGGAGTGTAAGTGTGAAAAAGTTTGTTTGGTTTGAGCAAGTACTTAAGAGCTAATCTACCTACTCGAAAAAAGAATTGTTCTATGTTTGTTTCCTTTAGACGGTGATATCCCACTATTAGTGAGTAGGTAGCACCGTCGTTGGAGTTTTAAAGGGTCAATTCGAAAGGGACGTACGATCACTAAAGCAATGTTAGGACGCCTTAGTAATAACCCTAATGTCTTAAGATCAATATTCAAGGCAACAATTCCGAGACAACCTTTCCGAGGAAACTTTGATCTTTGAGACAAAAAGGGTAACCACTAAAATATCCTATACTCAATGATCGTTTACCGAAGGCAACCGAAGTGGGAGTGTACCCTGGGAGTGCGCATGTGCGAGTGATTCGATTTCAAGTTTATTATCTTTGCACATTTTAGGGTTCGCTAACTGTTTTAAATTTAATCATACATTCTTGTCATGCATCCCTATTATTCATACATCTAACAGTTAATATTTGCAGAATTTAAAGTGCGGAAAATAAGCTACGTTATTACAAGGCTTTGGGTATTTACATAGCCAAAAACAAACCCGTAAAAAAAATGATAAATGAAAGTAAAAGATCCTAATTAATCTATTACAACTTGTGAGCAATTACATTAATATGGTAAAAATAAATAACAAAGCGCGCGCGAGGAAAATAAGAACGATAAGAAATTAGGGTTTTGACCCCGTCTCACCTAAGCGAAAGAAAAAAATTGTTTTTATTATTTTTGACTATTTTTAAGAAAAAGAATTTGGTTTTTTTAAATTAAATACAAAATTAATTAGTAATTAAATTAAATTAATTAAAATAATTAAATTTAACCTATTTTTGTGCTTTTGGTTATTTTAAGAAAAAATAAAATATAATTTAAATTAAGCTAAAACCCTAATTGTTCTTCTTAATTTTAATTTATTATACAAAAAGAAATTAAAGTTACCTAAAATTAAATAACCTAATTCAATTAATTTTTGTATAAAAAATAAATACCCTAAATCTAATTGGGTGAAAAATATTATTTTTATGATTTTTTGATAAAAGAAAAATTAAGTTGTTAGTAAAAATATTTAAATAAATAAATTAATTAAGAAAAGTATAAAAAAAGAAAAGAGAGGAAATTTGGGCCTGGTTGTGAGTAATTGGGAGGTGTAGATAGCAATTATGGCCCAAGAAGCAATTGATCCATGTTGACTTGCTAGATCCCCTGTTATGCGTTAACTAGGTCACATGATAGGTCCCTCAATGATGGCCTTCAGATCTGGATGGTTGGTGATCTGATGGTTAGGAGATGACGCCCCATGGTGGCCTTCATGCCTTGTGGAACATGGGATATGTAGAGAAAATTCAAGAAAAATGCAAATGTTGGAGGTAGGGGTCGAACCCCTGACCTCAAGCCCTCCAATGCCTTAGCGCTTACCTGGCCACCACTGGGCCATTTGGTTCAATTGATTATTAAATGAAACAAAAATAATAAAATGAATAAACGACGCTAGCTGTAAAACACGCGCGAGAATTCAAATGCACGAATGAGATGGAGCCACGTATGTCATCTTCTTCCTCTCTCCGTGGGTAAAAGTCACAGACTTTTACCTACGGACATATGTCCATAGCTACAGATCCTGCAATTCTCGAAATCCAACACAAGCAAGATAAATAAAATCTAAGGCCATGAATCAACTAATCTGGACCTTCTGAGCATGATGGTGCCCCTTTCATGGCCCAATTTCACCTGTACACAAAGATCCCAAATCAAACCAACAAAACCTAGCTATGGTGAATCTTGATACAGTCCACAAAAACGAAATTAAATGGTATAGATAGCTTGCAAATGTGATAATGAACAAGAATATACTATTAAAACATGATGAATGTGCAAGAATAATAAGATTCAGTTTTGGAAATATGGGCAAACCGTGGGAGTCGTGGGGATGAATTCTGGGCACTAGCACGCTTGTTCTTGATTGGTACAGCTTGCTTGTACTCCCAGGAAGTGAATGAGATGGTCAGGAAGCCCTAGAATTGCCTAGAACTATGAATTCGACTCAGTACTTTTTTGTGTTTTTTTCAAGTTTGTTCTGACTTCTCACGCCTCTCTAACCTCTTTTTCTAGGTCTGCAATTGTTCAATATATATAAATGATTGAATTAGGGTTGCAAACATGATCTCAATCTTCCTCCATTATAGCTTTTGATTTGGATTTGATTCACTTGAAGATACTTCCAAAAATAGGCCAAACTCAATCTTTTTATGCACACCAAGGCTTTGCATGAATTAAATCTTTTGCCAACTGGATATAAGACCTGAAACATGCATAATATCTTGAGGTTTCAATGTTTTGGATTTTCTATGATTTATTTTGATTTAATTGAAATAAAAATCAAAATAAATAATAAACATAAGATAATGACAAGTAGAAAGAGCTATGGCTCGTGGACCATGCTACCAACTCAAAACAAGTGCAAAAAGTTAGGCCCATTTAGCAAAAATTGCAATTTGAGGCATAGTTGACTTTTGACAATTTTGCAAAAAAAGTCAACTTCACCAATGCATAACTTCCTCAATTTTGACTCTTTGAAGGTGTTCTTGGACTTTTTAGAAATCTTGAGATGTCCTCTAAGCAACCCTTTTTGACAAAAAAGGTTTTTTTGTTGACTTTTCAAAATGACCTATAATGTCCAAATTCATAACTTCTTGTGAGTACAGATTTTGAACTTGGGGGCTGAATATGGATTGTATAGCATTGCATACTCTTCAAAATGAGCTTTGTATGGGTCATTTCTCATAAAGTACGAGAAAGTTATGCTTGGTCAAAGTTAAGTTGACTTTTCCTGTAAAACCCTAATTTAGCAACTTTTGGTTCTTGATGAATTATGAGCAATCCTTGATGAATCATGATCAACCCTTGATCAAATGATGAATGATACTTCAAAATGAGGATGTTGACCAAAAATCTTGAAGTTTGATTGTATGTGGGCCATAGTTGACTTTTGCCCTAGCACAGTCGATTTTCAGGCCTTTGAGCAATTGACTGGGCAAACTTTCTCTGCAAGGCTTGAAACTTGACATGGATGATCTTGGGAACATATTAGGACAATTGTGAGCATTTGGGATCCCTTGGAATCACACATCTTGATGCAACATGAAACCCTAATTTGAGGTAGACTGTCTTAGGAGAGAGCTTGTCTGGTAAACCCTTGGACTTCCTTGAGCAACTTGAGAATATTTCTTGAAATGTTTTGAGAAATATGGGAGGGAAAATTTTGGGGTACAACAGCTGCCCCTGTTCAATCTTCTTAAACTTGAAGATTTAGATTGGCTTGTCTGCCTTTCGTGATCTGAAGGTGGAAGATGATTGAACACTAGAGTGCCTAGAAATTTGCACTCGCATGAAGTGGTAATCATCTTGTGATGCCGGGAATGGGCTTACCTATGCCATTTGGAGATTGAATGATAGGATATGGTCTTAAAGATGCCATCTGAAGGAGTGTCGATCGCGTAAGAAATTCCTTAGTGAGAGTCTGCATACCTGTTGTTGAGGAGGATTCTGCTGGGGAATTTTGTTCTCTGTTTTGGGAGAAATAGAATTTTAGGAGCTTCAGTCGTCCGTTATTCTACTGGGGGAATTGTCTCTTGGTCAAAGAGGTGAAAATGAACTACTATATGGTCGTGACCCAAACTTCATAGTGATAAGACTGACTGATATCCGGTCGTGTATAGGCTGCGTCGCGACCTACTGGGGAAAGGTGAAATCGATCGTGTTCGATCAGGTCCAGGTCTTACAGTGTTGTGGATTGCTGTCTGGAGATAAGAGAAAAGAAACCCGAATGGTAAGGTTATGAGAAGAAACCCAGATAGTAGGACTTATGGGAAGGAACCTGGGTAAGGTTGCTTCGTGAGGAGTTTGGATAAAACTGCATCTGAACCAAGAAGGAACCTGGGTAAGGTTGTTTGTGAGGAGTTTGGGTAAAACTGCGGCAGGAACCTGGGTAAGGTTGCTTGGTGAGGAGTTTGGGTAAAACTGTATCTGAACCGAGAAGGAACCTGGGTGAGGTTGCTTTATGAAGAGTTTGGGTAAAACTGCATCTGAACCGAGAAGGAACCTGGGTGAGGTTGCTTTGTGAGGAGTTTGGGTAAAACTGCGGCAGGAGCCTGGGTAAGGTTGCTTTGTGAGGAGTCTGGGTAAAACTGCATCTGAACCAAGAAGGAACCTGAGTGAGGTTGCTTTATGAGGAGTTTGGGTAAAACTGCATCTGAACCGAGAAGGAACCTGGGTGAGGTTGCTTTGTGAGGAGTTTGGGTAAAACTACGGCAGGAACCTGGGTAAGGTTACTTAGGGATAAGTTCGTGTAAAACTTCAGAAGGAACCTGGGTAAGGTTACTTCGGGATAAGTTCGTGTAAAACTTTAAGAGGAACCTGGGTAAGGCTACCTTGGGATAAGTTCGTGTAAAACTCCAGAAGGAACCTGGGTAAGGTTACTTTGGGATAAGTTCGTGTAAAACTTCAAGAGGAACCTGGGTAAGGCTACTTTGTGATAAGTTCGTGTAAAACTTCAGAAGGAACCTGGGTAAGGTTACTTTGGGATAAGTTCTTGTAAAACTTCAGAAGGAACCTGGGTAAGGTCACCTTGTGATAAGTTCGTGTAAAACTTCAGAAGGAACCTGGGTAAGGTTACTTTGTGATAAGTTCGTGTAAAACTTCATTCGGAAATGTATGAGAAAGGACCCGTGCAAGATTTTTCAGGATAAACCCGTGTGAAGCTGCATTTAGAAGAAACCCGTGTAAGATTGCTTCGTGACGAACCCGTGTAAAGCTGCATTTAGGAGAAACCTGTGTAAGATTGCTTCGTGATGAACCCGTGTAAAGCTGCATTTGGTCGTACAGATAATTATTCTGTTTAGTTTCAGGAGCTAATCTTGAACTTGCTGGAAGTTGTTGATGATAACCATCTTTCCTGAAAAGGTACATGATTAATCGTATATGATGCATGAAATGCATTGTATGATAACGTTCTCAAAAAAATGAGACTATGATGTATGCAATGTGTATGCGCACGTCATGATATATGAACATGAAATGCTATTGTGGCATGTCCGAGTTTGGGAAAATAAATCCCTGACTGTTGTTGGAGAGTAATGGAAATTGAGTTCCTGACCGTCATAGAAAAAGTGGTTCTTCTACTTCCATTGTGGATGGTGAACCGGAGATGACTATGTTGGGGATTTTCCCCTTGTTTACGGATATTCTTTTGAGGATAGACTCTGCTTGAGAATAACTTTGCAGGGGAATAATTCCGTTGGTGAGAGAAGCTTCCATAGCTGAAGGTATAAACTCTGCCGGGGATTGAGCTTCTGTATTTAGAGAAATAAACTCTGTTCGGGAGAAAACTTTATGAACCGCTTGCGATTACAAAATTCGGCTGGGGAATATAGACGCCGGCTCTCTGAAAGAGCTTGGCTGGGGAAAGTAACTCCTGTTTGGGGAGGCAGAGATCAAAACTTTGGTTGCCTCTACTCTATGGGGAGTGTAGATGTTACTGGGATGCATGCTGAGGATACGACAATGACTTCATATCAAGAATTTTCTGCCCCTGTACGTGCTGGGGAAAGAGCCTGTGGAGGCCTCGTGGATTGAGTGTTATCCCAACTTATGAGGTGCTTGGTAACTGCTGATCGAAATGATAAGTCTTCTACTGATAGGCAAGTGACGAGATGACCAGACATAGTCGTACGCTTTAATCCCTAACTTTTGCCTGGACTGTCTTTTCAGATTTTCAGTCCACCGGGATACCCTTTTTTGCCCAATCCGCCTTTTCAGGTTTTCGACTTGCCGGGTGTACAAATATTTTTTGTTTTTATCCCTAATTTTTGCCTGAACCTTTTGGTTCTCCGGGACGCCCTTGTTTTGCCTAGGTGTGTCAACCTAGCGGGTCTTTATTCATGCGTAGTATTTTCTGACTCTGTCCATGTTCACCGGGTACGGAGAATTGTCACTGTCCATAGTAGTAAGTGTTGCCACACTACCAGAAGATGTTTGTTTGATCCTCCAGGATTCGTTGCTGGAATTCATGCCCAATGCCCCAAGTGATTCCGATGGAGATCTGCCCCTGGCTATTTGGCCTCTTTGAGAGACTCCTTGAATCTTGACTTGACTGCCCCAAATGATGGACAATGATCATGTCGTGCCCCTTGATTTGAAGTGTTTTTCCACTTGAGGTGATCCTTTTTATTGAGAAGGTTTTTGTTCACTAGATATTCGTCATGCGAATTTCTCTGTTGCTGAACAAATAGTCATATGCAAACAATGTTATTTTAAGAATGCAAAGCTTACGTCTGTCTTGAAGTTTTGAAAATGCAGTTTTTTTATAGAAAAAATAGAATTTTGCAAAGATGTGATATCAACTCAAGATTTGTAACAGACCTTCAGGAGTCAGGATACTGTTTGTAACAGTATGCTTTCGAATTAACCCATGCTTCAGCTAGGACTTTTAAGGGTTATAACGTGGCCTGGTTCACGGTTCAAGAAACAAAGGATAAAGGCTCAAAAATTATTTGTACCCACCCGCTCTTCGTGATGTTCTTCAGTCCTATTCTCAGTTAATTGCGCGTTTAGAATCCGTTTGAGTCTTTGCTATGATATTCCAATAATGGTTCGGATACTGACAGTTTACTTGAAAAAGGCAGTCATTTTGTAATCTTTTTTTTCTCGAGGATTTGTAGTAACCTCTCTTTTGGTTTTACTATCCCTGTTTTTTGCCTGAACTATTTCTTTTGTGATTACAGTCAGTGGGATGCCCTAGCTTTTTTCTCTTCTTAAGTCTCCTTCATAGGTTATGACTTAATGGGCTTTTATTTCAAGAGATAATGACTGCCTGTCTTGACGATTATAGGGAACCATCACTGTCTTCTGTTTTGGAAGGACTTCTTTGATACCATTCATTATGTATTAAGTAGAATATTGCGACTGAATGCACATCTAAATTAACTACCCTGCCCCAGGTTATGATTAAGGGTTTTAATTTGTGTGAAAAGAAAACTCCTACTCCTTTGGCTCGAAGGGGTTGACTAGGGATTATCTTCCTTATAACTCCACCGTTTAGGATTTGAAACAACGCCTGTACATCGTCAGAGAGGTCTGTTCAAAAGCATATTGTAGAGATTGTGGTATCATTTTTCGTCATCCTCTCTCTAAGGCTTAGAGTTTTTAATCGAGAGTTGAATATCACAAAAGGAAATAAGAACGCATTTTTGAAATAGTGAATACGAATGAATTGATTCAAGACAAACATATGCAATGCATTGATAAAGTAACAGAGTTTGACATGAATAGATGTTTGAACAATCAAAAGAAAATTGTAAATTGAAAACTCTAATGAACAAAAGCCTCTCTTGTCAGAACTTGTCACTTCAAATGGTGAGCCTTGGAGGATTGACAGAAACATTCCAGTTGACCATCTTGTGTGAATTCCAATGCTCCTTCATCAATCAGGTCTTGAATTTTGTATTTCAACCTCCAACAGTCGTCAGTATCATGCCCCGGACAGTTGGAGTGATATGCACACCTTGCATCAGGGTTGTAGTTAGGCAAAGAAGTCTTGGGATTCGGATGAGGTCCTATCAACGTAATCAGATTCATCCTTAACAGGTGTTGCAAAGCTTGAGACAACAACATGTTGAGTTTGGAAAATTTCTTTTTTAGCATATCCGGCTTACTCTGATTAACCCATTGTTTTTGGCGAGGTTGTTGATGGAACCGTGATGTAGTAGCAATTTGGAAAGGTCCACTCTTCACCAAACCAAACTCTTGTCGTCTTGGAGGTTGATCAATGACTTGCTCCCTGGCCTCGACTGTTTTCTTCATACTATTGTATCGGTCTTGATGAAGTTGGTTGATAATGGTTTTCAGCTCTTCTTGTCTTCAGGCTAGGCCTTAGATAAGAGCTATCTGCCCCAGCATCTGGGTTCTCATTGCACCTACCTCAGCTTGCAGTTGTTCCAGCCATTCGTCCTTATTGTCTTCAGGACTTTTCTTGACCAAGTTCCCAACGAGGAGTGTTTTCAACTCTTCCTGCCCCTTGGATAGGTTTAGGAATATTTCCATGAACTGAGCTTCTTGAGTTTGAAGATATATGTTGTCTTGTTTGAGAGCCATTGCTGAAATAAACAGCGAGAACATGAGAGACCTGTACTGGAAGACCTGTTATGCAATGATATGTATTATATATGTATGCAATGTTTTCAAGGATCTCGCGGGGTAAACAAGAAACTGTTAGAATTTGGTTGCAGCTTGATTGAAGAAACTTCGTGTCGCTAAGAGTCCTTCTTCAAGAGTCAAGCTCACCATATCGAGTGGGTCATAGCCACTGACTCAATTTATCGTGTTTTGATCTCTAGACGGCATTGGCTAGAGGAAAATAAATCCCCTTGGTCTTTGAAATGGTTAGTCTAATGAAATATGCATGCTATGTCATGATGCATGATGTCATGATAAAACACACAACAGGTATAGCAGGTAACAAACATGGTAAAGGAAAACAAGTCACACAATAGCCCTTAAGTTTCAGGCTTGCATGAGGTCTAGGTACTACCCTCTTGAAGTTCAGTTGGTTCAACCTGTCCTAATAATAGTAACCGGGTTCTAGAGGTTCTCAATATCACTGACCATCCTTCATCGGTCATGGTTTCAGCTCACACAATCTTTTCTTGCGGCCGGAACTATCTCGAGAGTATGGTCTCAATGAGTGTAGTATCGAGTATCAACCAGTTCTCAGCTCTATACCAAGGCCGGCTATCTCACTACTTCCTATGGCCAAGTTGGTCAATTATAAGTTCTAAGGTTAGTTGATGCTTAACGACCCATATAGCAGCCCCGTATTCTCCTTGTTCCTCCACAAGGGATACTGGTACCAACTAACGTGCCACATCAATGTAGCTACTGCTTCAACCGTATCGGTCTACGTCGTACAACTCCCTCACAGTTTATTGCTACTTACCTAACAGGTGTTCCCCAGATCCGGGTTAGGATCTATAGTAACTATGATACAAATCCCACAAAAGTAAAGTAATCAAATCAAACAATAGAAGAAATATGATGAACTAATCCTAAGGTATACCCCACTTATAAAATCCCCAACAGAGTCGCCAGTTCTGTGATACGGTGGCCAGAACCGGACTGTTTTAGGATTGTTGGTTTGCATTTTGCATTTGTGTTCACAAAATGTCGCGGTAAGCAAGAGTCGCCACCTACTTTTATTTTATCCAACAAGGAAAGGAAAAAAGCACAAAAAAATTCCTTTTTCGAGATTTTCTGAGTACGGAGGGTAGATTATAGAAAGGGAAGGTGTATTAGCACCCTTTTTATCTGTGGTTTTCCACGGGCTCTTAAGTACTTGCTCATCATTTTCAAAATTGCTTCTGTGTGTTTGTGTGATTTGAAAAGTTTTTGTTTGGCTTCGATTTAACCCTTGCTTCTGTCTTCAAGAGTGTTACGAAATGTTTTTTGAAAACTTTGTTTTGAAAGGAGTGTAAGTGTGAAAATGTTTGTTTGGTTTGAGCAAGTACTTAAGAGCTAATCTACCTACTCGAAAAAAGAATTATTCTATGTTTGTTTCCTTTAGACGGCGCTATCCCACTATTAGTGAATAGGTAGCACCGTCGTTGGAGTTTTAAAGGGTCAATTCGAAAGGGACGTACGATCACTAAAGCAATGTTAGGACGCCTTAGTAATAACCCTAATGCCTTAAGATCAATATTCGAGGAAACAATTCTGAGGCAACATTTCCGAAGGCAACCAAAGTGGGAGTGTACCCTAGGAGTGAGCATGTGCGAGTGATTCAATTTCAAGTTTATTATCTTTGCACATTTTAGGGTTTGCTAACTGTTTTAAAGTTAATCATACATTCTTGTCATGCATCCCTATTATTCATACATCTAACAGTTAATATTTGCGGAATTTAAAGTGCAGAAAATAAGCTACGCTATTACAAGGCTTCGGGTATTTACATAGCCAAAAACAAACCCGTAAAAAAACGATAAATGAAAGTAAAAGATCCTAATTAATCTATTACAACTTGTGAGCAATTACATTAATATGGTAAAAATAAATAATAAAGCGCACACGAGGAAATTAAGAACGATAAGAAATTAGGGTTTTGACCCCGTCTCACCTAAGCGAAAGAAAAAAATTGTTTTTATTGTTTTTGACTATTTTTAAGAAAAAGAATTAGATTTTTTAAATTAAATACAAAATTAATTAGTAATTAAATTAAATTAATGAAAATAATTAAATTTAACCTATTTTTGTGCTTTTGGTTATTTTAAGAAAAAAGAAAATATAATTTAAATTAAGCTAAAACCCTAATTGTTCTTCTTAATTTTAATTTATTATACAAAAAGAAATTAAAGTTACATAAAATTAAATAACTTAATTCAATTAATTTTTGTATAAAAAATAAATACCCTAAATCTAATTGGGTGAAAAATATTATTTTTATGATATTTTGATAAAAGAAAAATTAAGTTGTTAGTACAAATATTTAAATTAATTAATTAATTAAGAAAAGTATAAAAAAAGAAAATAGAGGAAATTTGGGCCTGGTTGTGAGTAATTGGGAGGTGTAGATAGCAATTCTGGCCCAAGAAGCAATTGATCCATGTTGTAAGTGCCCTGGCTGGAGAGTTGGCTTCATTTGTAAAACAAATAAGAAAGCAAGTTTACCCATATTCCCTCTGTTGTTTTAATATGTTGGGTTGAAGAAGTTCAACATCTGGACCAACATGTTATGTAAAATGTCACAACATCAGCATATGACATCGCGCCTGAAATTAAGTTAATATTAGTTAACTATGTTATATGTTGAATGTTTGTAACAGCTGTGACATGTAACCTAATTGTTTTAAGTGATCTAATTTATGAAAAAGGTTATCAGCAAATGAGCGTGGTTCTCCTAAACATGTTGTATTGAAGAAGTTCAACATATGGGACAACATGTTAGATGTAATGTCATGACATCTGACTAGACATCACGCCAACGGAATTGGTAATTCAGTTACAGTTCTGGTACTTAAATATTCTGAGAATATATGTGGCGTTTCTTATGGAGAATCTGAAGATCAATCAAGAATCAATCAGAATATTTGAAGAAAATGTTGTTTCTAAATATGGAGATATTTTAGGAACTAGAAGATTGAAGACCTTGATTGTAGCAGAAGTTTGTTGCTGTTTTGTAACAGCAAGGAGAAAAGCTTGCTGCGATTTTGAAGGCCCAAATCCAGTTGGGTAATAGGTTATAAATAGCAGATTGTAACCTAGGGTTGCAAAGTCTCACACAATGTAATATTGGAGGTGTTCTGTTAGGTAAACCTGTCAGTCTGTGGCAAGGTTACCATGTGTATAACTCGATACCTGTAGGTAAGAGTTTGAGTGTTCTTAGACGAAGTTGTGAAGCAAGTCTAAGTATTTTTTTTCATTGTAATGTAGGAAACCAAGTGGGAGGGCACTACTTCTTGAGTAGGAGTAAGACTTCTGTTGTTGCGACAATAGGAAAGGAAACTGGTAGGTTTCTATCTAGGAGTTCCTAGGTATAGGTTGCACTGGGTAAATGATTAAGTGAGGGATGGGAACTTGTGAAGTTTAGTCCTGAATTAATATTGCTAATAGTGGATCTTCTTCCTGGCTTGGTATGCCCCCAGAGTAGGTGTGTTTCACCGAACTGGGTCAACAACTGATTTGTGTTTTTACCTTCAACACTTTATAATTCTGTCTGTTATATATCAAGGTAAAACTGTAATGCTGTAACAGATGATGTCTCAGAACATGCTAAGACATCATGCTGATATCTGTGCAGGAGAAACAGAACTGTGAAGGTTGTTTGCTCTCTGCTGATCATGTGCAACAGATGAACAGAACTAGTTACATCGAGTGTTCTATCCTCTGCACCTTCAAAGTATATCTGGCGCAGCTTGGATAAAACTGTGCTTCTGTTATTCTTTAGTACTGAATCACGAAAAAATTGGGTATCTACCTTGCAGTGTAGTTATTATGTCATATCAGATGTCTAGACATTGAGTATAACATCTGAAGACTGGCATACACCAGAATTTCAATTGGTATCAGAGCGGGCATCCTGTTCTGTTTCTGGATGAGATCCATGGGTGATACTTTCTGGTATCTGCAAGGTCAATCTTAGTACTGGAGATTGTAACCTGGAAAGGTTTGTTATTTCCCTGAATGGTCCCTTAAAGTGGGAGGATGGACTATTCATGACAGGAACTGTGTGTACCTGTCTTTGGTGATTGGCATTTGGCCTGGTTGTGTGGTAGCTGCTCCAGGTTTGATTTATTTTCAAACCTAGGATCTGTGTACGCCTAAAGTGTGTGTGCAAAGATTGAGTTGTATTATGTTCTTCCGCTGTGTAATACTTGGCAAAACTCAAGCTCTGATGTGTTTCCCCTCTTGTGGATTGAAGGCTACTGTATTCAAGAATTCAACATAAGCTATTGAAGATGTCACAGATACTTGAGTCCTCTCAAGTCCACTCATGAAGACGTTCTTCGTTCAGGATGGTAAGAATCACATAATCACGGATTAGTGTTATACGAAGACCTTGAAGAATTTCAAGGAGGGCCTTGTTCCAAGGTGATGGAACTGATGTTCTATGTGATGGTGGAACAAGTATGCAGCTACTAGTTGAAGAGCATATGTTTTGGGTGTCAAACAAAGGGATACTTTTGTTTGGAACCTACTCCTGACCTGGAAGAGGAGACATCTGTGTGTGCAAAGTTGACAATGGTAGAGTCAACTATGTCTGTGTACTCCCGAAGGTTACTTTTAGGAGTCAGAACTCTAGAAGTAAAGCTGGTTGAGATGTGACATTGATCAGGGCTGAGCAGTTGTTCCCTGGAGTACTATGGTGTGAAGAAAGACAAGCTCATTGGTTAATAAAAGCCAATGATGGTGCAGCATTATTGCTCCTTCATAGAAGTAGAGTGGGATCATGAGTCGTGTCATTTAAACATCATGATTAGAATTGGAAGATCTTTCAAGATGTGAGAATTTGAAGACTCAGAATTTGATTAAGGTAGTATGTTCTGGCAATACATATCTGCTGATGATTGGTGTTGTTGTTTTCTCTGAAGTACTTAAGGTCAGCTGAAGTCTGATTGGTGTGATCTGGTAGGGATGTCATATGTCATGTCGAGACATATGCATGGATATTTTGTGTGGAGCTTCCATGATTGGTAGGTTGAGGGGGAGATTTGGTTAACCTCCTCACATTAGTTCAGCCTGGTGTTTAGCTGGCTGTTGACCTATGTCACATGGGTTCTGGGTGTTGTGTGACATATTTGCAAGGAAGGATTCATCTCTCTCATTCCTAAGGATGAATCTGATCTAGTAGGAGTTTCAAATCTGTTGAGGTGAGTAGAGTTTGTTCAGAGAAAATTCTATTTACTTGAGTCAAGGGTGGCAACCTAGATATCTCAACTCTTTGGTCTCTCAAAGAAAGTGCTTACAAGAAGAAGATATTAACACACGAAGCGTATGTCAAAGTATTCAAATGGTGAAAGTATCTTACAGAATAATGGGAAGGATTTATGATCAATTGCTATTTGTGACAAGTACAAGTATTTAATTGAGTATCCTTGGAGTTCAAGATAACTGATGTTCTTAAAGATGTGGGAACATTCCTTCTTCTAGACCCTGTGAAGAATCACAGGAAGAGTGATGCTTTAGAGCTATCTCTTTGGTGACAGCAAAATCATTTGATCCTTGAAAAGGTTTCCTGGAAACGTGTTCAGACTTGAAGCTACAAGAAGAAGAAGACATCATAATCTTGATGATGGTTACTTGGATCAGTCTGGTTCTGATCTAGGTAAGGAAGTAAATTAGAGAAGGAGCTGAATTCAACAACTAGATGTTATAACATAATGTTGTGACATTTGGTTCAACATCAGATTCTTGGTTGGTGAAGTGGCACATCAACTTAAGATAGGATGATCTACGAAGTTGAAGATTGGGTACTTCCAAAAAGATCGTCTCTTTGCAGCTCTTTGGAGTTGTTGGGTGGAGAAGATGTTACATGTTCCTGTCTTAGTGTATCTAAGCCTTTTGTGATAACTTGTAGCTTGAAGTTCAAATTTCAATTGGAAGATCAGAATATCTTTGGGAGAAGTCTGATAAACATGGAGAAGTCAAAAGGTGGCATTTGATTTTTCATATGAGGATTCAT
This sequence comes from Vicia faba, assembly GCA_948472305.1. NCBI lineage: Eukaryota > Viridiplantae > Streptophyta > Magnoliopsida > Fabales > Fabaceae > Vicia > Vicia faba. The sequence goes on from OX451736.1 coordinate 1,660,211,446, forward strand.
GAAGGAGATAATCAAACAGTGGCATTTGTTCTATCTCAGCAGTGGATTCAGAGAATCAAGATAATCAACATGTGGCAGCTGATTATTATCGAGAAAGTTTGATTCAGAGTATGAATGCGTTCAACCAATATTGTTGAACAGAGGGTGCGCTCTTGAAGACATGAAGATGCATCTTATGTTTTCCATTCATCAAGGGGTCCTATTTACTTTGAATCAGAAGTTGTCTTGAAGGTCCAACTGAGTATTGAATGTGACCTACTTGTTTCCATGAGGAGAAGTGATTGTCCCTAACAGGGGGAGTATTGGTTTGTACGAAAAGTCTTCATCAAACGCGTAGGATATGAAGTGCGACACTATTGGGATGATGTGTTCAAGACTGAAGAGGACTATGTCTGACCGAATGTCATCACATTGCCTAATGACATTGTTCCTAATTACCTCTAAAACTACAGACAGGAGGAAAATTGGATGAAGTGTGGATTATTATTAATAAACCCATGTGTGTACAGTTGTATGACTCAGAGGGAGTAACCATCCTCTTTGTGAAAATGGAATGGCTTCAAGCTGCTAATATGAAAATAGCAGAATGTATGACGACATAGGATTTGAGCATGTTTTCATCTGCTAAGAAAACAGGGCGGTTGTGTCTCATTATGAAGCAGTTTAGTGAGCTGGAATGTTTAGGTGATAACTTGTCATCTAATAAAGGTATTATATAACTGAGGCAGAGTGTAATATGCCAACGATGTTTCTTGGAAAGGGGATCCTAAGACAAGTACATAAAGGGAGTAGTCTGTTCTAAAAGACAAATGTCTGTTTTTTAAAGGGGCAAGACATACTTCATCCTGACATGGTCAAAGGGTCAAACCCAAGGGTAGGTAACTGCATTAAAACCAGTCCTAGGGTACTGAAACTGTCAGAGTAAAAGTACCAAGGTCGTTACTATCTATGCCAAAGTTGCATTATTTATGAAGACTCTCTCTATTCTTTCTCTTCATCAGAGGGTTTCAGCAATATGAAGTTTGTTAGCATCTGGGAAAATTGTGCATGGGTATGGATCTGTATGGGCAGTCTTTGTCAAATTCTGGCCAAAAAGAGGGAGAAAGATAGGGACCCAGACTCAGGCGAGACTCAGGTGAAAGCAACAGAAGGCAATGTCCAACATGCTGAATGGAACGCTCTAACTAAGTGACTTTGTTTGTGTCTTGTGTTCTGAGTTAAGAGGATAGTTGTGACTTGTGATCTGAGTTACATGATCTATGTAATCAGTATCAAGATTATCAACAATAATTGAGAGAAAAGAAATCCTCTTGGGCCATCGATGGAGGGATAGAGGTTTGTTGTTTGCTCAAAGGACATCAGTCTCTGCAAAGAAGATGTTGGACAAGATGTTGTAACATCTCAACTGTGTTGTGGCCTGGTCCCAATATGCAACTTGCACTTATTTGTTTTAGCCAAAATTTACCAAAGAGGGAGATTGTAAGTGCCCTGGCTGGAGAGTTGGCTTCATTTGTAAAACAAATAAGAAAGCAAGTTTACCCATATTCCCTCTGTTGTTTTAATATGTTGGGTTGAAGAAGTTCAACATCTGGACCAACATGTTATGTAAAATGTCACAACATCAGCATATGACATCGCGCCTGAAATTAAGTTAATATTAGTTAACTATGTTATATGTTGAATGTTTGTAACAGCTGTGACATGTAACCTAATTGTTTTAAGTGATCTAATTTATGAAAAAGGTTATCAGCAAATGAGCGTGGTTCTCCTAAACATGTTGTATTGAAGAAGTTCAACATATGGGACAACATGTTAGATGTAATGTCATGACATCTGACTAGACATCACGCCAACGGAATTGGTAATTCAGTTACAGTTCTGGTACTTAAATATTCTGAGAATATATGTGGCGTTTCTTATGGAGAATCTGAAGATCAATCAAGAATCAATCAGAATATTTGAAGAAAATGTTGTTTCTAAATATGGAGATATTTTAGGAACTAGAAGATTGAAGACCTTGATTGTAGCAGAAGTTTGTCGCTGTTTTGTAACAGCAAGGAGAAAAGCTTGCTGCGATTTTGAAGGCCCAAATCCAGTTGGGTAATAGGTTATAAATAGCAGATTGTAACCTAGGGTTGCAAAGTCTCACACAATGTAATATTGGAGGTGTTCTGTTAGGTAAACCTGTCAGTCTGTGGCAAGGTTACCATGTGTATAACTCGATACCTGTAGGTAAGAGTTTGAGTGTTCTTAGACGAAGCTGTGAAGCAAGTCTAAGTATTTTTTTTCATTGTAATGTAGGAAACCAAGTGGGAGGGCACTACTTCTTGAGTAGGAGTAAGACTTCTGTTGTTGCGACAATAGGAAAGGAAACTGGTAGGTTTCTACCTAGGAGTTCCTAGGTATAGGTTGCACTGGGTAAATGATTAAGTGAGGGATGGGAACTTGTGAAGTTTAGTCCTGAATTAATATTGCTAATAGTGGATCTTCTTCCTGGCTTGGTATGCCCCCAGAGTAGGTGTGTTTCACCGAACTGGGTCAACAACTGATTTGTGTTTTTACCTTCAACACTTTATAATTCTGTCTGTTATATATCAAGGTAAAACTGTAATGCTGTAACAGATGATGTCTCAGAACATGCTAAGACATCATGCTGATATCTGTGCAGGAGAAACAGAACTGTGAAGGTTGTTTGCTCTCTGCTGATCATGTGCAATAGATGAACAGAACTAGTTACATCGAGTGTTCTATCCTCTGCACCTTCAAAGTATATCTGGCGCAACTTGGATAAAACTGTGCTTCTGTTATTCTTTAGTACTGAATCACGAAAAAATTGGGTATCTACCTTGCAGTGTAGTTATTATGTCATATCAGATGTCTAGACATTGAGTATAACATCTGAAGACTGGCATACACCAGAATTTCACATGTTGACTTGCTGGATCCCCTGTCATGCGTTGACTAGGTCACATGATAGGTCCCTCAATGATGGCCTTCGGATCTGGATGGTTGGAGATCTGATGGTTAGGAGATGACGCCCCATGGTGGCTTCATGCCTTGTGGAACATGGGATCTGTAGAGAAAATTCAAGAAAAATGCGAATGTTGGAGGCAGGGGTCGAACCCCTGACCTCAAGCCCTCCAATGCCTTAGCGCTTACCTGGCCACCACTGGGCCATTTGGTTCAATTGATTATTAAGTGAAACAAAAATAATAAAATGAATAAACGACGCTAGCTGTAAAACACGTGCGAGAATTCAAATGCACGAATGAGATGGAGCCACGTATGTCATCTTCTTCCTCTCTCCGTGGGTAAAAGTCACAGACTTTTACCTACGAACATATGTCCATAGCTACAGATCCTACAATTCTCAAAATCCAACACAAGCAAGATAAATAAAATCTAAGGCCATGAATCAACTCATATTGACCTTCTGAACATGATGGTGCCCCTTTCATGGCCCAATTTCACCTGTACACAAAGATCCCAAATCGAACCAACAAAACCTAGCTATGGTGAATCTTGATACAGTCCACAAAAACGAAATTAAATGGTATAAATAGCTTTCAAATGTGATAATGAACAAGAATATACTATTAAAACATGATGAATGTGCAAGAATAACAAGATTCAGTTTTGGAAATATGGACAAACCATGGGAGTCGTGTGGATGAATTCTGGGCACTAGCACCCTTGTTCTTGATTGGTACAACTTGCTTGTACTCCCAGGAAGTGAATGAGATGGTCAGGAAGCCCTGGAATCGCCTGGAACTATGAATTCGACTCAGCACTTTTTTGTGTTTTTTTCAAGTTTGTTCTGACTTCTCACGCCTCTCTAACCTCTTTTTCTAGGTCTGCAATTGTTCAATATATATCAATGATTGAATTAGGGTTGCAAACATGATTTCAATCTTCCTCCATTATAGTTTTTGATTTGGATTTGATTCACTTGAAGATACTTCCAAAAATAGGCCAAACTCAATCTTTTTGTGCACACCAAGGCTTTGCACGAATTCAATCTTTTGCCAACTGGATATAAGACCTGAAACATGCACAATATCAGGCGAGAAGAGCCTGCCACTGCGAGTAACTTTGGCGGGACCAGTGATGTTACTGATACCGGTACTGGTGTTGAACTCCTGCTTTACTCCAAGTACATACACATCTGCCCCATAGTGCCATGGGACAGCCTTATCAGACTTGTAGGGGATTGGCCCCGGAACAGTAATGGTTATAGGTGCAACAGACAAGATTTTGACTGGCTTCCTCGGGGGAGCCTTGGCAGGATTATTGAAGATGGTGACAACAGATACTTCTTCAACAGGAACAAAAGGAACAGCGGTCTTCTTGAACAAAATCTCTTTGCTGTCCATCAGGCTTTGGATGCCTGACTTCAGCAACGGACAACCAGCAGAGGAAACAGTACACAGAAGGCAACCCTTGCTACAACCCGGAAATAAACCGGCTAGCAACAGGTTCCTCTTAACAGTCAATGGAGGGGTAGCAACATCATTCACAGAAACGGCATACAAGTCTTCCTCAATGGCATTTACTCCATGCTGGGGCATAGGAGCAGTCACAATGTTTGGCCTTTCGGGCGCCTCAAATTGTATCTCTTTCGCATCAATAAGGTCCTGAACCTTATTCCTTAGGGCCGAACAATCATCAGTAGAATGCCCCGGGCTATCAGAGTGATAAGCACAGCGGGCATTTGGATTATACTTCGGAGAGGTTGTGTTTACCACCTTCGGAGCTTCTCTGACGGTTACCAAGTTGGTCGATAGTAGTTGCGGCAAGATCTGTGACAAGGTCATACTCAACCGAGTGTATTCTCTTATGGGTCTCTCAGCCCTTGGTTGGTTGGGTTGCCGAGGAGCGGCAGCAGGCTTAGCAATTACCACCGCGTTGACAGCTTGGCGGTGCTCTGGTTTATTTTGCCTTCTAGGCCTATACACAACACTGGCCTCCTTCTTGAAAGGCTTCTTCTCAGAACTTGAGGATGCACCTTTCTGAATTTTCCCCGATTTCATACCAGCTTTTATCCTTTCCCCAGTCAGAATGAGGTCTATGAATCCTGCAGACGAATTGCCAATAAGATGATTGAAGAACGGCCCAGATAGGGTCCCCAAAAACATGTCTACTAGCTCACGGTCGGTTAATGGTGGCTGCACCCTGCCAGCCAGATCCCTCCACTTCTGCGCATACTCTTTAAAACCTTCTCCCGATCCTAGCGACATACCCTGGAGTTGGGTATGTGTAGGAGAGAGGTCGGCATTATACTGATACTGCTTGTAAAAAGCAGTAGCCAACTCCTCCCAGTTACGAACCTTGGTTCCATCCAGCTGATAGAACCATTCGAGATGAGTCCCTGAAAGACTCTCCTGGAAGAAGTGGATCCACAAGTTCTTGTCCATAGTGTATGGTTGGATCTTACGCACATAAGATCTGAGATGTAGCTTAGGGCAGGACGCACCGTCATACTTTACAAAAGATGGTGCTTTGAACTTGTGCGGGATGACCACACCAGAAGATAGACCCAGGTCTCCGAAATCCAACCCAGGCACTTGTTGAATTTCCATGGCATTCAGACGGTCTTCCAACTGCTTATATCTGTCTTCAGCTGGAGGATACTGCTCCTCATTAAAATCAGTCTCGTTGTCCGAGACCACCGGACTAGGAACCCTTCCCCCCTGGGGACTGCTTTTCCCCATAGAAGAACCAGCTTGATCAACTTCATTTTGCAGTGCATTACCAAACCTCCGGCCAGTGTTGAATAGTACAGTTCTCTTCTTTTTCTTCTTCTTAACCAGCAGAGCCTTCAACTCCTCTTGACCTTGGGCCAAACTCATGATCAGCTCTTGGAATTGGGCGTTCTGAGCCCGAAGGGCCTTGATGGACTGCTCAGTAGATGATTCAGGGTTCATGATGCTGAAATAAACAACGAAGAACATTAAGCAACCTGAAAAGAAGAGTACCTGCTATGCACATGATGCATGGAATGCGTATGATTTATGTTTCCAAAGACAATCAGGATTCAACTTTGTAAACAAAAAAGAACACACTTCATTAGATTCACTTTTGAAATTTAAATTGTTCAACAAACTGCCCTTAGGCGTTACATAAGAGTGAAATTACTGAAAAGGGAAATAAAACTGTAAAAGAATGTCCAAAGTTCATCATTGATCCCAGGGTTTCCTCTTCTCAGTACGGATGTAGTCATTCAAGGCCCGCTCGTTCTCCAATTGCTTGGTCAGCTTCTGGATCTTCAATTCCTGCTCGTTGAACTTTTCCCGATAAGAATCCCGTTCTTCTCGCAGTTGCGCCCAAGACCTCTTTAGTGTATCAATATCAGCAGGTATCTGAGGAGGGAGAACAGTTGGAGGAACCCCATCTCTATCAGGATACTCAAGAATGGCGGGTCTGACAGCTTCATATGGCATACCTAACTTCTGAGCACGGATGCGGACCCATTTGTAGTAGGCTTCCATAGGTAGAGAAGTCTTTGGTCCCAACTCTTGTGGGTCAGCTTTGTGAATTCTGTCCCAAGCTTTGATGAACCTACAACGCAGCTCGTCACTATCTACCTGAAACTCAAAACTGATGTGAGGCACCAACATCTCATGAGGCCCTGCTCTTCTGGCTCTTCCAAACTGACGGAGAGCTAGACATGGATTATAAGAGATTCCTCCTTGGGTACCAATCAGAGGAACATTAGGGTATTATCCGCAACGATCAATAATAGCTACCTCATCCAATCCTCTGAGAGTCCAAATGATGTCCTTATCAGTGAGAGACATTAACCTATGAGCCCAACCTCTTCATTCTTTGTTCTTCAGCACGAACTTAGGGAGGTGCGAAATAAACCACCTCACTAACAAAGGAATACAACACCACAGAGTTCCTCGTCTTCGGGCAGTACGAGCATAGAGTTGTTGCAGGATATCACCCAAGAGAGTGGGCACAGGGTTCCGAGACATGAGGATCCTTATGGCAGTGACGTTAACGAAGTTATCAGGATTAGGAAACAGAACTAGACCATAGATTAAGAAAGCCAGAATGTCTTCATACGCCCTAAAGTCCAGGTCATTCCAGAAACTGTTAGCCTTACCAATCAGAAACTTGGCCAAGAAACCCTTAACTTTGCTTCTAGTCACCCAGTTGTCCGTTACCTCCTTGTGGGTCAAAGGAAGAGCTGCAGCAATCTCCTCAAGCCTAAGAGTCTTTTCCCAACCAGTGTAGGGAGTCTGATCCAAGATAGGGATACCAAGCAAATCAGAGAACTCTTCCAGGGTAGGGACCAGCTGGAAGTCTTGAAAGGTGAAGCACTGGTACAGAGGGTCATAAAACTGGGTCAAGACACTCATCAGTTGTTGGTCCCACTTTGCAGTGACTAAACTGAGAAGAGAACCATGCCTCCGGATGAAGGAAGTAGTATTTGGGATTCTGCTAACTAACTCTTCAAGCAACTCAGATGGGTGAACAAAATTGAACCGGATAGTGTTCCTTCGCATAGGCATCATGATGTCCTACAAAACAGAGCAAAGGTGAAACCCTCTTGTCTTTGAAATGGTCAGTCCTTATGCATGATGCATGCAATGTTTATGATGGAATGATGTTATGACAAAGCACACCACAAATATTCACAAAGGCAAACATGATAAGGCACACAAGTCACACAAGACAAAGCCCTTAGAGTTTAGGCCAGCATGGGGTCTAGGTATTACCCTCTTTCAGTTTGTTGGTTAAGACCTGTCCTATAAGAAGTAACCGGGTTCTAGAGGATCCCAATATCACTGACTACCCTCAATCGGTCATAACTCCAGCATCGCAATCTTTTCTTGCGGCCAGAACCATCACGAGAGTTTAGCCTCAATGGGCGTAGCATACTGCTACTGTTCTATTGGCCAAGTTGGGTCATTTAAGGTTCTAAGGTCGGTTGGTGCTTAATGACTCCTCAGAAGACCCATATTTTCCTCGTTGCGACACAAGGGATATCGGTACAGACCAAGGCGCCACACCAACGTAGCCACTGCTTCACCCATGTCGGTCTACGCCGAACAGGTCCCTCACAGCTTATGCTACCTAATAGGGTATCCCCAGATCCGGGTTAGGATCTATGTAACTCCGATGCAGCCCACAATAATAAAGCAAACAAGCACAACAATTGAAAACACAAGTATGAGCTATCCTAAGGTACACCTCACTTTATAAGATCCCCAGCAGAGTCGCCAGTTCTGTGATCGGTGGATCTGGAACTGACTGTTTAACGCTGGTTTCGCAAAATGTCACGGAAGCAAGAGTCGCCACCGTCTTTTATTTTCTCCAACAAGGAAAGGACAAAAGCACAACAAAATTCCTTATGAGATAGTTTCTCGGTTCGGGAGGTAGATTTATAGAAATGGAAGTTGTTAGCACCCTTTCTATCCATGGTTATCCATGGGCTCTTAGATACTTGCTCATTTGTGTTTTCAAAAGTGTTTGCTTTTCAAAGGGAGTGAGTTTGAAAAAGTTTCGTTTAAGTTTCGGAATAACTCTTGTATCAGTCCTCAAGAGTGTTTGAAAAATTGTTTTGAAAGCTTTTTGAAAGTGTCGGTGTGAAAAGAGTTTTGATTGGTTTTTGAATAAAGCAAGTATCTACGAGTCATCTACCTACCCTAAGGAATTAGGCTGTGTAAATGTCCTTAAGGTAGTGCCATCCCACCATTGAGAGGTAGGTAGCACCACCGTTGGAGGTGTTCGGGTCAATTCGATTGTAGGGACAGTATGGTCACCAGAGCAACAATAGGATACCTTAGAAGCTACCCTTATGCCATTGATCCTTTTTAAATTCGAGGCAACTTTTCCGAGGCAACTTGTTTTGAGGCATATGGATCAACGGACATAAGGACTTACTAAAATGTCCTATACTCGACGACCACGTTTCGAAGGTAAGGCAACAGTGAGGCGTACCCTAAGAGTGGTGTGTGAATTTGTGTGTTGTTTTCATGTTTATATTTTATGTTGTACATGTATCATGGTGATCTACGCTTGTTTTTAATTTAGGCCATACATTCTTTCATGCAAAGTTTAGCAGTTTTAAGAGTGCGAAAATTTAAATGCGGAAAGTAAAATCCTACGCTATTACAAGGCGCGGGTCTATACATCGCCAAAATACAAAGACCCGTTTGGTAAAAGATGCGGAAAGTAAATAAATTCCTAATTACTATTACATGGCTTGAGCAGTTACATAATATTCACAAAGGAAAATAAAATAACGTGCGAAAAGAATAAAAATAGAACGTTCGAGGGCGTTGGACCCTTTAAAGAAATTAAATTGAATTAAAAAGTTAATTAATTATTTAATAAAAGGAAAGAAATGTTTTTTAGGTTCTTTGTATTTAATAAAATAAGAAAATTAAAATTGAAGAGAAACCCTAATTCTAAGTTGTTTTTAATTATTAATGAAAAATATTAAAGTTTAACCTAATTTACTAAATATTTAATGTACATGTTTATTTACAAAAATATTTAATAATTAATAATAATAATAATGATGAGAAAATTATTTATTAAAGAAAAAGATGAGAATGTTAAAAAAAACCCTAATTTCTACATATTTTAATTTATTGAGAAAAGGTTAAAGTTTTAAGACCTAAATTAACTAAATTAATTAATGTACATTTACTTACAAAAAATATTTAATAAGTAAATTAATTAACATATTTTAGTGTCTGATTTTTATTATGAAAATTAATTATTGGTGAATTAAATAAAAGAATTAAAACAATTTAAGACAAAAAAAGAAAAGAAAAGGAAGTTAAAAAAATAAGATGCAAACATTGGGGGGTGTCTGGCCCTTTTTGGAGGTGAATTGGAGTATTTTTGGCCCACCAGAACAAGGCCTCGTTTGACTTTCTGTGTTTGAATGTGTGTGGTTGACTGAGTGTATACCATGGAATTCACGTTATGGCCATTGGATTGATCATCAGAGACACTTGGCAAGCCAAAGCGTTGGGATGCATGGTGGAATATTTGAAGGGAACTGCATGGGAACGTGTTAATGCAAAAATCATGAATAATATGGGGGGACCTGGGAATCGAACCCAGGTCCCAATGCCTGCAGGACAGCTTATTCACCAACCAAGCCAACGCGTTTCTTTGTATACATAATGGATGATGATTATTATAAGAGAAAAACAAGCGTTAGTGGTGTAAAGCAAAAAGCGCACTGAACATTTGAATTGTCCAACCACATGAAGCCACACATGCGTCTTCTTCCTTTTTGTACCTGTAATATAACCAAATAGCGGGGGTTTTAAACCCCCACAAAACCAAAGGCCAGAAAATAGCGATTAGAGCATGCTGTAACATAAAAAGGGCGCGAGGTCATCAAATGATTCGTCTTCATGTCACGAATTCAATGGTACCAGTTTGAAGGTCTAATTTTTCCATGTGAGGAAACCCCTAATTTTGAGCTTCTGAAAACCTAATATCCATCAATGGTAGATTTTGATATAGGCATTGTTAGTTCAATTAAATGGTACCATTAGCTTCAGAACATCATTGTTAGTGTAAATCAACAATTAAAAACATGAATAATGCATGAAAATTGAAACACGATTATGGAAAAGTTTGTGAAAAGTGTGATTCGGTTCTACCACTTCTTGGAGTCTATGGACCTGTTCTTGATTGCAAATGCTTCCTGGATGTCTTGGCAATGTATTGGAATGCTTTTGAAGCTTTAAATTGTGCTCTAGGTATGAAATCAGTTTCAAGATTTTTTGCCAAAAATTGCAAATTGGTTCTCTCTTTTCTGAGCAGCTTTCGTATGTATTGGAATAGGGTTATGTTATGCCTTTGTAGGTGAATGGAATTAGGTCAAGAAACAAGCCCATAATCCATTGAATTAATGATTCCAATCTTTGATTTTTTCACATCTTTTTTCAATCTTTTTGCCATGGAAAACTTGCCAAATAGGGATGATCTTGTCCCCTTGAGATGATGCACGAAATCTCTTACATGTGTGGAAGATATTTGCTGCATAAAAAGATTTAAAAACATGATTTGGTATTTTTCTTATATTTAAATTTAATTAAATGAATTAATAATAATAAAAATTCAAATAATTAATCAAAAATAAGAAAATAAATCCCTTTGAGGTAAATGGGTCGTGCATAGCCTTTGGGTGATGATTCATGAAAGAAATTGAGGCCCATTAGCATTTTTGAAGCCTTTTGTGCAAAGTTGACTTTTCAAAATTCCCAAAAATTTCCCAACTTTTCCAAGGCATATCTTGCTCAATTTTGAAGCTATGATCATGTTCTTGGACATTTTGGAAAGGTCTTGAAGTCCTCTAACCAATGCCTTTGGTCCCATGTCATTTTGATTTACCAATCTCAAGTTATGGTCTTTGACTTAAGGTGCCTTTTTGTTGACTTTTGAAAATGACCTATAATGTTGAAATTGATAACTTTTTGTGAGAGCATTTATTGGACTTGAAGTGTGAAGATGAGTTGTAGGAAATGTCATCCTCTTAAAAATGAGCTTTGGATGGGATTTTTCTGATAAACCATGAGGAAGTTATGCCTTGGTCAATTTGCAGTTGACTTTTCAGCTGTCCAAAAATAGAAACTTTTGCATCTTGAGACTTTTTGAGCCATGCTTTGAGAGTCATGATCAAGAATTGATCAAATGATGTTTGTGGCTTCAAAATAATATGTTGACCAAAATTTTTGACTTTTGACTGTCAAATGACCATTTTGCCCCTGCAGTTGACTGTGGAGCATTTAGGGTTTTTGACTGTGCAATTTGATGATGTGAGTCTTGAAACTTGGCATATGAATGCTTGACAATGTATGTGGGCATGTGGGACTTGATTGGACCCTTGAAAACCTCAATTTCTTTGCAAGAACCAAAACCCTAATTTTGACTGTGTTTTGAGGCATTTGGACTGTGCAACCTTTGAGAGATTTTGAATCATCTGAAGATTGATCTTGGAAAATCTTGAAGAATATGGGAGGGCAAATTTTGGGGTACAACAGTTGACCCTGTTCAATCTTCTTAGACCTGAGGATATAGATTGGCTGGCGTGCCTTTCGTAATCCGAAGGTAGAAGATGATTGAACATTAGAGTGCCCAAAAATTTGCACTCACATAGTAGAGTGTCAGCAGCGTGATAGCGGGGATGGGCTTACAGATGCCATTTGGAGAGATGATGGATAGGAGGATGGGCTTATAGATGCCATCTGGAGGTGTGACTGAACTTTGTCGGGAATGGGCTTATAGATGCCATTTGGAGACTGTTGGTATATGGATGGGCTTATAGATGCCATCTAGGTGTCGATCGCGTAAGAGTTTCCTTAGCGAGAACTTGCGTACCTGAAAAAGAGAGATAATTACCTGGCCTGTTACAGGAGTTGATCTTCAATTTCTTTATGTAGATGTGCCCTGGCTGGATACAGGAATTGAATCTTTAAACTCTTCAGACGTGCCCTGACAAGATACAGGAATTGAGTCCGGAGAATACAGTCGTCAATAGATACACCCTGGCAAGATACAGGAATCGGATCTTCGAACTCTTCAGACGTGCCCTGGCCAGATACAGGAATCGAGTCTGGTAATGTTAGTCGTCAACAGATACACTCTGGCAAGATACAGGAATCGGATCTTCGAACTCTTCAGACGTGCCCTGGCAAGATACAGGAATCGAGTCTGGTAATGTTAGTCGTCAACAGATACACCCTGGCAAGATACAGGAATCAGATCTTCAAACTCTTCAGACGTGCCCTGGCCGGATACAGGAATCAAGTCTGGTAATGTAGTCGTCAACAGATACACCCTGGCAAGATACAGGAATCGGATCTTCGAACTCTTCAGACGTGCCCTGGCAAGATACAAGAATCGAGTCTGGTAATGTTAGTCATCAACAGATACACCCTGGCAAGATATAGGAATCGGATCTTCGAACTCTTCAGACGTGCCCTGACAGGATATAGGAATCGAGTCTGGAATTAGTCGTCAACAGATACACCCTGGCAAGATACAGGAATCGGATCTTCAAACTCTTCAGACGTGCCCTGGCAAGATACAGGAATCGAGTCTGGAATTAGTCGTCAACAAATACACCCTGGCAAGATACAAGAATCAGATCTTTAGTTGCGACCGTTGATGGTAATCATCTTGGTATTAACCTTTGTCCTGAAAAGACAAAACGTTAGTTGTATGCGATGTCATGATATATGACCTGCGTGATGTTCTCAGAATAAATGCGATTGTATGTTCATGATGCATATATGCATGCTATAATGTATGAAGATATGATGTTTATGAAATGTGTTTTCGTCTAGGAAAGTAAATCCTTGACGGGTGCCGGGAGATTAATTCCTGATGTTTGAAGAATAGAGCTTCGTTTCCGCTGGGGATGATAGTTGCAAGAATACCGGTAGGAAAAAATGACTCCATTGGGGAATAAACTTGGCGAATAGATTACTCTGCGGGGAGTGAACTTTGTGGGGAAAGAGAGATACTTTGCTGAGTTGTTGATGATAACTCCGCTGGGGATACCATTGATGTGTTATGTTGAAGGAATTGATGAACTCCGCTGGGGGATAGGAAGACTTTGTCGGGGACGATCTTTCCGTGGTTTTTGGCTGAGGATAACCCAGTTATATCCTGGTGGGGAAATAACCTTTGAATAAGGTCGGGAGACGCATTCGTGCTCTGCGGGTGACAAGCTTCCAGAATCTACTAGGGATAAGCTTCCTGCTGCGGAGATGGATTCCATTTTCCTGGGGAAACTTTTCAGATTGGACTGGACTTTCCTGGGGAAATTTTTGAGATATACTGGGGAAGCGGCTCCACTGAATGTCTGGTATACCGCCGGGGAACAATCTTAGATCAAGACTGTCGGGGATGCTTGTTAAGAATGTTTGTATACTGCTGAGGAATGTTGAGATCTGTTGGGGATACCCAATTTCCTTAAGGCTGACAGGATAACTCTGCTTGGGGAGAGTATCACTGACTTGCTGAAGATACGGTGCCTTGTTAGGGCTGATTGGAGATTAACTGCTTGGGAGAGAGTTATTGAATCTTGGCTCACTATCTGGGGAATTAAGGTAATCTTGGTTACATTCTTCAGCCGAACTTACCTTGGTACCTTGGTGGACAGAGCAATTAGATCGCTTAGACCACTCATTATTGCCCCTGTTTCTAATGTTACCTGTAATTAATCCTTTGTTTCGTATGCAAATATTTATGAGTTAACAATTAGTGTCAAATGCATATATCACAAATTGAACATTGGACGTTCTTCGCAAAACAAAACAGAAAAAGGAAAAACAATTGGCAATTTGTCTGAAAAGAGTGAATTTATATTGATTTTTGAATTTGCCTGTAAATAGGCGTTTATGTACAAGAGGCTGACGTCCTAGTAAGAGAACGCCGCCGAACAACAGAGTTTATACAATTTTACGAAAAGGGAAAACAAAACAGCTATGTGAAAGGAATAATCCCACTGGGTTCCGACTCTTCTATCGTCTTTATATCTTCGAGCGTCTCATCACTTGGCTACTCAGTTGACAATGAAGCTGATTGGTCGATGCCGTCTGAACTTGATGTTGATACCGGATTCTGGATGCAAAGTGATCAAATGAGACATAGTATTACGCTTTATCCCTAACTTTTGCCTGGACCGCCCTTTCGGGTTTTTAGTCCACTGGGATACCCATTTTTTCCCAAGCCGCCTTTTCAGGTTTTCGACTTGCCAGGTGTACATATTTTTTCATTTCATCCCTCATTTTTCCCGAACCCTTTTGGTTTGCCGGGAAGCCCTAATTTTTGCCTAGGTATGTCAACCTAGCGGGTCTTTTATCATGTGTAGTATCTTTTCACTATGTCTGCATTGGCGGGGTGAGGAAGGTCGTCACCATTCATGGTGGTTAGGATCATGGCTCCTCCTGAGAACACATGTTTAACCATAAATGGCCCTTCGTATATAGGGGTCCATTTTCCCCTGGGATCACTCTGAGGAAGGATGATGCGTTTGATTACCAGGTCCCCGACTTGATACTCTTGTGGTCTGACTTTCTTGTTAAATGCCCTGATCATCCGTTTTTGGTACGTTTGACCATGAAAAATAGCAGCGACTCTCTTTTCGTCAATTAGGTTTAATTGATCAAGTCGAGTCTGGATCCAGTCATCTTCGCTCAGATCTGCATCCTTCATTATCCGGAGAGAGGGTATCTGCACTTCAATCGGCAAGACTGCCTCCATGCCATAGACCAAGGAAAAAGGAGTTGCCCCGGTTGACGTTCTTGCTGAGGTACGGTACCCATGAAGAGCAAATGGTAACATCTCATGCCAATCTTTATAGGTCACTGTCATCTTCTGCACAATCTTTTTGATATTCTTATTAGCTGCTTCTACAGCCCCATTCATCTTCGGTTGGTAAGGAGAAGAGTTGTGGTGCTGTATCTTGAATTGCTCGCAGAGCTCAGTGATCATCTTGTTATTAAGATTGGTACCGTTGTCTATAATGATCCTTTCCGGGACACCGTATCGACAGATCAGATTGTGTCGAATGAACCGTGCCACAACATTCTTGGTTACTGTAGCGTAGGAAGCTGCTTCAACCCACTTTGTAAAGTAATCGATCGCTACCAGGATGAAGCGATGCCCATTGGATGCCGTAGGTTTAATCTCGTCGATCATATCAATGCCCCACATTGCAAAAGGCCACGGTGCATTCAGGACATTCAGAGGGACTGGAGGAACATGCACCTTATCTGCATAAATCTGGCATTTATGACATGTCCGAGAATGTTGGTAACAGTCAGCTTCCATTGTGGACCAGAAATACCCTGCCCGAAGGATCTTCTTTGCCATGGTATGTCCACTAGAATGCGTTCCGAAGGTACCTTCATGTAGCTCTTCCATGATCCTTTCTGCTTCAGTCTTATCCACACAACGCAGTAAGGTTGAATCATGGTTTCGCTTGTATAAGATGCTGTTGCTAAGGAAGAACTTCGCTGCGAACCTTTTCAGAAACTTTTTGTCGTTGACAGATGCGCCCTCGGGATATTCTTGAGCTTCCAGATACCTCTTCACCTCGTGGTACCAGGGTTTTTCAGTTACTGTCTCAACTTCAAGGTCACAACAATGTGCCGGTTCATCCAGTTTCCAGATGATGATCCGGGGAGCCTCATTGTCCCATTTGACTCTGAACATAGAAGACATCGTAGCCAGCGCGTCCGCCAACTGATTCTCCTCTCTCGGGAAGTGTTCAAAAGTTATTTCTGTGAAATGGGGGATCAATGTCAACACACATTCTCTGTAAGGAATAAGATTCGGATGTTTCGTATCCCACTCTCCTTTGATCTGATTGATCACGAGAGCGGAATCTCCGAAGACACTCAGAAACTTGATCCTTAAGTCAATCGCAGCTTGAAGACCCATGATGCATGCCTCATACTCCGCCATGTTGTTGGTGCAGTTGAAACATAGCCGGGCAGTGAGTGGAGTATGAGTGCCTTAAGGGGATATGATCACAGCGCCGATACCGTTACCCAAAGCATTGGAGGCTCCGTCAAAGTGCATAGACCATCGGGATCCTTCCTCAGGTCCTTCATCCGGTCCAGGTACTTCACAATCAGTCACTATCATAATGCTCTCGTCAGGAAACTCAAAGTTCATTGACTGGTAGTCGTCCACTGCCTGGTGGGCCAAATGGTCTGCCAATACACTTCCTTTGATAGCTTTCTGAGTTGTGTACTGGATGTCGTATTTCGTCAAGATCATTTGCCATCTTGCTATTCTCCCAGACAGAGCAGGCTTTTCGAATATGTACTTTATTGGATCCATCTTTGAGATCAATAAGGTGGTGTGAGTCAGCATATATTGTCTCAGCCGGCGAGCAACCCATACCAAAGCACAACAAATTTTCTCGAGCAGTGAGTATCGGGTCTCACAGTCGGTAAACTTTTTGCTAAGGTAATAAATGGCATGCTCTTTTCGGCCAGACTCATCATGCTGCCCCAGCACACACCCCATCGAGCTGTCAAGTACTGTCAGGTATAGTATTAGAGGTCTCCCTTCAACCGGTGGCATAAGAATGGGTGGTTCTTGGAGATACTCTTTGATTCTGTCGAAAGCGGTCTGACATTCATCATTCCAACGTACTACTTGATCTTTCTTCAGCAGCTTGAAGATTGGTTCACAGGTAGCAGTTAGGTGTGAGATGAATCGGGAAATGTAATTCAGACTTCCTAGGAAGCCTCTGACTTCTTTCTCTATCTTGGGAACTGGCATCTCTTGAATGGCTTTAACCTTGGCAGGGTCCACTTGAATACCTTTGTCGCTCACGACGAAGCCTAACAACTTTCCAGATCTCACCCCAAATGTGCACTTGTTTGGATTCAACCTCAGCTTGTATAACTTCAGACGGTCAAACAACTTCTGTAGATGGTCAAGGTGTTCCTCCTCAGTTTGGGACCTTGCAATCATATCGTCGACATACACTTCAATCTCATGATGGATCATGTCATGAAATAAAGCAACCATGGCACGTTGGTAGGTTGCCCCAGCATTTTTCAACCCGAATGGCATGACCTTGTAGCAGAAGGTGCCCCACTGAGTAACAAAGGTAGTCTTTTCCATATCTTCAGGAGCCATCTTGATCTGATTATAACCTGAAAAACCATCCATGAAGGAGAACACCTTATGCTGAGCAGTATTGTCAACCAGAACGTCAATGTGAGGTAGAGGGAAGTCATCCTTGGGGCTTGCCCTGTTCATATCCCTGTAATCAACACACATTCTGACCTTACCATCTTTCTTTGGCACCGGAACCACATTGGAAACCCACTGAGGGTAAGAAGTCACTGCTAGGAAACCGGCATCAAATTGCTTCATAACCTCAGCTTTGATCTTCTCGGACATCTCTGGACGCATACGGCGGACCTTTTACTTAACCGGAGGGCAGTCTTCCTTGGTAGGCAAGTGATGGACCATAATGTCGGTATCCAACCCAGGCATGTCTTCGTAGGACCAGGCAAATATCTCCACATAATCATGCAACATCTGAGTCAAACGTTGTTTCACGCTGAGCTCCAGATTAGCACCAATCTTAACTTCCTTTCTATCTGTCTCAGTACCCAGATTTACCGTTTCCACTGGCTCTTCATACGGCTGAATGGCCCTCTCTTCCTGGAGTAACAGTCTTGCGAGCTCGCCAGGCACTTCGCAATCATCTTCACCTTCGTCTTCGGCTAAGTTGATCGGATTTTCGAAGTCATAACTGGCAGTAGCAGAGTCGTTACCAGTGAGATCCAGAGTGGATTGAAACCTGTATGGGTGAGTGTGTGTAAATATAGCTGTTTTGCAATATATAAAGAAAGAAAGAAAGAAAGGGAGCGCAATATTTGAAATGCGAAAAAACGTCCAATGTCTTTATTCATGATATATGGAAATGACAAGTAATAAGCCCTCACAAATGAAGCCAACGGTGCCCCGGGTAAGACACCGGGCCATAAAGTTTCAGTTTATTGTTTATTACAAATAAAAAAACAAAGGAATTCATTACTGCGTAACAAAAGTAACAGGTATGTGGTCTTTTGCAGTCCAATTATTCAGTCCACCGTCGGTCGTCGGGTAGATCCAGCTATCAAACTCTGATTCCTCCGCATCGCGTTCAATGGAATTCACTCCCGGGTTGGTGATGATCATGGGAGGTCTTCCGATCCTAGCTTTGCGTACAGCCCTTTGAGCCTCTGCAGTAAAACCCAGCCCAAACTTGTCAGTCTTAAGAGTAAAATCGGGGAGCCTGCCCCAGTTAGCACATTCACCTTTCTCAATCACAGCCCGGGCATCCTTCAAGGAAGCCATCTTCAAAGGAGAACCCTCTTCAGTCACTGCTTCTGCTGCTGCCAATGTTGGAGGTACCTCTTCAAAATGTTGAAAAGGGGTTTCAATAAACTCCCCGTCCATCTCAATATACTGGAATGAATTCAAATGACTAACCATGTATTCTTCCTCCCCCTGCACAGTAACAATCTTCCCTCTGACGGGGTATTTGAGCTTCTGGTGTAGAGTGGAGGTCACTGCCCCAGATTTGTGAATCCAAGGTCGACCCAGTAAACAGGAATAAGACGGACGAATGTCCATCACATAGAATGTTGAGTCAAAGACTTGGGAACCAACACGAATCGGAATATCTACCTCACCATGAACCATCCTCTTCGACCCGTCAAAGGCTCGGACAATGATGTTGCTAGGCTTCAACTCCAGACCCTCACAATCCAGCCTGTCTAAGGCTTTCTTGGGCAATACATTCAGGGAAGAACTAGTGTCCACCAACACGTGTGCGAGAGTAGTGCCCTTGCATTCTATGGAGACATGCAGGGCATCATTGTGGTTCTTTCCCTTGGCGGTAAGATCAGCATCCGAGAAACCCAAACCATTGTCGGCAGTCAGGTTGGCCACACAGTCAGTGAATTGATCTACAGATGTCTCTTGTGGCACATGGGCCGTCTTCAGAAATGAAATCAGGGCCTTGGCATGGGCCTCTGAGCACAGCAGCAATGAGAGCATAGAGATCTTGGAGGGGGTATGCCCCAGCTGTTCAACGACGTTGAAGTCACTCTTCTTGATTATCTTAAGAATTTCCTCCATCTCTTGCTGGGAGGCTTCAACATTCACAGTCTTCGGTGCCTCCATCCGGGCAGGCACATCATCAATCCCTTTGCCCCGAGTGTTAGATGACTCGGCAGCAGGGGTAGAGACTGGATCAGAAGTGGAAACAGGCGCAATTGCAGGCGTAATTATAAGAGGTCTTCGGATAACTGGTGGCGCAATGTCAGGCGAGAAGAGCCTGCCACTGCGAGTAACTTTGGCGGGAGCAGTGATGTTACTGATACCGGTACTGGTGTTGAACTCCTGCTTTACTCCAAGTACATACACATCTGCCCCATAGTGCCATGGGACAGCCTTATCAGACTTGTAGGGGATTGGCCCCGGAACAGTAATGGTTATAGGTGCAACAGACAAGATTTTGACTGGCTTCCTCGGGGGAGCCTTGGCAGGATTATTGAAGATGGTGACAACAGATACTTCTTCAACAGGAACAAAAGGAACAGCGGTCTTCTTGAACAAAATCTCTTTGCTGTCCATCAGGCTTTGGATGCCTGACTTCAGCAACGGACAACCAGCAGGGGAAACGACACACAGAAGGCAACCCTTGCTACAACCCGGAAATAAACCGGCTAGCAACAGGTTCCTCTTAACAGTTAATAGAGGGGTAGCAACATCATTCACAGAAACGGCATACAAGTCTTCCTCAATGGCATTTACTCCATGCTGGGGCATAGGAGCAGTCACAATGTTTGGCCTTTCGGGCGCCTCAAATTGTATCTCTTTCGCATCAATAAGGTCCGAAACCTTATTCCTTAGGACCCAGCAATCATCAGTAGAATTCCCCGGGCTATCAGAGTGATAAGCACAGTGGGCATTTGGATTATACTTCGGAGAGGTTGTGTTTACCACCTTCGGAGCTTCTCTGACGGTTACCAAGTTGGTCGATAGTAGTTGCGGCAAGATCTGTGACAAGGTCATACTCAACCGAGTGTATTCTCTTCTGGGTCTCTCAGCCCTTGGTTGGTTGGGTTGCCGAGGAGCGGCAATAGGCTTAGCAATTACCACCGTGTTGACAGCTTGGCGGTGCTCTGGTTTATTTTGCCTTCTAGGCCCATACACAGCACTGGCCTCCTTCTTGAAAGGCTTCTTCTCAGAACTTGAGGACGCACCTTTCTGAATTTTCCCCGATTTCATACCAGCTACTATCCTTTCCCCAGTCAGAATGAGGTCTGTGAATCCTGCAGACGAATTTCCAATAAGATGATTGAAGAACGGCCCAGATAGGGTCCCCAAAAACATGTCTACTAGCTCACGGTCGGTTAATGGTGGCTGCACCCTGCCAGCCAGATCCCTCCACTTCTGCGCATACTCTTTAAAACCTTCTCCCGATCCTAGCGACATACCCTGGAGTTGGGTACGTGTAGGAGCGAGGTCGGCATTATACTGATACTGCTTGTAAAAAGCAGTAGCCAACTCCTCCCAGTTACGAACCTTGGTTCCATCCAGCTGATAGAACCATTCGAGATGAGTCCCTGAAAGACTCTCCTGGAAGAAGTGGATCCACAAGTTCTTGTCCACAGTGTATGGTTGGATCTTCCGCACATAAGATCTGAGATGTAGCTTAGGGCAGGACGCCCCGTCATACTTTGCGAAAGATGGTGCTTTGAACTTGTGCGGGATGACCACACCAGAAGATAGACCCAGGTCTCCGAAATCCAACCCAGGCACTTGTTGAATTTCCATGGCATTCAGACGGTCTTCCAACTGCTTATATCTGTCTTCAGCTGGAGGATACTGCTCCTCATTAAAATCAGTCTCGTTGTCCGAGACCACCGGACTAGGAACCCTTCCCCCCTGGGGACTGCTTTTCCCCACAGAAGAACCAGCTTGATCAACTTCATTTTGCAGTGCATTACCAAACCTCTGGCCAGTGTTGAATAATACAGTTCTCTTCTTTTTCTTCTTCTTAACCAGCAGAGCCTTCAACTCCTCTTGACCTTGGGCCAAACTCATGATCAGCTCTTGGAATTGGGCGTTCTGAGCCTGAAGTGCCTTGATGGACTGCTCGATAGATGATTCAGGGTTCATGATGCTGAAATAAACAACGAAGAACATTAAGCAACCTAAAAAGAAGAGTACCTGCTATGCACATGATGCATGGAATGCGTATGATTTATGTTTCCAAAGACAATCAGGATTCAACTTTGTAAACAAAAAAGAACACACTTCATTAGATTCACTTTTGAAATTTAAATTGTTCAACAAACTGCCCTTAGGCGTTACATAAGAGTGAAATTACTGAAAAGGGAAATAAAACTGTAAAATAATGTCCAAAGTTCATCATTGATCCCAGGGTCTCCTCTTCTCAGTACGGATGTAGTCATTCAAGGCCCGCTCGTTCTCCAATTGCTTAGTCAACTTCTGGATCTTCAATTCCTGCTCGTTGAAATTTTCCCGATAAGAATCCCGTTCTTCTCGCAGTTGCGCCCAAGACCTCTTTAGTGTATCAATATCAGCAGGTATCTGAGGAGGGAGAACAGTTGGAGGAACCCCATCTCTATCAGGATACTCAAGAATGACGGGTCTGACAGCTTCATATGGCATACCTAACTTCTGAGCACGGATGCGGACCCATTTGTAGTAGGCTTCCATAGGTAGAGAAGTCTTTGGTCCCAACTCTTGTGGGTCAGCTTTGTGAATTCTGTCCCAAGCTTTGATGAACCTACGACGCAGCTCGTCACTATCTACTTGAAACTCAAAACTGATGTGAGGCACCAACATCTCATGAGGCCCTGCTCTTCTGGCTCTTCCAAACTGACGGAGAGCTAGACATGGATTATAAGAGATTCCTCCTTGGGTACCAATCATAGGAACATTAGGGTATTCTCCGCAAAGATCAATAATAGCTACCTCATCCAATCCTCTGAGAGTCCAAATGATGTCCTTATCAGTGAGAGACATTAACCTATGAGCCCAACCTCTTCCTTCTTTGTTCTTCAGCACGAACTTAGGGAGGTGCGAAATAAACCACCTTACTAACAAAGGAATACAACACCATAAAGTTCCTCGTCTTCGGGCAGTACGAGCATAGAGTTGTTGCAGGATATCACCCAAGAGAGTGGGCACAGGGTTCCGAGACATGAAGATCCTTATGGCAGTGACGTTAACGAAGTTATCAGGATTAGGAAACAGAACTAGACCATAGATTAAGAGATCCAGAATGTCTTCATACGCCCTAAAGTCCAGGTCATTCCAGAAACTGTTAGCCTTACCAATCAGAAACTTGGCCAAGAAACCCTTAACTTTGCTTCTAGTCACCCAGTTGTCCATTACCTCCTTGTGGGTCAAAGGAAGAGCTGCAGCAATCTCCTCAAGCCTAAGAGTCTTTTCCCAACCAGTGTAGGGAGTCTGATCCAAGATAGGGATACCAAGCAAATCAGAGAACTCTTCCAGGGTAGGGACCAGCTGGAAGTCTTGAAAGGTGAAGCACTGGTACAGAGGGTCATAAACCTGGGTCAAGACACTCATCAGTTGTTGGTCCCACTTTGCAGTGACTAAACTGAGAAGAGAACCATGCCTCTGGATGAAGGAAGTAGTATTTAGGATTCTGCTAACCAACTCTTCAAGCAACTCAGATGGGTGAACAAAATTGAACCGGATAGTGTTCCTTCGCATAGGCATCATGATGTCCTACAAAACAGAGCAAAGGTGAAACCCTCTTGTCTTTGAAATGGTCAGTCCTTATGCAGGATGCATGCAATGTTTATGATGGCATGATGTTATGACAAAGCACACCATAAATATTCACAAAGGCAAACATGATAAGGCACACAAGTCACACAAGACAAAGCCCTTAGAGTTTAGGCCAGCATGGGGTCTAGGTATTACCCTCTTTCAGTTTGTTGGTTAAGACCTGTCCTATCAGAAGTAACCGGGTTCTAGAGGATCCCAATATCACTGACTACCCTCAATCGGTCATAACTCCAGCATCGCAATCTTTTCTTGCGGCCAGAACCATCACAAGAGTTTAGCCTCAATGGGCGTAGCATACTGCTACTGTTCTATTGGCCAAGTTGGGTCATTTAAGGTTCTAAGGTCGGTTGGTGCTTAATGACTCCTCATAAGACCCATATTCTCCTCGTTGCGACACAAGGGATATCGGTACAGACCAAGGCGCCACACCAACGTAGCCACAGCTTCACCCATGTCGGTCTACGCCGGACAGGTCCCTCACAGCTTATGCTACCTAACAGGGTATCCCCAGATCTGGGTTAGGATCTATGTAACTCCGATGCAGCCCACAATAATAAAGCAAACAAGCACAACAATTGAAAACACAAGTATGAGCTATCCTAAGGTACACCTCACTTTATAAGATCCCCAGCAGAGTCGCCAGTTCTGTGATCGGTGGATCTGGAACTGACTGTTTAACGCTGGTTTCGCGAAATGTCGCGGAAGCAAGAGTCGCCACCGTCTTTTATTTTCTCCAACAAGGAAAGGACAAAAGCACAACAAAATTCCTTATGAGATAGTTTCTCGGTTCGGGAGGTAGATTTATAGAAAGGGAAGGTGTTAGCACCCTTTCTATCCATGGTTATCCATGGGTTCTTAGATACTTGCTCATTTGTGTTTTCAAAAGTGTTTGCTTTTCAAAGTGAGTGAGTTTGAAAAAGTTTCGTTTAAGTTTCGGAATAACTCTTGTATCAGTCCTCAAGAGTGTTTGAAAAATTGTTTTGAAAGCTTTTTGAAAGTGTCGGTGTGAAAAGAGTTTTGATTGGTTTTTGAATAGAGCAAGTATCTACGAGTCATCTACCTACCCTAAGGAATTAGGCTGTGTAAATGTCCTTAAGGTAGTGCCATCCCACCATTGAGAGGTAGGTAGCACCACCGTTGGAGGTGTTCGGGTCAATTCGATTGTAGGGACAATATGGTCACCAGAGCAACAGTAGGACACCTTAGAAGCTACCCTTATGCCATTGATCCCTTTTAAATTCGAGGCAACTTTTCCGAGGCAACTTGTTTTGAGGCATATGGATCAACGGACATAAGGACTTACTAAAACGTCCTATACTCGACGACCACGTTTCGAAGGTAAGGCAACAGTGAGGCGTACCCTAAGAGTGGTGTGTGAATTTGTGTGTTGTTTTCATGTTTATATTTTATCTTGTACGTGTATCATGGTGATCTACGCTTGTTTTTAATTTAGGCCATACATTCTTTCATGCAAAGTTTAGCAGTTTTAAGAGTGCGGAAATTTAAATGCGGAAAGTAAAATCCTACGCTATTACAAGGTGCGGGTTTATACATCGCCAAAATACAAAGACCCGTTTGGTAAAAGATGCGGAAAGTAAATAAATTCCTAATTACTATTACATGGCTTGAGCAGTTACATAATATTCACAAAGGAAAATAAAATAACGTGCGAAAAGAATAAAAATAGAACGTTCGAGGGCGTTGGACCCTTTAAAGAAATTAAATTGAATTAAAAAGTTAATTAATCATTTAATAAAAGGAAAGAAATGTTTTTTAGGTTCTTTGTATTTAATGAAATAAGAAAATTAAAATTGAAGAGAAACCCTAATTCTAAGTTGTTTTTAATTATTAATGAAAAATATTAAAGTTTAACCTAATTTACTAAATATTTAATGTACATGTTTATTTACAAAAATATTTAATAATTAATAATAATAATAATGATGAGAAAATTATTTATTAAAGAAAAAGATGAGAATGTTAAAAAAACCCTAATTTCTACATATTTTAATTTATTGAGAAAAGGTTAAAGTTTTAAGACCTAAATTAACTAAATTAATTAATGTACATTTACTTACAAAAAATATTTAATAAGTAAATTAATTAACATATTTTAGTGTCTGATTTTTATTATGAAAATTAATTATTGGTGAATTAAATAAAAGAATTAAAACAATTTAAGACAAAAAAAGAAAAGAAAAGGAAGTTAAAAAAATAAGATGCAAACATTGGGGGGTGTCTGGCCCTTTTTGGAGGTGAATTGGAGTATTTTTGGCCCACCAGAACAAGGCCTCGTTTGACTTTCTGTGTTTGAATGTGTGTGGTTGACTGAGTGTATACCATGGAATTCACGTTATGGCCATTGGATTGATCATCAGAGACACTTGGCAAGCCTAAGCGTTGGGATGCATGGTGGAATATTTGAAGGGAACTACATGGGAACGTGTTAATGCAAAAATCATGAATAATATGGGGGGACCTGGGAATCGAACCCAGGTCCCAATGCCTGCAGGACAGCTCATTCACCAACCAAGCCAACGCGTTTCTTTGTATACATAATGGATGATGATTATTATAAGAGAAAAACAAGCGTTAGTGGTGTAAAGCAAAAAGCGCGCTGAACATTTGAATTGTCCAACCACATGAAGCCACACATGCGTCTTCTTCCTTTTTGTACCTGTAATATAACCAAATAGCGGGGGTTTTAAACCCCCACAAAACCAAAGGCCAGAAAATAGCGATTAGAGCATGCTGTAACATAAAAAGGGCGCGAGGTCATCAAATGATTCGTCTTCATGTCACGAATTCAATGGTACCAGTTTGAAGGTCTAATTTTTCCATGTGAGGAAACCCCTAATTTTGAGCTTCTGAAAACCTAATATCCATCAATGGTAGATTTTGATATAGGCATTGTTAGTTCAATTAAATGGTACCATTAGCTTCAGAACATCATTGTTAGTGTAAATCAACAATTAAAAACATGAATAATGCATGAAAATTGAAACACGATTATGGAAAAGTTTGTGAAAAGTGTGATTCGGTTCTACCACTTCTTGGAGTCTATGGACCTGTTCTTGATTGCAAATGCTTCCTGGATGTCTTGGCAATGTATTGGAATGCTTTTGAAGCTTTGAATTGTGCTCTAGGTATGAAATCAGTTTCAAGATTTTTTGCCAAAAATTGCAAATTGGTTCTCTCTTTTCTGAGCAGCTTTCGTATGTATTGGAATAGGGTTATGTTATGCCTTTGTAGGTGAATGGAATTAGGTCAAGAAACAAGCCCATAATCCATTGAATTAATGATTCCAATCTTTGATTTTTTCACATCTTTTTTCAATCTTTTTGCCATGGAAAACTTGCCAAATAGGGATGATCTTGTCCCCTTGAGATGATGCACGAAATCTCTTACATGTGTGGAAGATATTTGCTGCATAAAAAGATTTAAAAACATGATTTGGTATTTTTCTTATATTTAAATTTAATTAAATGAATTAATAATAATAAAAATTCAAATAATTAATCAAAAATAAGAAAATAAATCCCTTTGAGGTAAATGGGTCGTGCATAGCCTTTGGGTGATGATTCATGAAAGAAATTGAGGCCCATTAGCATTTTTGAAGCCTTTTGTGCAAAGTTGACTTTTCAAAATTCCCAAAAATTTCCCAACTTTTCCAAGGCATATCTTGCTCAATTTTGAAGCTATGATCATGTTCTTGGACATTTTGGAAAGGTCTTGAAGTCCTCTAACCAATGCCTTTGGTCCCATGTCATTTTGATTTACCAATCTCAAGTTATGGTCTTTGACTTAAGGTGCCTTTTTGTTGACTTTTGAAAATGACCTATAATGTTGAAATTGATAACTTTTTGTGAGAGCATTTATTGGACTTGAAGTGTGAAGATGAGTTGTAGGAAATGTCATCCTCTTAAAAATGAGCTTTGGATGGGATTTTTCTGATAAACCATGAGGAAGTTATGCCTTGGTCAATTTGCAGTTGACTTTTCAGCTGTCCAAAAATAGAAACTTTTGCATCTTGAGACTTTTTGAGCCATGCTTTGAGAGTCATGATCAAGAATTGATCAAATGATGTTTGTGGCTTCAAAATAATATGTTGACCAAAATTTTTGACTTTTGACTGTCAAATGACCATTTTGCCCCTGCAGTTGACTGTGGAGCATTTAGGGTTTTTGACTGTGCAATTTGATGCTGTGAGTCTTGAAACTTGGCATATGAATGCTTGACAATGTATGTGGGCATGTGGGACTTGATTGGACCCTTGAAAACCTCAATTTCTTTGCAAGAACCAAAACCCTAATTTTGACTGTGTTTTGAGGCATTTGGACTGTGCAACCTTTGAGAGATTTTGAATCATCTGAAGATTGATCTTGGCAAATCTTGAAGAATATGGGAGGGCAAATTTTGGGAATTTTGGGGTACAATACATTGTTTGATCAATAAAGGAATAATGCAAAAAGAGAGCCATTTGAAGTTAAAGAAAGCAACAAAATTTGTTGGACTGGTGTGCATCATTTGGCAAAGGCCGGATGAGGTGAATCGCATCTGCATTGCCGGGTGACAGTAGAGCGATAGGATGGAGTCAATTTTATAGTTGGGTCTGCCTTTGTTTGCTATTGTGTCACTGGGTGAGGATAAGTAGTAGTGCCAGGCGACGTGAGTCTGTCGCCGGGCAAAAGAAGATATGTATGGTCAGTTGCCTTTGTGGCGTAGTTTGGGCCAAGAGTTTAGGTAGCATCATTGGGAAATGTGTTTGTCTCGTTGGGCGATGGTCGCGAAATAAAGTTTCTTTATATTTCATTTTCATTTCACTTTGTTTGGTTATGGTTTTGGGTGTGGTTTTTTATCTCCCAACTCCATCAATCTCATTTTTGTAGTGGATTAGCTTAGATAACAACTATGGAACTTGCATAGGGATGATCCAGGATGGATTGCTCTTCGATTGGCATTGACAAACCAGTAGATTTGTGGTTCATTTGTATTTTTTTTGTGTATTCTCTTTTAGTTGGGTTTGTATGTATATTTACTTTGAACTCATGTATATTTATCGCCCATGGCGTTATATAAAACTTGCTTTACAAATCTTTGAAGAGTATTGTCTTGGATTTTGCTATGTGCTCTAGATTTGGGTTGTTATAGACATACACTGTCGGGTTCTTATCTAGGATGATAGTATGTTAGTCTCTGGATTCTAGAGATAAATTTACAGCTGACATTCACTTGGGTGTGTGTGATAAATGCCTATGTGTTGGTTGTGTTGATTGAAAGATCGTTAACGCGAGTAGCACCTTTGACTTTTGTGTTGTTAAGGTTGGTTGAGAGATCTCCGCTGAGATGATATAGTGAGTGTATTGTTTAACACGTTATGACATTGACGAGTCTTGTAGGTTGAGTATCATTGGTCGATAGGTTTATGTTTGTGAGGAGTGAATTATATTCACTCTTGATAAGTTATTCCTTTTTTCTTTTATTTTTTTTTACATTTATTTTCTGATGATAACTTTTACTCTTTCCATTCAATCTCCCAAACTCATTAATGAATGATTTATCGAACGTCCACTCGATAACCAATCTCTCTGGACACGATACGATATAACCTAAATATCACCCGATAAAATAATAACTTACTTTTTGCTTGCCGCTTTACCGCTCTAGCAAAAGGGCATCGTTACTGAGGATTGGTTTATTGTTTCGCATTGCAATAATTCTTTTTTTTTTGAGTTTTTTTAGATATTGTATATATTGTCTATTTTTACTTGTGTATATTGATAATTGTATATGTTTACTATACTTATAAATTTGTTATATCATTGTTTGTTTCTTTTCACGTTTGCTTGTGTGTTGGTTAAGAATAACCAGTTGGAAGCAACATGGAGGAATTTTCTTAAATAACAGGCGTCGAGCTTAAGACGTAAAGGAAGCATATTTTATTGTTTTTCATTTTATTAGTTTAGGTAGTTTAATGCAATTGTCTAAACAAATTTAACTCAGACTAGTTCTTAAATTTCATATCTTCGCTTTTAAATTTGTTTAGACAATTTCGTTCGGTCTTTTAGTATGTGTATATTATTTGTGTTTATTTGTGTGTTTGTCTTTGAGCTTGTTGTGAATAACTCGAGGATATTGAGGTGATTTGTCAAGTTTGATCGTTTCGACTTGTGAATACGTGGTAATGATTTTGTTAAGGTTTTGTACACGTTCGAGGTATGTGTTTATCGCTTTCTATACTTTAGCATATTCATGATACTTAGACTTTTTACAATTTTTATGTCATTCATTCTTTTGTATACTTGTTTATTTGTGAATCACTTTAGTTTCTACCCTTTTATGAGGTAGCTTTCCATTGTTCATATATACTGGAGACCACAATTCTTGTTTTAACTGGATTTTATTATGCTTAATCTTTTATTTTGTGTTGATTATATGAATGCATGAAAAGGATCAAGACATTTTTGTTTGATTTTGAGCACAACTACCAGGCCTAATAGTCAATTCACCTTATGAATGTGTGAACTTTTGTAACCTCCTTTGAGCCTTTTTGTCGATTTACATGTTGTTTTTGCTTAATTCTGGTCTATGAGTGTTGAGTTCACATTTTTATATGGACGTTGATTCTTTTGTTTTCTTGATCCTTCAACCATTATTTTTGGTTTGAATTTTTACCTTGTCTTAAAAAGTAAGAAGTATTCACTCATTGATGTTGGTTAAATTCAAGTTGGGGAAAGCAATGTTTGTTCATCTATATGTTGGTTGCTATGAGAAAAATAAAAATAAATAAAAAGTGAAAAAGAAAGATTAGAAAAAGAAAAGAAAAAAGATTAAAAAGTCTTAGAAAAAGAAAAACAAAAAGAGTATAGAATAATATTGTGTTAATAAGTATTGTGATTGGTATGAGAAATTTTGAATGAAGATGAAGTTTGATTGAAATTGTGTTGCTTGAGTCTTGGTGAGTTGATCACTCCTTTAGTTTAAGACAAGTTTTTTGTTTCGATTAGCTTTAGGACTTATCCCTTGTTTGTTAACCAAGCCACATTACAACCTTGAAAAGCCTTTGTGATTCTTGCTTTTATGTCTTCAACAAGAATTTTTGGATGAGTGTATAATTTAATATTTTATTTGCAAGGTTGTTGGATGATTGAAAATACCTCATTTTTGTGTGTTTCTCATCTACCGATGATTGATTTTTCTAGGTGTGATTCATTTGTGAACTAGAGTTGTTTTAGAATGTTTGGCACGATTTTTGTATTTAGCATTTTTTTCATGTTTATGTTATAGTCGTAGTTTAGTGGTAATTGTTTACTTTGTGTGTATTATTTTTTATTTGAACCATTTCATTTGTCTTCATTTTTAAAACTTGTCGATTCGTTATTCTTTGGTTGATCATTTTTGTTTCTTCGAGTTGTTTGTTTCTTGTTTGAAGACAAACAAGTTCATGTTTGGGAGAGTTTGATAAGTGTAAATTGTAGTTATTTTTGTATATACTTTTTTGTTGCACTTATCGACTCTTTGTTGTTAATATCAGTTGAATAACCCGGCTTTGTGTGTAAATTCGTTTAGTTTGTGTATAGTTGTGATACGGTGGCCAGAACCGGACTATTTTAGGAATGTTAGTTTGCGTTTTGTGTTTGCAAAATGTCGCGGTAAG
The DNA here is from genome assembly GCA_948472305.1 of Vicia faba. Taxonomy (NCBI): domain Eukaryota; kingdom Viridiplantae; phylum Streptophyta; class Magnoliopsida; order Fabales; family Fabaceae; genus Vicia; species Vicia faba. The sequence continues at coordinate 1,660,242,461 of OX451736.1, forward strand.
CAAGAGTCACCACCGACCTTTATTTTATCCAACAAGGAAAGGAAAAAAGCACAGAAAAATTCCTTTTTCGAGATTTTCTGAGTACGGGGGGTAGATTATAGAAAGGGAAGGTATTAGCACCCTTTTTATCCGTGGTTTTCCACTGGCTCTTAGGTACTTGCTCATCATTTTTAAAATTGCTTCTGTGTGTTTATGTGATTTGAAAAGTTTTTGTTTGACTTCGATTTAACCCTTGCTTCTGTCTTCAAGAGTGTTACGAAGTGTTTTTTGAAAACTTTGTTTTGAAAGGAGTGTAAGTGTGAAAATGTTTGTTTGGTTTGAGCAAGTACTTAAGAGCTAATCTACCTACTCGAAAAAAGAATTGTTCTGTTTGTTTCCTTTAGACAGAGCTATCCCACTTATTAGTGAGTAGGTAGCACCGTCGTTAAAGTTTTAAAGGGTCAATTCGAAAGGGACGTACGATCACTAAAGCAATGTTAGGACGCCTTAGTAATAACCCTAATGCCTTAAGATCAATATTCGAGGCAACAATTCCGACACAACCTTTCCGAGGCAACTTTGTCTTTGAGACAAAAGGGCAACCACTAAAATATCCTATACTCAATGATCGTTTACCGAAGACAACCGAAGTGGGAGTGTACCCTAGGAGTGCGCATGTGCGAGTGATTCGATTTCAAGTTTATAATCTTTGCACATTTTAGGGTTTGCTAACTGTTTTAAAGTTAATCATACATTCTTGTCATGCATCCCTATTATTCATACATCTAACAGTTAATATTTGCAGAATTTAAAGTGCGGAAAATAAGCTACGCTATTACAAGGCTTCGGGTATTTACATAGCCAAAACCAAACCCGTAAAAAAAACGATAAATGAAAGTAAAAGATCCTAATTAACCTATTACAACTTGTGAGCAATTACATTAATATGGTAAAAATAAATAATGAAGCGCGCGCGAGGAAAATAAGAACTATAAGAAATTAGGGTTTTGACCCAGTCTCACCTAAGCGAAAGAAAAAAATTGTTTTTGACTATTTTTAAGAAAAAGAATTAGGTTTTTTTAAATTAAATACAAAATTAATTAGTAATTAAATTAATGAAAATAATTAAATTTAACCTATTTTTGTGCTTTTGGTTATTTTAAGAAAAAAGAAAATATAATTTAAATTAAGCTAAAACCCTAATTGTTCTTCTTAATTTTAATTTATTATACAAAAAGAAATTAAAGTTACCTAAAATTAAATAACCTGATTCAATTAATTTTTGTATAAAAAATAAATACCCTAAATCTAATTGGGTGAAAAATATTATTTTTATGATTTTTTGATAAAAGAAAAATTAAGTTGTTAGTAAAAATATTTAAATAAATAAATTAATTAAGAAAAGTATAAAAAAAGAAAAGAGAGGAAATTTGGGCCTGGTTGTGAGTAATTGGGAGGTGTAGATAGCAATTCTGGCCCAAGAAGAAATTGATCCATGTAGACTTGTTGGATCCCCTGTGTTGTACCCCAAATTTTGACCTAAGATACCATCTCCCATCTGCATCATTACATTGCAAGCGTTTTGACCTTTTGATTTTTAAAAATTCATAACTTTTTCGAGTCGAGAGCTGTTTATTTTTGAACGCTAAATTTATTAACTGATCAAGACTTAAATGATGTTTATTAATTATTTATCATCTTAAATTTAAATAATTGGAATTTATTTTCAATTATTATATAATTCAAAGATCTATAAATAATAAAATAAATATTTGAAAAGAGGCATATTAATCGTTCAGACAGTGTTTATTTATTATTCATTATCTTAAATTTAAATAATTGTAATTTATTTTCAGTTATTACATAATTTAAAGATTTATGAATAATATAATAAATATTTGAAAAGAAGTTCATTAATTGGTCAATAATGATTATTTAATTATTTATCATTCTAAGTTAAATAATTGAAGTTCTATTTTAATTTAGAAAATTATGAATAACGAATTAAATAATTGAAATTATTAATTGATCAATGATGTTTATTTATGCGTTTATTATTCTGAATTTAAGTGATTGAAATTGATTTTTAATCATTATACAATTTAAAGAATTATAAACGATAAATAAAAAAATTGGAAAGAAAAGAATTGACGGGGAAATAATAGAATTTTATTTCACTTTATTCTATTTTATTACAATTGTTATTTAAATATTGTATTATTTACAAAATATTTATAGTAACAAATTACATAAAAGTTTAAAGTAAAATAGAACTATATTTCTAAAATTCTAATTCTAAATCTTCTATCCAATGCTTTTGTCTGCTCATGTGATTTTACCTGCAAAAACAATTAAAAAGAAAAGTCAGAATTGAATAAATAATTAAAAGTAGAAAATTATTTATTAGTGTTCATCATTAAAAGCAAACGGCTGGAATCAGTTTACCCTTTTTTGCAAATCACGGGATTTCTCCCGGTTCACAAAAAAGGGGGGAATTTTTATTTTCATAAATGAATGCACAATTTCAAACATGCACAAATTCATTTTATTTTCAAAACTGCATAATTAAAAATATTAATTGCATTTTCTAAGTCCAATGCATATTTCAAAATATATACACAACATACAAAAAAGTAACAGCATATGCATAAACATGCATTGTTCAAAGGAGTTCCAACGTAAACATAACATGCCCATATAGGAAGAAGTCAAAACTTAGGCTTCCATGCAAAGACAAAGAGCAAGTGTGCAGTTTAAACAAATATGCAAGCATAATATATTTCCCATTTTCATCATTTTCCAGCATGTTTGCATTTTCAGAACAGTACAGTACACACACATTTTAGTGCTTCATGGTACTTGAGAGAGAGAAGAGAGAAAGAAATATGGTTTTTACAGGTTTTGGTTTAGGCAGAAGAGGATACAAAACAAAGCTACAGCAGTAACTCAGTAAAAAAAAAAAGAAGCATGAATTAGGAATACAAACAACTGTTGGAGCAGTTTAGTGCAGAGCATCAAGAAGATACCAAATACACCAAGCCTGTAACGTAAACAAAACCTCAAGCCAGCAATTGTTATAAGATAAAAAAAACACTTCAAGGAAAAGAGGAGAACATAACATATCTCCAAGCCTTCCACACAAAAAAACGGTAAACCAAAAAACTCAAAACCATTTCAAAAACCAGTAAGAACCTGCATAAACCATTCCTACTGTCTAAACCATCAAACCTCCATGGCATAAAAAAACCAAAACCTGCTATCTGCATAAACCAGACCACAACCTTGGCCTAAACCTCATTAACCTGATTGAGCCATCAAACCAATATCACAAAAAAAATCATTCAAAACCATAAACATATGGCCTAAACCATTTAACCTGCTACTGCACTACCATAAAACCTGCTACTGCATTACCAAAACCAAAACCAACATGGTCAAAAACCAGAACCATTTCAAAAACCAGTAAGACCATAAAAACCGTCAAAACCATGGCCTAAACTAATTTCCAAACCCAAGCATACAGAATCACAGTGAAGAAGAAGATAGGAAAGTTTTCAAGGCAACCCAGCATACAGTAGCAGTAGCAAGAGAAGAAGAGGAAAAAGCAAAGCAAAAGGGCCAAAAGGAACGAAGTACCGGTAAATCCGAAGCAAGCTCACAGCGCCTCCGCCGTCCTTCCTTGCCTTGGCCTCCTAGCTCGCCCCTTTTTCCTTCCTCCTTCTCCAGGTAGTTTCACCCTTTCCTTTCTTTCATAATACCTCAATAATCACATAAACGAAGTAAAGATCAAAACGGAATCAAATCAACACATGCATTGTAACAAAACCCTAATCGAATTAGAAAATGAACTCAAATCGTAACATGCAGTAATCAAAGCCCTAAACGAATAAAACGATTTATACCGTGAATCCATCGCCGTAGCCTTTGCTGGAGGGAAGAGGAAAATGGAGAGTGCTGGTGGCCGTTGGGACGAAAGACGAAGGAAAGCTCAGGCGAGTTCAGAAGCGAACGGAGAGGATATCACGCGAAGAAGACGAAGAAGACAAGCGAGCAAGCGCCGCTTCTGTCCCAACCTTAACCCTAATCCCTCTTCCAAAATGCTAAAACACGTTTAACCCCAAAAACAATTATTAAATCATTTGGACCTTAACCCATTTCCATTGCCAAAGCCCAAACGGATCCCCTTGTGCACCCCCCTGTTTCAGTTCTGATCAGGCCCTTTAAAACCCTTTTGGCCCATTTAATTGCTCATCAAACTTTTTAATACACCCTTTTCCTATTTTTCCCTTTTTTTAGTTTTTTTAGAAATATTACTCACTTAGTTTAATTATTTAGTAATTTAATCAAATAGACATTTTTAATCAAGTGACCCATTTTATTAACCTTAGGTTTATTTGGTAATTTTAAATATCTTTTTTAATTAGGTTTAAGTTTTTTAAGTATTCATTTAGTTTGATTATTTAATAATTACTAAAAAAATGCTTTATATAGAACTCTAAAAAATATAAAAAATATATAGAAACTTAAAACTTAAAAAATATTTCGTTTTCCTCAATTAATTCTCATTACTTTTATCCATATAAAAATGCGTAAAAAATGGAAACTATTAAAATATTTTCTTTTCATTAATATTAAACAACAAAAGTCATAAAAATGCATGTTCACACGCTTAGTCTTTTATTTAATTGTTATATGTCCTCATCCGTATAATTTCTCTGTTTAATCATTTCATATTTACTTGTTTATTTTGTTTACGTTCAAATCCAAGGGAAAAAACGATTAAATTTGTCGACTTCATGTCCTCAAGTCTAATCGCGCGAACATTCGCATTTTCATTAAAACTTAGGATAATTTTTCCTCAAATACTCAATATTTTCAAAACTTATACCCTTTAAGCAAAAACTTCAACGTTAGGTCGTCGTATCTTCAAAAACCCGTCCGTACCCCTTTTCGGCCAAAACGATTTATTTTTTCAATCAAACGAACAATTTTTAATAAACAGATATTTCAAAAGGTTCCTATAGAGTACTATAGATACATTGGGTGCTAATACCTTCCCACTGTATAACCAACCCCCGAACCATAGATCTTTTTTCAAAAACGCCTTGTATTTTTACTTTTAAAAGTATTATTTTACATTGCATATTTAGGGTTTTATTTCGCTCTTTTCCCTTTTCCCTTGGAAATAATAAAGCGCGGTGGCGACTCTTGCTTTTGTGAGACGAATTAATCAATAATTCGATCTCTGATTTACCCCGCTACATTTTTTATCGCTACAGAATTGGCGACTCTGCTGGGGAAAGATTGACCTCTTGCTGGTCCATCCCTAAGTGGGTTAAGCCTAGTTTGTTTTATCTGTTTTATTATTATTTGTTTGTTTGATTATGTGTTTATATTAGGGTTGTTTGGGTTTTTGCGAAGGACGAATCCTATACCCGGATTAAGTAACACTTAAGGAATAGGACGGGCGATACAGTCATGTTAACTTCGAGGGAGTAATCCCGAAGAAGGAGGCATGAGATCCCCCACTCAATGGAAGGCCCTCTTGAACTTAATATTTGTTTACCGAGTAATCGGGAAGACGTTATTATTTTTGACCTAGGAGCCCGAGAAGTTGAGGACCGTAGAACCCTAACCCATCTTGGCCTTTTTAGGTGTAGCGCGGAGACTATAACGGAGTAATTCGGAAGTAGTTGTTACGCGATGCTACGCTCGGACGAGTTTCTCTTGAGAATATTGCTAATTATTGAGTAATCAAGACGTTGGTAATATCCGAAGGAGGGATGTAGACTCTGGGAACCCTTAGAACCTTGTCTTACAGGTGCGATTGAACCGTTAGTACATACCTTTGGGTGGGCTTTACCCTCGACTCCATGCGAAACGTTGAACCTTTGAACCCCATGTTTGCAAACTTGTGTGTGACTATTGCATTATCATTCATTCATGCATTCATCAACATCTTTGTAAAAAACATGTTTTTCAAGGAACTTCGGAATGATTTTTGCAGACATCTCAGGTTATTATGGAATTTGGAAGGAGAAACACTCGAAGCTTTAGTTTTAAGGAGCCCGAGATTAAAGAATTGAAGAGTTTGATTCCGAAGATCGAGAACCCGGCGGATTTTCAGAAGAAGTATGGGTCCATTATACCTCTCATGAAGCGCAGGATGAAGGAAGGCATCCTCAATACATTGGTTCAATTATACGATCCTTTGTACCGATGTCTCACCTTTCCGGATTACCAGTTGATTCCCACCTTAGAAGAGTATTCCTACATACTTGGTTTGCCGATCACCGACTGTGTCCCTTTTTCTGGATTAGAAGAGGAACCCAAATCTCACGAGATAGCAACCATCACCCACTTGAAGAGGTCAGAGATAGAGGAGAACATGACTACAAAAGGGGGAATCTGAGGTTTGTCTGCGCAGTTTTTGTTGAGGAAAGCTCGTCATTTTGCTGAGATAAAAGATACTATTGCCTTTGAAGACGTGTTTGCTTTACTCGCTTATGGTCTATTCTTGTTCCCTAACGTTGATAAATTTGTTGATATTAACGCCATCAGAATTTTCTTGATTGGAAATCCGGTCCCTACGTTGCTCGGAGATACTTACTACTCCATCCATCTTCGAAACTCTTATCAAGGAGGAATGATTATTTGTTGTGCACCGTTGCTGTATCAGTGGTATGTTTCTCATCTACCTGGGTCTGATGTTTTCTGGGATCTCGAGAAGGAACCACGTTGGGCGCCAAAGATCATGGCTCTCACTCATTTCGACATTGACTGGTATAATCGAGTTTACTACGACATGAAGATCATCGATAGCTGTGGTGCTTTTCCTAACGTGCCTCTTCTCGGTACGAGAGGTGGAATTAACTATAACCCTATTCTCGCGCGCCGTCAGTTCGGGTACCCGATGAGAGATAAGCCAAACAACATCCATGTGAGTGGTTTCTTTCTACAGGAAGGACAAGATCATCAGGCAGCTAAGAGGGAGATCGAAGGAGCTTGGCGCCACATCCATAGGAAAGGGAGAGATATGTTAGGACATAGAAGTGCCGTTTCTTTGGAGCCTTACCTACAGTGGGTCCGTGCTAGGGCTTGTGCTCTCAAGATGCCCTATAAACTTGAGAAACCTTTATTCCCCTTCGTTGCACCATCATCTGTTGTTATCCATATCGCAAATATAGGAGAATACCAAGGAAATCTGGCTAGGATGAAGTCCGAGAGGGATGCTTGGAAAGAAAAGTACCATATGTCTGAATATGAGAATCGAGTCCTGACTCGACAGTTAAAGGAAAAGGAGGAGCTGCTGTTTATTCAAGACGGCTGGTTTATTGATCACGATGAGAAGCTTCGTCAAAAGGATGCCTTGCTGAAAAAGTATGCTGGTGAAAGGAAGAGAAAGAAGGAAGGTTCGGTAAGCGTTGCTCTGGTTCCTAATCCACAAAAGAAAATCATTGATCGACTGGTAGCTGAGAAGAAAGAGATGGAGGACTTTTATGAAGAGAAGATCAAGAAGCTCCGATTACAGTTGGTGTTTGGTCCTTCATCTGAGGATTTTGAGTGATCTTTAGTTTTTAGTTTTATTTTATTGGTGTCATTTTGTAAAACTATGTAAAAGAGCTTCATGCTCCAAAGTTGTAATTTATTGCTTTATTATGGGCTTCATGCTCCAAAGTTGTAATTTATTGCTTTATTTTGGACTTCATGTTTTAAAATTGTAATTTATCGCTTTATTATGGATTCCATGTTTCGAGGTTGTAATTTACTGCTTTTATTATTGGGTTGTCATCCCAAAGTTGTAATTTACTGTTTTGTTATTCCAAAGTTGTAAGTTGTAATTTACCGCTCTTTGATTAATGGATCGAGTTTTTGTTGTTCCGAATTCCTTTACCATTGATATGTGTAAAACCACCGAAGTTCCCTGAAAAACTATTAAAATGAATCATCATTTGCATCGCACATCATGCATCATTCAAAATTTCACATCACATGTTTTCTAGAGTCTTATCCTTGTTCTTTTTCCACTCCAAAGGTTGTCAAGCTGTCTCACCGATACGACACTCGAGCCAATCGTCAGAGGAAAATGGAAGATCTGGAATAGGAAAACCATGAGCTTCATGGGGAAGTTGCTACCCTTCGTATCGAGATGGAAAAGTTAACTGCGTTAGTGGAAAGTTTGGTGGCTGTTCAGAATCAGCCATCGACTATGACTGCCGAGATTCAGACTTCAACTCCAGTAGTTTCCGAGATTGTCACCGTTCCAACATCTGTGACTCAAATCAACTCTCCGTTTCAGCATCAGATGCCGAAAGTTTTTCCGTGGGGGATGCCTTACAACTTTGTGCCAGAGGGGTATCAGCCTGCCGTACAACCTTTGTTTCAACCTGCCTTATCTCTTCCTCAGCCAAAGACAACTGCCATGCCGCCAGTAATTCCGTCTGTGACACCTTTTCCGCAACCGATTATGACAACTGTCGCTCCTGTGATTCACTCCGTGCCGTACTTGAATGAACCTACTTATCCTGCCGAGCCTGCTGAAAGTTTGGGTCTTTTTGATAGAATGGAAGAGTTTTAGGATCAGTTCCAGGAAATGCAGAAAGAGCTTAGAGCATTAAAGGGGAAAGATTTTTTTGGGAAGAACACGCATGACCTTTGTTTAGTTCCGAATGTCAAGATTCCAGCAAAATTCAAAGTGCCAGACTTTGAGAGATATAAGGGTGATTCGTGTCCTAGAAGCCATTTGACAATGTACGTGAGAAAGATGTCTACGTATTCCGATGATCATGACTTGTTGATTCATTATTTTCAAGATAGTTTGACGGGTGCTGCTCTAAAGTGGTATATGGGTTTAGACAGTATTCGGATCCGCAACTTCAACGATCTTAGCGAAGCTTTTGTTCACCAGTATAAGTACAACGTTGACATGGCCCCGAACAGGGATCAACTCCGGGCGATGTCGCAAAGAGACAGAGAATCTTTTAAGGAATACGCCCAGAGGTGGCGTGAAATTGCTGCTCAAATCTATCCACCTCTTGAGGAGAAAGAGATGACGAAAATATTTTTGAAGACTTTAGGTTCCTTTTACTATGAAAGAATGATAGCCAGCGCACCCAGTGACTTCACCGAAATGGTAAGCATGGGCATGCGGTTAGAGGAAGGGATTCGTGAAGGGCGTTTGGTTAAAGAAGGGAGTCCGTCTAGCAGTACTAAGAAGTTTGGAAGTGTTTTCCCGAAAAGAAAAGAGCAGGATGTCAGCGCTTTGTTCCCAGGGAGACCAAGGAGAGGTTACTCTCACGTTGCGGCAGTCACTCCGGCTGTCCACCCAACTTTGATGACCCCAGCTCATCAAACCCCGCCAACTCAACAACGGCCATTTCAGCAGCAGCCTCGACAACAGGCTTATCCATTCAACAATCAGAACCGTTCACCCAGAAAACCGCAGTTCGATGCCATCCCTATGACTTATACGGAATTGTTCCCTGCTCTTATCAAAAAGAACCTCATAACGATAAAGCCTCCTCCTGTCGCACCAAACAGTACTTCTCCGTGGTACAAGGCGGATCAGTTTTGTGAGTATCATCAAGGGTCGCTGGGGCACAACCATGAGAATTGCTTTGCTCTGAAGGCGGACGTGCAGAGATTGATTAAGAATGGCATCTTGTCTTTTAAGGATGTTAATCCAAATGTTAGAGATAATCCTTTGCCTCGACATGGGGCAGCTTCAGTGAATATGGTGGAAGGTTGTCCGGGAAAGTTTCGAGTTTTTCAAGTTGAACACATAAGAGAGTCGTTGATCAGGTTACGTCAGAGTTTGAGAAGACTTGCCTTTGTTAGGCACCAGCATGATTATGATGTTTGTGAATTTTGTTCAAGAGAGGTTGATTGTCCTATTGTGAAGGAGGATATTCAAAAGTTGTTGGACCACAGAATTATCACTATTACGTATGACAGAAATCCGGAAGATGAAGTGAATGTTATCATACCGCAATTTAATTTGCCAGAATCAGTAGAGATCGTTTACGACAGTCAGACTGCACCTGTTGATCCTTTGATTATTTACCCACCTGGTCCTGTGCCTTACAACTCAGACCAAGTTGTACCGTATAAGTATAATGCCACAATGATTGAGAATGGGGTAGAAGTCCCTATACCAACAAGACTGTCTTTTGTTAACATTGCTGATGTGAGTAGGGTTACGAGGAGTGGACGTGTTTTTGTAGCAGTACCTTTGAAGAGACCAGAAGTTCAAGTCAGGAGACCCATACCTGCAGGAGTTCCAGTAAGAAATGTTGAACCAAGGGTTGAGATAGGCCGATCCAGTGAACCTATCCCTCACCCTGAGGATGATGAGATTCTGAAGCTTATCAAGAGAAGTGAATATAAGATTGTGGACCAACTTTTGCAAACTCCTTCCAAGATTTCTTTGCTTGCTTTACTGAGAGATTCTGGTGCCCATAGAGAAGCTTTGATGAAGGTCTTGGACCAGGCGTTCGTGGATCATGATGTGACGGTTGACCAATTTGATGGAATTGTGGGAAATATTACTTCGTGTAACAATCTTGGTTTCAGTGATGAAGAACTTCCGGAGGAGGGGAGAAACCATAATATGGCTTTGCATATCTCAGTAAGTTGTGGAAATGATACCTTGTCAAGTGTGTTGGTGGATACAGGTTCGTCGTTGAATGTGATGCCCAAGACTACTTTATCTCGACTCTCATATCCAGGTGCTCCCATGAGACCTAGTGGAGTAATTGTTAAAGCGTTTGATGGTTCTAGGAAGACTGTCATTGGTGAAGTGGATCTTCCTATAGTAATTGGTCCCCATACTTTTCAAATCACTTTCCAAGTGATGGATATTCGTGCTGCCTACAGTTGCTTATTGGGTCATCCCTGGATCCATGATGCAGGGGCAGTCACCTCTACGCTCCATCAGAGGCTGAAGTTTGTAAGGCATGGGAAGCTAGTGATGATTGGGGGAGAGCAAGCTATGGTGGTAAGCCATTTATCATCATTCTCTTTTATTGATGCTGACGAGGATGTTGGAACCCAGTTCCAAGGTCTTTCTGTTGCTAAGAATGCAGTGAAGAAGCCAGGGGCATCCATATCTTCTTTTGAGGATGCGCGGCGAGTGGTGGAAAGTGGTTCGGCTGAAGGATGGGGTCAGGTGTTGACGTTGCCCGAGAACAAGTCTGGGGAAGGTCTTGGTTTTCATCCAGTGTCTGCAAGAGTCAAGAAGGAGGTGGTTGTTCGTCCGATTCAAGAGGTTTTCCGAAGTGCAAGGTTTATACATCCTGAGGTTGATGCTATCATAGAAGATGATTCCGAGGAAGATTTGCTCGATTTTGTGACGCCTGGACTGGCTTGCCAAAACTGGATAGCTGTTGATGTTCCTATTGTTATGCACATTTCCGAGTAATGTTTTGCTTTGTTTTTCTTTGAAAAAAATTCTCTCTGCCCAAGGCGAAAAGTATTTTGTGTCGGGCTATGAAAAATAATTCCTTTTGCTCTGCCCAAGGCAAAAGAGAAATGTCTGGGCCCTTTGTTTCAAGTATTTACCTTCAATGAATAAAAATGTTATTTTGTCCACTACTGTTTTATTTTTCACTTTTTCTGGGAAATAGCAATGAAATTAATTGGTAGTAATAGGAAAATATAATAACCTTTTGTTTTATTTGCACAAATCGATTTCTAAAATAAAGCATAATCATATGTGCAGATTAATCCATGACTTAACCATCGAAAACAATGATCCTATGCCCTCTCCCAACTTTGAATTCCCTGTGTTCAGAGCCGAAGAAGAGGATGATGAAGAGATTCCTATTGAGATTTCCCGTTTGCTTGAGCATGATGAGAAGATCATTCAACCGTTTGAAGAACCTTTAGAGTTGGTCAATTTGGGTGATGAGGAAAATAGAAAGGAAGTCAAAGTCGGAGCATTGCTTATCCCGGAAGTTAAAGAGAAAATGTTGGAGCTTCTCAAAGAGTATGTTGATGTGTTTGCTTGGTCCTACCAGGATATGCCGGGTTTGGACAATGATATTGTGGAGCATCGTTTACCATTGAGACCTGAATGTCCGCCTATCAAGCAGAAGCTGAGAAGGACTCGTCCCGACATGGCTGACAAGATCAAAGAGGAAGTTCAGAAGCAGATTAATGCAGGTTTCCTTGTGACATCGGTCTACCCTCAATGGTTAGCCAACATAGTGCCTGTTGCTAAGAAGGATGGAAAGGTTCGGATGTGTGTAGACTACAGAGATCTGAATAGAGCTAGTCCGAAGGACGACTTCCCATTACCTCATATTGACGTATTGGTCGACAGTACTGCCAAGTTCAAAGTCTTCTCTTTCATGGATGGTTTCTCTGGTTACAATCAAGTCAAGATGGAACCAGAAGACATGGAGAAGACCGCTTTCATTACACCTTGGGGAACTTTCTGTTATCGGGTTATGCCGTTTGGTTTGAGGAATGCTGGCGCAACATACCAAAGGGCCATGACTGCTTTGTTCCATGACATGATGCATAAGGAGATCAGAGTGTATGTGGATGATATGATTGCCAAATCACAAACTGAGGAAGATCATTTGGAGAATTTGTTGAAGTTATTCCAGCGTTTGAGAAAGTATAAACTCCGTCTGAATCCCAACAAGTGCACTTTTGGTGTTCGTTCTAGAAGACTTCTGGGTTTCATTGTCAGTCAGAAAGGTATTGAGGTAGATCCTGATAAAGTCAAAGCTATTCGAGAAATGCCCGCACCCAAGACGGAAAAACAAGTAAGAGGATTCCTTGGGAGACTGAACTACATTTCTAGGTTTATATCTCATATGACTGCTACCTGTGGGCCGATTTTCAAGCTTCTCCGAAAGAACCAAGGATGTGTGTGGACAGAAGATTGTCAGAGAGCTTTTGATAGCATCAAAGAATATTTACTTGAACCTCCCATTTTGATTCCTCCGGTGGAAGGAAGACCTTTGATTATGTACCTGACTATATTGGAAGACTCCATGGGATGTGTGCTTGGTCAACAAGACGAGACTGGAAGAAAGGAACATGCTGTATATTATCTGAGTAAGAAATTCACAGACTGTGAATCTCGGTACTCATTGCTTGAGAAAACTTGTTGTGCCTTAGCTTGGGCTGCTCGCCGTTTGCGCCAGTATATGATTAACCACACCACTTGGTTGATCTCCAAAATGGATCCGATCAAGTATATCTTTGAGAAGCCCGCCTTATCTGGAAGAATAGCCCGTTGGCAGATGTTGTTATCCGAATATGACATTGAGTATCACACTCAGAAAGCAATCAAAGGGAGTATTTTAGCCGATCATTTGGCTCACCAACCAATTGACGATTATCAATCCATCAAGTTTGATTTCTCAGATGAAGATGTTATGTACTTGAAAGCTAAAGATTGTGAAGAGCCATTACCTGAAGAAGGACCTGATCCTGAGTCGCATTGGGGTTTGATATTTGACGGAGCTGTGAATTCTTATGGAAATGGAATTGGGGCAATCATTGTCACTCCCCGAGGTACTCATATCCCGTTCACGGCAAGATTGAAGTTTGACTGCACGAACAACATGGCGGAATATGAGGCATGTATTATGGGTCTCGAAGAAGCGGTGGATCTAAGGATTAAGATTCTTGATATTTATGGAGATTCGGCATTGGTGATTAATCAAATCAAAGGAGAATGGGAGACTCGTCATCCTGGTTTGATCCCTTACAGAGACTATGCTAGAAGATTGTTAACTTTCTTCAACAAAGTGGAATTACATCATATCCCTAGAGATGAGAACCAGATGGCTGATGCTTTAGCTACTTTGTCTTCAATATTTCAAGTGAATGGTTGGAATGCGTGCCTACGATCAGAGTTATGCGCCTTGATAGACCTGCTCATGTGTTCTCAGTAGAAGAGGTTACCGACGACAAACCGTGGTTCTATGACATTAAACGTGTTCTTCAAACTCAAGAGTATCCGCCTGGGGCATCCAATAAAGATAGGAAGACGTTGAGAAGATTAGCAAGCAGTTTCTTTCTCAATGAAGAAGTTTTGTATAAGAGGAATTATGACATGGTCTTGCTCAGATGTGTAGACAGACGCGAAGCAGACATGCTGATGCAAGAGGTGCATGAAGGATCCTTTGGCACTCATGCCAACGGACATGCGATGGCTAGAAAGATGTTGAGAGCTGGTTACTATTGGATGACGATGGAATCTGATTGCTGCAAGTATGTGAAGAAATGTCATAAATGCCAGATTTATGCGGACAAGATGCATGTGCCACTGACCCTCCTCAATGTTATCTCTTCACCTTGGCCTTTCTCTATGTGGGGCATTGATATGATTGGAATGATTGAACCCAAGGCTTCAAATGGTCATCGTTTCATCTTGGTAGCAATCGATTATTTTACTAAATGGGTGGAAGCAGCATCTTATGCTAATGTAACCAGACAGGTGGTAGTCAGATTTATCAAGAATCAGATCATTTGTCGATACGGTATCCCGAGCAAGATCATCACTGATAATGGTTCGAATTTGAATAACAAGATGATGAGAGAGCTTTGTGAAGAGTTCAAGATCGAACATCATAATTCTTCTCCTTATAGACCGAAGATGAATGGGGTTGTTGAAGCTGCTAACAAGAATATCAAAAAGATTGTCCAGAAGATGGTAGTAACTTATAAAGATTGGCATGAAATGCTTCCGTTTGCTTTACACGGATACCGTACTTCAGTTCGAACTTCAACAGGTGCAACTCCGTTTTCCCTGGTTTATGGTATGGAAGCAGTACTCCCTGTGGAGGTCGAGATTCCGTCTCTGAGAGTGTTGATGGAAGCTAAACTTTCTGAGGCTGAATGGTGTCAAAGTAGATATGATCAGTTGAATTTAATTGAAGAGAAGAGATTGACAACATTGTGTCACGGTCAATTGTATCAGCAGAGAATGAAGAAGGCTTTTGATAAGAAGGTTCGACCACGCGAGTTCAGAGAAGGTGACCTTGTGCTCAAGAAGATATTATCTTTCCAACCTGATTCTAGGGGCAAGTGGGCTCTGAATTATGAAGGACCGTACATCGTTAAGAAAGTTTTCTCTGGAGGTGCCTTGATTCTCACTAATATGGACGGTGAAGAACTCCCGCGTCCCTTGAACGCCGATGCAGTCAAGAAGTATTTCGCTTAGGCAGGCTTTTGGTCAGACCAGTCTTGGCATTTGAGCACATTTTGGAATTCGAAGTTGTTAGGAAGAATAGCGATCATTGTTTCTGTGTAACCTTTTTATTTCATGAACTATTTTCCAGACTTTTGTAAACCGTTGGAGTCGTATTGTTAGCGAACTACCACATTATTAATAAAGTTTGAGCATTTACTTTTTGTGGGCAAAATTTTAATTTTTGTGGAAATACTTGAAACCAATTTACTTAAAGTATTCTTATTTTAAAAAAAATGTGTCGTGAATAATGGAAGGAATATTAACAGTTATTCTGAGGATGGTCAGGCCATGAAATGCAAAACAGTACAGTATTTTATCCTTGCATGATGAGCTTGTTTTCTTTTGAAATCATCATGAGGTGTTATTTGTGTAAGCTCGTGTTTCTGGTGGTACTAAGTTTGGTGACTCCCCAAGTGTACCAGTTAAGATTTGTTTCAGTTAGCTTTATTTGGGAGATTTCGGAGGTATGGTGCATTTTGTTTCTTGCCAGTGGTCTTTTGGTTTTGTAAGATTGGTTTTGAGTGCTTTTCTCCTTAGAAGACTTGAGCTTTGTGGCATGTTACGCTCCGACGTTGCTTTGTGTTTCCAGTTCCAGTTATCTTCCGTCTTTTTAAGATTGGCCGAGTATCTATCTTGTCACGACATCTTATCGTCTCCAGGATATTCCATTTGTTCGTTTTGTCAGCATAACATTCATTTATTCATTTACACTTATATCATGCACGCATATTTACATTTGCCGTTGACTTTTGGGTTGTACTTTGTTTATTCAAATAACGTACATGTTTCTTTCCAAGTAGAAGTTTAGCTTAGGCAGAAAATGTGCTTCCTTTCTAAATTCGCCAACTGAGCTAATCCTCATGGATGATTTTTGATTTAGCTCACCTTGTCCATTTATGGATAGGATGAATTCCCCAATCGAGTTGCTTTCTCATTGGGTGGAGTCTTGTTTGACTGTTTTTCTCTTTAGTTATTCCTAGATGAAGTTGTTGTCTCTTGCATAGCCTATCTTATGATTTTTCCCAGTGAAATCGCGACCTAGACAGTTGGTGCATTTATTTTGCACATTTATATGTGATATCCTTGGGAATGGACTGATTCATGATTCTCTTTGACGAAGATTTTTATTCTCTACCAGTTGTCATCGCAACTTCTTTCTGAGTTACTCTTCGGAAAACGACAAGCGGCAGCTCTTCACGAGCAACTTGTACGTATATTATCATCGTTGGAAAACGACAAGCGGCAGCTCTTCACGAGCAATTTGTGCGTTATTATTATTGGAAAACGATAAGCGGCAGCTCTTCATGAGCAACTTGTACGTCATAGACATCGTCGGAAAACGACAAGCGGCAGCTCTTCACGAGTAACTTGTGCGTTATTATTATTTTTGGAAAACGACAAGCGGCGGCTCTTCAAGAGCAACTTGTACGTCATTTTATCTTGTGGAAAACGACAAGCGGCAGCTCTCCACGAGCAACTTGTGCATTATTATTTTTGGAAAACAGCAAGTGGCAACCTCTTTATTTGAGCAGCTTGTATGTTATTGGTATTTTCTTTGGACGACAGCAAGTGGCAACCTCTTTATTTGAGCAGCTTGTATGTTATTGGTATTTTCTTTGGACGACAGCAAGTGGCAGCCTCTTTATTTGAGCAGCTTGTACGTTATCGGTATTTTCTTTGGACGACAGCAAGTGGCAGTTTCTTTATTTGAACAACTTGCGTATCTACAATATTATTATATCAGCATTAATGAGTATATCTACTGAAATCTCGCAGAGAAGCTTGTCATGAATCATTACCTTCAGAAGTTGGTAATCCGTCATCAGCAAGATTGTTTGCTTTTCTTCTATCTTCGACCTTGAGTTGTGAACTCACTGTTTGGGTCAATAATCTGTTATGGCCTATGCAAGATGCCGGCTTTCAGGAGTCTGTCGTTTGAAGTCGATAGCTCGTTTCCCCAGTAGTGTATAATCCACGTCTCTGCGTTTTGTTGGTGTTTGATTCCTCCAGCATTGTTTTGTTTCATATAATATCTTTCTCTGTGAATTTAATCACTGCATTCATATCAAACGTGATGACGGCATCTTAGGACAAAATTTGCGTATTATGTATTTAAGTACCTTCAATCTCGTCAAAACGAAGACTTTAATCTTCATATCTCCGGATAGAAGAAACTTAAATAGGGGCAGCTGTTCTACCCCAAATTTTGACCTAAGATACCATCTCCCATCTGCATCATTACATTGCAAGCGTTTTGACCTTTTGATTTTTAAAAATTCATAACTTTTTTGAGTCGAGAGCTGTTTATTTTTGAACGCTAAATTTATTAACTGATCAAGACTTAAATGATGTTTATTAATTATTTATCATCTTAAATTTAAATAATTGGAATTTATTTTCGGTTATTATATAATTCAAAGATCTATAAATAATAAAATAAATATTTGAAAAGAGGCATATTAATCGTTCAGACAGTGTTTATTTATTATTCATTATCTTAAATTTAAATAATTGGAATTTATTTTCAGTTATTACATAATTTAAAGATTTATGAATAATATAATAAATATTTGAAAAGAAGTTCATTAATTGGTCAATAATGATTATTTAATTATTTATCATTCTAAGTTAAATAATTGAAGTTCTATTTTAATTATTATAATTTAGAAAATTATGAATAACGAATTAAATAATTGAAATTATTAATTGATCAATGATGTTTATTTATGCGTTTATTATTCTGAATTTAAGTGATTGAAATTGATTTTTAATCATTATACAATTTAAAGAATTATAAACGATAAATAAAAAAATTGGAAAGAAAAGAATTGATGGGGAAATAATAGAATTTTATTTCACTTTATTCTATTTTATTACAATTGTTATTTAAATATTGTATTATTTACAAAATATTTATAATAACAAATTACATAAAAGTTTAAAGTAAAATAGAACTATAAGGCCGGATGGGGTAAAACACATTGTTTGATCAATAAAGGAATAATGCAAAAAGAGAGCCATTTGAAGTTAAAGAAAGCAACAAAATTTGTTGGACTGGTGTGCATCATTTGGCAAAGGCCGGATGAGGTGAATCGCATCTGCATTGCCGGGTGACAGTAGAGCGATAGGATGGAGTCAATTTTATAGTTGGGTCTGCCTTTGTTTGCTATTGTGTCACTGGGTGAGGATAAGTAGTAGTGCCAGGCGACGTGAGTCTGTCGCCGGGCAAAAGAAGATATGTATGGTGTAAGTGCCCTGGCTGGAGAGTTGGCCTCATTTGTAAAACAAATAAGAAAGCAAGTTTACCCAGATCCCCTCTGTTGTTTTAATATGTGGTGTTGAAGAAGTTCAACATCTGGACCAACATGTTATGTAAGATGTCACAACATCAGCATGTGACATCGCGCCTGAAACTAAGTACTGATTAAGTAACTATGTTATATGTTGAATGTTTGTAACAGCTGTGACTTATAACCTAACTATTCTAAGTGATCTAGGTTATTTGTTGTGTTGAAAAAGTTCAACATCTAGGAAAACATGTTAGATGTAATGTCATGACATCTGACTTGACATCACGACAACAAAATTGATAATTCAGTTACAGTTCTGGTACTTAAATACTCTGAGAATATATGTGGCGTTTCTTGTGGAGAATCTGAAGATCAATCAAGAATCAATCAGAATATTTGAAGAAAATACTGTTTCTAAATATGGAGATATTTTAGGAACTAGAAGATTGAAGACCTTGATTATAGGAGAAGTTTGCTGCTGAGTTGTAACAGCAAGGAGAAAAACTTGCTGAGTTAGGTAATAGGTTATAAATAGCAGATTATAACCTAGGGTTGAGGAGACACACAATGTAACATTAGAAGGTGTTTTTGTTAGGTAAACCTGTCGGTCTGTGGCAAGGTTACCATGTATGTAACTCGAAACCTGTAGGTAAGAGTTTGAGTGTTCTTGGATGAAGCTATGAAGCAAGTCTAAGTATTTCTGCATTACTTCATCTTCATTGTAATGTAGGAAACCAAGTGGGAGGGCACTGCTTCTTGAGTAGGAGTAAGACTTCTGTTGTTGCGACAATAGGAATGGAAACTGGTAGGTTTCTATCTAGGAGTTCCTAGGTATAGGTTGCACTGGGTAGATGATTAAGTGAAGGATGGGAACTTGTGAAGTTTAGTCCTGAATTAATATTGCTAATAGTGGATCTTCTTCCTGGCTTGGTATGCCCCCAGAGTAGGTGTATTACACCGAACTGGGTCAACAACTGATTTGTGTTTTTACCTTCATACTTTATAATTCTGTCTGTTATACAACAAGGTAAAACTGTAATGTTGTAACAGATGATGTCTCATAACATGTTAAGACATCATGCTGATATCTGTGCAGAAGAAACAGAACAGCAAAGACTGTTTGCTCTCTGCAGATCGTGTGCCACAGACGAACAGAACTAGACACATCGTGTGGTCTATCCTCTGCACCTTCAAAGTATATCTGGTACAGCTTGGATAAAACTGTGTGAATGTTACAGATGATGTCAAAAGAGATGAATGGATATCCTGCTGGTTTGTGTGCATGATAAACAGAACTAAGGGGTTTGTTTGCTTCATGGTATGTGATAGATGATGGTGCAACCAATGTTGAGACATCAGGCTATGAATGGATAGTTTACAAACCAAAGCTATTTGTTCGAGAACTGCAGATATGGCTACCTCTATGCTTCTGTTATACTTTAGTACTGAATCACAAATATTGGGTATCTACCTTGCAGTGTATTTATTATGTCATATCAGATGTCTAGACATTGAGTATAACATCTGAAGACTGGCATACACCAGAATTTCAATTGGTATCAGAGCAGGCATCCTGTTCTGTTTCTGGATGAGATCCATGGGTGATACTTTCTGGTATCTGCAAGGTCAACTTTAGTACTGAAGATTGCAACCTGGAATAATTTGCTATTTCCCTGAATGGTCCCTTGAAGTGGGAGGATGGACTATTCTTGACAGGAATTGTGTGTACCTATCTTTGGTGATTGGCATTTGGCCTGGTTGTGTGGGAGCTGCTCTAGGTTTGATCTATTTTCAAACCTAGGATGTGTGTACGCCTGAAGTTGTGTGTAGTAGTCATGCTAGGTTTGAACCATAGTCAAACTTGGTCTATTTTTGAAGGCTAGTCTGGTGGAGTGTGTGTGCAAAGATTGGGTTGTATTATGTTCTTCCGCTGTGTAATACCTGGCAAAACTCAAGCTCTGATGTGTTTCCCCCTTGTGGATTGAAGGCCATTGTATTCAAGAATTCAACATAAACTATTGAAGATGTCACAGATACTTGAGTCCTCTCAAGTCCACTCATGAAGACGTTCTTCGTTCTGGATGGTAAGAATCACATAATCACGGATTAGTGTTATATGAAGACCTTGAAGAATTTCAAGGAGGGCCTTGTTCCAAGGTGATGGAACTGATGTTCTATGTGATGGTGGAACAAGGATGCAGCTACTAGTTGAAGAGCATATGTTTTGGGTGTCAAACAAAGGGATACCTTTGTTTGGAACCTACTCCTGACCTGGAAGAGGAGACATCTGTGTGTGCAAAGTTGATAATGGTAAAGTCAACTATGTCTGTGTACTCCCGAAGGTTACTTTAGGAGTCAAAACTCTAGAAGTAAAGCTGGTTGAGATATGACATTGATCAGGGCTAAGCAATTGTTCCCTGAAGTACTATGGTGTGAAGAAAGACAAGCTCACTGGTTAATAAAAGCCAATGATGGTGCAGCACTATTGCTCCTTCATAGAAGTAGATTGGGATCATGAGTCTTAAATATGTAGACTCAGAGTTTGGTTAAGGTATAGCTCTTGGAGTTACGTAAATCTGGTAGAGATGTCATATGTCATGTCGAGACATTTGTGCACAATGCATGGATATTTTGTGGAGCTTCCATGACTGATAGCTTGAGGGGGAGATTTGGTTAACCTCCTCACATTAGTTCAGCCTGGTGTTTAGCTGGCTGTTGACCTATGTCACATGGGTTCTGGTTGTTGTGTGACATATTTGCAAGGAAGGATTCATCTCTCTCATTCCTAATGATGAATCTGATCTGGTAGGAGTCTCAAGTCGGTTGAAGTAAGTAGAGTTTGTTCAGAGAAAATTCTATTTACTTAAGTCAAGGGTGGCAACCTAGATATCTCAACTCTTTGGTCTCTCAAAGAAAGAGCTTACAAGAAGAAGATATTAACACACGAAGAGTATGTCAAGTATTCAAATGGTGAAAGTATCTTACTGGATAATGGGAAGGATCTATGATCAATTGCCATTTGTGACAAGTACAAGTATTTAATTGATTATCCTTGGAGTTCAAGATAACTGATGTGGGAACATTCATTCTTCTAGACCTTGTGAAGAATCACAGGAAGAGTGATACCTTAGAGCTATCTTCTTGGTGACAGCAAAATCATTTGATCCTTGAAAAGGTTTCCTGGAAACATGTTCAGACTTAAAACCACAAGAAGAAGAAGACATCATAATCTAAATGATGGTCACTTGGATCAGTCTGGAACTAACTTCAACAACTAGATGATATAACATAATGCTGCGACATTTGGTTCAACATCAGATTCTTGCTTGGTGAAGTGGCTCATCAACTGAAGATAGGATGATCTACGAAGTTGAATATTAGATCCTCCTAAAGGATCGTCTCTTTACAGCTCTTTGGAGTTGTTACATGTTCCTGTCTCAGTGTATCTAAGCCTTTTTGTGATAACTTGTAGCCTGAAGTTCAAATTTCAATTGGAAGATCAGAATATCTTTGGAAGAAGTTGATAAACATGAAGGTGGCATTTGATTCATAAAGGAGATAATCAAACAGTGGCATTTGGCCTATCTCAGCAGTGGATTCTGAGAATCAAGATAATCAACATATGACAGCTGATTATTATCAAGAAAGTTTGATTCACAGTATGAATGCGTTCAATCAATATTGTTGAACAGAGGGTGAGCTCTTGAAGACATGAAGATGCGTCTTATGTTTTCCATTCATCAAGGGGTCTTATTTACTTTGAATCAGAAGCTGCATTGAAGGTCCAACTAAGTATTGAATGTGTCCTACTTGTTCCCATGAGAAGAAGTGATTGTCCCTAACAGGGGGAGTATTGGTTTGTACAAAAGGTCTTCATCAAACTCGTAGGATATAAAGTGTGGCACCTTATTAACTATTGGAATGATGTGTTCAAAACTGAAGAAGACTATGTCTGACCGAATGTCATCACATTGGTAATGACATTGTTCCTAATTTCCTCTAAAACTACAGACAGGAGGAAAATTGGATGAAGTATGGATTATTACTAATAAATCCATGTGTGAACAGTTGTATGACTCAGAGGGAGTAACCATCCTCTTTGAGAAAATGGAATCTGAAAATAGCAGAATGTATGACGACATAGGATTTGAGCATGTTGTGAAACAGTTTAGTGAGCTGGAATGTTTAGGTGATAACTTGTCATCTAATAAAGGTATTATATAACTAATGCAGAGTGTAATATACCAACGATGTGTCTTGGAAAGGGGATCCTAAGACAAGGGAGTAGTCTGTTCTAAAAGACAAATGTCTTTTTTAAAAGGGCATCCTGACATGGTCAAAGGGTCAAACCCAAGGGTAGGAACCTGCATTAAAACCAGTCCTAGGGTACTGAAACTGTCAGAGTAAAGTACCAAGGTCGTTACTATCTATGCCAAAGTTGCATTATTTATGAAGACTCTCTCTATTCCTTCTCTTCATCAGAGGGTTTCAGCAATATGAAGTTTGTTAGCATCTGGGAAAATTGTGCATGGGTATGGATCTGTATGGGCAGTCTTTGTCAAATTCTGACCAAAAAGGGGGAGAAAGATAGGGACTCAGGCGAGACTCAGGTGAAAGCAACAGACGGCGATGTCCAGCAAGACTCAGGAGAAAGCAACATGATCCTTAAGTAAGTGACTTTGGTTGTGTCTTGTGTTCTGAGTTAAGAGGATAGTTGTGACTTGTGATCTGAGTTACATGATCACAAGTAATAATCTGGAGAAAAGAAATCCTCTTGGGGCATCGATGGAGTGGAGTTGCTCACAGTTGACGACAGAGGTTTGTTGTTTGCTCAAAGGACATCAGCCTCTACAAAAGAAGATGTTAGACAAGATGTTGTAACATCTCAACTGTGTTGTGGCCTGGTCCCAAAATACAACTTGCACTTATTTGTTTTAGCCAAAATTTTCCAAAGGGGGAGATTGTAAGTGCCCTGGCTGGAGAGTTGGCCTCATTTGTAAAACAAATAAGAAAGCAAGTTTACCTAGATCCCCTCTGTTGTTTTAATATGTGGTGTTGAAGAAGTTCAACATCTGGACCAACATGTTATGTAAGATGTCACAACATCAGCATGTGACATCGCGCCTGAAACTAAGTATTGATTAAGTAACTATGTTATATGTTGAATGTTTGTAACAGCTGTGACTTATAACCTAACTATTCTAAGTGATCTAGGTTATTTGTTGTGTTGAAAAAGTTCAACATCTAGGAAAACATGTTAGATGTAATGTCATGACATCTGACTTGACATCACGACAACAGAATTGATAATTCAGTTACAGTTCTGGTACTTAAATACTCTGAGAATATATGTGGCGTTTCTTGTGGAGAATCTGAAGATCAATCAAGAATCAATCAGAATATTTGAAGAAAATACTGTTTCTAAATATGGAGATATTTTAGGAACTAGAAGATTGAAGACCTTGATTATAGGAGAAGTTTGCTGCTGAGTTGTAACAGCAAGGAGAAAAACTTGCTGAGTTAGGTAATAGGTTATAAATAGCAGATTATAACCTAGGGTTGAGGAGACACACAATGTAACATTAGAAGGTGTTTTTGTTAGGTAAACCTGTCGGTCTGTGGCAAGGTTACCATGTATGTAACTCGAAACCTGTAGGTAAGAGTTTGAGTGTTCTTGGATGAAGCTATGAAGCAAGTCTAAGTATTTCTGCATTACTTCATCTTCATTGT
Organism: Vicia faba; assembly: GCA_948472305.1. Lineage (NCBI taxonomy): Eukaryota > Viridiplantae > Streptophyta > Magnoliopsida > Fabales > Fabaceae > Vicia > Vicia faba. The sequence continues at coordinate 1,660,266,674 of OX451736.1, forward strand.
AATGTAGGAAACCAAGTGGGAGGGCACTGCTTCTTGAGTAGGAGTAAGACTTCTGTTGTTGCGACAATAGGAATGGAAACTGGTAGGTTTCTATCTAGGAGTTCCTAGGTATAGGTTGCACTGGGTAGATGATTAAGTGAAGGATGGGAACTTGTGAAGTTTAGTCCTGAATTAATATTGCTAATAGTGGATCTTCTTCCTGGCTTGGTATGCCCCCAGAGTAGGTGTATTACACCGAACTGGGTCAACAACTGATTTGTGTTTTTACCTTCATACTTTATAATTCTGTCTGTTATACAACAAGGTAAAACTGTAATGTTGTAACAGATGATGTCTCATAACATGTTAAGACATCATGCTGATATCTGTGCAGAAGAAACAGAACAGCAAAGACTGTTTGCTCTCTGCAGATCGTGTGCCACAGACGAACAGAACTAGACACATCGTGTGGTCTATCCTCTGCACCTTCAAAGTATATCTGGTACAGCTTGGATAAAACTGTGTGAATGTTACAGATGATGTCAAAAGAGATGAATGGATATCCTGCTGGTTTGTGTGCATGATAAACAGAACTAAGGGGTTTGTTTGCTTCATGGTATGTGATAGATGATGGTGCAACCAATGTTGAGACATCAGGCTATGAATGGATAGTTTACAAACCAAAGCTATTTGTTCGAGAACTGCAGATATGGCTACCTCTATGCTTCTGTTATACTTTAGTACTGAATCACAAATATTGGGTATCTACCTTGCAGTGTATTTATTATGTCATATCAGATGTCTAGACATTGAGTATAACATCTGAAGACTGGCATACACCAGAATTTCAATTGGTATCAGAGCAGGCATCCTGTTCTGTTTCTGGATGAGATCCATGGGTGATACTTTCTGGTATCTGCAAGGTCAACTTTAGTACTGAAGATTGCAACCTGGAATAATTTGCTATTTCCCTGAATGGTCCCTTGAAGTGGGAGGATGGACTATTCTTGACAGGAATTGTGTGTACCTGTCTTTGGTGATTGGCATTTGGCCTGGTTGTGTGGGAGCTGCTCTAGGTTTGATCTATTTTCAAACCTAGGATGTGTGTACGCCTGAAGTTGTGTGTAGTAGTCATGCTAGGTTTGAACCATAGTCAAACTTGGTCTATTTTTGAAGGCTAGTCTGGTGGAGTGTGTGTGCAAAGATTGGGTTGTATTATGTTCTTCCGCTGTGTAATACCTGGCAAAACTCAAGCTCTGATGTGTTTCCCCCTTGTGGATTGAAGGCCATTGTATTCAAGAATTCAACATAAACTATTGAAGATGTCACAGATACTTGAGTCCTCTCAAGTCCACTCATGAAGACGTTCTTCGTTCTGGATGGTAAGAATCACATAATCACGGATTAGTGTTATATGAAGACCTTGAAGAATTTCAAGGAGGGCCTTGTTCCAAGGTGATGGAACTGATGTTCTATGTGATGGTGGAACAAGGATGCAGCTACTAGTTGAAGAGCATATGTTTTGGGTGTCAAACAAAGGGATACCTTTGTTTGGAACCTACTCCTGACCTGGAAGAGGAGACATCTGTGTGTGCAAAGTTGATAATGGTAAAGTCAACTATGTCTGTGTACTCCCGAAGGTTACTTTAGGAGTCAAAACTCTAGAAGTAAAGCTGGTTGAGATATGACATTGATCAGGGCTAAGCAATTGTTCCCTGAAGTACTATGGTGTGAAGAAAGACAAGCTCACTGGTTAATAAAAGCCAATGATGGTGCAGCACTATTGCTCCTTCATAGAAGTAGATTGGGATCATGAGTCTTAAATATGTAGACTCAGAGTTTGGTTAAGGTATAGCTCTTGGAGTTACGTAAATCTGGTAGAGATGTCATATGTCATGTCGAGACATTTGTGCACAATGCATGGATATTTTGTGGAGCTTCCATGACTGATAGCTTGAGGGGGAGATTTGGTTAACCTCCTCACATTAGTTCAGCCTGGTGTTTAGCTGGCTGTTGACCTATGTCACATGGGTTCTGGTTGTTGTGTGACATATTTGCAAGGAAGGATTCATCTCTCTCATTCCTAATGATGAATCTGATCTGGTAGGAGTCTCAAGTCGGTTGAAGTAAGTAGAGTTTGTTCAGAGAAAATTCTATTTACTTAAGTCAAGGGTGGCAACCTAGATATCTCAACTCTTTGGTCTCTCAAAGAAAGAGCTTACAAGAAGAAGATATTAACACACGAAGAGTATGTCAAGTATTCAAATGGTGAAAGTATCTTACTGGATAATGGGAAGGATCTATGATCAATTGCCATTTGTGACAAGTACAAGTATTTAATTGATTATCCTTGGAGTTCAAGATAACTGATGTGGGAACATTCATTCTTCTAGACCTTGTGAAGAATCACAGGAAGAGTGATACCTTAGAGCTATCTTCTTGGTGACAGCAAAATCATTTGATCCTTGAAAAGGTTTCCTGGAAACATGTTCAGACTTAAAACCACAAGAAGAAGAAGACATCATAATCTAAATGATGGTCACTTGGATCAGTCTGGAACTAACTTCAACAACTAGATGATATAACATAATGCTGCGACATTTGGTTCAACATCAGATTCTTGCTTGGTGAAGTGGCTCATCAACTGAAGATAGGATGATCTACGAAGTTGAATATTAGATCCTCCTAAAGGATCGTCTCTTTACAGCTCTTTGGAGTTGTTACATGTTCCTGTCTCAGTGTATCTAAGCCTTTTTGTGATAACTTGTAGCCTGAAGTTCAAATTTCAATTGGAAGATCAGAATATCTTTGGAAGAAGTTGATAAACATGAAGGTGGCATTTGATTCATAAAGGAGATAATCAAACAGTGGCATTTGGCCTATCTCAGCAGTGGATTCTGAGAATCAAGATAATCAACATATGACAGCTGATTATTATCAAGAAAGTTTGATTCACAGTATGAATGCGTTCAATCAATATTGTTGAACAGAGGGTGAGCTCTTGAAGACATGAAGATGCGTCTTATGTTTTCCATTCATCAAGGGGTCTTATTTACTTTGAATCAGAAGCTGCATTGAAGGTCCAACTAAGTATTGAATGTGTCCTACTTATTCCCATGAGAAGAAGTGATTGTCCCTAACAGGGGGAGTATTGGTTTGTACAAAAGGTCTTCATCAAACTCGTAGGATATAAAGTGTGGCACCTTATTAACTATTGGAATGATGTGTTCAAAACTGAAGAAGACTATGTCTGACCGAATGTCATCACATTGGTAATGACATTGTTCCTAATTTCCTCTAAAACTACAGACAGGAGGAAAATTGGATGAAGTATGGATTATTACTAATAAATCCATGTGTGAACAGTTGTATGACTCAGAGGGAGTAACCATCCTCTTTGAGAAAATGGAATCTGAAAATAGCAGAATGTATGACGACATAGGATTTGAGCATGTTGTGAAACAGTTTAGTGAGCTGGAATGTTTAGGTGATAACTTGTCATCTAATAAAGGTATTATATAACTAATGCAGAGTGTAATATACCAACGATGTGTCTTGGAAAGGGGATCCTAAGACAAGGGAGTAGTCTGTTCTAAAAGACAAATGTCTTTTTTAAAAGGGCATCCTGACATGGTCAAAGGGTCAAACCCAAGGGTAGGAACCTGCATTAAAACCAGTCCTAGGGTACTGAAACTGTCAGAGTAAAGTACCAAGGTCGTTACTATCTATGCCAAAGTTGCATTATTTATGAAGACTCTCTCTATTCCTTCTCTTCATCAGAGGGTTTCAGCAATATGAAGTTTGTTAGCATCTGGGAAAATTGTGCATGGGTATGGATCTGTATGGGCAGTCTTTGTCAAATTCTGACCAAAAAGGGGGAGAAAGATAGGGACTCAGGCGAGACTCAGGTGAAAGCAACAGACGGCGATGTCCAGCAAGACTCAGGAGAAAGCAACATGATCCTTAAGTAAGTGACTTTGGTTGTGTCTTGTGTTCTGAGTTAAGAGGATAGTTGTGACTTGTGATCTGAGTTACATGATCACAAGTAATAATCTGGAGAAAAGAAATCCTCTTGGGGCATCGATGGAGTGGAGTTGCTCACAGTTGACGACAGAGGTTTGTTGTTTGCTCAAAGGACATCAGCCTCTACAAAAGAAGATGTTAGACAAGATGTTGTAACATCTCAACTGTGTTGTGGCCTGGTCCCAAAATACAACTTGCACTTATTTGTTTTAGCCAAAATTTTCCAAAGGGGGAGATTGTAAGTGCCCTGGCTGGAGAGTTGGCCTCATTTGTAAAACAAATAAGAAAGCAAGTTTACCTAGATCCCCTCTGTTGTTTTAATATGTGGTGTTGAAGAAGTTCAACATCTGGACCAACATGTTATGTAAGATGTCACAACATCAGCATGTGACATCGCGCCTGAAACTAAGTATTGATTAAGTAACTATGTTATATGTTGAATGTTTGTAACAGCTGTGACTTATAACCTAACTATTCTAAGTGATCTAGGTTATTTGTTGTGTTGAAAAAGTTCAACATCTAGGAAAACATGTTAGATGTAATGTCATGACATCTGACTTGACATCACGACAACAGAATTGATAATTCAGTTACAGTTCTGGTACTTAAATACTCTGAGAATATATGTGGCGTTTCTTGTGGAGAATCTGAAGATCAATCAAGAATCAATCAGAATATTTGAAGAAAATACTGTTTCTAAATATGGAGATATTTTAGGAACTAGAAGATTGAAGACCTTGATTATAGGAGAAGTTTGCTGCTGAGTTGTAACAGCAAGGAGAAAAACTTGCTGAGTTAGGTAATAGGTTATAAATAGCAGATTATAACCTAGGGTTGAGGAGACACACAATGTAACATTAGAAGGTGTTTTTGTTAGGTAAACCTGTCGGTCTGTGGCAAGGTTACCATGTATGTAACTCGAAACCTGTAGGTAAGAGTTTGAGTGTTCTTGGATGAAGCTATGAAGCAAGTCTAAGTATTTCTGCATTACTTCATCTTCATTGTAATGTAGGAAACCAAGTGGGAGGGCACTGCTTCTTGAGTAGGAGTAAGACTTCTGTTGTTGCGACAATAGGAATGGAAACTGGTAGGTTTCTATCTAGGAGTTCCTAGGTATAGGTTGCACTGGGTAGATGATTAAGTGAAGGATGGGAACTTGTGAAGTTTAGTCCTGAATTAATATTGCTAATAGTGGATCTTCTTCCTGGCTTGGTATGCCCCCAGAGTAGGTGTATTACACCGAACTGGGTCAACAACTGATTTGTGTTTTTACCTTCATACTTTATAATTCTGTCTGTTATACAACAAGGTAAAACTGTAATGTTGTAACAGATGATGTCTCATAACATGTTAAGACATCATGCTGATATCTGTGCAGAAGAAACAGAACAGCAAAGACTGTTTGCTCTCTGCAGATCGTGTGCCACAGACGAACAGAACTAGACACATCGTGTGGTCTATCCTCTGCACCTTCAAAGTATATCTGGTACAGCTTGGATAAAACTGTGTGAATGTTACAGATGATGTCAAAAGAGATGAATGGATATCCTGCTGGTTTGTGTGCATGATAAACAGAACTAAGGGGTTTGTTTGCTTCATGGTATGTGATAGATGATGGTGCAACCAATGTTGAGACATCAGGCTATGAATGGATAGTTTACAAACCAAAGCTATTTGTTCGAGAACTGCAGATATGGCTACCTCTATGCTTCTGTTATACTTTAGTACTGAATCACAAATATTGGGTATCTACCTTGCAGTGTATTTATTATGTCATATCAGATGTCTAGACATTGAGTATAACATCTGAAGACTGGCATACACCAGAATTTCAATTGGTATCAGAGCAGGCATCCTGTTCTGTTTCTGGATGAGATCCATGGGTGATACTTTCTGGTATCTGCAAGGTCAACTTTAGTACTGAAGATTGCAACCTGGAATAATTTGCTATTTCCCTGAATGGTCCCTTGAAGTGGGAGGATGGACTATTCTTGACAGGAATTGTGTGTACCTGTCTTTGGTGATTGGCATTTGGCCTGGTTGTGTGGGAGCTGCTCTAGGTTTGATCTATTTTCAAACCTAGGATGTGTGTACGCCTGAAGTTGTGTGTAGTAGTCATGCTAGGTTTGAACCATAGTCAAACTTGGTCTATTTTTGAAGGCTAGTCTGGTGGAGTGTGTGTGCAAAGATTGGGTTGTATTATGTTCTTCCGCTGTGTAATACCTGGCAAAACTCAAGCTCTGATGTGTTTCCCCCTTGTGGATTGAAGGCCATTGTATTCAAGAATTCAACATAAACTATTGAAGATGTCACAGATACTTGAGTCCTCTCAAGTCCACTCATGAAGACGTTCTTCGTTCTGGATGGTAAGAATCACATAATCACGGATTAGTGTTATATGAAGACCTTGAAGAATTTCAAGGAGGGCCTTGTTCCAAGGTGATGGAACTGATGTTCTATGTGATGGTGGAACAAGGATGCAGCTACTAGTTGAAGAGCATATGTTTTGGGTGTCAAACAAAGGGATACCTTTGTTTGGAACCTACTCCTGACCTGGAAGAGGAGACATCTGTGTGTGCAAAGTTGATAATGGTAAAGTCAACTATGTCTGTGTACTCCCGAAGGTTACTTTAGGAGTCAAAACTCTAGAAGTAAAGCTGGTTGAGATATGACATTGATCAGGGCTAAGCAATTGTTCCCTGAAGTACTATGGTGTGAAGAAAGACAAGCTCACTGGTTAATAAAAGCCAATGATGGTGCAGCACTATTGCTCCTTCATAGAAGTAGATTGGGATCATGAGTCTTAAATATGTAGACTCAGAGTTTGGTTAAGGTATAGCTCTTGGAGTTACGTAAATCTAGTAGAGATGTCATATGTCATGTCGAGACATTTGTGCACAATGCATGGATATTTTGTGGAGCTTCCATGACTGATAGCTTGAGGGGGAGATTTGGTTAACCTCCTCACATTAGTTCAGCCTGGTGTTTAGCTGGCTGTTGACCTATGTCACATGGGTTCTGGTTGTTGTGTGACATATTTGCAAGGAAGGATTCATCTCTCTCATTCCTAATGATGAATCTGATCTGGTAGGAGTCTCAAGTCGGTTGAAGTAAGTAGAGTTTGTTCAGAGAAAATTCTATTTACTTAAGTCAAGGGTGGCAACCTAGATATCTCAACTCTTTGGTCTCTCAAAGAAAGAGCTTACAAGAAGAAGATATTAACACACGAAGAGTATGTCAAGTATTCAAATGGTGAAAGTATCTTACTGGATAATGGGAAGGATCTATGATCAATTGCCATTTGTGACAAGTACAAGTATTTAATTGATTATCCTTGGAGTTCAAGATAACTGATGTGGGAACATTCATTCTTCTAGACCTTGTGAAGAATCACAGGAAGAGTGATACCTTAGAGCTATCTTCTTGGTGACAGCAAAATCATTTGATCCTTGAAAAGGTTTCCTGGAAACATGTTCAGACTTAAAACCACAAGAAGAAGAAGACATCATAATCTAAATGATGGTCACTTGGATCAGTCTGGAACTAACTTCAACAACTAGATGATATAACATAATGCTGCGACATTTGGTTCAACATCAGATTCTTGCTTGGTGAAGTGGCTCATCAACTGAAGATAGGATGATCTACGAAGTTGAATATTAGATCCTCCTAAAGGATCGTCTCTTTACAGCTCTTTGGAGTTGTTACATGTTCCTGTCTCAGTGTATCTAAGCCTTTTTGTGATAACTTGTAGCCTGAAGTTCAAATTTCAATTGGAAGATCAGAATATCTTTGGAAGAAGTTGATAAACATGAAGGTGGCATTTGATTCATAAAGGAGATAATCAAACAGTGGCATTTGGCCTATCTCAGCAGTGGATTCTGAGAATCAAGATAATCAACATATGACAGCTGATTATTATCAAGAAAGTTTGATTCACAGTATGAATGCGTTCAATCAATATTGTTGAACAGAGGGTGAGCTCTTGAAGACATGAAGATGCGTCTTATGTTTTCCATTCATCAAGGGGTCTTATTTACTTTGAATCAGAAGCTGCATTGAAGGTCCAACTAAGTATTGAATGTGTCCTACTTGTTCCCATGAGAAGAAGTGATTGTCCCTAACAGGGGGAGTATTGGTTTGTACAAAAGGTCTTCATCAAACTCGTAGGATATAAAGTGTGGCACCTTATTAACTATTGGAATGATGTGTTCAAAACTGAAGAAGACTATGTCTGACCGAATGTCATCACATTGGTAATGACATTGTTCCTAATTTCCTCTAAAACTACAGACAGGAGGAAAATTGGATGAAGTATGGATTATTACTAATAAATCCATGTGTGAACAGTTGTATGACTCAGAGGGAGTAACCATCCTCTTTGAGAAAATGGAATCTGAAAATAGCAGAATGTATGACGACATAGGATTTGAGCATGTTGTGAAACAGTTTAGTGAGCTGGAATGTTTAGGTGATAACTTGTCATCTAATAAAGGTATTATATAACTAATGCAGAGTGTAATATACCAACGATGTGTCTTGGAAAGGGGATCCTAAGACAAGGGAGTAGTCTGTTCTAAAAGACAAATGTCTTTTTTAAAAGGGCATCCTGACATGGTCAAAGGGTCAAACCCAAGGGTAGGAACCTGCATTAAAACCAGTCCTAGGGTACTGAAACTGTCAGAGTAAAGTACCAAGGTCGTTACTATCTATGCCAAAGTTGCATTATTTATGAAGACTCTCTCTATTCCTTCTCTTCATCAGAGGGTTTCAGCAATATGAAGTTTGTTAGCATCTGGGAAAATTGTGCATGGGTATGGATCTGTATGGGCAGTCTTTGTCAAATTCTGACCAAAAAGGGGGAGAAAGATAGGGACTCAGGCGAGACTCAGGTGAAAGCAACAGACGGCGATGTCCAGCAAGACTCAGGAGAAAGCAACATGATCCTTAAGTAAGTGACTTTGGTTGTGTCTTGTGTTCTGAGTTAAGAGGATAGTTGTGACTTGTGATCTGAGTTACATGATCACAAGTAATAATCTGGAGAAAAGAAATCCTCTTGGGGCATCGATGGAGTGGAGTTGCTCACAGTTGACGACAGAGGTTTGTTGTTTGCTCAAAGGACATCAGCCTCTACAAAAGAAGATGTTAGACAAGATGTTGTAACATCTCAACTGTGTTGTGGCCTGGTCCCAAAATACAACTTGCACTTATTTGTTTTAGCCAAAATTTTCCAAAGGGGGAGATTGTAAGTGCCCTGGCTGGAGAGTTGGCCTCATTTGTAAAACAAATAAGAAAGCAAGTTTACCTAGATCCCCTCTGTTGTTTTAATATGTGGTGTTGAAGAAGTTCAACATCTGGACCAACATGTTATGTAAGATGTCACAACATCAGCATGTGACATCGCGCCTGAAACTAAGTATTGATTAAGTAACTATGTTATATGTTGAATGTTTGTAACAGCTGTGACTTATAACCTAACTATTCTAAGTGATCTAGGTTATTTGTTGTGTTGAAAAAGTTCAACATCTAGGAAAACATGTTAGATGTAATGTCATGACATCTGACTTGACATCACGACAACAGAATTGATAATTCAGTTACAGTTCTGGTACTTAAATACTCTGAGAATATATGTGGCGTTTCTTGTGGAGAATCTGAAGATCAATCAAGAATCAATCAGAATATTTGAAGAAAATACTGTTTCTAAATATGGAGATATTTTAGGAACTAGAAGATTGAAGACCTTGATTATAGGAGAAGTTTGCTGCTGAGTTGTAACAGCAAGGAGAAAAACTTGCTGAGTTAGGTAATAGGTTATAAATAGCAGATTATAACCTAGGGTTGAGGAGACACACAATGTAACATTAGAAGGTGTTTTTGTTAGGTAAACCTGTCGGTCTGTGGCAAGGTTACCATGTATGTAACTCGAAACCTGTAGGTAAGAGTTTGAGTGTTCTTGGATGAAGCTATGAAGCAAGTCTAAGTATTTCTGCATTACTTCATCTTCATTGTAATGTAGGAAACCAAGTGGGAGGGCACTGCTTCTTGAGTAGGAGTAAGACTTCTGTTGTTGCGACAATAGGAATGGAAACTGGTAGGTTTCTATCTAGGAGTTCCTAGGTATAGGTTGCACTGGGTAGATGATTAAGTGAAGGATGGGAACTTGTGAAGTTTAGTCCTGAATTAATATTGCTAATAGTGGATCTTCTTCCTGGCTTGGTATGCCCCCAGAGTAGGTGTATTACACCGAACTGGGTCAACAACTGATTTGTGTTTTTACCTTCATACTTTATAATTCTGTCTGTTATACAACAAGGTAAAACTGTAATGTTGTAACAGATGATGTCTCATAACATGTTAAGACATCATGCTGATATCTGTGCAGAAGAAACAGAACAGCAAAGACTGTTTGCTCTCTGCAGATCGTGTGCCACAGACGAACAGAACTAGACACATCGTGTGGTCTATCCTCTGCACCTTCAAAGTATATCTGGTACAGCTTGGATAAAACTGTGTGAATGTTACAGATGATGTCAAAAGAGATGAATGGATATCCTGCTGGTTTGTGTGCATGATAAACAGAACTAAGGGGTTTGTTTGCTTCATGGTATGTGATAGATGATGGTGCAACCAATGTTGAGACATCAGGCTATGAATGGATAGTTTACAAACCAAAGCTATTTGTTCGAGAACTGCAGATATGGCTACCTCTATGCTTTTGTTATACTTTAGTACTGAATCACAAAAATTGGGTATCTACCTTGCGGTGTATTTATTATGTCATATCAGATGTCTAGACATTGAGTATAACATCTGAAGACTGGCATACACCAGAATTTCATATGGTCAGTTGCCTTTGTGGCGTAGTTTGGGCCAAGAGTTTAGGTAGCATCGTTGGGAAATGTGTTTGTCTCATTGGGCGATGGTCGCGAAATAAAGTTTCTTTATATTTCATTTTCATTTCACTTTGTTTGGTTATGGTTTTGGGTGTGGTTTTTTATCTCCCAACTCCATCAATCTCATTTTTGTAGTGGATTAGCTTAGATAACAACTATGGAACTTGCATAGGGATGATCCAGGATGGATTGCTCTTCGATTGGCATTGACAAACCAGTAGATTTGTGGTTCATTTGTATTTTTTTTGTGTATTCTCTTTTAGTTGGGTTTGTATGTATATTTACTTTGAACTCATGTATATTTATCGCCCATGGCGTTATATAAAACTTGCTTTACAAATCTTTGAAGAGTATTGTCCTGGATTTTGCTATGTGCTCTAGATTTGGGTTGTTATAGACATACACTGTCGGGTTCTTATCTAGGATGATAGTATGTTAGTCTCTGGATTCTAGAGATAAATTTACAGCTGACATTCACTTGGGTGTGTGTGATAAATGCCTATGTGTTGGTTGTGTTGACTGAAAGATCGTTAACGCGAGTAGCACCTTTGACTTTTGTGTTGTTAAGGTTGGTTGAGAGATCTCCGCTGAGATGATATAGTGAGTGTATTGTTTAACACGTGATGACATTGACGAGTCTTGTAGGTTGAGTATCATTGGTCGATAGGTTTATGTTTGTGAGGAGTGAATTATATTCACTCTTGATAAGTTATTCCCTTTTTCTTTTATTTTTGTTTACATTTATTTTCTGATGATAACTTTTACTCTTTCCATTCAATCTCCCAAACTCATTAATGAATGATTTATCGAACGTCCACTCGATAACCAATCTCTCTGGACACGATACGATATAACCTAAATATCACCCGATAAAATAATAACTTACTTTTTGCTTGCCGCTTTACCGCTCTAGCAAAAGGGCATCGTTACTGAGGATTGGTTTATTGTTTCGCATTGCAATAATTTTTTTTTTTGAGTTTTTTAGATATTGTATATATTGTCTATTTTTACTTGTGTATATTGATAATTGTATATGTTTACTATACTTATAAATTTGTTATATCATTGTTTGTTTCTTTTCACGTTTGCTTGTGTGTTGGTTAGGAATAACCAGTTGGAAGAAACATGGAGGAATTTTCTTAAATAACAGGCGTCGAGCTTAAGACGTAAAGGAAGCATATTTTATTGTTTTTCATTTTATTAGTTTAGGTAGTTTAATGCAATTGTCTAAACAAATTTAACTCAGACTAGTTCTTAAATTTCATATCTTCGCTTTTAAATTTGTTTAGACAATTTCGTTCGGTCTTTTAGTATGTGTATATTATTTGTGTTTATTTGTGTGTTTGTCTTTGAGCTTGTTGTGAATAACTCGAGGATATTGAGGTGATTTGTCAAGTTTGATCGTTTCGACTTGTGAATACATGGTAATGATTTTGTTAAGGTTTTGTACACGTTCGAGGTATGTGTTTATCGCTTTCTATACTTTAGCATATTCATGATACTTAGACTTTTTACAATTTTTATGTCATTCATTCTTTTGTATACTTGTTTATTTGTGAATCACTTTAGTTTCTACCCTTTTATGAGGTAGCTTTCCATTGTTCATATATACTGGAGACCACAATTCTTGTTTTAACTGGATTTTATTATGCTTAATCTTTTATTTTGTGTTGATTATATGAATGCATGAAAAGGATCAAGACATTTTTGTTTGATTTTGAGCACAACTACCAGGCCTAATAGTCAATTCACCTTATGAGTGTGTGAACTTTTGTAACCTCCTTTGAGCCTTTTTGTCGATTTACATGTTGTTTTTGCTTAATTCTGGTCTATGAGTGTTGAGTTCACATTTTTATATGGACGTTGATTCTTTTGTTTTCTTGATCCTTCAACCATTATTTTTGGTTTGAATTTTTACCTTGTCTTAAAAAGTAGGAAGTATTCACTCATTGATGTTGGTTAAATTCAAGTTGGGGAAAGCAATGTTTGTTCATCTATATGTTGGTTGCTATGAGAAAAATAAAAATAAATAAAAAGTGAAAAAGAAAGATTAGAAAAAGAAAAGAAAAAAGATTAAAAAGTCTTAGAAAAAGAAAAACAAAAAGAGTATAGAATAATATTGTGTTAATAAGTATTGTGATTGGTATGAGAAATTTTGAATGAAGATGAAGTTTGATTGAAATTGTGTTGCTTGAGTCTTGGTGAGTTGATCACTCCTTTAGTTTAAGACAAGTTTTTTGTTTCGATTAGCTTTACGACTTATCCCTTGTTTGTTAACCAAGCCACGTTACAACCTTGAAAAGCCTTTGTGATTCTTGCTTTTATGTCTTCAACAAGAATTTTTGGATGAGTGTATAATTTAATATTTTATTTGCAAGGTTGTTGGATGATTGAAAATACCTCATTTTTGTGTGTTTCTCATCTACCGATGATTGATTTTTCTAGGTGTGATTCATTTGTGAACTAGAGTTGTTTTAGAATGTTTGGCACGATTTTTGTATTTAGCATTTTTTTCATGTTTATGTTATAGTCGTAGTTTAGTGGTAATTGTTTACTTTGTGTGTATTATTTTTTATTTGAACCATTTCATTTGTCTTCATTTTTAAAACTTGTCGATTCGTTATTCTTTGGTTGATCATTTTTGTTTCTTCGAGTTGTTTGTTTCTTGTTTGAAGACAAACAAGTTCATGTTTGGGAGAGTTTGATAAGTGCAAATTGTAGTTATTTTTGTATATACTTTTTGTTGCACTTATCGACTCTTTGTTGTTAATATCAGTTGAATAACCCAGCTTTGTGTGTAAATTCGTTTAGTTTGTGTATAGTTGTGATACGGTGGCCAGAACCGGACTATTTTAGGAATGTTGGTTTGCGTTTTGTGTTTGCAAAATGTCGCGGTAAGCAAGAGTCACCACCGACCTTTATTTTATCCAACAAGGAAAGGAAAAAAGCACAGAAAAATTCCTTTTTCGAGATTTTCTGAGTACGGGGGGTAGATTATAGAAAGGGAAGGTATTAGCACCCTTTTTATCCGTGGTTTTCCACTGGCTCTTAGGTACTTGCTCATCATTTTTAAAATTGCTTCTGTGTGTTTATGTGATTTGAAAAGTTTTTGTTTGACTTCGATTTAACCCTTGCTTCTGTCTTCAAGAGTGTTACGAAGTGTTTTTTGAAAACTTTGTTTTGAAAGGAGTGTAAGTGTGAAAATGTTTGTTTGGTTTGAGCAAGTACTTAAGAGCTAATCTACCTACTCGAAAAAAGAATTGTTCTGTTTGTTTCCTTTAGACGGAGCTATCCCACTTATTAGTGAGTAGGTAGCACCGTCGTTGGAGTTTTAAAGGGTCAATTCGAAAGGGACGTACGATCACTAAAGCAATGTTAGGACGCCTTAGTAATAACCCTAATGCCTTAAGATCAATATTCGAGGCAACAATTCCGACACAACCTTTCCGAGGCAACTTTGTCTTTGAGACAAAAGGGCAACCACTAAAATATCCTATACTCAATGATCGTTTACCGAAGACAACCAAAGTGGGAGTGTACCCTAGGAGTGCGCATGTGCGAGTGATTCGATTTCAAGTTTATAATCTTTGCACATTTTAGGGTTTGCTAACTGTTTTAAAGTTAACCATACATTCTTGTCATGCATCCCTATTATTCATACATCTAACAGTTAATATTTGCAGAATTTAAAGTGCGGAAAATAAGCTACGCTATTACAAGGCTTCGAGTATTTACATAGCCAAAACCAAACCCGTAAAAAAAACGATAAATGAAAGTAAAAGATCCTAATTAACCTATTACAACTTGTGAGCAATTACATTAATATGGTAAAAATAAATAATAAAGCGCGCGCGAGGAAAATAAGAACTATAAGAAATTAGGGTTTTGACCCAGTCTCACCTAAGCGAAAGAAAAAAATTGTTTTTGACTATTTTTAAGAAAAAGAATTAGGTTTTTTTAAATTAAATACAAAATTAATTAGTAATTAAATTAAATTAATGAAAATAATTAAATTTAACCTATTTTTGTGCTTTTGGTTATTTTAAGAAAAAAGAAAATATAATTTAAATTAAGCTAAAACCCTAATTGTTCTTCTTAATTTTAATTTATTATACAAAAAGAAATTAAAGTTACCTAAAATTAAATAACCTGATTCAATTAATTTTTGTATAAAAAATAAATACCCTAAATCTAATTGGGTGAAAAATATTATTTTTATGATTTTTTGATAAAAGAAAAATTAAGTTGTTATTAAAAATATTTAAATAAATAAATTAATTAAGAAAAGTATAAAAAAAGAAAAGAGAGGAAATTTGGGCCTGGTTGTGAGTAATTGGGAGGTGTAGATAGCAATTCTGGCCCAAGAAGCAATTGATCCATGTAGACTTGTTGGATCCCCTGTGTTGTACCCCAAATTTTGACCTAAGATACCATCTCCCATCTGCATCATTACATTGCAAGCGTTTTGACCTTTTGATTTTTAAAAATTCATAACTTTTTCGAGTCGAGAGCTGTTTATTTTTGAACGCTAAATTTATTAACTGATCAAGACTTAAATGATGTTTATTAATTATTTATCATCTTAAATTTAAATAATTGGAATTTATTTTCAATTATTATATAATTCAAAGATCTATAAATAATAAAATAAATATTTGAAAAGAGACATATTAATCGTTCAGACATTGTTTATTTATTATTCATTATCTTAAATTTAAATAATTGGAATTTATTTTCAGTTATTACATAATTTAAAGATTTATGAATAATATAATAAATATTTGAAAAGAAGTTCATTAATTGGTCAATAATGATTAGTTAATTATTTATCATTCTAAGTTAAATAATTGAAGTTCTATTTTAATTATTATAATTTAGAAAATTATGAATAACGAATTAAATAATTGAAATTATTAATTGATCAATGATGTTTATTTATGCGTTTATTATTCTGAATTTAAGTGATTGAAATTGATTTTTAATCATTATACAATTTAAAGAATTATAAACGATAAATAAAAAAATTGGAAAGAAAAGAATTGACGGGGAAATAATAGAATTTTATTTCACTTTATTCTATTTTATTACAATTGTTATTTAAATATTGTATTATTTACAAAATATTTATAATAACAAATTACATAAAAGTTTAAAGTAAAATAGAACTATATTTCTAAAATTCTAATTCTAAATCTTCTATCCAATGCTTTTGTCTGCTCATGTGATTTTACCTGCAAAAACAATTAAAAAGAAAAGTCAGAATTGAATAAATAATTAAAAATAGAAAATTATTTATTAGTGTTCATCATTAAAAGCAAACGGCTGGAATCAGTTTACCCTTTTTTGCAAATCACGGGATTTCTCCCGGTTCACAAAAAAGGGGGGAATTTTTATTTTCATAAATGAATGCACAATTTCAAACATGCACAAATTCATTTTATTTTCAAAACTGCATAATTAAAAAAATTAATTGCATTTTCTAAGTCCAATGCATATTTCAAAAAATATACACAGCATACAAAAAAGTAACAGCATATGCATAAACATGCATTGTTCAAAGGAGTTCCAACGTAAACATAACATGCCCATATAGGAAGAAGTCAAAACTTAGGCTTCCATGCAAAGACAAAGAGCAAGTGTGCAGTTTAAAAAAATATGCAAGCATAATATATTTCCCATTTTCATCATTTTCCAGCATGTTTGCAATTTCAGAACAGTACAGTACACACATATTTTAGTGCTTCATGGTACTTGAGAGAGAGAAGAGAGAAAGAAATATGGTTTTTACAGGTTTTGGTTTAGGCAGAAGAGGATACAAAACAAAGCTACAGCAGTAACTCAGTAAAAAAAAAGAAGCATGAATTAGGAATACAAACAACTGTTGGAGCAGTTTAGTGCAGAGCATCAAGAAGATACCAAATACACCAAGCCTGTAACGTAAACAAAACCTCAAGCCAACAATTGTTATAAGATAAAAAAAACACTTCAAGGAAAAGAGGAGAACATAACATATCTCCAAGCCTTCCACACAAAAAAACGGTAAACCAAAAAACTCAAAACCATTTCAAAAACCAGTAAGAACCTGCATAAACCATTCCTACTGTCTAAACCATCAAACCTCCATGGCATAAAAAAACCAAAACCTGCTATCTGCATAAACCAGACCACAACCTTGACCTAAACCTCATTAACCTGATTGAGCCATCAAACCAATATCACAAAAAAAATCATTCAAAACCATAAACATATGGCCTAAACCATTTAACCTGCTACTGCATTACCATAAAACCTGCTACTGCATTACCAAAACCAAAACCAACATGGTCAAAAACCAGAACCATTTCAAAAACCAGTAAGACCATAAAAACCGTCAAAACCATGGCCTAAACTAATTTCCAAACCCAAGCATACAGAATCACAGTGAAGAAGAAGATAGGAAAGTTTTCAAGGCAACCCAGCATACAGTAGCAGTAGCAAGAGAAGAAGAGGAAAAATCAAAGCAAAAGGGCCAAAAGGAACAAAGTACCGGTAAATCCGAAGCAAGCTCACAGCGCCTCCGCCGTCCTTCCTTGCCTTGGCCTCCTAGCTCGCCCCACTTTCCTTCCTCCTTCTCCAGGTAGTTTCACTCTTTCCTTTCTTTCATAATACCTCAATAATCACATAAACGAAGTAAAGATCAAAACAGAATCAAATCAACACATGCATTGTAACAAAACCCTAATTGAATTAGAAAATGAACTCAAATCGTAACATGCAGTAATCAAAGCCCTAAACGAATAAAACGATTTATACCGTGAATCCATCGCCATAGCCTTTGCTGGAGGGAAGAGGAAAATGGAGAGTGCTGGTGGCCGTTGGGACGAAAGACGAAGGAAAGCTCAGGCGAGTTCAGAAGCGAACGAAGAGGATATCACGCGAAGAAGACGAAGAAGACAAGCGAGCAAGCGCCGCTTCTGTCCCAACCTTAACCCTAATCCCTCTTCCAAAATGCTAAAACACGTTTAACCCCAAAAACAATTATTAAATCATTTGGACCTTAACCCATTTCCATTGCCAAAGCCCAAACGGATCCCCTTGTGCACCCCCCTGTTTCAGTTCAGATCAGGCCCTTTAAAACCCTTTTGGCCCATTTAATTGCTCATCAAACTTTTTAATACACCCTTTTCCTATTTTTCCCTTTTTTTAGTTTTTTTAGAAATATTACTCACTTAGTTTAATTATTTAGTAATTTAATCAAATAGACATTTTTAATCAAGTGACCCATTTTATTAACCTTAGGTTTATTTGGTAATTTTAAATATCTTTTTTAATTAGGTTTAAGTTTTTTAAGTATTCATTTAGTTTGATTATTTAATAATTACTAAAAAAATATGCTTTATATAGAACTCTAAAAAATATAAAAAATATATAGAAACTTAAAACTTAAAAAATATTTCGTTTTCCTCAATTAATTCTCATTACTTTTATCCATATAAAAATGCGTAAAAAATGGAAACTATTAAAATATTTTCTTTTCATTAATATTAAACAAAAAAAATCATAAAAATGCACGTTCACACGCTTAGTCTTTTATTTAATTGTTATATGTCCTCATCCGCATAATTTCTCTGTTTAATCATTTCATATTTACTTGTTTATTTTGTTTACGTTCAAATCCAAGGGAAAAAACGATTAAATTTGTCGACTTCATGTCCTCAAGTCTAATCGCGCGAACATTCGCATTTTCATTAAAACTTAGGATAATTTTTCCTCAAATACTCAATCTTTTCAAAACTTATACCCTTTAAGCAAAAACTTCGACGTTAGGTCGTCATATCTTCAAAAACCCGTCCGTACCCCTTTTCGGCCAAAACGATTTATTTTTTTCAATCAAACGAACAATTTTTAATAAACAAATATTTCAAAAGGTTCCTATAGAGTACTATAGATACATTGGGTGCTAATACCTTCCCACTGTATAACCAACCCCCGAACCATAGATCTCTTTTCAAAAACGCCTTGTATTTTTACTTTTAAAAGTATTATTTTACATTGCATATTTAGGGTTTTATTTCGCTCTTTTCCCTTTTCCCTTGGAAATAATAAAGCGCGGTGGCGACTCTTGCTTTTGTGAGACGAATTAATCAATAATTCGATCTCTGATTTACCCCACTACATTTTTTATCGCTACACCTTGCCATGCGTTGACTAGGTCACATGATAGGTCCCTCAATGATGGCCTTCAGATCTGGATGATTGGTGATCTGATGGTTAGGATATGACGCCCCATGGTGGCCTTCATGCCTTGTGGAACATGGGATCTGTAGATAAAATTCAAGAAAAATGCAAATGTTGGAGGCAGGGGTCGAACCCCTGACCTCAAGCCCTCCAATGCCTTAGCGCTTACCTGGCCACCACCGGGCCATTTGGTTCAATTGATTATTAAATGAAACAAAAATAATAAAATTAATAAACGACGCTAGCTGTAAAACACGCGCGAGAATTCAAATGCATGAATGAGATGGAGCCACGTATGTCATCTTCTTCCTCTCTCCGTGGGTAAAAGTCACAGACTTTTACCTACGGACATATGTCCATAGCTACAGATCCTGCAACTCACAAAATCCAACACAAGCAAGATAAATAAAATCTAAGGCCATGAATCAACTCATCTGCACCTTTTGAGCATGATGGTGCCCCTTTCATGGCCCAATTTCACCTGTACACAAAGATCCCAAATCGAACCAACAAAACCTAGCTATGGTGAATCTTGATACAGTCCATAAAAACGAAATTAAATGGTATAAATAGCTTGCAAATGTGATAATGAACAAGAATATACTATTAAAATATGATGCATGTGCAAGAATAACAAGATTCAATTTTGGAAATATGGGCAAACCGTGGGAGTCGTGGGGATGAATTCTGGGCACTAGCACGCTTGTTCTTGATTGGTACAACTTGCTTGTACTCCCAGGAAGTAAATGAGATGGTCAGGAAGCCCTGGAATCGCCTAGAACTATGAATTCGACTCAGTACTTTTTTGTGTTTTTTTTCAAGTTTGTTCTGACTTCTCACGCCTCTCTAACCTCTTTTTCTAGGTCTGCAATTGTTAAATATATATCAATGATTGAATTAGGGTTACAAACATGATCTCAATCTTCCTCCATTATAGCTTTTAATTTGGATTTCATTCACTTGAAGATACTTCCAAAAATAGGCCAAAATCAATCTTTTTGTGCACACCAAGGCTTTGCACGAATTCAATCTTTTGCCAACTGGATATAAGACCTGAAACATGCACAATATCTTGAGGTTTCAATGTTTTGGATTTTCTATGATTTATTTTGATTTAAATTGATTTAATTCAAATAAAAATAAAAATAAATAATAAAAATAAGATAATTACAAGTAGAAAGAGCTATGGCTCGTGGACCATGCTACCAACTCAAAAGAAGTGCAAAAAGTTAGGCCCATTTAGCAAAAATTGAAATTTCAGGCATAGTTGACTTTTGACAATTTTGCAAAAAAAGTCAACTTCACCAATGCATAACTTCCTCAATTTTGACTCTTTGAAGGTGTTCTTGGACTTTTTAGAAATCTTGAGATGTCCTCTAATCAACCCTTTTTGTCTCATATCAATTTGGTATTCCATGTTCATGTATGAAGCTTTGACAAAAAAGGTTTTTTTGTTGACTTTTCAAAATGACCTATAATGTCCAAATTCATAACTTCTTGTGAGTACATATTTTGAACTTGGGGGATGAAGATGGATTGTATAGAATTGCATCCTCTTAAAAATTAGCTTTGTATGGGTCATTTCTCATAAAGTACGAGAAAGTTATGCTTGGTCAAAGTTGAGTTGATTTTTCCTGCAAAACCCTAATTTAGCAACTTTTGGTTCTTGAAGAATTATGATCAATCCTTGATGAATCATGATCAACCCTTGATCAAATAATGAATGATAATTAAAAATGAGGATGTTGACCAAAAATCTTGAAGTTTGACTGTATGTGGGCCACAATTGACTTTTGCCCTAACACAGTCGATTTTCAGGCCTTTGAGCAATTGACTGGGCAAACTTTCTCTTCAAGGCTTGAAACTTGACATGGATGATCTTGGGAACATATTAGGATAATTGTGAGCATTTGGGATCCCTTGGAATCACACATCTTGATGCAACATGAAACCCTAATTTGAGGTAGACTTCCTTAGGAGAGAGCTTGTCTGGTCAACCTTTGGACTTCCTTGAGCAACTTGAGAATCTTTCTTGAAATGTTTTGAGAAATATGGGAGGGAAAATTTTGGGGTACAACAGCTGCCCCTGTTCAATCTTCTTAAACCTGAAGATTTAGATTGGCTTGTCTGCCTTTCGTGATCTGAAGGTGGAAGATGATTGAACACTAGAGTGCCCAGAAATTTGCACTCGCATGAAGTGGTAATCGTCTTGTGATGTCGGGAATGGGCTTACCGATGCCATTTGGAGATTGAATGATAGGAGATGGGATTAAAGATTCCATCCGAAGGAGTGTCGATCGCGTAAGAAATTCCTTAGCGAGAGTCTGCATACCTGTTGTTGAGGAGGATTCTACTGGGGAATGTTGTTCTCTGTTTTGGGAGAGATAGAATTTTAGGAGCTTCAGTCGTCCGTTATTATACTGGGGGAATCGTCTCTTGGTCGAAGAGGTGAAAATGAATTACTATCTGGTCGTGACCCAGACTTCATAGTGATAAGACTAACTGCTATCCGGTCGTGTATAGGCTGCGTTGTGACCTATTGGGGAAAGGTGAAACCGATCGTGTTCGATCAGGTCCAGGTCTTACAGTGTTATGGACTGCTGTCTGGAGATAAGAGAAAAGAAACCTGGATGGTAAGGTTATGAGAAGAAACCAGGATAGTAGGGCTTATGGGAAGGAACCTGGGTAAGGTTGCTTTTTGAGGAGTTTGGATAACACTGCATCTGAACCAAGAAGGAACCTGGGTAAGGTTGCTTTGTGAGGAGTTTGGGTAAAACTGCGGCATGAACCTGGGGAAGGTTGCTTTATGAGGAGTCTGGGTAAAACTGCATCTGAACCGAGAAGGAACCTGGGTGAGGTTGCTTTGTGAAGAGTTTGGGTAAAACAGCATCTGAACCAAGAAGGAACATGGGTGAGGTTGCTTTGTGAGGAGTTTGGGTAAAATTGCGGCAGGAACCTGGGTAAGGTTGCTTTGTGAGGAGTCTGGGTAAAACTGCATCTGAACCGAGAAGGAACCTGGGTGAGGTTTCTTTGTGAGGAGTTTGGGTAAAACTGCATCTGAACCGAGAAGGAACCTGGGTAAGGTTGCTTTGTGAGGAGTTTGGGTAAAACTGCGGTAGGAACCTGGGTAAGGTTACTTCGGGATAAGTTTGTGTAAAACTTCAGAAGGAACCTGGGTAAGGTTACTTCGGGATAAATTCGTGTAAAACTTCAAGAGGAACCTGGGTAAGGCTACCTTGGGATATGTTCGTGTAAAACTTCAGAAGGAACCTGGGTAAGGTTACTTTGGGATAAGTTCGTGTAAAACTTCAAGAGGAACCTGGGTAAGGCTACTTTGTGATAAGTTCGTGTAAAACTTCAGAAGGAACCTGGGTAAGGTTACTTTGGGATAGGTTCTTGTAAAACTTCAGAATGAACTTGGGTAAGGTCACCTTGTGATAAGGTCGTGTAAAACTTCAGAAGGAACCTCGGTAAGGTTACTTTGTGATAAGTTTGTGTAAAACTTATAAGGAACCTGGGTAAGGTTACTTTGAGATAAGTTTGTGTAAAACTTCAAAAGGAACCTGGGTAAGGTTACTTTGTAATAAGTTCGTGTAAAACTTCAGAAGGAACCTGGGTAAGGTTACTTTGTGATAAGTTTGTGTAAAACTTCATTCGGAAATGTATGAGAAAGGAACTGTGTAAGATTTTTCAGGATAAACCCGGGTGAAGCTGCATATAGGAGAAACCCGTGTAAGATTGCTTCATGACGAACCCGTGTAAAGCTGCATTTAGGAGAAACCTGTGTAAGATTGCTTCGTGACGAACCCGTGTAAAGCTGCATTTGGTCGCACAGATAATTATTCTGTTTAGTTTCAGGAGCTAATCTTGAACTTGCTGGAAGTTGTTGATGATAACCTTATTTCCTGAAAAGGTACATGATTAATCGTATATGATGCATGAAATGCATTGTATGATGATGTTCTCAAAATAAATGAGACTATGTTGTATGCAATGTGTATGCGCACGTCATGATATATGAACATGAAATGCTATTGTGGCACGTCCGAGTTTGGGAAAATAAATCCCTGACTGTTGTTGGAGAGTAATGGAAATTGAGTTCCTGGCCGTCATAGAAAAAGTGGTTCTTCTACTTCCATTGGGGATGGTGAACCGGAGATGACTATGTTGGGGATTTGCCCCTTGTTTACGGATATTCTGTTGAGGAGAGACTCTGCTTGATAATAACTTTGCAGGGGAATAATTCCGTTGGAGAGAGAAGCTTCCATAGTTGAAGGTATAAACTCTGTCGGGGATTGAGCTTCTGTATTTAGAGAAATAAACTCTGTTCGGGAGAAAACTTTATGAAACGCTTGCGATTACAAAATTCGGATGGGGAATATAGACGTCGGCTCTCTGAAAGAGCTTGGCTGGGGAAAGTAACTCCTATTTGGGGAGGCAGAGACCAAAACTTTGGTTTCCTCTACTCTGTGGGGAGTGTAGATGTTATTGGGACGCATGCCGAGGATACGACAATGACTTCATATCAAGACTTTTCTGCCCCTGTACGTGCTGGGGAAAGATCTTGCGGAGGCCTTGTGGATTGAGTGTTATTCCAACTTATGAGGTGCTTGGTAACTGCGGATCGAAATGATAAGTCTTCTACTGATAGGCAAGTGACGAGATGACCGGACATAGTCGTATGCTTTAATCCCTAACTTTTGCCTGGACTGTCTTTTCAGATTTTCAGTCCACCGGGATACCCATTTTTACCCAAGCCGCCTTTTCAGGTTTTTGACTTGCCGGGTGTACAAATCTTTTTTGTTTTTATCCCTAATTTTTGCCCGAACCTTTTGGTTCGCCGGGACGCCCTTGTTTTGCCTAGGTGTGTCAACCTAGCGGGTCTTTATTCATGCGTAGTATTTTCTGACTCTGTCCATGTTCACCGGGTACGGAGAATTGTCACTGTCCATAGTAGTAAGTGTTGCCACACTACCAGAACATGTTTGTTTGATCCTCCAGGATTCGTTGATGGAATTCATGCTCAATGCCCTAAGTGATTCAGATGGAGATCTGCCCATGGTTATTTGGCCTCTTTGAGAGATTCCTTGAATCTTGACTTGACTGCCCCAAATGATGGACAATGATCATGTCGTGCCCCTTGGTTGGAAGTGTTTTTCCACTTGAGGTGATCCTTTTTATTGAGAAGGTTTTTGTTCACTAGATATTCGTCATGCAAATTTCTCTGTTGCTGAACAAATAGTCATATGCAAACAATGTTATTTTAAGAATGCAAAGCTTACATTTGTCTTGAAGTTTTGAAAATGCAGTTTTTTTTATAGAAAAAGTAGAATTTTGCAAAGATGTGATATCAACTCAAGATTTGTAACGGACCTTCAGGAGTCAGGATACCGTTTGTAACAGTATGCTTTCGAACTAACCAGGCTTCAGCTAGGACTTTTGAGGGTTGTAACGTGGCCTAGTTCAAGGTTTAAGAAACAAAGGATAAAGGCTCAAAATTTATTTGTACCCACCCGCTCTTCGTGATGTTCTTCAGTCCTATGCTCAGTTAATTGCGCGTTTAGAATATGTTTCAGTCTTTGCTATGATATTCCAATGATGGTTCGGATACTGACAGTTTACTTGAAAAAGGCAGTCATTTCTTTTTTGTTGAGGGTTTGCAGGACCCCTTTCTCTTTTTTTTGATTTTGTTATCCCTGTTTTTTTGCCTGAACTGTTTCTTTTGTGATTACAGTCAGCGGGATGCCCCAGTTTTGTAAGTCTCCTTCATAGGTTTTGACTTATTGGGCTTTTATTTTGAGAGATATAATGATTGCCTATCTTTGTGATTGTTCGGAACCATCACTGTCTTTTTGTTTTGTACGGACTTCTTTGATGCCGTTCGTTGTGCACCTGGATCAACTGAGAGAACTACCCTGCCCCAGGTTATGATTAAGGGTTTTGATTTTCGAAAAGAAAAACTCCTACTTCTTTGGCTCAAAGGGGTTGACGAGGGATTATCTTCCTTATAACTCCAGTGTTTAGGAATTGAAACAATGCCTGTACCTCATCAGCAGGGTCTGTTCAAAAGCATACTGTATAGATCGTGATATCGTTTTTGTCATCCTCCCTCAAGAGGCTTAGAATTATTAATTGAGATTTGACATCAAAAAATGAAAGTAGTTTGAATATAGCTAATGCGAATATATTGCTTCAAAACAGACATATGCGATGCATTAATGAAATAACAGCGTTTAACATGAATAAATGTTTGAACAATCAAAAGAAAATTACAACTTGAAAATTATAATAGACAAAACGTCTTCTCATTCCAGGACTTGTTACTTCAAATGATGAATCCTGTAGGGATGGTAGAAGCACTCAGCCTGACCCACTTGGGTGAAATCCACTACTCCTTCATTAATCAGATCCTGGACCTTGTTCTTCAGAGCCCAGCAGTCGGTAGTATCATGTCCGGGACTATCAGAGTGGTATGCACACCTTTTGTTGGGATGATAGTTAGGAGCAGAGATGTTGGGATTCCGGGGAGGAGCTCTTAGTGTAATCAGATTTAACCTCAACAGGTGTTGTAAAGCTTGAAACAGCGACATGTTAAGCTGGGTGAATTGCCTCTTGGACCTGCTTGGCTTTCTCTAATCAACCTGTTGCTCTGGGCGAGGTTGATGTTGGGCTTGTGAAGTGGTAGCAATTTGGAGAGGTTTATCCTTCACCATGCCAGACTCTTGTCCTCTTGAAAGCTGATCAATGACCTGGTCCCTGACTTGGACTGTTTGCTTCATATCTTGACGAAGCTGATTGATCATGGTCCTTAACTCTTCTTGCTCCCGAGCTAAGCCTTGTATGAGAGCCATTTGCCCCAGCATCTGGGTTCTCATTGCATCTACTTCAGCTTGCAGATGTTTCAGCCGTTCGTCCTTATCATCTTCGGGACTTTTCTTGGACAAATTCCCCATAAGGAGGGTCCTCAACTCTTCCTGCCCCTTGGATAGGCTTAAGAAGATCTCCCTGAACTGAGTCTCTTGAGCGTGCAGACCCTGGTTATCTTGTTGAGAAGCCATTGCTGAAATAAACAGCGAAGATGGTAAGTGACCTGTCAAAGGAGTACCTGTAATGCAATGATATGTATGATATGCATGCAATGTTTTCAAGGATCTCGCGGGGTAAACAAGAAAATTGTTAGAGTTTGCATTTTGTAGCTTGATTGAAGGAACTTCATGTTGCTGAGAGTCCTTCTTCCAGAGTCAAGGCTCACCATATCGAGTGGGTCATAGCCCCTGACAACCTTGGCTGGAGGAAAATAAATCCCCTTTGCCCCCTTGTTAGACATGTTGGTTTATCATGACCTGCATCACAAACCCTTGAGATCCTTGAAATGGGTTAGCCCTTATGCAGGATGTATGCAATGGTATGATGGTATGGTGTTATGTTATGCGTGGAGTGATATATGTAACCCTGTTATGAGTCCAGATTAAGGACTGTAAACAAAACCTGCCAGAAGCTCATGTGTTAGATGACAAGCATGCAGGTAGTCAAGTTTGAAAGCATACAAGTCACACAAATAGCCCTTAGAGTTTAGGCCAGCATGAAGTTTAGGTATTACCCTCTTTCAGTTGGTGGGCTCAAAAACCTGTCCTATCAGAAGTAACCGGGTTCTAGAGGATCCCAATATCACTGACTACCCTCAATTGGTCATAACTCCAGCATCGCAATCTTTTCTTGCGGCCAGAACCATCGCGAGAGTTTAGCCTCAATGGGTGTAGCATACTGCTACTGTTCTATTGGCCAAGTTGGGTCATTTAAGGTTCTAAGGTCGGTTGGTGCTTAATGACTCCTCAGAAGACCCATATTCTCCTCGTTGCGACACAAGGGATATCGGTACAGACCAAGGTGTCACACCAACATAGCCACTGCTTCACCCGTGTCGGTCTACGCCGGACAGGTCCCTCACAGCCTATGCTACCTAAAAGGGTATTCCCTAGATCCGGGTTAGGAATTATGAAACTCCGATGCAACCCACAATAATAAAGCAATCAAGACATACAATTGAAAACATAAGAGTGGTCTAATCCTAAGGTACACCTCACTTATAACAATATCCCCAGCAGAGTCGCCAGTTCTGTGATCGGTGGTGTGATACGGTGGGAGAACTGACTATGGTTTTGCGTTTGTCTTCGCAAATGCTTCGGTTGAGCAAGAGTCGCCACCGACTTTTTATTTTATCCTAAGGAAAGGTTTAAAAAGCACAGCAAAAACCTTTGAGATTTTTCTTGGGTTCGGGGAGTAGATTATAGGAAGGGAAGGTATTAGCACCCTTTCTATCCATGGTTATCCATGGGCTCTTAGGTACTTTCTTAGATCAACTTGCCTTGGTTTTCAATTGTTTGAAATGGTGCTTTGTGTGTGGCTTTGAAAATGTTTTGAAAAAGATGCCTTGTCTAGGCTACCCTTGTAACAATTCTTTACTCGAATGTTTTACAAAAGGTGTTTGTCTTTTTGAAAAGATGTTTCAAGGTTTTTTGAAAGTTTGTTTTGAAAGTGTTTGTGAAGTGTGGTTTGAAAAATAGGCAAGTGTTTTTGTTTTGCAAGTTGACAAATACTTAAGAGCTATCTACTTTAAAGTTCTCAAAGATTTTTGTTATGTTTTGACCCTTTTAACAATTTTGCTCCACCATTGTACTTGGTGGACAATCTTGTGTTAGGATGTGAAAAGGGACGGGCGCGGGTCATCGTTTAGACCATAATTGCAATGATGCCAAGTATCTTTGGGCAATCGTTCTTTTAAGGGACTTGATCATTTTTTAGGCAACTTTCGAAAGCGTCATCGAGGGACTATGATCATTTGAATTGTTTGCTTTGCCCAAAGAGACCTAACATGCAATATGGCCTAATTTTGAAAGGCAACAAGTGGATGTAACCCTAGGGGTGTTAGTGTGCAAGTGTGTTTTATTGCATACAAGAGTTTTTTCTTTGAATTAGGTTTTTCTATTTCATTGATTTTATCTTGCCATACACGTCCTAATTACTAGCAATAAGAAGCGGAAATATAAAATCCTACGCTATTACAATAATTAGGGGAGGGGGATACACATTTGTACATGGGGGGTTCAACGAGAAAAATAGACAAAAAAGAAAATAGCAAAAAACAAGATATAGAGAGAGAGAGGGAGCCCGCGCGCTGCTGGGAGGTCATCAGAAGTTCTGACTCAGATCCGCTGCCAGATGATCAACCTCTTGGTTAAACTGTATGAGTCAGAACTTCTGACTCTGGCACCTGCAAAACAGAACCCTGTTAGTGGGGAAATCAGAAGTTCTGACTCCCCTGCGCTGCAAGACAGAAGTTTGTTAGTGGAGAAACCAGAAGTTCTGATTCTGCTGAAAAGGCAATAACTCTCAGAGGTTCTGATATCATTGACAGCAAAACAAGCTTCAGATGTGCTAACATCAAAGTCAGCACTTGGCTTTTCCCTGTACTAATCAGAACATCTGCAATTATGTTGTTATTCCACAAAATAGGAAACATATTTGGAACAGATCCAGCAAATGTAAAAATATTTCAGAGGTCAGAACCAACAAGGTCACAGGCAAGTCCTATACTGGCTCAGCACGTTCTGAGGTATGAAAATCCTCAGAATATAAACAGCAACAACATGATATTTACATTATGTTTATTTGAGTATGCACAGCTGATGATGCTTAGCAGCGTGATGAAGGTAAGCAGGTGCTTACCTGGCTGTTGGAAAAGTTTGTGGGTGGAAGCTAGTTTTTGGCTCTGGTGGTGTTCTGGACAGATTTTCTTTGAAAAGGGGAAGTAAAGGTGTATACGTACGTAGGGTCAGAAGTTTGGAAAGGGTGTCTTTTGGTTCACAAAGAAAACTGGGTATTTGATGAAGTTTGAAGGTGAGAAACTCAAAGTTATGAAACAAACTGGAGATTTTGGCAGAGTTTCAGAACGCTATGTTGCTAAGAGTTTCTGTTTCTCTCTTAGCAATTTTTCTGTTTCTTTCTTGAACTAACTTTGCAGTGGACAATGACTCTCTATTTATAGGCAAAGTTCCTGTGGGTGCCTTGAACATTAAAGCGCCAACAGAGTTTGAATTGCTCTTTGACAGAAATTCCTGGGAAGTTGTGATAACAGATAGCCTTCAGCCTAGGCTGCAGCAGCAGGCGTAGATTGGGGAGAAGTGACCTCTGAAGTGGGCGGTGGCGCGTAAACCCATGCCAGAATCTGCACAAAAGCGTTTTCCAAGCCACACGTGAATGTTCAAGAGCGGTTGGGAGCATTAATGGGCATTAAATGGTGATAAGACCTATCAACATCAATATTCTGGTAATGGAAACCAACATTGAATCAGCAGTTCTATTTCAAAAAGAACAGCGTAAACCATGCTCTGGCCTTGGCTTCCTGTTGTCTTAGTAAGCTCTGGAGATTCTCCTGATTTTCTGATACGTTCCTTGGATTTACTTCTGGACCTCCTGGGCTTAGAGATTCTGTATCAGTGTAACACCCACTCTTCTGACCTTTTCATCTTCTGAGTTCAGCATGTTCTAAAGGAGCCTTCAGACTTCCCTGCTTCTCTTGCATTCCTTTAGCAAATTCTGACTGAGCTTGTATAACTGCTGAAAGGGGCATGTTCTGTCTGAGGCTTACATACTGAACCACGTTTACAACTTCTGATTGAGCTGATGTAGCTGCTGAAAAGCCAACTTCTGACTACGCTGAGCCAAGCTTGCAACTTCTGACCGTTTTTATCTGGAATTGGTCCAGATGTTCTGAAGCGCTGATTTTTTCTTAAACACTCATTTTTTAGGGAAACGTTCCAAGTACTTAGAATTTGATTTTTCTCAAGATAAAAACGTTGTTTTTGGAGCTCGTGAGATCATCTTGCTCTTGTAAGTGGCTTTCTTGGGCAAAAGGATAACTCAGGACTTGGATTTGTTTCAGAGGGACCTTGAAAATCCAAGATGGTTTCCTGAAAAAAGAGAGGGCAAATTTTGGGGTACAACAGTTGCCCCTGTTCAATCTTCTTGAACCTGAAGAGTTAGATTGGCAATCTTGCCTTTCGCGACTCGAAGGTAAAAGGAGATTGGACACTAGAGTGCCCTTAAATTTGCACTCGTCAAAGCAATGGATGTGGAAATGGGCTTAAAGATGCCATTTGGAGATGGGCTTAAAGATGCCATCTGGAAGGGTGGCAGAATCTTGTCGGGGATGGGCTTAAAGATGCCATCTGGAAGGGTGGCAGAATCTTGTCGGGGATGGGCTTAAAGATGCCATCTGGAATGAAAACCAGAAAGGTGTCCATGTTTTGAACCATCTCTGAACTGGGGCTTGAATAATCCGTAAACTGTTTTCAAAAGTTGCATCTGAACAAGCGATAGATTAACATCCGTTGTTGGGAAGAATCCATAAACTGTTTTCAGAAGTCTGGAGAAGAATCTGAACAAGCGATAGGTTAACATCCGTTACTTGGAGAACCCGTGAACTGTTTTCAGAAATCTTGAAGTTGAATAAGCAATAGAGCAGCATCCGTTTTTGGGAAGCGTCCGTAAGCTGTTTTCAAAAGTTGCATCTGAACAAGCGATAGATTAACATCCGTTGTTGGGAAGAATCCATAAACTGTTTTCAGAAGTCTGGAGAAGAATCTGAACAAGCGATAGGTTAACATCCGTTACTTGGAGAACCCGTGAACTGTTTTCAGAAATCTTGAAGTTGAATAAGCAATAGAGCAGCATCCGTTGTTGGGAAGCGTCCGTAAGCTGTTTTCAAAAGTTGCATCTGAACAAGCGATATATTAACATCCGTTGTTGGGAAGAATCCATAAACTGTTTTCAGAAGTCTGGAGAAGAATCTGAACAAGCGATAGGTTAACATCCGTTACTTGGAGAACCCGTGAACTGTTTTCAGAAATCTTGAAGTTGAATAAGAAATAGAGCAGCATCCGTTGTTGGGAAGCGTCCGTAAGCTGTTTTCAAAAGTTGCATCTGAACAAGCGATAGATTAACATCCGTTGTTGGGAAGAATCCATAAACTGTTTTCAGAAGTCTGGAGAAGAATCTGAACAAGCGATAGGTTAACATCCGTTACTTGGAGAACCCGTGAACTGTTTTCAGAAATCTTGAAGTTGAATAAGCAATAGAGCAGCATCCGTTGTTGGGAAGCGTCCGTAAACTGTTTTCAAAAGTTGCATCTGAACAAGCGATAAATTAACATTCGTTGTTGGGAAGAATCCATAAACTGTTTTCAGAAGTCTGGAGAAGAATCTGAACAAGCGATAGGTTAACATCCGTTACTTGGAGAACCCATGAACTGTTTTCAGAAATCTTGAAGTTGAATAAGCAATAGAGCAGCATCCGTTGTTGGGAAGCGTCCGTAAGCTGTTTTCAAAAGTTGCATCTGAACAAGCGATAGATTAACATCCGTTGTTGGGAAGAATCCATAAACTGTTTTCAGAAGTCTGGAGAAGAATCTGAACAAGCGATAGGTTAACATCCGTTACTTGGAGAACCCGTGAACTGTTTTCAGAAATCTTGAAGTTGAAGAAAGAACCGGCGTAGGGTTCCCTGATGATAAGCTCGTGTAAAACTGCATCTGGATAAATCTGGAATAAGTATTAGAATGTTGCCATGCCTGGGTCATATCTGAACTATTCCTGGAAAGAATCTCGGAAGATAAAGATTTTAGTCTGTCGACTAGTCTTACCTGAAAAGGTAAAGAGTTAGTTGTATGCAATGTCATGATGCATGATACAATGTATGTTATATGATATGAATGTAAATGGATGCGCATGTAAGATGGAGAGCTGTCTTGCAAAGGATAGAGGAATCCAGGATGGCTGAAGATAAAAGTATCTTGACTGCTGCCGGGAAGAATAATTCCTTGGCTGCTGCTGGGGAAGAGAGTTCCTGATGACTTCTACTGGGGAGTTCCAATCTAATAGACTCATGCTGGGGATGTAAGACTGAGAATCTTCAGTTTGGTGGGAAGTATCTCTGGCGACTTCACTGGGGAACTCAAGATTTGCCCTCCCAAAATTCTGTGGGGAGAAGGTTCATTAGTCTGGCTCCGCTGGGGATTTGATAATTTGAAGCTTTAGCTCTGCCGGGAATACTGAAACTTAAACTCTGAGGGGAATTGAGTTCTGGAGGATTCTCTGGCTGGGGATAACAAAGATAAACTCCTCTGGGGATTGTATTGATAAGTTATGTTGGGGAACTTTGATGAACTCCGCTGGGGATAGGAATAAATTTGGCGAGTGCGATCTTTCGTGGCAATAAGCTGAGGATAACCCAGTTATAAGCCCTTGTGAGGAATAACTTTGAATAGAGCTCGGGAGAGACGTCCGTAATTTGCAGGGGATAAGCTTCCAGAATCTACTGGGGATAAGCTTCAAGACTTGCTAGGGGTAAGCTTCAAGACTTGCTGGGGATAGGGATTCCAAATCTCCTGGGGGTTTCCTTTGAGAGGGTATCAAGATATCCAAATGTACCTTCAACCTATCAGTAATCCTCCATCTTGATTCATAAGGAAATGATTATGTTTCAAATGCATATGCCTATTTAACAAAACATTGGACGTTTCTCAAAATAAAACAATTAGTGCAAGAGAAAAAGAAAAAGGAAATGACACAAATTTTTGGGAAAAGTATTTGTATTGACTTTCTCTGAGTATATTTGTACAAATGAGACAATCATCCTAGTAAGAGGATTTTGTCGTAAATATTGAAAGATTTATACAAAATAAAGATGGCTATGTGAAATAATTCCATGGGATTCCGTTCTGCTATAGCCTTCACAACTCTTAATATTTGTCCATTCAATGCTTCGTTTGCCGATGACTGGATTGATCAGAAACCTGGAACTGGTTGATGAAGAGATCGTCTTTGAAGTGATCTGACGAGACATAGTCATACGCTTTAATTCCCTAACTTTTGTCTGAATCTCCCTTTCGGGTTTTCGATCCACCGGGAAACCCCTTTTTGCCCAAGCCGCCCTTTCGGGTTTTCGACTTGCCGGGTGTACAAATTTTTTTTAATATTTTTATCCCTAACTTTTGCCTGAACCGCCCTTTCGGGTTTTCGGTTCACCGGGATGCCCATTTTTTCCCAAGCCGCCCTTTCGGGTTTTCGACTTGTCGGGTTATCTTATGCGTAGTATTTTTTGACTATGTCTGCGTTCGCAGGGTGCGGCAAATCGTTGCCGTCCATGGTGGTCAGAATCATTGCACCACCATAAAATATGCTTTTGATCACAAATGGTCCTTCATATGTAGGAGTCCATTTGCCCCTGGGATCACTTTGCGGTAAGATAATCCGCTTGATTACGAGATCTCCGACTTGATACACTTGACGTCTGACTTTCTTATTGAAGGCCTTGATCATCCGTTTTTGATACGTCTGACCATGGCATATAGCAGCAAGTCGCTTCTCGTCGATCAGATTGAGTTGATCAAGTCGGGTCTGCATCCAATCATCTTCATTCAAACCTGTATCCTTCATAATCCTTAGAGAAGGAATCTGAACTTCCATAGGCAGGACAACTTCCATGCCATATACCAAAGAAAATGGGGTTGCCCCGGTTGAAGTACGTGTCGTCGTACGGTATCCATGCAGAGCAAACGGTAACATCTCATGCCAGTCTTTGTAAGTGACTGTCATTTTCTGAATGATCTTCTTAATGTTTTTGTTCGCAGCCTCAACAGCACCGTTCATCTTCGGCCGATAGGGAGATGAATTGTGATGATAAATCTTGAACTGTTCGCAAAACGCGGTGATCATCGTGTTATTCAGATTTGTACCATTGTCGGTGATGATCCTGTTTGGAACACCATACCGGCATATGAGATTTTGCTTGATGAAGCGGGCAACCACATTTTTAGTAACAGAGGCGAAGGAAGCTGCTTCGACCCACTTGGTGAAATAGTCAATGGCAACCAGGATGAAGCGATGTCCGTTGGAAGCCGTGGGCTTGATCTCTCCAATCATGTCAATGCCCCACATTGCAAAGGGCCACGGAGCAGTCAGGACGTTGAGAGGAACCGGAGGGATATGAACTTTGTCAGCGTAGACTTGACATTTGTTGCAAGTACGGGAATGTTGATGGCAGTCAGCCTCCATGGTAGACCAGTAATAGCCTGCCCTTAGGATCTTCTTAGCCATTGTATGCCCGCTCAAGTGAGTGCCAAATGTGCCGCTGTGTATCTCAGTCATGACCAACTCTGCTTCAGCTTTGTCTACACATCGGAGTAATACACAATCATGGCTTCGTTTGTAAAGGATGCCGTTGCTCAGGAAGAATTTGGCAGCAAATTTCCTTAAGAACTTCTTGTCATTTACGGAAGCTCCTTCGGGATAATCTCTGGTCTCGAGATACCTTTTGATTTAATGGAACCAAGGTTGTTCCACTACTTCTTCGGTATTAATCTCGTGACAATGTGCAGGTTCATCCATTCGCTCAATGGTGATTTGGAGAGCCTCGTTATCCCAGTTGAGTTTAAACATGGAGGACATTGTGGCTAGAGCATCTGCTAGCTGATTCTCTTCTCGCGGGAAATGCTCGAAGGTAATTTGCTCGAAATGAGGCAACAATGTCAGGACATGTTCTTTGTATGGGATAAGATTAGGATGCTTGGTATCCCACTCTCCTTTGATTTGCTTGATAACCAAAGCCGAGTCCCCAAATACGATCAAAGATTTGATCCCCAAATCTATAGCAGCCTTGAGACCAAAAATGCAAGCTTCATACTCAGCCATGTTGTTTGTGCAGCTGAAGCAAAGTCGGGCCGTGAAAGGTGTGTGACAACCTTCCGGGGAGATGAGTACCGCACCGATACCGTTTCCAAGTGCATTTGAAGCACCATCAAAATACAGGGTCCATCGAGATCCCTTTTCGGGTCCGTCATACGGTCCGTTACTTTCAATGTTGTCCAAATTCATGATGTCCTCGTCTGGGAAGTCAAATCTCATGGGTTGATAATCTTCGATAGCTTGATGAGCCAGATGGTCAGCTAGTACACTCCCTTTTATAGCTTTTTGTGTGGTGTACTGTATGTCATACTCAGTCAGGATCATCTGCCATCTGGCTATTCTTCCAGATAAAGCGGGCTTTTCGAAGATATACTTGATAGGATCCATTTTGGACATCAACAAGGTAGTATGAGTCAACATATACTGCCTTAGTCGGCGAACAGCCCATACCAAAGCGCAGCAAGTTTTCTCGAGCAGTGAGTAGCGAGTCTCACAGTCGGTAAACTTTTTTCTAAGGTAATAAATAGCATGCTCTTTTCGACCAGACTCGTCATGCTGGCCCAAAACACACCCCATTGAGTTATCCAAGACGGTCAGATACATGATCAATGGTCTTCCTTCGACAGGTGGCATCAGAATAGGAGGTTCTAGCAAATACTCCTTGATCTTATCGAAAGCAGCTTGGCAATCGTCGTTCCATTCAACTACCTGATCTTTTTTCAAGAGTTTGAAAATTGGCTCACAGGTAGAAGTCAGATGGGAGATGAATCTGACAATATAATTCAAGCGCCCCAAGAACCCTCTAACCTCCTTTCCAGTACGGGGAGAAGACATCTCTTGTATTGCTTTCACTTTTGCTAGATCGACTTCAATGCCTTTGTTGCTTACAATAAATCCCAGAAGTTTACCAGACCTAACTCCAAAAGTGCACTTACTTGGATTCAGCCTGAGTTTGTATTCTTTCAATCTGGCAAACAACTTTTCTAGATGTTCAAGGTGCTCCTCCTCTGTTTGTGACCGAGCTATCATATCGTCTACGTAAACTTCAATCTCATGATGTATCATATCATGAAACAAATCTACCATGGCGCGTTGATAAGTTGCCCCTGCGTTCTTCATCCCGAACGGCATCACCTTGTAACAGAAAGTGCCCCATTGTGTGACAAAAGTTGTTTTCTCCATATCCTCGGGGGCCATTTTGATTTGATTGTAGCCTGAGAATCCATCCATGAAGGAAAACACTTTGTGCTGAGCTGTATTGTCGATCAAAATGTCAATGTGTGGAAGTGGAAAATCATCTTTGGGGCTGGCCCTATTCAAATCCCGGTAGTCCACACACATCCTGACTTTGCCATCTTTCTTAGGTATTGGCACGATGTTAGCGACCCATTGAGGATAGGACGTAACAGCCAGAAAGCCAGTGTCGAATTGCTTCATTACTTCTGCTTTGATCTTTTCAGACATGTCAGGCCTCACTCGGCGAACTTTTTGCTTGATCGGTGGACAATCCTCTCTTGTGGGGAGACGGTGAACCACGATGTCTGTGTCTAAACCCGGCATGTCTTCATAAGACCAAGCGAAGATTTCAACATACTCATTCAACAACTGTATCAGGCGTTCCTTGACACTTGGTTCCAGATTGGCACCCACCTGTACCTCCTTCCGGTCTTCCTCGGTTCCCAAATTGATAGTTTCCAATGACTCTTCATGCGGTAAGATGGCCCTTTCCTCTTGCTGTAGAAGTCTGGCTAGTTCCCCTGGTACTTCACAACCTTCGTCATCTTCATACTCGTCTTGATTGACCAGATCTCCAGAGTTATTGAAGGATATAGCAGAATGGTCACCCATGGAATCCGGAGTGGATGGGTACCTGCATTTGTGAGTGTGGGTGTGTGTAAGGGATAGCCATCCTTAAACAAAAATGCAAAGGGAAAGAAAATGAACACATCAGTTTATCAAATGAAAAACGTCCAATGAATCATTAAACATGGCATATGGATATGAAAGTAATCAAAACCCTTACAAATGGACCTACATGCCACGGGCAAGGCATGAGGTAAAAAGATAGTGTACGGATTGTTTGAAGATAAATATTACAGACCAAATAGGAAATGTTTGACAGATAAATTACTGATGAATAAAAGTGACGGGGACAAAGTTTTTTGCCTCCCAGTTGCACAATCCTCCTTTGACAGTTGGGTAAATCCACTCTTCAATGTTGCTCTCTTTGTCTTCGTCCTCCAAAGCATTGATTTCGTAGGGAGAAATTTTGACTGGCGCTCTTTCAATCTTCGAACGGCGCATAGCTTTCTGGCCTGCGGTAGTGAACCCTAATCCAAATTTGTCTGTCTTATGTGGAATATCAGGCAACTGCCCCCATGCTGAATTCTTCCCCTCCTTTATTGCGGCCCTTGCGTCCTCCAGAGATGCCATCCTGGCCATCTGCCTCGGTGTCTCAGCTGCCAACTTTTCTACTGTTATTTCAGGAAGGACTTCTTCGAAATGCTGAAAAGGCGTCTCAATGAACTCCCCTTCTACCTCCATATACCGGAAAGAGTTCAAGTGGCTAATCATGTACTCCTCTTCGCCATGGACGGTAATGATCTTTCCCTTGACAGGATACTTCAACATCTAATGTAAGGAGGAGGTGACTGCCCCGGCATGATGTATCCAAGGCCTACCCAGCAAGCAAGAGTATGACGGACGGATGTCCATCACATAGAAAGTAGATTTAAACACCTCAGTGCCTATCTTGATGGGAATTTCAACCTCCCCATGGACCATTCTCTTCGAACCATCGAAAGCTCTGACAACTATATCACTCGGCTTCAACTCCAACCCTTCACAATCTAGTTGGTCCAAGGCCTTCTTAGGCAGTACATTCAGCGACAAACCAGTGTCGACCAAGACATGTGCAAGAGTGGTTCCTCGGCACTCGACTGAAATGTGCAAAGCATCATTGTGGTTTCTACCTTTAGGAGTTAGGTCGGCATCAGAGAAACCTAATCCATTGTCCGCAGTCAGGCTAGCCACGCAATTTTGAAATTGATCCGCAGAGGTTTTCTGGGGCACATGGGCTGCCTTCAGGAATTTTATCAGAGCTTTAGCGTGCGCTTCCGAGCAAAGTAGTAGTGCCAGCATGGAGATCTTTGAGGGGGTTTGCCCCAGTTGTTCTACCACATCATAATCACTTCTTTTGATTATCCTCAAGATCTTATCCATTTCCTTCTTGGAGGTTTCCGGGATGACCAAGGGTTGAGCCCTTGTCCTGACGAGCTCATCTTGGATTCCCTTACCTTTGTCAGCAGTGGTAGGAGGGACAGTACTAGGAACAACAACATCTTCAATCAAAGGGGTTCTAGCAGAGAGTTTTATTGGTGCAGGGATGACCTTGTCGGCAGATGAGGGTCCAAAGATTGCTCTGGGAGGGGAAATCTCTGGAGAAAAAATTCTCCCGCTCCGGGTGATTTTGCTCGTGCCTGCAATGTTACCAATGCTGGCTTCTTCATCATCCGAACTTTCTTCAGTTATTTCGATTTGCTTAATACCATGGTAGTAGACGTCACCGCCATAGTTCCATGGTATTGACTTCTCAGAAACATAGGGGACATGCCCTGGCATTGTTATCTTCAAAGGAACAGATTTCGTAGCTGTGTAATCTTAACAGGCTTTTTGACGGCCTTGGAAAGATTGGCGTGAATGGTTATGATTGAGACATCTTCAGTATGGGTTGGAGTAGAGGAAACTTTTTCAAACAAAATTTGTCGACTATCCATTAGGCCTTGGATGCCTTTCTTCAGTAATGAACAATCAAACGGCAGAGAGTAACAACAAAAGAAGTCTTCCTTACATCCCGGGAAAATACCGGCCTTTAACAGATTCAACTTGATGGTTAGCAATGGAGTTATCAGATCATTGATATCAGCAACATACAAATCTTCTTCAATGGCATTGACATTCCGACCGTGCTTCGGCATGGGAGCAGATATCACATTAGGCTTCTCCGGAGCGTCAAACTCTACCTCCTTCGCCTCTATAAGGTCTTGGATTTTATGCTTGAGTGCCCAACAATCATTGGTGTCGTGCCCGACACTGTCAGAATGGTAGGCGCATTTAGCATTAGGATGATAATGCGGAGAGGACGTATTCACATTCTTTGGTGCCTCTTTGATAGTGGCGAGATTCAATTTCAACAGATGGGGAAGCACTTGCGCTGGAGTCATATTAATACGGGTGAACTGCCGTTGTGGCCGTTCCACTCATTGTTGATTTGGTCTGGATTGGTTATAGCGAGGCTGCTCACTTGAAGGGTTTTGAATCATTACGGCCCCCACGGTCAGCCGGCGCTCAGTCTTCCATGCTCTTCTTTGGGAGTATACCACAGTCGTTTCCTTCTTAAAAGGTTTCTTCTCAACACTTGCAGCAACACCCTTCTGAATCTTTCCTGACTTGATGCCAGCTTCTATTCTTTCGCCCGTTAAGATCAAATCGGTAAACCCCGCGGAAGAGTTACCAATCAGATGATTGAAAAATGGCCCAGATAGGGTCCCTAGAAACATATCAACAAATTCACGGTCGGTTAAAGGGGGTTGCACCCTGCCAGCCAAATCTCTCCATTTTTGTGCATATTCTTTGAATCCTTCGCCGGTTCCCAGTGACATACCCTGAAGTTGGGTACGCGTAGGAGCAAGGTCAGAATTGTATTGGTATTGTTTGTAAAAAGCGGTGGCCAAGTCTTCCCAATTTCGGACGCTGGTCCCCTCTAGCTGATAGAACCACTCCAATTGAGCCCCAGAAAGGCTGTCTTAAAAGAAATGAATCCAAAGGTTTTTATCTGCCGTATAGGGTTGGATCTTTCTTACGTAGGACCTGAGATGCATTTTTGGACAGGACAGCCCATCATACCTCACAAACACTGGCACTTTGAATTTTGGGGGAATCACAATCCCGGCAACCAAACCCAAGTCTTCAAAATCTAAACCCGATACTCTTTGTAATTCCATGGCGGACAACCTGTCTTCTAAACCCTTGTACTTATCATCAGCTGGAGGGTATTGTTGATCAGAATAGTCTTCATCCTCTTCAACCTCCTCTTCTTCTACATCGGACTCGGAAGGTACCGCAGCCCCACCTCCTTTACTGGTTCCTTCATCAGAAATAAGAGGAAATTCAAGCACTCTCCTGGCCTCTCCGTCAAATCTTCTCCCTAAAGTAGCCACCCTGAGTCTCTTTTTCTTCTTTTTCACTGGGTCTTTATTCCCCAGCAAGGTCTTGAGATCCTCCTGTCCTTTAGCCAAGGTGGTCAGGAGTTGCTGAAACTGTGCATTTTGAGCTTGTAGGTCTTTGACTGTTTGCTCGAGATCCATCCTACTGAAATAAACAGCAGACAGATAAGGAAACCTGGCGTGAGACCTGCTTATGCACATGATGAATGGTATGCTTATGTATGCAATGCATTCAAGGATTTAGAACATTCAAAATTGTTGCAAACAAAGAAGAACGCACGTCATATTAAGAAGAAATTTGTTAGCACATAAATGCCCCATGGGCCAAATATTACAAAATAACTTCTCAAGGCAAAAAGACATTGCGCATCCTCTTTGGTGCGATGTAGGTGTTGAGGGCCTGTTGCTCATGGAGTCGGCGGGTAAGCTCTAGAACCTTCTTCTCACTAGCGTAGAAGCTGGCTTCAAAAGTGTTCCGTTCCTCCTTGAGCTGAATCCAACTTTTCTGCATTTCCTCCCACGATGTAGGCATGTCAGGATATAGGATGGTGTAGGGAACCTCTCCTTCCTTGACGGGCTCTTTAATCACAGGGAGAACATGAGGATAAGGCATCATTAGACTCTGGGCTCGGGCTCGTACCCACTTGAGATAAGGCTCAAGAGGGATGGAGTTCTTGTGTCCCAGTGTCTTGCTATCAACCTTGTTGGGCCTTCCCCAAGCTCTGATGAATCTTTGGCGAAGTCCTTGCGCATCGTTGTCGAAGTCAAAAACTAGGTCAGGAATCAACATGTCATGAGGGCCATCCCTCCGTGCATATCCAAATTGCCTCAAAGCTAGGCAAGGGTTGTAGGTGATACCTCCTCTGATTCCAAGTAAAGGAACATTAGGAAAATCTCCACAACAATCGACGATGATGACATTTTCTCTGGACCGAGAACACCAATGTACATCAGAGTGAGTAAGAGTCATCAACCGTTGGGACCACCTTGAGCCTTGATCATTCTTTAGGACAGATTGTGGAAGGTGCGAAATAAACCACCTTGCAAGGAGAGGAGTACAGCACATGAGAACACCCCTCTGTCTCATTGTTCGTGTGTAAAATGAGTGAAGGATGTCCCCAAGCAACGTTGGTATTGGATTTCTGGACAAGAAGATTTTGACGGCGTTGACATCTACCAATTGGTCAGCATTTGGGAACAAGACCAACCCATAGATAAGGAGTGCCACAATCTCTTCAAAGGCTTGAAGGTCCAATGAATTCCAACATTCTTGTGCCTTCTCAAACAAGAATTTTGCTAAGAATCCTTTGACGCCGCTTCTGGTTTCCCAATGCCCCTTGATTTCAGATGGCTGTAGATGTAGTGCTCGAGCAACATCTTCAGGCTTTGGTTCCTTTTTCGTACCGTTGTAGGGTAGTTGATTAAGGATAGGAATTCTCAGGAGTTGAGAAAACTCCTCCAAAGTGGGTACCAACTGGTAATCAGGGAAAGTGAAATAGTGGTGAAGAGGGTCAAAGAACTGGAATATCACTTTCATCATGTCTTCTTCAATGTTGGTGTTGACTAAGCTAAGCAGGCTACCATGTCTTTCACTGAAGGATGAGCTTTCCGGAATTCTTGAGGTGAGCTCCTTGAGTTGAGGAGAGATTCTCACAAGGTTGACTTGGATGGTTTTTCTGCGAGGAATTTCCATGACCTACAAAACAAGAACAAAGATGAAGATCCAAACCCTTGAAATGGTTAGTGAATGCATATGATGCTTTATGATGTTTATGATGTATGCACAAAACATATGTACAAGCAAATCACACCAAACCCTAGTTTCAGGCTTGCATGGGGTTTCATAGGTAAGTACCCTCTTGAGTGTAGTTGGCTTAAAAACCTGTCCTATAAATAGTAACCGGGTTCTAAGGAGCTCAATATCACGGGATTGTTTCCATTGTTCATTGTTTTGGTTTAGCCACTTAACTAGCGACCAAAATATTCCAAGAAAACAACCCTCAATGAGTGTAGTATCGAGTATCTACCAACTTCGGACTGCACCAAAGCCGGTCACCTCACTACCCCTAATAAAAGGCCAAGATGGTCAAGTAAGGTTCTAAGTCATTAGTGCTTAGTGACATCACTCAGCGGCCCCGTACTCTCCTTGATTGAACTCAAGGGTTACCTGTACTCACAAATATGTCGCACTAATATAGCTATTGCTTCGACCGTGTCGGTATATCCCGCACAGTTTCCACAACGTATTGCTATCTATGAATGTTTCCCAAAATCCGGGTGTAGGATTGCAAACCCAAACAATAGAGCCAAGATATAAAGCAATCGATTCAAATAATTAGTCATGCAAGAGGGTGATCTAAGCCCTAAGGTTACTCCACTTTTAATTATATTCCCCAGTAGAGTCGCCAGTTCTGTGATACGGTGGGAGAACTGACTATGGTTTTGCGTTTCTCTTCGCAAATGTTTCGGTTGGGCAAGAGTCGCCACCGACTTTTTATTTTATCCTAAGGAAAGGTTTAAAAAGCACAGCAAAAACCTTTGAGATTTTTCTTGGGTTCGGGGAGTAGATTATAGGAAGGGAAGGTATTAGCACCCTTTCTATCCATGGTTATCCATGGGCTCTTAGGTACTTGCTTAGATCAACTTGCCTTGGTTTTCAATTGTTTGAAATGGTGCTTTGTGTGTGGCTTTGAAAATGTTTTGAAAAAGATGCCTTGTCTAGGCTACCCTTGTAACAATTCTTTACTCGAATGTTTTACAAAAGGTGTTTGTCTTTTTGAAAAGATGTTTCAAGGTTTTTTGAAAGTTTGTTTTGAAAGTGTTTGTGAAGTGTGGTTTGAAAAATAGGCAAGTGTTTTTGTTTTGCAAGTTGACAAATACTTAAGAGCTATCTACTTTAAAGTTCTCAAAGATTTTTGTTATGTTTTGACCCTTTTAACAATTTTGCTCCACCATTGTACTTGGTGGACAATCTTGTGTTAGGATGTGAAAAGGGACGGGCGCGGGTCATCGTTTAGACCATAATTGCAATGATGCCAAGTATCTTTGGGCAATCGTTCTTTTAAGGGACTTGATCATTTTTTAGGCAACTTTCGAAAGCGTCATCGAGGGACTATGATCATTTGAATTGTTTGCTTTGCCCAAAGAGACCTAACATGCAATATGGCCTAATTTTGAAAGGCAACAAGTGGATGTAACCCTAGGGGTGTTAGTGTGCAAGTGTGTTTTATTGCATACAAGAGTTTTTTCTTTGAATTAGGTTTTTCTATTTCATTGATTTTATCTTGCCATACACGTCCTAATTACTAGCAATAAGAAGCGGAAATATAAAATCCTACGCTATTACAACAATTAGGGGAGGGGGATACACATTTGTACATGGGGGGTTCAACGAGAAAAATAGACAAAATAGAAAATAGCAAAAAACAAGATATAGAGAGAGAGAGAGAGAGAGAGAGAGAGAGAGAGGGAGCCCGCGCGCTGCTGGGAGGTCATCAGAAGTTCTGACTCAGATCCGCTGCCAGATGATCAACCTCTTGGTTAAACTGTATGAGTCAGAACTTCTGACTCTGGCACCTGCAAAACAGAACCCTGTTAGTGGGGAAATCAGAAGTTCTGACTCCCCTGCGCTGCAAGACAAAAGTTTGTTAGTGGAGAAACCAGAAGTTCTGATTCTGCTGAAAAGGCAATAACTCTCAGAGGTTCTGAT
This sequence comes from Vicia faba, assembly GCA_948472305.1. Taxonomy (NCBI): domain Eukaryota; kingdom Viridiplantae; phylum Streptophyta; class Magnoliopsida; order Fabales; family Fabaceae; genus Vicia; species Vicia faba. The sequence continues at coordinate 1,660,310,466 of OX451736.1, forward strand.
ATCATTAACAGCAAAACAGGCTTCAGATGTGCTAACGTCAAAGTCAGCACTTGGCTTTTCCCTGTACTAATCAGAACATCTGCAATTCTGTTGTTATTCCACAAAATAGGAAACATATTTGGAACAGATCCAGCAAATGTAAAAATATTTCAGAGGTCAGAACCAACAAGGTCACAGGCAAGTCCTATACTGGCTCAGCACGTTCTGAGGTATGAAAATCCTCTGAATATAAACAACAACAACATGATATTTACATTATGTTTATTTGAGTATGCACATCTGATGATGCTTAGCAGCGTGATGAAGGTCAGCAGGTGCTTACCTGGCTGTTGGAAAAGTTTGTGGGTGGAAGCTAGTTTTTGGCTCTGGTGGTGTTCTGGACAAATTTTCTTTGAAAATGGGAAGTAAAGGTGTATACGTACGTAGGGTCAGAAGTTTGGAAAGGGTGTCTTTTGGTTCACAAAGAAAACTGGGTATTTGATGAAGTTTGAAGGTGAGAAACTCAAAGTTATGAAACAAACTGGAGATTTTGGCAGAGTTTCAGAACGCTATGTTGCTAAGAGTTTCTGTTTCTCTCTTAGCAATTTTTATGTTTCTTTCTTGAACCAACTTTGCAGTGGACAATGACTCTCTATTTATAGGCAAAGTTCCTGTGGGTGCCTTGAACATTAAAGCGCCAACAGAGTTTGAATTGCTCTTTGACAGAAATTCCTGGGAAGTTGTGATAACAGATAGCCTTCAGCCTAGGCTGCAGCAGCAGGCGTAGATTGGGGAGAAGTGACCTCTGAAGTGGGCGGTGGCGCGTAGACCCATGCCAGAATCTGCACAAAAGCGTTTTCCAAGCCACACGTGAATGTTCAGGAGCGGTTGGGAGCATTAATGGGCATTAAATGGTGATAAGACCTATCAACATCAATATTCTGGTAATGGAAACCAACGTTGAATCAGCAGTTCTGTTTCAAAAAGAACAGCGTAAACCATGCTCTGGCCTTGGCTTCCTGTTGTCTTAGTAAGCTCTGGAGATTCTCCTGATTTTCTGATACGTTCCTTGGATTTACTTATGGACCTCCTGGGCTTAGAGATTCTATATCAGTGTAACACCCACTCTTCTGACCTTTTCATCTTCTGAGTTCAGCATGTTCTGAAGGAGCCTTCAGACTTCCCTGCTTCTCTTGCATTCCTTTAGCAAATTCTGACTGAGCTTGTATAACTGCTGAAATGGGCATGTTCTGTCTGAGGCTTACATACTGAACCACGTTTACAACTTCTGATTGAGCTGATGTAGCTGCTGAAAAGCCAACTTCTGACTACGTTGAGCCAAGCTTGCAACTTCTGACCGTTTTTATCTAGAATTGGTCCAGAAGTTTTGAAGCGCTGATTTTTTCTTAAACACTCATTTTTTAGGGAAACGTTCCAAGTACTTAGAATTTGATTTTTCTCAAGATAAAAGCGTTGTTTTTGGAGCTCGTGAGATCATCTTGCTCTTATAAGTGGCTTGCTTGGGCAAAAGGATAACTCAGGACTTGGATTTGTTTCAGAGGGACCTTGAAAATCCAAGATGGTTTCCTGAAAAAAGAGAGGGCAAATTTTGGGGTACAACAGGTGGATTTAGAACTGACTGTTTAACGCTGGTTCGCGAAATGTCGTGGTAAGCAAGAGTCGCCACCGTCTTTTATTTTCTCCAACATGGACAGGACAAAAGCACAGCAAAATTCCTTATGAGATTTTCTCTCGGTTCGGGAGGTAGATTTATAGAAAGGGAAGGTGTTAGCACCCTTTCTATCCATGGTTATCCATGGGCTCTTAGATACTTGCTCAGTGTGTTTTCAAAAGTGTTTGCTTTTCAATTGTGAGTGGGTTTGAAAAAGTTTCGTTTGAAAGATTTCTAAGTGACTCTTGTATCTGTCCTCAAGAGTGTTTGAAAAATTGTTTTGAAAGCTTTTTGAAAGTGTCGGTGTGAAAAGGTTTTTTGTTTTGTTTTTTTAGAGAGCAAGTATCCATGATTCATCTACCTACCCTAAGGAATTAGGCTGTGTAAATGTCCTTAAGGTAGTGCTATCCCACCATTGAGAGGTAGGTAGCACCACCGTTGAAGGTGTTCGGGTCAATTCGTTTGTAGGGACAGTGTGGTCACCAAAGCAACAGTAGGACACCTTAGAAGCTACCCTTATTCCCTTGATCCTTTTTTATTCCGAGGCAACCGTTTCGAGGCAACTGGATCATGGACATAAGGACTTACTAAAACGTCCTATACTCGACGACCACGTTTCGAAGGCAAGGCAACCGGTGAGGCGTACCCTAGAAGTGGTGTGTGAATTTGTGTGCTATTTTCAGTTTAACAATTATCTTGGATCATGGCATTGTGAGCTACGCTTATTTTTAATTAACCATACATTCTTTCATGCACTTAGAATTTTAGAGTGCGAAAAGATAAATCCTACGCTATTACAAGGCGCGGGTCTATACATCGCCAAATTACAAAGACCCGTTTGATAAAAAATGCGGAAAGTAAAAAGACCTAATTACTATTACAAGCCTTGAGCAGTTACATAATATTCAAAAAAAGAAAAATAAGAATAAATGCGCGACAGAATTAAAGTTGAACGTTCGAGGGCATTGGACCCTTTTGAAATTAAATTGAAATAAAAAGAGCTAATTAATTATTTAATTAAAGAAAAGAAATGTTTTTTTTTAGGTTTTTTGTATTTATAAAAATAAAGAAAAGTGAAAATCAAGAGAAACCCTAATTCTAAGTTATTTTTAATTATTAATGAAAAATATTAAAGTTGACCTAATTTATGCTAATTAATTAGTTACATATTTATTTACAAAAATAATGATTAATAATAATAATAAATAATGAGGGGAAATTTAATTAAGAAAAGATAAAAATGTCAAAAAAACCTAATTTCTACATATTTTTATTGATTAAGAAAAACATTAAAATTGAAAACCTAAATTAATCTAATTAATTGTTAGAGTTTATTTACAAAATAAATTAATAGTGAATTAAATATTAATTAAACATATTTTAGTTTCTGATTTTTTTTTACAGAAAATTATTTTATGAAATTAAAGAAAATAATTAAAGCAATAAAAAGAATAAAAAGGAAAAAAGAAAGTGAAATTAAATATACAAACAGGGGGGGTGTCTGGCCCATTTGGAGGTTTGTTTGAAGTAATGTGGCCCATGAACATAAAGCTTGTTTGACTTTTCCAGCTTGAGTGCGTGTCCATTGACTGACGTACATGGTAAGACTCCTTTTGTAGCCTTCAGATTGATCCTCATGAGTATGTGGCAAGCTAGCATGTGAGGATGCATGGTAGGCCTTTGGTTGAACGCTGCACTGGAAAGCATTAGGAGAAAAATTATGAAATATGTGGAGGACCTGGGAATCGAACCCAGGTCCCAAGGCTTGCAACACATGTCCACTACCAACTGAGCTGCTGTACGCGTTTGTTATGTTAATGGAAAACAAATAATATAAAAGAAAACAACGTTAATGATAGAAAAACGCGCCAGATTTTGAATTGCCCAACCACATAGTGACACGCCAGGCTTCTTCTTCGTTGTTCCTGAAAATACAAAACAAGTAGCGGTGGTTTTAAACCCCCACTAAACGAAAACTGCAAAAATAGCGATTAGAACATGGACAAATATAAAAGGGCGCGAGGTATTGGTTTGCTTCGTCTTGATACCACGAATTCAATGGCATAGGTTTTAAGGGCCAATTTTTCCATATGTGAGAACCCCTAATTTGGAGCTTCTGAAACCCTAGGTTTCATCCATGGCAGATTTGAATACAAGCATCGTTAGTTCAATCAAATATTACCAATCGCTTCAGAACATCATTGTTAGTATAAATCAACAAATAAAACGCATGAATAATGCATGGAAATCAAAAAACGTTATGGACATATTCATGATAAACGTGACTCAGTTCTACCAATTCTTGGAGTATGGGGACTCATTCTTGATGCCAACAGTTTCCTGGAAGGTCCAGCAACGCAATGGAATACTTGTTATGCTTTGAAACGCCCTGCAACTATGATTTCAGTTTCCAAAATTTTGATGAAAAGTTGCAATTTGGTTATGTCCTTCTGAGAAGTTTTTCGTGTATGTATCAATTAGGTTTAGTCTTGTATATGTATCTGAACGTGATTAGGTCAAGAAAACAAGCCCAAGGTCCATGAATTTATGATTTCAATCTTTGATTTTTCCATATCTTTTTTCAATCTTTTTTCATGCAAATCCTTGCCAATTGTGGAAGATATTGCCTTGTTGATTGATGCACGAAATCTCTTATATATAATGAACATATTTGCTGCACAAAAAAGATTTAAAACCATTATTTGATATTTTCCTCATATTTAAATCTAATTAAATGAATTAATAAGATTAAAAATTCAATTAATTAATTAGAAATAAGAAAATAAATCATTTTGAGCTTGATGGGTCGTGCATAGCCTTTGGGTAATGATTCAAGGAAGAATTTGAGGCCCATTAGCAATTTTGAAGGGTTTGAAGCAAAGTTGACTTTTTCAGAGTTCCCAAAAATTTCCCAACTTCTCCAAGGCATATCTTGCTCAATTTTGAAGCTATGATCATGTTCTTGGACATTTTGGAAAGGTCTTGAAGTCCTCTAACCAATGCCTTTGGTCCCATGTCATGTTGATTTACCAATCTCAAGTTATAGTCTTTGACTTAAAGTGCCTTTTTGTTGACTTTTGAAAATGACCTATAATGTTGAAATTGATAACTTTTTGTGAGAGCATTTCTTGGACTTTGAAGTGTGAAGATGAGTTGTAGGAAATGTCATTCTCTTCAAAATGAGCTTTGGATGGAATTTTTCTGATAAATCATGAGGAAGTTATGCCTTGGTCAATTTGCAGTTGACTTTTCAGCTGTCCAAAAATAGAAACTTTTGCATCTTGAGACTTTTTGAGCCATGCCTTGAGAAATCATGATCAAGAATTGATCAAATGATGTTTGTGGCTTCAACATAAGATGTTGACCAACAATTTTGACTTTTGACTGTCAAATGACCATTTTGCCCCCGCAGTTGACTGTGGAGCATTTAGGGTTTTTGACTGTGCAACTTGATGTTGTGAGTCTTGAAACTTGACATATAGGTGCTTGACAATGTATATAGGCATATGGGGCTTGATTGGACCCTTGAAAACCTCAATTTCTTTGCCAGAACCAAAACCCTAATTTTGACTGTGTTAGGAGATAATTGGACTGTGCAATCCTTGAGAGATTTTGAAGCTTGATCTTGGCAAATCTTGAAGAATATGGGAGGGCAAATTTTTGGGTACAACACCCATAACCACTATCAGTGGGGAAGTGAAAGAGAATACGCAGACAAAGGTATTGCAGAGAAAACACCGACAAAAGGAGGCATGTATGAGATAAGCGACCTGGACAGTGTCCATGCTAAGGTAGATTCCCTCACCCTAAAGATAGATAATTTGATATGCGGAGTACCTGGACATCTAGTTACTGAATGTAAGATCTTGGCAGGAACTCCAACTGACCAAGTGAATTATGCTCAAGGAAGCCCTTACTCAAACACGTACAACCCTGGATGGAAAAATCACCCAAATCTCTCATATAAAAACCCCAATGTGTTGTATGCTCCAAACCAAGCACCTGACGTGCCACCTGGATACTAGAAAGCTCCTGCAAATGCTCCTAGTGCGCCTAGAAAATCAAACTTAGAACTGATGATGAAGAACTTCATAGCTACCCAAGCGCAAACAAACAAAGACGTCCAAAATCAGAACATACACACTAATGAGCAGATAAAACAATTAGCCAACAAAATAGATGCTTTGGCCACCCACAATAAAATGTTAGAAACCCAAATCTCTCAAGTGGCCCAACAACAAGCACCTACAGCTGCACCGACTGATACATTTCCCGGTCAACCACAACCTAACCCGAAGGGGCATGCTCATGCCATCATATTAAGAAGTGGAACCGAGTTAGATGGACCGCCTGACCCAAGACTGTCAAATCAAAGTATGTATCAAAGGGCTGAAACACCAACTGAGAAGGAGAATAAACCAGAGAAACCAGAGGAAGACGAAGAAGATAAAGGAGGATAGGCCAAAGAAAAAGAAAAAGAAAAACCTTATGTGCCTCCACCGCCTTATAAACCCCAGATCCCATTTCCTGGTAGATTAGCCAAACCTAAGAATGTAGGGCAATTTAAAAAATTCGTAGAACTTCTGAAACAACTTAATATAACAATCCCTTTCACAGAAGCTATAACTCAAATGCCCTCCTATGCCAAATTCCTCAAGGAAATCTTATCCAATAAGAAAAAGTTAGAAGATAACGAAACAATTACGCTTACAGCATAATGTAGCGCAATTATCCAAAACAAGATGCCCCCTAAGCTGAAAGACCCTGGAAGCTTCTTTATACCATGCCATATAGGTAAGTTTGTCATAGACAAAGCCCTATGTGATTTAGGAGCTAGTATTAGCGTTATGCCTCTATCCATATGCAACAAACTGGAAATGGGTGAACTAAGACCAACAGAGATGTTCGTTCAATTGGCAGATCGCTCCGTCAAATACCCAGTAGGAATCTTAGAAAACGTTCCTGTTCGGATAGGTCAATTCTACATCCCTACAGATTTCATAATCATGGACATTAGAGAAGACGAAAGTACACATATCATATTAGGAAGACCATTCCTAGCTACCGCTGGAGCTATCATAGATGTAAAAAAGGGCAAACTAACCTTTGAAGTAGGTGAAGAGAAAGTCGAATTTATTCTGACACAATTCTTACAAGTGCCTTCCATAGATGACACATGTTATCTGGTAGACATCATGGACGAATGCGTAAGAGAATTTGAATGGGAACCAATACCTTGTTCCGAAACCATGAAGATTCCCACACCTCTTATATTCGAAGATAACGAATGGTGTCCTGAATACCGAGACGACAATCTGAGTGAATGCTTAGCTCTGAGACCCGATCACATGCCTTGTCCAAGAAAACCAGCATTGGATCTTAAGCCATTACCCAAGACCCTCAGATATGAATTCCTTGACACCGAGTTAAAACGACCTGTAATAGTCAACGCGGACTTAGGACAACATGAAACAGACAAATTATTACAAGTCTTAAGAAAATATCCATCCGCCTTGGGATACAACATTACAGATCTCAAAGGAATAAGTCCTTCCATTTGCATGCATCGTATTATGCTGGAAAATGACTGCAAATCTTCTAGAGAACATCAACGAAGAATTAACCCAATATGGAGCACCGTAGTTAAAGATGAAGTTAAAAAACTTCTGAACGCATGAATCATATACCCAATCTCTGATAGTCAATGGGTAAGCCCAGTCCACTGTGTACCAAAGAAAGGTGGTATAACAGTAACAACAAACAAAGCAGGCGAAGCTGTAGAGGAACGAACTATAAGCGAAGCTAGAATGTGTATTGACTATAGGAAGCTAAACAAGGCCACTCGCAAGGACCATTTCCCTCTACCGTTCATTGATCAAATGCTTGAACGATTAGCTAAGCACTCTCATTACTGTTATCTAGATGGTTACTCAAGATTATTTCAAATTCCTATCCACCCCGATGACCAAGAAAAAACAACATTCACATGTCCTTATGGAACTTTCGCCTATCGTCGAATGCCATTTGGATTATGCAATGCTCCCGCCACATTTCAGAGGTGCATGATGGCAATCTTTGCTGATTTCATAGACAACATCATGGAGGTCTTTATGGACGACTTCTCTGTATATGGAGAGAGTTTTGAAGATTGTTTGAAAAATTTGGAGAAAGTTTTGGAGAGATGCGTAAAAGTTAACCTCGTTCTGAATTGGGAAAAGTGCCACTTTATGGTCAAACAAGGAATCGTACTAGGACACATTGTGTCTGAAAAGGGGATTGAAGTCGATAAAGCTAAGATCGAAGTCATGGAAAACTTGCAACCCCCTAAAACAGTAAGAGAAATACGTTGTTTCTTAGGACACACCGGTTTCTACCGATGATTCATAAAAGATTTCTCGCAAATATCAAAACCTCTAACCACCCTCCTTATGAAAGACGTTGAATTTGATTTCGATGATAAATGCCTAAAAGCATTTAACCAATTAAAAACAGCTCTTGTATCCGCACCAATCATGCAACCACCTGATTGGAGACTTCCATTTGAAATCATGTGCGATGCAAGTGATTACACAGTAGGTGCAGTCCTGGGACAACGGAGAGATAAGAAGCTTCATGCGATATACTACGCTAGTAGAACCTTGGACCCTGCACAGATGAACTACGCAACAATGGAAAAAGAACTTTTAGCCGTAGTCTTTGCACTAGACAAATTTCACTCCTACCTAGTAGGCGCAAAAATAATCATCTATACAGACCACGCAGCTATTAGATATCTCTTAACCAAGCAAGATTCAAAGCCGAGACTTTTGAGATGGATTCTGCTTCTACAAGAGTTTGATTTAGAAATTAAAGACAAAAAAGGTACCGAGAACGTAGTAGCCGACCATTTATCCCGAACGGAAAAGATGACACCAGAAGACGTACCTATTAATGATGACTTCCCGTATGAACGTCTGTTAGCTCAGATGGACTTAGGAGATGCCAGCGAAGAACCACCTGAATCAAATCCAAATCAACTGCTTTTAGGACTTGAAACACAAGCTGTTAGTCGTGATTCACAAGAAAGCCAAGACGAAATAAATAATGATATAAACGAAACCGTGGTCTCTGTCCGAACTAACCAAACCATACCATGGTATGCGGACATAGCTAATTACTTGGCTTCCAAAATCCTACCCCCTGATATGACTTATCAACAGAAGAAAAAATTCTTTCACGATTTGAAACATTACTTTTGGGATGAACCTTTACTATTCAAGAGAAGTGTCGACGGTATTTTCTAACGATGTGTCCCGGAAAACAAAATTGAAAGCATTATTTCTCATTGTCATGATGCCCCTTACGGAGGACATGCAAAACATCAAAGACATGTGCCAAAATTTTGCAGTCTGGCTTCTACTGGCCAAATTTGTGGAAAGATGTGCACATAGCCATCCTCAACTGCGACCGATGCCAATGCACCAGAAATATATCCAGACGCGATGAGATGCCTCATACTGGCATTCTACAAGTCGAAGTCTTTGATGTATGGGGAATAGACTTCATGGGACCATTTCCGTTCTCATTCGGCAACAAATATATACTCGTGGCTGTAGATTACGTTTCGAAATGGATTGAAGCAATAACTTCTCCAACAAACGATACCAGAGTCGTGATTAAACTCTTCAAAACCATTATATTCCCAAGGTTTGGTGTACCCAAGCAAGTCATAAGTGACGGTGGCTCTCATTTCATATCAAGAATCTTCGATAAACTCCTAACCAAATATGGGGTGAAACACCGCGTAGCAACACCATACCACCCCCCGACAAGCGGACAGGTGGAAGTCTCAAATCGAGAAATAAAACAAATATTGGAAAAAACTGTTGCCACGTCAAGAAAGGATTGGTCGGCTAAGTTACCTGAAGCACTATGGGCCTACAGGACGGCGTTCAAGACGCCAATAGGTACAACACCCTTTAAACTCATCTATGGAAAATCATGCCACCTGCCAGTGGAAATTGAACACAAAGCTTACTGGGCAATTAAAACTTTAAACCTAAGCTACACTGCGGAATGTGAGAAAAGGATTCTCGACATAAATGAATTAGAAGAACTAAGATTAGACGCATATGAAAATGCGAGGATCTACAAAGAAAGGACGAAAAAGTGGCACGACAAACGGATCTCAAGGAAGGAATTCAATGAAGGAGATGTAGTTCTCCTATTCAACTCTCGTCTAAAACTTTTTCCTGGGAAACTCCGTTCACGATGGTCTGGACCATTCGAAGTGACCAATGTTTTCCCCAGTGGTGCCATAGAGATTAAAGGAAAATCCATGAACCCGTTCTTAGTAAATGGCCAACGTCTAAAACATTATTACAGCGTTAAAAATAAGGATTACACCGCGAGCTTAACACTATTAGAGCTACCACCCAAATTAGGAAACTAATTAACGTCTAAAAACATTGTCAAGCTAAAGACATTAAACAAGCGCTGTGTGGGAGACAACCCACAAGTTTTTAATTTACTTTCTTTCAAATCTCTTTTTATTTTTTATTTTTATTTTGTATTTTGATTATTACTTTCCGATTTTTTCCTTTTCTTTCTTTCTCCCACTACATATTTTATTTATTTGCATTTTTCTTTTACAAATTTTAGTACTGACTCACAGGAACCTACAAGCTAAAACTCATTTATGGATACTATCATTTTCGCCACGGAGGCCCAACAAAGGCGGTATGAGATTCTGACTCAGCGCCAGATGAGTATGACTACGTATGTGCATGATCCCATGTTGACAGCTTTAGGAATCAGGGAGAGTGTATACTTCTTGTTCAACCAGATAGGATGGGAAGGGTTCCTTGCCCATAAACACCCTACACGCCAACGCCTTACCTTAGAGTTCTTAAGCTCACTAATCTATAAACCCACACAAGGCCTAGGGCGTAGTAGGGGAAAAATGTCCTTTAGATTATTTGGTTTCACCCACCAGTTTACAGTTCGTAGTCTAGCTGAGCTGCTAGGATTCCCTAGTTCTTTAGATGCCTACATGGAAACCCAGGCGGATGACTACCTTAATTTTGAACTTAACCACTTTTGGAGGGACATAGCGGGCCAATATCCTGAGGACCCTGACCACCTTGATGCTACTGAGATCCATAACCCTGCAATTAGGTATTTCCATCACATATTAGCTTTCACCCTTTTTGGAAAACCTATAAATAGACTCTCAGTTTCTAGGGATGAGTTATTCATCATTTACTGTGCTTTTCAGTCTAGACCAGTCATTGGTGCATCATTTATGATCGCCAACATGTCAGCTATAGCTCAGTGTACCCATGGCCCCATCTGTGTCGACGGGCTAGTCACTATGATAGCCGAGGCCTTATCCCTACGGTCATCTCTGTCACGCCTTACATCGTACGCCAGATACTATACCATGGATATCCCTTTTTGTTTTAACATATCTTTGATTGGTAACCTCAGCCCACCTCACTTTCAGCTGCTTGTCTGAAATGACCCTGTCTATTACTTCAAATTGCCTAGCCCTGAGAACACAAGTGTCTATACTAAGAAAAATTGGCTATATAACCTAGAAAAGACAGACGAACACGACCCTGAGAGGGAGGAGAGCGACCCGTCCACACCTACCGGTTACCATGACTATACACCATCGAAATACCCTACACCACCCCTTGTTACCACAACTGTTGATGTCCCTATGGTTGATCATGCACATGCTATCACGACACTGCAGACAAATGTTACTACACTCCGAGGAGAGCTCGCCACTGTTAAAGATGATGTCAGCACACATCGGCGTGACTTCTTTCATTTCATGGATGTCGTCACAGAGCAGTTTGATCACATTTATCAGCATTTGCACACTACTGCACCGACTCCAGGAGGTCCTAGTGCTTGATAGTTTTGTTTCTGTACCGCCCCAGTGAGGACACTGTTTGTTCTTATTATGGGGGGATTCTTAAAACTCATTATGGTTTTATACTCATATTTTTCGAATAATTTGTTACTTTTCGGTTCTAAAATTTCGATTATTTATTTATCTATTCATTTCATATCTATCTTTTTATTTCAAAGTATTTATTTATTTTCATTCACAGTATTTATTTATTTTTATACTATGCAATTTCTATTATTATTCTTATTTGTTTCTTATTTATTTATTTACCATATCATTCTTCCAATTCTACTATGTGCCACTAAATACCCCTTGCAAAAATACTACTCAAAGTATATGAATTAATTAATTTAATGGAACTATGCTACACTGCACGCGGTCAAAGAGGTCAAAGAAAGACATGCACGCATCACTTCACCCTGACGGATGTCAGGAAGCATGTGATGAACGTCAGGGATTGTCCCTTTGACTCTGACGAGCGTCAGTGAGCGCGTGACGAGCGACAGAGCTTGTCTCCCACATATTTCCTTCCTGTGACCGTGAACAACATTGATGCACGAAATTTTTCTTTAAAAACCCCCACTACCCCATTTACTCCATTCATCCATAACCTCTCATATTCAAAATTCTCCCATAAACCTCATTAAACTTCTTACTCAATAAAACCATCTATATAAACCTCTCTTCCATCCCTAGTTTCATCACTACCACCCACCTTCCATCTCTTTATCACAAATACATTTTTTCTATCAAGTTCAAAATCATGGCCGCCCAAAGGAATCCACCAAACCAACCCGAACCCGACATACGACATATCGTGCTCCGACAAGGAGAAGTAGGTGAACTTCAAAAGGAAAGGTACATAAAATTCCATCGTCGAGGGCTAACATCCACGAGGTTCATCGACAACAACTGCTTGCAAGAATTGGGGTTGCAAACCCATATGCAAGGCTTGCTGAATAAAGCTGGCCTGAGCTTTATTAGCACGATGAACACACCAACTTATGAAGCTCTCACGTTGTAATTCTTGAGTTCCTACGCCTATCACACTCGCGATGATGCTGACGCACACCTAATGGGAGCCACTCAATTTTGGATGTTCAACCGAGAGTACACACTCAACCATGAAATTTTGAGCGACATATTTCATTTTCCCCGTGGGAATAATGTGCAATATCGCATTCCCCCGGAATTGGATTGGAATGGAAGTGCATACGCACTATGGGAGAGAATAACCGGCGAACCAAATGTCAATCCCGAAGCACGGTACGCCTCTCACATCCTCAACCCTAACATTCGCTTCTTACACCGTGTTATGGCAAACACAGTATTTGGAAGGGCAAACAACAACAAGGTCAACACCAAAGAATTGTATGCTCTTCACTGTACCTTTTCACAAAACCTCCGTCTTAATCACGTTACTTTAATGATGGCCCACATTCAAAACCTCGTTACAAGATACGGGACTACACCTTTTTGTATCGGAGGCATCGTCACCACCATCGCAGTTCACCTGAACTAGGGGGAAAGGATTCAACTCCTACCTCCGCTGCCAGCAATTTATATGGATATTGATAACTGTAGAGCTGGCCACCTGATCAAAGTGACAGAAGCTAGAGGGTACTATCTAATGGTTAAGAATGCAAAAGTTCGTAGCGTGATCATGCCAAATCAAAATCGTACTAATTTGGGTAATCCGGATAACTGGCTTTACAACCTGAACGCCCCAGAACCCGGAGAAAACGAGCAAGGAAATCAAGGTGAGGCCAACAACGCTGCCGCTGACGAAATCGAAGAAGAATTAGAGAAGAAAGAGCCCCAACCACAACAAGCCAACAATCTCGCCACCATCGACGCAATCTATGCCGCAATAATGCAGCAAAACTAGTTGTCCACTCAGCGCTACCAGAGCCTCGAGACGCGCCAAATTGAGATGATGACTCTCATGCAACAAATGCAGAGAGACCAAAACGACTACACTCGGAGGCATGATCAAAGTATGCTAGAATTCACCACAGGAATGACGGAAGATATGCGAGCCTTAACACTTCGTGTTGACGACTTGCATAACATCATATCTCAGAGAGATGGAGGCGAATCTTCCAAACACGGTGGGCAAGCACGTCGAAGAGAGAGGACACGTGGCCGATACCAAAGACAAGAGGAGGAAGAATTATTATCCAGTTTCCATTTCCCCTTTCCCTCTTCTATCAATACATTGGGGACAATGTATGATTCAAGTATGGGGGAGGAAGTATTTCCCTTTTCCTAGTAAATTTTATTTTTTTTCTTTTGTAATTTCCCTTCCGTTATCTTTATTTCAATAAAATTTTTTCTTCAAGTTATCTATTAAAGCAATTTATGTTCTTTTAGACTCCCCTTTCTTTTTGAGCCCTATAAAAAAATTTTAGACTCACTCAACAAGTACATAGACTACAAGATCTTTAATCGTCAAGAATTGGGGCAAGATTAAGCGAAATTTCTACCGTCTAGACACTCTACAACCCCGGAGTATGATGGATCAGTTCAAGTACCTGTCATTCCAACACCCTGAGTTTAGTCTTTGTAGTAACCCTGAGTAGTTTATATTAGCAGTCAGCACCGTCTTAAACACAAACTACGCAGGAAGTCGATGAATATAAGTGGATGATATAATATTTCAGCAAAATTATTGCAAGGAAACACACCAATTAAATTGGAAGATCCTTACCCGATCGCCTAATCCAAAGGATGTAAACCTTACAAAGTAACATGAAAATTCATTTGATGGATGGTTCAGGAGCATCTGGTACTGAACTCGGTAGGGCAGATTACGGTCTGATCCCCCGCATCCAACCGTTGAATTGAAAAAGGTTGCCACATTACTATGCCAAAAACCTCTAAAGTTTAAAAGGATCATAACCACTAACCGACTGTTCTGCTATGTGCGTGTAAAGATAAAGAGCTTAAT